>CM042550.1:8422105-9622105 GCA_023630585.1 Cranoglanis bouderius
CCCATAGATTCTCTATGGGGTTCAGGTGTGGTGAGTTTGCTGGCCAGTCAAGCACACCAACACCATGGTCATTTAACCAACTTTTGGTGCTTTTGGCAGTGTGGGCAGGTGCCAAATCCTGCTGGAAAATGAAATCAGCATCTTCAAAAAGCTGGTCAGCAGAAGGAAGCATGAAGTGCTCCAAAATTTCTTGGTAACCGGGTGCAGTGACTTTGGTTTTCAAAAAACACAATGGACCAACACCAGCAGATGACATGGCACCCCAAATCATCACAGACTGTGGAAACTTAACACTGGACTTCAAGCAACTTGGGCTATGAGCTTCTCCACCCTTCCTCCAGACTCTAGGACCTTGGTTTCCAAATGAAATACAAAACTTGCTCTCATCTGAAAAGAGGACTTTGGACCACTCGGCAACAGTCCAGTTCTTCTTCTCCTTAGCCCAGGTAAGACGCCTCTGATGTTGTCTGTGGTTCAGGAGTGGCTTAACAAGAGGAATACGACAACTGTAGTCAAATTCCTTGACACATCTGTGTGTGGTGGCTCTTGATGCCTTGACCCCAGCCTCAGTCCATTCCTTGTGAAGTTCACTCAAATTCTTGAATCAATTTTGCTTGACAATCCTCATAAGGCTGCGGTTCTCTCGGTTGGTTGTGCATCTTTTTCTTCCACACTTTTTCCTTCCACTCAACTTTCTGTTAACATGCTTGAATACAGCACTCTGTGAACAGCCAGCTTCTTTGGTAATGAATGTTTGTGGCTTACCTAGTGAACCAAACTCAGAGACCATTTTGAAGGCTCAGGAAACCTTTGCAAGTGTTTTGAGTTGATTAGCTGATTGGCATGTCACCATATTCTAATTTGTTGAGATAGTGAATTGGTGGGTTTTTGTTAAATGTGAGCCAAAATCATCACAATTAAAAGAACCAAAGACTTAAACTACTTCAGTCTGTGTGCACTAAATTTATTTAATACACGAATTTCACAATTTGCGTTGAATTACTGAAATAAATGAACTTTTCCATGACATTCTAATTTATTGAGATGCACCTGTAAATTTTCAATCTTCCAATCTGTAGCCCTGAGCCTTAACCACTATCCCACGACTTCCAACCACTGGGCGACTTGATTTTTCATAAATCACGCATTTTACAGACAGACAGACGATTGACATGTCTGTGGTGGGAGCTGGAGATATAAGCGGTGTCTAGTAAAACAGAACTGAACTCTCAGTGCTGTTATGGATTTTTGGTCAGTGGAGGGGGGGGGGGAGGGGGGGGGGAATGTCCAATGTTAGTATGACTAAGTTTTCAGTGTTTTACACTCCTGCATAGTGTTACAGGTTTTCTGGCTGGATGGAATAACATAGTGATGACCTTAAATGCAGTGCTGACCACTCTAAACTGACTGACCAATTCCTTTATATAATATATATATATATATATATATATATAATCACTGATTTAGAGCAGGACGTTTTCCCTCTTTAAAAAGTAATCACAGGGCAAAAATTTCAAGCCCTGAGGATATTATGTTTGGCTGCAGAGGACTATTACTATTAAAATTACTATCTCAGGTTACAGTGCAACACTGCTTATTCACTTAAAGCTCTTAATGACATAGCCCCACCCTATACTCACTTACAGGTATAAAATAAAATAAAAAATACTAGGAGCACAGACAACTTTTGAATGACTTGTTGGAGCCAGTTCTACTTACATGACAATAAGGTTGGCTGTGCTTGAGTGCTCCTTCAACAGCTCATTCAGTCTGATTTGACGATTACTCTGCAATACAAACACACAAACACACACAGACACACAGACACGGGTTAGTATGAAACATCGGTGTTACTGTTACAAGTACAGACACCCTTATTTTACCTGCAATCTTTTACGTAGTAAATAGCGGCTCTTCTTACTCAAACTACCATAACGTCCCTATGTACAACCCAGCTGTATACAATGAGTGTAATTACAACGCTGTTCTTATTTCAGGACATCTGTCCAGCTGGGAAAGCTGATAGGCCTCTCAGATGACAAAACAAACTACAGTTAATGAAACACAGCCTATGTGCACCACATTTACTGTAATGGAAGCCCATTAACTAATCTCAGATATAGAGGGTGTAATGTTTTATGGAGGCTTAAGAGTATAAGATGGAGGAAAGTTTTTATGTTTTGGTGGGGACTAGATGTCCCCACAAGGATAGAAATATCTGAGAGATATGACCTTTGTGGGGAGATTTGGCTGCTCACCATGAGGAAAATGTTTTTTGTTCCCCAAAACCTGCAGCTTGTATTTAAAAAACAAACAAACAAACAAAAAAAAAACTAAAAGAGCCAAAAGGGTTAGACTTGGGTGTAGGCATAGCACTGATAAGTAAGTCAAACATGTGTGTATGTGTTTATTGCATGGAGGCTGTGGTCTCATCCCAACCTTGGCCTTGTAAAGCTCCAGCTCATTATCCGTGATTCTCCACGGCTCATCGGCCTTCAGCTTCTCCGCTGCCTCTTGCTCCATGTCGTCCTCCCTCAGCTTATACGGCTCAATCATCTGGGAAAAGTCTTCCACTCTGCAAAATACACAAACACACTGTGTATTATACACAACGGTGTAATGCTTTTTGTTAATCACCACAAGCAAAAATTATACTGCACTGATATCTCAAGTGGTCACTGTTAATAACACAATGAGAAATGATGTCATCGCTGACTCCCAAAAAAAAAACACACAAAAAAATGCTAAACACAATAATTCATGTACCTATAGCTAAATTCTATGTTGATTTTTTTTAGGTCACCTTGCAATACATAAGCAACCTGCTTCTTTTTCACATTACTAAACTGAAAATGCAACGCGATCATTTTCTCTCAGTAAACGCTTTAGCTTGTGTACACATCATCCTGATCTTTTCAACACAGAGTAACAATGAATCTCGCAGCAACTCAACTGCTGCTTTAAATTAAAGTAAACTTATTGAATGACATCTAAACAAGTATTCAGTCATTACTACACTACTACATACATTCAGTCAAGTGTTCAGTCAATAGTTGGCCATCTATTCCAACAACCATTTCATTAAAAAAAAAACAAAAAAAAAAAAAATACAGCAGGGTAGATGTAGTCTATTAATTACACTGCTGCTGTATTATTACAGAAGCCTCTATTTGGAGAAAAAAATATATATATTGACATAAAAATAGTTAATTTGCCCCACTTGGCAATATCAAGACCTTTCAGATTGGATGTGTAAAGATCAAAGATGCACCCAAGCGTTCAAAGCTAATTTACAGTAGGTCATCCGAAGACTACTGCTGGGTTTTAGGTCATGTAAGGTTAGCAAATTAACTACCCTGGGCAAAAAATAAGTCACATCCACCAACAGCAGCAACTCATTGGACAGTGTCTTTGCCTTTTTGTGCTTCATGTCCAATAAGAACACAACAACGTTCCAGGATGCAGGCTACATAGGGCTGAGTGTGTGACTTATTCAACAAGGATGATGGAGCACAATCCCATAGAAAACTTGTGGTATTATTTGGAACAGCAGGTGAAACACTAAAGTAGTTGCCTATGAACTCTAGGTGAACTGCACCCAGTCAGAGGAAGAGTGGGCTAACATTGACAGGAAGCGTCTCAACACACACTGGCAGCATCCTTATTAAGGCAAGGGGAGGCGTAAACAAGGAAATAAGTGCCATACTGTATGTGACTAATCTTTGTGTTTAAAGCTTGTGTAGATGTGCCAGAGAGGTGGGGTAAGGACATAATCTTTCATTTAGAATACAATTAACATACATATTAATACAGTGGTACCCAAGATAAGCAGAGTAACAGAGAGCCAGCTAACAGCAAAAATAATTATCCATTAATAATTCAAAAAGGCTATTGTTTTTTTCCCCCTCCAAATGGTAAAGCCATTTGGGGTTGAGTCATGAGTATCTCAACATTTTTGTGCATAATCACAAATTAGAGGGCAGTGTGATGAACGGGACAGGAAGCTGTGGTCCTACCTCTCAGTCTTGGGTTTTGTATTGATGTCTCCGAGGACTGTGATATCAGAGAAATCTATCCTGAACTTGCTGAGCAGCGTGGCCATCCTGAACAAAGTAAAACACAAAAGCAGGTTACTAAACACCTAGAAAGCCATTCTGATGTAATATAATACTGCAAGAACAGGAGCTTCAAAATAAAGAATGTGAGGCCTTGCTGTGGATTTGAAATCTGGATTGGTTAAAAAATATCTGTAGCTTTGGGAGAGATCTGCTGCAGGACTCTCCCTGGAGAGCAATTTCCTCAGGACTTGGTGGGGGGAAAAAAAGGGAGAAAAAACTTCAAAGGAAAAAAGAAACAGCTGGATAAAATAACATGGTGGAACTTCAGCGTAAAGCATTCAACAAAGCTGGAGGCCTTGATATTTTTCTGATTAGAATCTCAAAGTAATGCTCAACGGACATATCACAGCAGGTGTAATTTCTAGAATAAATGACAACTCATTTCTCAAACATAAACTGATCTCAGTCCATCCTAAGGCAATAAATGTTATGCAAAATAGGATAAGTTGTTGAAACACGAACCGAAATGGACATTTATAAAAAGAAAAGCACTACGCTGCCTGCGTTCTCATGTGATGCCAGAAATCCATCAAGTGATGCTTTCCAGCTCATTTTCCATCAGCCTAACCAATCATATCTGCCAATTCACTATGAAGTATTAACTATTCACCAATGTCTTTGAAGGAACAAATAAAATCATCACCCCGTTTGCCTGCATATGATCAGCCACTTAACGTAAAATAAAAACAACAAACGGAGGCAGACAATTACAGTTTTATATACAGCACGCAGTTCATTGGAAGCGAGCAGCCTCCACTCTTCCCCCATCACGCTGTGAAAGGAGCGAGCGCCGGCACATCACTAAATTTAGCAAACAAAGGAGCAGCAAGCAGCTGCAGAGGACAATGGGAAACATTTGTGTTGGACAAAGCCGCCACGTGGGTTCAGAGCACTCTTCAACACACAGAAATGGAGCGATAGTGAGAAACACAGTGCAGGTACACTATGTGTAAATAGCTTTTATCCAAAAAGAAACAAAGCATATTAATGTGCATTAGTTCAGGCTCAGTCTGGAAGATCATTAGTCTATGTTGGGAACATACAGTGGGTATAGAAAAGAATCACATTTTGTTGCTTTTCAGCCTGAAATGAAGACAAACACAGTTTTTGTTTTATCCAGCTGTATTTACTCAGTGTAACTTATAACATCCAAGTGAAAGATATAACACCAACATGTCAGGAAAAAAAAAATAAAAATAAAAAAACAATCATTGAGTTGGAAAAATGATCCCCCCTTGCTTTAATTTGCCTTATTTTTTTAATTACAGCCTTTAGTCTGTTGTGATATGTCTCTACTAACTTTGCACATCTAGACTTTGCAATATTTGCCCACTCTTCTTTGCAGAACTGCTCAAGTTCAGTTAAATTTGATGGTGACCGTTTGTGGACTGCAGTCTTCAAGTCATTCCACAGAATTTCAATGGGGTTTAAGTCTGGGCTCTGACTAGGCCATGCAAGGACATTCATCTTTTTCTCCTTCAACCACTGTGTGGTCAGTTTTGCTGTGTGCTTTGGGTCATTGTCATGTTGGAAGGTAAACCTTCTTCCCACTGACAACTTTCTGGCAGAGTGCAGCAGATTTTCCTCAAGAATTTGACGGTATTTTGCCCCATCCATTTTCCTTCTATCCGGACAAGTGCTCCAGTCCCTGCTGCAGAGAAACACCCTCATAACAGGATATTACCACCTCCATGCTTTACTGTAGGAATGGTGTTATTTGGATGGTGAGCTGTATTGGATTTCCGCCAGACATATCGTTTGGTGTTGAGGCAAAATAATTAAATTTTAGACTCGTCTGACCATAACACCTTTTTCCATGTGGTCTCAGAATCTTCAAGGTGCATTTTGGCAATGCTCATTTGTGGGTGGCTTTCTTCTTGCAACCCTCCCATACAAACCACATTTGTGGAGAATGTGTGATATTGTTGTCACATGCACACAATGACCACTCTTTGGTCAGAGAGGCTACCAAGAGGCCTACAGCAACTCTGAAGCAGTTGCAGGAATTTATGACAGTTTCCTCCTGGCTCTTTCATCCAGTTTGGAGCCACGTCCTTATCCAGGAAGGGTCTGTGTTGTACCAAATACCTTCCACTTCTTAATAATAGACTTCACTGTGCTTCTAGGCATTGATAAAACCTTTGAAATCTTTTGTATCCATCTCCTGACATGTCCATAACTTTATCTCGGAGATCTTTTGACAGTGCCTTGCCACCCATTGTTGATTGTTTGCTTCAGTTACACTACACAATGCTCCAGGAAAGCTCTTTTCATGCTGAGCTAATCAAAATGACCACAGCTGATCACACTTGAAGGACAAATGGCTTTGTGTGCCATTGAGAAGGTGATTAGCTACACCTGATTGAGTTTACAAGTCATTTTTAGGAGGGGGGTGATCCTTTTTCCAACTCAGTGATACTGTTTTTTTATTATTTTTTTTCTGACATGTTGGTGTTATATCTTTCACTTGGATGTTATAAGTTGCACTGAGTAAATACAGCTGAATAAAACAAAAACTGTGTCCGTCTTCTTTTCAGGCTGAAAAGCAACAAAATGTGATTATTTTAAAGGGGGTGATTCTTTTCTATACCCACTGTAACTAACAAAATAATCCCAGCAGGCTGAGAGAAAAAAATGAATTTTACTACAAAAGTAAGTGTATGTTGGTTGGTAGGATAAACAGCAGACCTGCCAACCCCAATGAGGAATAAATCATGGTTTTAGTCTTTTCACAAATCAATGTCATGGGAAGAAATATATACAGGGATATACCGTAATCACCAGCTAGTTTTAGGTAAGAGGTAGACACTAGACACGTTTGCTACTGTAACCTTTCCTCCATTCTTGCATGTAAAGTTTACTTCCTGTCTTCCTATTCTAGAAAAATATGTTCTGAACAGCAATTAATCAGAAAGTGTGCATATACAGTGGTGCTTGGAAGTTTGTGAACCGTTGAGAATTTTCTATATATCTGTATAAATATGACATAAAACATCAGATTTTTTTTGTCCTAAAACAAAGAGAACCCAATTAAACAAATGCGACAAATATTATACTTGGTCTTTTTAAAAAAAATTTTTATTAGGGAAAATGATCCAATATTATATATCTGTAAGTGGCAAAAAAGTATGTGAACCTCTAGGATTAGCAGTTAATTTGAAGGTGAAATTAGAATCAGGTGTTTTCAATCAATGGGATGACAATCAGGTCTGAGTGAGCACCCTATTTTATTTAAAGAACAGGAATCTATCAAAGTCTGATCTTCACAACGCGTTTGTGGAAGTGTATCATGGCACGAACAAAGGAGATTTCTGAGGACCTCAGAAAAAGAGTTGTTGATTCTCATCAGGCTGGAAAAGGTTAGGACTGGGTACAAATGGAGGAAATTCAAGACCATTGTTACCCTCCCCAGGGGTGGTCAACCAACAAAGATCACAACAAACAATGGTGTGCATGGCAGGGTTGCAAGGAGAAAGTCACTGCTCTCCAAAAAGAACATTGCCAAGCCAGAAGGGTATTAGAAAAATACTTTGTGGATTGATGAGACCAAAATAGAATATCTTGGTTTAAATGAGAAGGGTTATGTTTGGAGAAATGAAAACACTGCATTCCAGCATAAAAACCCTATTCCATCTGTGAAACATGGTGGTGGTAGCATCACGGGTTAGGCCTGTTTTGCTGCATCTGGGCCAGGACGGCTTACCATCATTGATGGAACAATGAATTCTGAATTATCCCGGCGAATTCTAAAGGAAAATGTCAGGACATCTGTCTGTGATCTGAATCTCAAGAGAAAATGGGTCACGCAGCAAGACAATGACCCTAAGCACACAAGTCGTTCCACAAAAGAATGGTTAAAGAGGAATAAAGTTAATGTTTTGGAATGGCCAAGTCAAAGTCCTTAATCCAATAGAAATGTTGTAGAAGAACCTGAAGCAAGCAGTTCATGTGAGGAAACCCATCAGCATCCCAGAGTTGAAGCTGTTTTGTATTGAGGAATGGGCTAAAATTCCTCCAAGCCCATGTGCAGGACTGATCAACAGTTACTGGACATGTTTAGTTTCAGTTATTGCTGCACAAGGGGATCACACCAGATACTGAAAGCAAAGGCTCACATACTTTTGCCACTCACAGATATGTAATATTGGATCATTTTCCTCAATAAGTAAATGACCAAGTATATTTTTGTCTCATTTCTTTAACTGGGTTCTCATTTGTCTACTTTTAGGACTTGTCTGAAAATCTGATGATGTTTTAGATCATATTTATGCAGAAATATAGAAAACTCTAAAGGTTTCACAAACTCGCAAGCACCACTGTCAACTTTTCTAGTGTCCTTCTGTGATGAGCTCAATTACAGTGTTTGAACATGTTTGTGCTTTTACCATTTAAAGTATTTGTAAACTGTTAGAGTCGACACTATTCCGTCTTTTTGTTTGTGGGGTTTTTTTTATTGCTGTTTTCAACCATTTAACCTAAAAAAATTCAGCCAAAATCGTCCTATGGCATTGCTAATAAATAATTAACTGATGTTCACTATACACTTGTCTACAAGTCAAACACACGTTGATGGATTTTCATTTCATTTTAATGAAGTTGTAACATTCTCCATTTACCCTGGTAAAACCTTTTGGTCAAGCGCCCTCACTTCAATTGACCATCAAGTTGGTCAATTGAGATGAGAAAGAGATGATTAATGTTAGAAGGGAGAAAGGTGGTGGGGTTTTCTGGGATGTCAGTCAATTTAGGACAGTTCAAAACACCAAGAAAACTGTCAATAATTCCAGATTCACTTTTTGATTGGCCCATCTGCAGTTCTTTAGGGCAGTGGGTTGAGTGGATGGAGAGAGAGAGGAAGATGCCGTTTTTGTGTACAATTGAAGGTTAACTCTTAGCTGTGAACTCCGATGTTAAAATGCAGAGTTCCTATGCAAAATGTGTAAAGGTTGGCAGGTCTGAAACCATTCATTATGTAATAATCCTTATTAAATAATGAGTAGCTCCGCTATTTTTTTAACCAACGAAAGAGACCACACTTGCTTTCTATTGGCTCACAAGACAGAGGCTTGTTCACTCAGGAAAAAGTCAGCAGGAAGTGAAAGTAATCACTACCAGAAGCAAATGTTCATGTTTTACATCTCATACCAATTCCCTTTCATATCTTTTCAGCTGGGTGAATTTTTAGTTGTGTTTGGTTTCAGTATTGCTTTAGCTGAAGAAGCAGGAAAGTTATCTCTGTAACAAGGAGTCAAAAAATCACAAATGCTACGGTTAAATCGTACATGTTGGCACCTCTTATAGTGAGCATAAAACTTCACATAACACTAATAATAAGGACATTAACCAGATCCCGATCACATTTGCAGCTCTAAAATGATTAATTAAAAAAAAAAAAAAATCGAAATTCAATAAGATACTAACGATCTGCGGTCATGGTCGATCCTGTTGATCTTGCCCCCGATAAACACACGTATCTTACAATCCTTCCACTTCTTCTTGTTGGTGAGTAAGTAAGGAATGAGCAGTGTGAGACCTGCAAAAGCAAACACAGCACAGCTTAACTAATTGCAGAAGACAATGTGAAACTTTAATCCTTTTTTAAAAATTTTAATCAGCATAAGACCAGGTGCAAGTTGGCATAGGATTGTTTAGAAAGCTGTAACGCACCGCCGTCATCGAACAGCCACCAGACGTCCACCGTTCCTTTTCCCTGCTTCTTCTGAAACTGCTGACTGGCTTCCAGCAGCTTCTGATCAGCCACATTCAGGGGTGCAGTGGGACTTGCTTTATCTAAAAATGCACAGCAACAGACACACAGACTTTCAGGGAAACACTTCAGGGAGCAACACACAAAAAGCTGTTCTTCCATATTAAATCTGACTGCAGGGTGATGCACATTAAGGTAGAAAAGAGGAAGAGAGGAAAATGCAGAGGTTTTATCTTGAGGCACCACAGTCACAGAATAATGAAGTACCAGTACCTGAAGAGAGCTTTGAGCCTAGTTACACACCTCCAAGCAAACACTATGCTGATCTCCACTAAACAAAGTGCATACTGCCATTACGCAGCTATTGGTCAGTCACAGCACATCACATTACAAGCAATTTACAAAGAATTTTAGATTTTAATGGATTTTTATTGGAAGCAGATTTAAAACAGTCCCTCCAGGATTTCGAGATTGCAGAAATTAACGCAAAATCAGGCGAACTCTGCGAAAAAGAATATTGCAATTACCGCAGATTTTGGCTAAGACGCATCATGTGACATCATCACAACGCGCATTCAGCCAAAGCCCTCTTCGATTCACGTGTCGAACACGAGTACAGCTAAAAGGTCTCTTTTACCAACAAACATCACTGCCAAAGACCACACAAAACAATTTCACCAATTGAAGTTTTCCGGGAAAAAATAAATTGAAATTTTTTTTTTACAAGAACTCCACAAGTTGCATCGCAAATTTTGAAAATAGCCGCAGCAAAATCGAGCATTTTTGGCCGCAACAATCACAAACAAAGTCTACGAAATCCTGTACGGACTGGATTTAGTAGCGGGATGTAGCAGAAGGAATCCAGGAGAGAAAGAAAGACACTTTATTTATTAGAACACACATACACAAACACACGGAGAGAGACAGATTCCCCAACTATGATGGAGTGCATGATGCTGTACAGGAATAGAAGCCAGCAGAGGAGGGGAGAAAGAAAACGAAGACTGAAGAAAGAGAAGAGTTATTCTTAACTGACAGTCAACTAGGCAGAGGAGATACTAATAGCTATAAAAAGAAAGAGAGAGAGAGAGAGAGAGAGAGAGAGAACAAAACCCATGATGCACTGCCTGCCTTTTTTCAACAGGGGCTGTGTAGGAGCTTTGCCATCCTCATCATCTTCTGAATAAGGTGCAAAAAAAAAAGAGGGAGAGGGGGGAGAGGTGGAGAAAACAGAGGAGGTTTAATGTTCGCTGATGTCGTGATGGGAAACACATGCGTCAACACTGAGGTACAATGAGACGTCTGTTCTATTAACACCACATTAGAAATGGCTCCAAATGAAACCGGACTGCTCTCTGTAGGGGGGAAAAATGAAATATTTTTACATACACACACATACATACATTATATATATATATATATATATATATATATATATATATATATATATATATATACACACACACACACACACATATATATACATATACATATACATACATATATACATACATATATATATATATATATATATATATATATATATATATATATATATATATATATACACATACATACATATACATACATACATACACACACATACATATACACACATATACACACACACACTGGGGGGGAAAAAAGTATTTGACCCTGCTGATTTTGTACGTTTGCCCACTGACAAAGAAATGATCAGTCTATGATTTTAATGGTAGGTGTATTTTAACAGTGAGAGACAGAATAACAACAAAAAAAATCCAGAAAAACACATTTCAAAAAAGTTATAAATTGATTTGCATTTTAATGAGGGAAATAAGCATTTGACCCCTTCGACTTAGTACTTGGTGTCAAAACCCTTGTTGGCAATCACAGAGGTCAGACGTTTCTTGTAGTTGGCCACCAGGTTTCCACACATCTCAGGAGGGGTTTTGTCCCACTCCTCTTTGCAGATCCTCTCCAAATCATTAAGGTCTTTTTCAATGCCCTGGCTGAGGGAAGGAGGTTCTCACCCAAGATTTGACGGTACATGGCACCGTCCATCATCCCTTTGATGCGGTGCAGTTGTCCTGTCCCCTTAGCAGAAAAACACCCCCAAAGCATAATGTTCCCACCTCCATGTTTGACGGTGGGGATGGTGTTATGACTTGGGGTCATAGGCAGCATTTCTCCTCCTCCAAACACGGCGAGTTGAGTTGATGCCAAAGAGATCTGACCACATCTGACCACAACACTTTCACCCAGTTCTCCTCTGAATCATTCAGGCAAACTTCAGACGGGCCTGTACATGTGCTTTCTTGAGCAGGGGGACCTTGCGGGTGCTGCAGGATTTCAGTCCTTCACGGCGTAGTGTGTTACCAATTGTTTTCTTGGTGACTATGGTCCCAGCTGCCTTGAGATCATTTACAAGATCCTCCCGTGTAGTTCTGGGCTGATTCCTCACCGTTCTCATGATCATTGAAACTCCACGAGGTGAGATCTTGCATGGAGCCCCAGACCGAGGGAGACTGACAGTTTCTTCCATTTGCGAATAATCACACCAACTGTTGTCACCTTCTCACCAAGCTGCTTGGTGTTGGTCTTGTAGCCCATTCCAGCCTTGTGTAGGTCTACAATCTTGTCCCTGACATCCTTGGACAGCTCTTTGGTCTTGGCCATGGTGGAGAGTTTGGAATCTGATTGATTGCTTCTCTGGACAGGTGTCTTTTTACAGGTAACAAGCTGAGATTAGGAGCACTCCCTTTAAGAGAGTACTCCTAATCTCAGCTCATTACCTGTGTAAAAAACACCTGGGAGCCAGAAATCTTGCTGATTGATAGGGGATCAAATACTTATTTCCCCTCATTAAAATGCAAATCAATTTATAACTTTTTTTTTTAAAATGCATTTTTCTGGATTTTTTGTTGTTATTCTGTCTCTCACTGTTAAATTACACCTACCATTAAAATTATAGACTGATGATTGCTTTGTCAGTGGGCAAACGTACAAAATCATTAGGGGATCAATTACTTTTCCCCCCCCACTCTGTGTGTGTGTGTGTGTGTATATATATATATATATATATATATATATATATATATATAAACAAATCAACACAATGCACATCATTTTTACAAATACAACCAACAGGTCAATCATCAAACACACACACACACACACACACACACACACACACACACACACACACACACACACACACACACACACACACACACACACACACAGAGAGAGAGAGAGACATATGCTTTGTAAGAATGCAAGCATATTTGCGAGTCCATCTTCACAGATGAAATTCTCACTAATGAATCAGGTAGATATCGAGATTGAATACAAAATGAAGGCAAGTTTACACATGACCAAATATTCTACCTCTGACACAAACTGATGTTTCATAAACCATGGTGAAATGTTATTTCAGTTATAAAGTTATTAAGTTAAATTCAGTGATGGTGAGGAGACATGAATAGCTCTGAATGACTCCACTTATCATTCATGCCTTAATATTATACATTAATATTATTTCTATCATAAAGCTGGTTCGTTAGGACAGTTTAACTTTCACCTACATTTTAACCTGCCGGTGCCTGCATACACTTTATTACGGGTGTTACATAATGTTATTATATAAACACTGCAATGTTACAACTGCTGCAGCAGCACACCGTTCAGCTTGCCTCAGTCAAAACACTAACAAATGCATGAACTACAATCAACCATAACAGCTGCAGGGGCGTGTGGACTATAAATACAAAGAGATTTGCATTTTAGGCAAGAAATACAGTGTGTGAGCAAGAAAGAAAGAAAAGGAATTTAATAAAAACAAAAAGAAAAATAAGAAAAAAGAAACAAAGTGGAAAAAGAAGGAAATAACGTGAAAGAAAGAAAAAAAATTAATGAAAAATACATTTATATCAAGAAAAAGGGAGAAGGGTGGGATGTAGAGGGAAAGAGAATTTGAGGAATGCAGAAGGAGAATAAGGGGAATAAGAAGAAAAAAAAGAGAAATGCAGCAAGAAATACAAGGTGAGGAAAATGTGTGAAATCATCAGAAATGTAGAGGAGACTGTGTGTGGGGGAGAGGCAGGGTCCAACAGTATGTACCTGCATTGTGTCTGTGTGTGTGTGTGTGTGTGTGTGTGTGGGTGGGTGTGTGTGTGTGTGTGTGTGTGTGTGTGAGTGAGTGAGTGAGTGAGTGTGAGAGAGAGAGAGAGAGAGAGAGAGAGAGTAAATCAGAGCTGCTGATTGGTTGACTCTAAAGTCCGTAGTCACCAGACGTCAGGTGGAATTTAAACACGCGGTGGTTGTACTGCTATTTTTTCCTGCTTTCAGTGGACTCACCATCACATTCCTGCTCCTGTAGTTACCTCTAGCTGCTGTTTCCCCCCTCAGTCTAAACAAAATGATGGTGTTACTTTGTAGCTGAATGTATAGACAGTCTAATGGAGCACATACCCAACTCTCCATCGGTCTGCTTAATAAGTATAATCTGACTCATCCCTAAAGCCCTGAGAGACCGCTCACTGTCAAGCACATAAGTCAGCCACACTTTCATATGGTGCTCATTAAAGTGCTCGCTTGCCTTATGAGAACTGCCCTGCCCCCCCCCGACCCTTGCTTGGGGTCATCCCATATAGCCGAGAGGAAATCTGGCCCTTTATAGCGTTTCTCAGCTTACTGGACACAAAGACTTATCGTGACATCTCATAAATATACTGTGGTTCCACTGTTTTCCCATCCTCCCTGCTTCCCGTTTGTGGGAATGAGGTACCAGTTTGTTTGTCACCCAGCTGTGGGGGATATGTGTGTTTGTGTAAGTGTGTATTAGTTAGTGACTGGAACACATGGTCCCAGTTGGACAGTCAAGATCACAGGGGTCTGGGACATACCACGTCCTCTATGAAGAGCCTAAGACATGGTGTACTAAAAATGTTATCAACTTGAGAAAGCCCTTGAGGGAATACGTTGTTGTTAAGAAATATAAATAACAACCATCTGAATTCTAAGGAATTCATAACAAATAAGCTTTATAATCCACCAATAAAAGAAGGAATTTCATGTGGAAAATCATCACTCAGTCCCATAAACAAATTCATTTAAAAAAATAAAATAATAATAATAAAAAGACAGTGCTAACCTTTCTGGACAGCTGGACTGTTCTGAACGCTTGTTGTCTTTGATGAGAGCTTGGATGAGTCACCATCTGAGTCTTTGCTCATGTCGATAGACACCACTACATCCTTCATGCCTGAGGTATCATCTTTGGGCACAAGAGCATTTTGTACGCATTAGTGAGCTATGTTTTATGTTCCTGTGCATGACACTGAGGTCAAATACGACGATTACAAAAGGAATTTAGCGTGAACAGTAAACAGTCTGTTAATGGTAAACCACATCATTACAAGCTCACTTTCTTTCGCCTAAACAAAAGCCGGCTGTCTTTAAAGTGTCAAATTTAATTTGCACCACTTCACATTTACACAACACACATGGCTTTATAATTGTGTCTTTTGAGCAGAACATGTGTGCTGTTAGTTATGAAAGCAGGCAAACGGTATAATAAATAAATAAAGAAATAAAGAAAGACATGGGTAAATAACATGTTTTCAATAAGAATCGATAAGAAGAAATGAGCTGGAAAACTGCATCCAGAAAGGTATTCATTTACCTCGAACACTAAGCATTACAGAAGATAGAAGATATGAGCTGCACTCTACCTTGGCCTTGAATATGGGAAATATCAAGCCCTTCTCTCAGTCTGAGAATGACCACACCGTACTGGAAGTCAAAAGCATCACTAAAACACACGCAGAAAAACGACCGTTAGTGTCTCATGGGAGGATGTCAGACATCAACCAGATCGGTTGACCACACATTTACGTTAGAACTGTACTTTCCCACCAGGTCGGAACAATTAGCGTAAATACTACGCCTGCACACACAAACAAACAAGCATTGAGCACATGTCATGGTGAAGGACAGGGCAGAACATGGACATGGCTTGATGAGGGATCTACAGCATTTGATAAATTAAAAAAAAAAAAAATCAGATATTCATCGAATGTGCACACATGATGCATGTATTATGCGTTAAGTAAGTAAATGAGTACACCCATGGCCAAAAGTTTTGAGAATGACACAAATATTAATTTTCACAAAGTCTACTGCTTCAGTGTTTTTAGATCTTTTTGTCAGATGTTACTAACTGTTACTGAAGTATAATCACAAGTATTTCATAAGTGTCAATGGCTTTTATTGACAATTACATGAAGTTTATGCAAAGAGTCAATATTTGCAGTGTTGACCCTTCTTTTTCAAGACCTCTGCAATTCGCCCTGGCATGCTGTCAATCAACTTCTGGGCCACATCCTGACTGATGGCAGCCCATTCTTGCATAATCAACGCTTGTAGTTTGTCAGAGTTTGTGTGTTTTTGTTTGTCCACCCGCCTCTTGAGGATTGACCACAAATTGTCAATGGGATTAAGGTCTGGGGAGTTTCCTGGCCATGGACCCAAAATGTTGATGTTTTGTTCCCCGAGCCACTTCATTATCACTTTTGCCTTGTGGCAAGGTGCCCCATCATGCTGGAAAAGGCATTGTTCGTCACCAAACTGTTCTTGGATGGTTGGGAGAAGTTGCTCTCTGAGGATGTTTTTGTACCATTCTTTATTCATGGCTGTGTTCTTAGGCAAAATTGTGAGTGAGCCCACTCCCTTGGCTGAGAAGCAACCCCACACATGAGTGGTCTCAGGATGCTTTACTGTTGGCATGACACAGGACTGATAGTAGCGCTCACCTTTTCTTCTCCGGACAAGCTTTTTTCCAGATGCCCCAAACAATCGGAAAGGGGATTCATCAGAGAAAATGACATTACCCCAGTCCTCAGCAGTCCAATCCCTGTACTTTTTGCAGAATAGCAGTCTGTCCCTGATGTTTTTCCTGGAGAGAAGTGGCTTCTTTGCTGCCCTTCCTGACACCAGGCCATCCTCCAAAAGTCTTCGCCTTACTGTGCGTGCAGACGCACTCACACCTGCCTGCTGCCATTCCTGAGCAAGCTCTGCACTGGTGGTGCCCCGATCCCGCAGCTGAATCAACTTTAGGAGATGGTCCTGGCGCTTGCTGGACTTTCTTGGGCGCCCTGAAGCCTTCTTCACAACAGTTGAACCTCTCTCCTTGAAGGTCTCGATGATCCGATAAATGGTTGATTTAGGTGCAATCTTATTAGCAGCAATATCCTTGCCTGTGAATCCCTTTTTGTGCAAAGCAATGATGGCTGCACGTGTTTCCTTGCAGGTAACCATAGTTAACAGAGGAAGAACAATAATTTCAAGCACCACCCTCCTTTTAAAGCTTCCAGTCTGTTATTCTAACTCAATCAGCATGACAGAGTGATCTCCAGCCTTGTCCTCATTAACACTCTCACCTGTGTTAACGAGAGAATCACTGACATGATGTCAGCTGGTCCTTTTGTGGAAGGGCTGAAATGCAGTGGACATGTTTTTTTGGGATTAAGTTCATTTTCATGGCAAAGAGGGACTTTGAAATTAATTGCAATTCATCTGATCACTCTTCATAACATTCTGGAGTATATGCAAATTGCCATCATAAAAACTGAGGCAGCAGACTTTGTAAAAATTAATATTTGTGTCATTCTCAAAACTTTTGGCCACGGCTGTATATGCTTTAATTTTCTGTAAGATATAGACTGCAGCCTTGAGCACATGATTCCTCATTTGGATGGTTTTTGAGTACTTCTTATCTTATTATAGTTTTTATCCACTGTGCCTCATAATGCACTGAAGCCCTCAAGAATGTCCTTCAAAAATGACAAACATTATGACTGAAGAGAAACACCAAAAATTATAGCACAGTGGGTAAGTAAGACAAGACAGCAATAAAACAAGACAGTGGTGCTGTTATAAGAAAAAATGATTACAGTTTCCACCCCAGCGTTGATCATTTTCAATTGACGGCACATCCTGAAGAACTGCATTGCCCTGACACCACAGCAATTTGCCAACAATTCGACTATTTTATTAATTAAAGAATGACAATTTTATTATTAGCCTTAGCCTAATGTCATACACACTATATGCATACGTACTATACACCAATCAGCCACAAGATTAAAACCACCTGCCTAATATTGTGTAGGTCCCCTTGTGCCACCAAATCAGCTCTGATCCATCAAGGCATGGACTCCACTAAACCTCTGAAGGTGTGCTGTGGTATGTGGCACCAAGACGTTAGTGGCAGAGCCTTTAAGTCCTGTAAGTTGCGAGGTCGGGCCTCCATGGATCGGACTTGTTTGTCCAGCACATACCACAGATGCTCGATCGGATTGAGATCTGGGGAATTTAGAAGCTAAGACAACACTTTGAACTTTGTCAAGTTCCTCAAACCATTTCTGAACGTTTTTTGCAGTGTGGCAGGGTGCATTATCCTGCTGAAAGAGGCCACTGCCATTAGGAATACCATTGCCATGAAGACATGTACTTGGTCTGTAACATTGTTTAGGTAGGTGGTACGTGTCAAAGAAACATCCACATTAATGCCAGGACCCAAGGTTTCCCAGCAGAACATTGCGAAGAGCATCACACTGTCTCCACCGTCCTGACTTCTTCCCATAATGCATCCTGGTGCCATCTCTTCCCCAGGATAATGATGCACACGCATCCAGCTGTCCACATGATGTAAAAGAAAGCGTGATTCATCAGACCAGGCCACCTTCTTCCATAGCTCCATGATCCAGTTCTTATGCTCATGTGCCCATTGTAGGTACTTTCGGACAGGGGTCAGCATGGGCACTTTGACTGGTCTGCAGCTATACAGCCCCTTACACAGCAAGCTGTGATGCACTGTATTCTGACACCTTTCTATCATAGCCAGCATTAACATTTGCAGCAAATTGTACTACAGTAGCTTGTTTGTGGGATCGGACCAGACAGGCTTGTCCTCACTCCCCACACTCATCAATGAGCCTTGGGTGCCCATGACCACTTTTGGTAGGTACTAACCACTGCATACCGGGAACACTCTACAAGACCTGCCATTTTGGAGATGCTCTGACTCATTCCTCTAGCCAATACAATTTGGCCCTTGATCTTTACGCTTGCCCATTTTTCCTGCTTCCAACAACTTTGAGAACTGACTTTTCACTTGCTGCCTAATACGTTGTATATCCCACCCCTTGACAGGTGCCACTGTAACAAGGTAATCAATCTTCTTCACTCACCTGTCAGTGGTTTTAATGTTATGGCTGATCAGTGTATGTCGCATATACACAGATGTTCAAATTCTACAGTGCCACTTGTAGATTTTACCTTTAAATTTTGTGTATAAAGGGACTTGACTCACTGTATCATATTGACGTAGGTCTCGGTTTCTTTCATATCTGCAATCTTCCAATCATTTTTGAAGCCAAGCACTAGTGTGTTGGGTCTCAGTCTCCCAAGTCCAGCAGCCTAACACACAGAGTCACGTTAGCCCAGAGCTAGAACACCATGGAGCCACAATACACAGATTAATAACATTAACGGCACCTGCAGAAGGTACTGGGTGCCCACGCGGAGGTCCTCTGCTAAGACAGGGGTGTAAAAAGCTTTGGAGTTGTTGAGAAGCCAGCGCTGGTAGCGCAGCATGTCATTGTTCAGCTCCTTAAAGTTGGGCCTCCGAGAGCTCTGATGAAAGGACATAAAAAGGCTCATTAAAATGACAACATCATCACTGCTCATTCTGTGCTGCTGATTGATCCGCAAACCACAAGGCTTTCAGCAGCGTTAATCACCAAAGGCTAACTAGGAGTAATTTTTTTATAAATGGTCCCATGACATGAAATGGGCAGAATAATAAATGCAGTGGTACATTTATGACTGATTGAGTCTTGTTTGTCTCTAGTAAGTGCCAGGAAAATGGACAGTTAGCCTAGTGTTTGGTTTAGTAATGGAAGATAGAGTGGTGCGAGCCAGCGGAAGGGTGCCGTGTTCTTTTGGGTCCAGTTGTAGGGAAAGTGTGTGTTTTTGATTACTGTGGTCTGCAGGGTCTGGCATGAGAATGGCTGTAAAGTGCTTTCCACGTCTAATTCTTACATCACTGCTGTTCCCAGTGCTGGCATAATGGAAACTTCATTGATCCACATAGGACTATAACAAACTATGTACAAACAACAAACTACTGTGTGGAACATTTAATATTTAAAATCTGCATAAAAGTACTACACATTTATAATCTGAAAAAGTAAGCACACGTGCAACTTTATAATGTAGATGCTAAAACAAATCTTTGCTGGTGTAGCTGAAACAGCAGCAACAGGAGTGCAAAATATCGAAAATATCTGTTCTTAGTATGGGAAGTTCAGGAACTTACAGTTCGCACATGGCCACACACCATCAGGCCAACATTCTTGGTGAAGGCATGGACCAGATGGAGTAGAGCAGGCCGAGAGTTGGGGGCGCCGGTCATCACCAAACACTGCGGCCTGTGAAATCAAAACAAATTAATGTTCATGAGCCCCTGCCTGTTTGAAAGCTTTAAGAAATTGTATTTCCCAATGTATTCCTTAGAAGGCACTTTATCTTAAAGCTTCTGTACAGTAAACACAACTTCCTCACCTTTGATATGGCAGTGCTACAAGTGTCCAAACGAATAAAATTATAGCCACACGTGCCAGCTTTTAGGGTCCAAGCACTACTTTGTAAACTGGTACTTAATTAGCACCTGCTATTGATCCATGCCTTCCAAAGGCTGAACACTGTTTTATCAAGAGAGTCAATTAATTTTGCTGATGAATTTGGCTAATGAAATTAAAACAGCTATATTTCAAATCAAGTTATTTATCTTTTTTGAATGCGAGAACTGACACAATACTGAGCATGTTTAGCAACTATTGCCAACTAAGTTTGGTACATGGTCTTCATCAACAGATGTCTTACTTCCTGATTCCATACAGGTCTTACAGTTCAAGTCTGATATCAAAACACACAGCATTGGTGAGTTACAGCCTAACCTCATTTTTTTGGGGATGTTTACCCCATTTTCTCCCAGGTTTGTGGTCATTTTGCCAATTCCCATCCACTAGCTATCTCTCCCCGGTCACATGAAAATTACCAACCAGGGATGGTGAAGCTAACCACATCTTTTCAAACTACTGTTGAAAGAATGTGGTATCAACTGTCTTCTACATACATGAGCTCTCAGATGCCAGTGATTAGCTAGTGTCGTTGTGATTGTGGTTTCTCAAGGGAGGGATGGCTTTACATTCTCCCCTGTCAAACAATTCTGTTTCCTTGGAATCCTGGCCATGGATGGCTATGGCGTTGTCAGAATTCAAACTCACAAGCTCCGATTGATAGGGTGAATACTTTGTCATGCTACTCTGGAGCCAACCTGATTGATTAAATACGGCCTCATTATAGAGTGATAGTGGTCAGAAAATAAGGTTCTTGGGCAAACTGATAGAGTGATGGAAAAAGCACATCCTAAATTTGGTAAAAATACACAAACATTTTATGGATATGGTATGAAATGTTTTTGACATGATGCCTAAGACAGAAAGGTTTGGGTCAATAAACAAAGGCATATTTGATATGGTCTCTCTATCCCCTAACAGTATCTTCTTGTAGGGCATGATGCCCAAGGTGGCTAAGATGCCCAAGATCTTGCCCAAGGCACGATGTTTTGTACAAATACATAAAAGCATTCTTGGAATATATCTTTATTTCCTGCTTGTTCCTCCTTGAAGTATTAGTACAGGAAATGTCTTGGATACCCATATGCCTTGGGACCCAAGACAGGTACCAAGCTCCATAGATACAGAATACCAGTAGTTGCCACATTTCCCACTACTGTTAGCTACTGCTACATTAATGTATCCATGATATTAGAAGTGGCATATTCCACTATAAGACAGAGCAAGTGTATGGGGAGATTCTCAAACTGCTTCATAAATACAAGCAAACAAACAAAACTACCGATTTCTGTGTCAGCACATTTGTGGTAGATTTGATTTAATGCATTACTGACAAATTCCTCTGAATACAAAAATCCAATGGATAATGTTTGTCAGGCCCAGCTTGGACATGTTGTGACTCAGATTTGATGATGATTGGAGAAAAAAAAATATATCAGAGCAACTTTGACCTGATGGTGGTGCCAGAAAGATTGAGGGGGCAAACCACAAAACTGGGCAAACTACTTGTTGGAAAATGCCCCATCAGCATGCCAAATTCTATTAAAAAAAAAACAAACCCAACAGCATGCACTTCTATAGGCTGCCACACACTCCCATTGTGGAATAATAATAATAATTTGACAACACACCAATGGACCATTGTCTAATTGGTCCATTGCCTTGGACCAATTAGACAATTTTACCTTCACCTGACCTCAGAAGATCATCTCTTTGTTCAGGAATAGAATACGAGAAATTCAGATTAATGTACTTCAAAGCACATACTGTAAGAAGAAGGGATTATGGCTAAGCAAAGGCTAAGAGTAACTCGTTTGATTATCATGGCATTATCAGACAGTTCTTAATCCCCCACAGACTTATTGCCATGGGAACACTAACAGGCCACATGCTGGTTAAGGTTTCCTCCATTTCAGCTCCTACAGTGCGTGCCAGCTAAATATCGGCCTAATCTTAATGAGATTACAGTCATTCTGCATTAATCCACCAAAATGTGTTTTTTTTCCCTCCCCAACTGCTCAAATAACAAAAAATGCTTGTATCTCGCAGGATTCAGAATGAAATCAGTGTGGGTGACTACCTCTGTCAGAAAATAGGTTTGATGTGTGTTGAAATATCAGCTTGGGGAAAATGTAATGTGGTTAGACTAAGTACATATAGTGAGTAGTTTGATTATTGCTCCACATTATAAAGAGTCCTATGATACTTGATCTAAACTGTTCATCCAGCATAACTATTCATCTATAGGAGAACTAATGGCAGCAGCCACAAGCATGCTTACATGGGTTTATACCAGGGGTCTCAAATTTTATCCAACCAAGCAGGAGGAAACTTTGATCAATCAATTGAAAACCAAGATCACCTAACTAAACTGAAGGAATCAGGGTCATGGCTGAATTGGAAAGAATGAAAACTTACAGCTACACTGGTCCTTTGTGGATAAAATCAGAGACGCCTGCCTTACAGTGAATACAGTCTTTCTCTCTGTGGTCCTGGATAGGTAGTTTATTCAACAAATACACACAGATGGTGACACATACAGATCGGTGACAAATTAAAGGGAGTTGTGATGTGGAAGGCATTTTTCTGGCATGGTTTGGGTCCACTTGTTCGCTTAGAGGGAAGTGTCAGTGCAAATCAATACAAACATCATCTGACTGATTACCTTTAATCCTATGATGAAACATTTCTGTCCTGATACAAGTGGTCGCTTTTCCAAGATGACCCCGCCCCCATCCCATCCAAGGGCTCACTGAATGGTTTTGGTGAGTAGGAAAATGATGTCAATCACATGGTATGGCCTTCACACACACCAGATCATAACCCAATTGAAAACTTATGGAAGACTGACATGTTGGACAGCACTCTCCATCACCTGTTTTGATGTTTTTTTTCCCCCTTCAATCTGTCACCCATCTGTATATATAAACAAGTGAATGTACCCCTTGCCTGGTGTGTTTCTGTGTGGTTTAAAAAAAAGTTAGAAATGAGAGAGAATTAAATCTCACATACAGATGCACACAATTCTAGGAATAAACCTTGGACAACTAACAGTCAGACGAGAGCTGAGCACAAACAATTCTTTAATCAGATTAAGCCTAATTAACACAACTAGTATTACAGTAAATCTGCCTGTTAAGGTTGTAATGTATCCACCACAGTCCTCACGATTTCACACAAGTCCACTGATGAGCACTGAGTATTATAGATGACACCTGATCCAAGACACCTCTTATTTAATTCTCTCATGGGGATGCGATAGCCTAGATTCACAATGTTTTTGTGTGTGTGTATATATAAAATGCAGCAAACTGACTGTAATGCAGAACACAGGGCACTATGTGGCCTTTCAAGCAAGTTGTGAATGGATTTTCCAACACCAGTATTAAACCGAGCACTGGAAGTCATTCAAAAGTTAAACCCATTATCAGTGACAAACACAGAGTAGACAGGGTGGCTATGGACTTTGATAAAATGTACCGAAGCCAGAATCAACAAACTACAAAGCGACCGCAGCTTGACTCCACACCTGCAAACACTAAAAAGCTCTGCACATGTGCAAGCAACCTGCAATCGTTAAAAACAAATCAGGCAACAAGAAAGGAAATGGACCTTCACAAACTCCTGTAATGTGATTGAAATCAAGTAGAAAATGACATCATACAGTAGTTTTCAAATACATTTTCTAAGTATCTCTCAATTGTGAAATCGGCATTGTTTGTACCTGAAGGTTTTCACGTGGTCAGCGACGCCACAGAGCTGCAGGCTGTGAGTGAGCGCCTGGTGGTAGGTCAGCGCCTGGGTGGAAGAGCCCCAGTTCACATCTGCAAATGGAACACATTTAAAGTTGACCTCGTTAGAACCCAAGACACCTGTTGTCCTATTTTCTTACTCTGACATTTATAAAGCCGTGTGTGGACTTTCACATAAATGACCCTTCCACTGCTTAAGACCACACGTACACACACTGAGACACTCTGCATCCACACGTGTGCACAAACACGCGCACCACATGGGACTTCTCAGCATCTGGGGCCTCAGCATGCTGGTGACCGGGAGTGCTGATGACCCTCAGACTGCCACAGCAGGTGGTACAGGCCGTGTGCCAAACTCTGCGCCAGACAGAGCCCAGCACCTCTGCAAGCGTGGGCATCTCTCAAACACATGGAGTGCTTCAAAAACAGTCCAGACTGTTCCCTCACCATAGAAACACTGATTACCTTTGAAAAGTCGGTGACATTAAATGATTTATCTCAGTTCCATAAAGAGGTTTTTCAGGCTTGTGGGTTGTATTGTACATATTGCTGAAAAGCAGCAATCTAAAATGAGATCAAGGATCACTATGGAAATGTATTGTGTGATCCATCACATGTATTAGGCATGACTCACGGTTCTAATTATCCATTATACGTTCATATTAATTATAGCTACAATGGGTGAATATTTTATTATTATTCCTCATAATTCTGCCTCTTCTTCTTCTGACCTTTACAATAAATATCCACACTTCTTACTCTACTATTCTTTCATTAACATATTATTTTCCAAGGATTTTTTTTTGAGAATTCATTCAGCCCGGTTATTTTACAGACTGTCTTTTTAAAAGTGAAAATTAAATAATCTATTTTGGTTTTTGGTCAAATTCATAACTTTAAATATTTTTTAAAGTTTGAAAAGTTTTGTTTGCAATATTTTGACAGTGTCTGTCAGTTTGAATTCAAACTGCCAGTGGTGATGATTCAATTCCATTTTATTTGTATAGCGCTTTCAACAATGGACACTGTCACAAAGCAGCTTTACAGAAATATATAAATTCAGGATATAGATTAAATGTATTAAATTTATCCCTTTACAGGGCTTTACAGCTGACCAATCCAACTATAATCACATGCCCACTCAGCCTCAATGACGTCTCTCACACGCTCAGCTTTCTTTTTTTTTAATCCAATTTACCGTAACTTTAATTAATACCATTGTTTCTATATCTCAAAGTTAAAATTACATTTAAAAAAATACTATGGATGTTTGATTCATTCATATAAAGTCACATTCATTCATTCATTTTCTTTCATTCATTCAGTTATTCTTTTTTTTTTTTTATTGATTCAGACACTCACTGTCCACTTTTTTAAAGATCCACTTTATTTTGTCGTAAAGAGTGATTATTTGAGTTACTATATCCTTCCTGGCAGCTCGAATTAATCTGGCCATTTTCTTCTGACCTCTCTTATCAACAAGGTGTTTCCACCCACAGAACGTTTGTTTTTTGCACCATTCTGTGTAAACTATAGAGATCGCTGTGTATGAAATTCCCAGATCATCAGCAGTTTCTGTAATTCTCAAACCATCCCTTCTGGTACCAACAACCATGTCACGATCAAAGTTACAGATATCACAGTTTTTTCAGGTATCAGATATCACCTGATTTTTGCATTGTCATGATTTTATGCATTGTGCTGCTTTTTCACTTTTCCCCCTTAGGTTCTTTGTTTTTCTTTCATTCATTTATTTATACATTCAGAGTAAGAGTACACAAAATGCTATACCTAGAAGGAGGCTATACTATATGAGCTGTTTCTGTCCTTCCTCTGGCTGCATCTACAACCAAAAATAGCACATCAACTCCACTGCAGTGTGTGTGTGTGTGTGTGTCTGAGAGAGAGAGGGAGAGAGCGTGAGAAAGTGCCGTGGTGCTGCATTGAGATGCAGCAAATCACAATGACACATATATAAGGCGGGGCGAAAAAACTGCCTGATGTATCAATATGCAGTTTTTAAGAAAAAAGGCCTGTGCTCAAGCTCAGAAACTGCCCATTTAAATCATTTCTGAAGGATAGAAATGACTAGAACCCGTTTCTGTAAAATCTCACGTACGCATATCTTACTACAGCTGACCCAGTTTAGCAGCAGGACGGAATTTGGATTAAACAAGAAATTCAAAATAAAACCACACTGGAAATAGGAACAATATGGATAATTAATCCACAGCAATAAGGCTTCATTATACTGCTGATTTTTAAGCATGTGGAGATAACTAGTTAGACTGACCTGGCTTCTTGTAGTTGACGTAGATGTACAGGGATAAGACGATGACGTTGGTCAGGAGTGCAGCCCACCAGTTGATGACGAACATGACTACACAGCACAGCACAGCTCCAGCCAGAGACACCCACATGTTGTAGTACTTAAAGCTGGGCCTCCATCCTACCCAACACATGCACCGGTCAACAATTAGACACTCAGAAATGCAGATGGCCTCCTCATAATGAACCATTATAGTGTAATTTTCTGTACAATATTAAAAATACTAATGTCTAGACTGTTCTGAATGTGCCAGGGGATCTCTGTATTCTTCCATCCTATACAAGTTTTACTAGATTACAAACCCACCACTCACAAATTAAATGAATGATTTATATTACTTGCTTAGTGCAGTACACAGAATTATATAACTACTGTATTAGTATCAATGTATAAATACATAAATGTGCACCTATATAACTGTATAAAAGCATAACTGTATAACTATCTGTATTACTATATATCTGTATGGTTAGAACTATAAAAAAAAATTATGACTATAACACTGTATGACAGTATAAATGTATAACTAACCATGTAACTGTACTTGTATAATTAACTACATAACTATAAATGTACAACTGCATAAATACATCTGTAAGTAGCTGTATAACTGTGCCACTATATAAATTTATAACTATACAGTGCCTATAGAAAATCATCATACACCGTCAAAATCCTTACCTTTGGTCACATTACCCTGGATATTAAAATAAATTAAATCTAACTTTTGCCAGCTGTATTTACACATTATAACCTTCTACATCTAATTGGAAGTAACATTTTAAAAAATTCTGAACAATTATTAAAATTTAATTAGTGAATCAGCCCCTTAGAGTAACCATTATAAACTTGCTCAGATACAACCAGCCACTTCCCAGATCATACACCATGTTAACTGCCTCCCACCTGACATCAACTGCAGTGGTTTTGAATACTTCATAAGAAAACCGGCTGTTCCATGATGATTCCATTACTAGTAGTGCATGGCAACGCAAAGAATACCATGGTTGGAAAGGGGCTTTCTAAAGGGCTCCGGGACACAGTTGTGGAAAGGCACAAGCTAGGAGAAGGATACAAAAAGATTTCAAAGGGTTTACCTATCCCTCTGAGTACCGTTCAGAGCATTATTATGAAGTGGAAAGCGTATGGCACCACCAACACCTTGCCTAGATTGGGCCGTCCCTCCCTCCAAACTGGATGACTGAGCCAGCAGGATATTGATCAGGGAAGCTACCAAGAGGCCGGTGGCAACTTTGAAGGACCTACAAGTCCTTATGGCAAAGATTGGTTGGTCTGTGCATGTGACAATCTCACAAGCTTTACACAAAGCTGACCTGTATGGCAAGGTGGCAAGAAAAAAAGCCTCTTTGTTTGCGCTTTGCAGAAAACCACTTGGAAGATTCTAATGCCATATGGCAAAATGTTTTATGGTCAGATGAGATCAAGATTGAACTTTTTGGACTGAACTGCAAGCGTTATGTTTGGCGAAAACCAAACACAGCACACCATCCAAAACACACCATACCTACTGTGAAGCATGGTGGAGGCAACATTATGTTGTGGGGGTGTTTCTCTTCAGCGGGGACTGGGCAATTGGTCAGGATTGAAGGAAAAATGGATGCTGCCAAGTACAAAAAACATGCGGAAGATGGGCAGGTGGTTCATCTTCCAGCACGACATCGACCCTAAACACACCGCCAAAAAAAACTACACAGTGGCTTAAGGATAGGAAGGTGAATGTCCTTGAGTTGCCAAGTCAGAGCCCTAACCTAAATCCAATTGAAAATCTGTGGATGGACTTGAAGACAGCGGTCAATCGCCGCTCACCACGAAATGTGTCTGAACTCGAACAATTCTACAAAGAAGAATGGGCAAATATTCCCAACTTTAGGTGTGCAAAGCTAATAGAGACATATTCTAGTTTTCTTTTTTTTTTTTTTTTTTTTTTTTAACATTTCTGAACTGTTGCCTTTTACGTTATTCGAATGTTACAAGGCAGAATGTGTAAATAAAGCTGGAACAAAAAAATATATTTTTAATGGGTTTTGATTTCAGGCTGTAAGACAAAAAAAGTGACTATTTCAAAGGGGTATGATGATTTTCTATAGGCACTGTAAATGTATAACTGCATAACTATAAGTAACTGTATAACTGTGCAAATGTATAAATGTATAACTATATGACTGTATAACCATAAATGTACGAATGTATAAATTTAACTGTGTAATTAACTCTAGAACTGTACATATAAATATATACCCAAAACCGCACATGTATAACTGTATAACTAAAAAAAATGTACAAATGTATAACTACATAACTATAAATAACTAACTGTACAATTGCACAAATATATAAATGTATAACATAATTACCTGTATAAATTCTTAAACAATAACTGTATAACTACTTACAATTATATAGCCTGCTGTTTCTTGCTACAGTTTTCACCATAAGAAAAGAACCTTGCTAGGGTGATGAACATGTTCAGCTGTCTTCCTAAATCACTTAATATAAATTGCTCATGCGCTTCAGACGGCTTCCATCCTGTACCACTTTTTGAACCACTTTCAAATGTCTTCCTCCTCAAATGTTTTTCCTCTATCACTGAAATGACTGCTGACTAATCAATAAACATTTACATTCAAATTTTTTTCATTATTGAGGACACAGATTAATTGTTGCAACCGAACATTGCACATAATATACAGTGCTGTGAAAAAGTATTTGCCCCATCCTGATTTCTTCTGTTTTTGTGTATATCTCATATTAATTGTTTCAGAAATGAAAACAAAATCTAAGATGAAACAAAGGCAACTTGGGTAAACACAAAATACAGTTTTTAAATGATAATGTTATTTATTGAAGCAAAAAAAAAGTTATACAATACCAACTGGGCCTGTGTGAAAATGTATTTCTATGAAACTGCAATGGGGTTCAGCTGGACTTAAACAGAACTTTTTCAACAGCATGAAGTTGGTTAAAAGGTCTTACCCAGTAACACACTATGCCAAAATTGAAAGAAATTCCAGAAATGATGAAGAAGAAGGTGATTGAAATACATCAGTCTGGGAAGGGTTACAAAGCTATTTCGAAGGCTCTGGGACTCCAGAGGACCACAGTCAGAGCCATTATCTCCAAATGGAAAAACTCGGCACAGTAGTGAACCTTCCCAGAAGTGGCAGACCTTCCAATATTCCTCCAAGAGCACAGCAACTACTCATCCAGCAAGTCACAAAAGAGCCAAGGACAACATCAAAGGAACTACAGGCCTCTCTTGCATCAATAAAAGTCACTTTTCATGACTCCACTATCAGAAAGACACTGGGCAAAAATGGCATTCATGGAAGGGTGGTGAGGTGAAAACCACTGCTAACCCAGAAGAACATTAAGGCTCACCTTGATGATCCTCAAACCTTTTGGGAGAATGTTCTGTGGATTGATGAGTCGAAAGTGGAATTGTTTGGAAGACAGGGGTCCCGTTACATTTGGTGTAAACCAAACACAGAATTCCACAAAAAGAACATCATACCTACGGCCAAGCATGGTGGTGGCAGTGTGATGATGTGGGGATGCTTTGCTGTTTCAGGGCCTGGACAACTTGCAATAATTGAGGGAAACATGCATTCTGCTCTCTACCAGAAACAGTAAGTTCACCTCTGAATGGCTCAAAAAAAGCAAAATTAAAGTCTTGACTTGAACCAATTGAGATGCTGTGGCAGAACTTTACATGGGCAGTTCATGCTAGAAAACCCTCCAGTGTGGCTGAATTAAAGCAGTTCTGCAAACTAGAGTGGGCCAAAATTCCACCACAGTGCTGTGAAAGACTGATTTCCAGTTATCAGAAGCGTTTAGTTGCAGTTATTGCTGCTAAAGGTGGCATAACCAGATTTTAAGTTTAAGGGGGCAATTAGTTTTTCACATGGGTGATGGATAATTTTTTTGCTTCAATAAAAAAAATAAAAACTATTGTGTGTTAACTCAGGTTGCCTTTTTATGTTGCATTTCCTTTGAAGATCTAAAACTATTTAGTATGATATATACACAAACAGAAGAAATCAGGGTGGGGGCAACTACTTTTTCACAGCACTGTACAGCTATAAAACTGAAGAAGAACTTTAAGCCAGGCTTAATGGCCTGTCTTAAAACACTACTTTACTTTCCTTCCAGCAGACTGATCCTTATAAGAATAGTTTCAGATGGTATAATATTATATTCCATTACCTGTTCCAACAAATGTCATCAGACAGAGACTGTTTAATGCATCAGTGCCACAATTTGCACAAGCATGAATACAGATTTGGATTAAAATGAGTTAGCGTCAGTTAGGATACATGAGAGAGGTTACAATAAATAAATGGGTTTCTTTGACAAGGAGCTAGTACTAGGCTAATGGGATTTTTTAGTAAGGTCAAGTAATTACACAGCTGAACTGTTATAATACAATAATGCTACAAAGGATACATGACATAAAGGGTACATATGGTTGTTAAAACAAACTGGAAGCTGAATGAGAGACAGAGCTACTGTTCTCCAATAAATGCTATATTAAAAAAAAAAAAATGTACCCTTTACGTGCATGAAACTGTGAACATAAACGTCAGAGTTAGAATGAAGATATATACCTGGTGGTCTTCTAGAGCTTTGGTATTGGAGGAAGAACAAGCCTCTTTACACAAGGAATAAATGTGTACATAAAATATGCTTGAAAGACAAATAAAACATTTTTGACAACCATTATAGTATGATACTGTGGAAAACCTTGTCTATGCTAACATTAACATCAAGGCTATTTAAACTACCTAGTAAAAATGATCAATATCATAATATATTCATTGATAAAATACTGTCATTGGGTTGACAGTTTTGTTTTATGTAAAAGTATAAATATCATCAGTTGATATAAATGGTGAAAACCACTTTTTTTGTAAAAATAATACTATTGTAATATATAATATTGTACTTTAGAAATATATAATAAAGAAAACGTATAATGAACATTGCACTCACTGTTATTTTATCAAGTGCACTTTCTTTTGCTATGTACAATACCTTAAAAGTTTACTTATATGGTAGAAAAGGGCTAGAGCGTCGATATAAGCTAAGTGGCCATGGATTTTCAAAACTGGTTCATATTCATGTGTGAACTTTAGAGACCACATACTTTATATAACCCAATCTTTTTTATATGAGCTTTTTATATATTCTTCACTGCACAAAGTTGGACACTGAACTATTAAATGATCGAAATTTAACTGAATGTATTTTTCCAATATTCACAGGATATTAATATAGAACAAGAAAATCAATTAATAATTAATAATGGTGACTGTACTACTGTAAATAAATATACTGTATTTTTTTCCCTTTCCAGGGCACAACGATCTCTCAGATTAATTTAACAGGAGTTAACAAAACCTGCAAGAAACCTGAGACTTTTATAAAAATGTTAACATTTGTTCATTTTCCTTTATTTCATAAATGAAATAACGTATTCAAAGTAATGGATGCCTGAGATCTAAAGCGCTTATAGCTCTAATTTAACAAAAAAAAATGTAATGACTTCAGTTGACTATGGGTCCTGCAACCAAACTCTTCCCACAACTCATGGCAAATTTATTCACCAGCAATTTCTGATACTACACTGACCAAATCACACGACTCAACTGTCTGCTTAATTTTGGGTCTAAAGGCATTTTATATTATTTATTTAAATTAATACACATGTTCTAACATGTTATAGTTTCTATATATAGTACTAACAGATTTACCAGGACTTGACACTCTAAGTAAAGAAATTTTTAAAGCTTTCACTCTATTTACCATCATGTAAGTGATAACAGGAACTAACTTGTTTTGCAACATTAATCATAACTATAAATGGATAAAAATTATGATGCATTATTGTTTCACAAATAAAAATTGTTAGCATTAAGAAATTCGCAATAAAACACTTTAGGACATGCTGTTATTGGAAAATATTCAACTTCGGTGAGGTCCAGTCATGTGTTATCTCTTACATCAAGGGGGTACAATCTTTTCCTGAAAGGGCGGTGTGGGTGCAGGTTTTCATTCTAACCAAGCAGAAGTCACATCTGAAACTACTGAAAGCCAAGATCAACTGATTAAACAGGTAGAATCAGGTGTGGCTCCTACTTGATAGGAATAAAAACCTACAACACCGGCCCTTTGCAGGTAAGATTGGACACCAGAAAAAAAAACCTCATGTAATCAATAGTAGCAATTTTCTTTTGTCTTAACAATAAGCTGGTGAAATTTTAAGACAGAGCCACTTTCGGGTGTCCCCTCCCATCCAAAAAAACATTCTGTGCTTGAGTAACAGTGTGGTTATCATAAACAAGCCTTACCAGGAGAGTTTGCCAAAGAGGCGTGGAACACTGAGAAATTGATCAGGGCATAGGACGCCAGGAAGAAGTTAGAAATGATTGGTGCGATGACGTTCAGCTGAGCTGGAGAAAAGAAAAAGAAAAAAAAAAAAAAAAAGAGACTTTTAGAAGATATTTTTAAATATGACACTTAAATTTGCCAATTTAAGCATAATATTTAAAAATATCTTGAAAACTATCTGTGTACCAATAAGGATGAAGGCCAGGGCGATGCCAAACGTGAGGAAGTAGCCACGCAGGGGTTCATTGTTCTTGCCGTAGCCTTTCCCAAAACCAGCAATGCCAGGGTAAATGTTGTCCTTGCATAAAGCCTGAAGAAACAAGAGCATCAATTTGTGATATTAAAAAAAAAAATCTGAGACAGAGAGAGAGAGAGAGAGAGAGAGAGAGAGAGAGAGAGAGAGAGAGAGAGAGAGATAAGCTGTAAGAAAGCTTTTGAGCAAACAGATGAATGGCAATTATTTTTTTTACTTTTGATTATACAGTGCCTTGAAATACAGATATTTACTCTTAATAAAGAAGTTCAGATATTAGTATACAGGTGCATCTAAAAAAAAAAATTGAATATTGTGGAAAAGTTCATTTTTTTCCATAATTTAATTCAAAAGGTGGAACTTTCATATATTCTAGATTCATTACACAAAGTGAAATATTTCAAGCCTTTTTTTGTTTTAATCTTGATGATTATGGATTACAGCTCATGGTAATGAGATACTGGAAAAATCCAGTAGCTCAAAAATATTAGAATAAAGAATTTTATAATACAGCAGTGTCGACCTGACAAGAGCTCTAATCAGCTAATTAACTCAAAACACCTTTTCCCTCAAAACTCTGTTGCTCAGTGGTCCAAAGTCCTCTTTTCAGATGAAAGTAAATTTTGTATTTTATTTGGAAATCAAGGTCCCAGAGTCTGGAGGAAGAGTGGAGAGGCACAGAATCCAATTTGCTTGAAGTCCAGTGTGAAGTTTCCACAGTCAGTGATGATTTGGGGTGCCATGTCATCTGCTGGTGCTGGTCCACTGTGTTTTCTCAAGTCGAGAGTCAATGCAGCGTCTACCAGGAGATTTTACAGCACTTCATGCTTCCATCTGCTGACAAGCTTTATGGAGATGCTGATTTCCTTTTCCAGCAGGACTTGGCACTTGCCCACAGTGCCAAAACTACTAGTAACTGGTTTGCGGACCATGGTATTACTGTGCTTGACTGGCCAGCCAACTTACCGGACCTGAATTTTGTCAAGAGGAAGATGAGAGACACCAGACCCAACAATACAGACGAGCTGAAGGCCGCTATCAAAGCAACCTGGGCTTCAATAACACCTCAGCAATGCCACAGGCTGGTTGCCTCCATGCCACACTGCATTGATGCAGTAATTCGTGCAAAAGGAGCCCCGACCGAGTATTCAGTGCATAAATTAACATACTTTTCAGAAGATCGACATTTCTGTATTATAAATTGTTTATTCTAATATTTTGAAATACTGGATTTTTGATTTCCATGAGCTGTAAGCCGTAATCATGAAGATTAAAACAAAAAAAGGCTTGAAATATTTCGCTTTATGTGTAATTAATCTAGAATATATGAAAGTTCCACTTTTTCCACTTAAATTACAGAAAAAAAAATGAACTTTTCCACAATATTCTAATTTTTTGAGATATTTTTGCACCTGTATTTATTGCAGTAATGTAATACCCTGAGACTTTCTGTGAAAGGTAATTGTGCCTTTTCAATAAAGGTTCAAAAACATGATGGATGCTAAAATTTCCATCATGATTCGGATCAAACACAATGCTTACAAGCAGTTTTGGGCATATACTGTATGTGTGGCAGCCTAGGAAAATCCTTCACAATATCAAACTTTGACATTTTTTAATATGTAAAGTTCAACAGGTTTTCCTGAATGGAAATACGTCTCTCAATTGCATGCATCTCAACCAGAAGTAAAGTAATATCATTTTGCATTTAAAGATTGCTTTATGATGTGACGTTTTTCTGGTATCTGATTTGATTAGGCTTATGTCCATTTCATTACAGCACATACAGTAGCTAACCAACAACTTGATCAAAGCCTGCAGTCACTGTGTGAGGAAGTCACATTTAACTTAAACATACTTCAATAAAAACACTTCTGTTTCTGGTAAAAGTGTGTGCGTTTTTTTTATTAAAGTTGCAATGTCAAACTATATTTGGACAAAAATATAGCCAAAATGAATGTCCTAGCTATAGTGACACCTGATGGGTTTTCACAGACCGCCACATGCTTCCATTCCCAAAATGTAGATTTCTTTTTGAACAATTCTGATATGGAGTCGCTTTCTATTATTAACTGATGACGTAACCTTGTGTCTGCTTCAGGTCACAGGAGCACGAATTCTACATTGTCATGTTAAACTCTGACACTGAGCAGATGCTTCCTGTGCTGATGGCAAGTCTGTCAAGTCTGTGATGCAACACAGTGTTTCCAAAAAGGACACTTCCGTCACCGTCTTGCCTCTGATGTGACTTTTGCAGCAGGCTGAATTTTGTCACTAGCATTTTGCCAACTTTATGTCAACTGTAAGGCAAATTATATTAAGCAGATATCTGACTATTCACCAATGTACACTAACAGCTGAGTTTACTTGAGCAAGATACTTACTTTTACACACCAAAATCTTTAAGAATATAATTTCTATGGCACTGTATTTATATAAATAAAGAATATAGTGTGAAAATAAAGACTTTCACAGTATGTAAGTATAGCAGCAGGGAAGTCAGATGCCCACCTGGAACACTTTGGGGGCGCTGACCAGAGAGGCCAAGGCAGAGGAGAGGGTTGCAGAGAAAATCCCAGCTGTGATGAGGGGGCTGAAACCTGACACCATACTCATAATCTTTTGGAAGGGGAAAGACAGGGGTATTTAGTTCCATGTCATTTAAACAGCTTTTGTATTCTTTGCACCAATATACCTGGCATAATCTTACCTGAAAGTCATTGTGGAGTCCATACTTACAATCGGACTCGGTTGTGTTAAAAGGCTTGCAGGAGGAGAAGTCATATTCAAAACTGCATTCGGCACCAGTGCAGTTTTGCCATGAAGTACCATTGATCTTGAAACCTGTGGCATCCCTCACAATGCAGGCTCCTTTTAAAGAAAAGAAAAGAAACATAGCTGAAGATGAGACATTATACCAAAATGGCATATGACAATGGTCACAAAGCAGCTTTAAAGAAATAAATGTAAAAATTTATATCTGGATTTCTGTAAACACATTGAAACAGTACAACACAAGCTCTCCTCAATGCCATTTACCTGCACTGACAGCAACACCTATGTAGACGATGCCTGTGATAACAATGGCTAAAAGGGTTCCCTTTGGGATTGCCATTTGTGGATCCTAAAAGGAAAGAACAAACATAAATAATGCAAATACTTGGCCAGGTCTTTGGCAGCCGCTTTCCTATTTTCTCTAGTCATTTTTCAGACTCACCGCAAGATCTCCTGAGATGTTGGCACCAGCCAGAATGCCAGTAGCTGCAGGGAAGAAGATGGCGAAGACAGAGAAGAAGGTTTGTCCTCGGAAATCCGGTAATAAATTTTCCAGCAGGATGTCCGCTGAAAAGGACAGTAAAGTAACATGAACATGCGTCAAGAGAAAACACGTGGGATAATTATTTAGACCGGCATTTGGATAAAAAGATGGTCGTACAATTATAGCTGAAGAATCCTTGCTCCTTCTTTGATTCAACAGGGATGAACGTGCCAATAAAGTAGTTGAAGATGGCAATGATTAAGATGACCAGCAGGAAGATCTGAGCCTGCGAGCGAAAAAGCATAACGTTAAGCGTTTTTTGTCTAATATGTGCCCTTTGTCGTGTTTTTGGGTATTCAAAGGACCAAAAATACAAATCACAATAAAATATGTCACCTTGGCCTCCCACTCCATGCCTGCCACGGAGATCCCAAGGAGGATAATGACAGTGATGATTCCTACAATTCGGATGTCATTAATCTGATCGAGCATGATGAGATTAGCAGCCTATGACAAGATTAGATAAATTAATAACGGATAAGTCATGCCTTATATAGCCTTTACTATTTTACATTTGTACAGCTAAATATAAACATAAAAGTTCAAAAGAGTACAGAGAAAAACAGCAATATCAACTTCTTACATGAAGAAGCTCAACAACAGTCTCAGCAAAGCCCACGACGTACATAGCCACTGCCACAGCGTTGGCAAAAGCGAAGATGAGGCCAATAGAGCCACCAAACTCAGGGCCTAAACTTCGAGATATCAAATAATATGCCCCTCCTGCAGACAAAGAAAAAAATGGTAAAATATGTGAAACAATTTTGACCCAACACTTTATTGAGTTATTGAGTTCTGTCTGTCCTTGGAAAGTTTTGTGAGAAACTACTTCTAAATAAAAACATAATGGCTTGGCATATAGATCAAGATAAAGTCCAACAGAAAGACATGAGGAAATTTCTGGAATACCAAAAAAGATTAGGTTCTGCCGGATTAATAACATGCAGTGATTGGACGCATTATCATGTGCCATGTGATCAACACTATCCTCTGTCAAACTGTTTTGTCATGTACTTTGAGAAAATATCTCCTCTCCAAGCGTCATCAGCTATCAGGCTACATAAACTATGATTAGAGCGACTGTTAAATTTGATTAAGCCCTAACTATTGTCCTTCAACTTTGCTGAGGGCTTTAACATCTTGCACAGTGAAATGTTCTAGACAAAACACTAACAGTACTGGTTAAGTTTCTGTCCCGACTGGTCCCGTGCATACAAAACCTGACCTGATGCATGAACAGACTGTGCAGTAATCTTAGAAAATATAAATATCCCTGCTATGATATGATTACGCTTCCATGCTGAGAGCAAACGTTCAACAAAAACAAAACATGTCCGGGAGTGACCGGTATCTGTTTCAGAGTTCTGCAACAGAAGAAGTTTGACAACACCCCATTGAATTTTCCCACAAACTAAAATCCATGTGCTTAATTTTCCTCCAGATAAGTCATGGTGAGTGAGCAAGTCACAGGCTGGGGCATGAGGAAAGGGTCATGGTGAAAATAATTATAGTTATGTTGAGTATGCAGAAAGACAAAACTAGAGCATACTGCAGCTAGACAACAGATTTATGCCTGACACCAATGGTAGAAATTGGTAAACTCAATCCTCTGACAAATCTTGAAATTTCAATGGTGTAAAAGCAAGTCAACTGAAGTTCTGGCTATAACGAATGAAACACTGGTCACTGTGCAGTACAGAAATATGCCATCCATGGCTGTAAATATACAGATATGTAGCTTTCCTTCTTTAAAACCTACACAATGCTGATGTTTGTCCTCAATTTCATCTCAAGACCTATTCAGATTGGACTACGTATAAGGGAGCATTTTCTGGGATACTTCTGAGATTCAGTATTTTTTTTTTTTTTTTTTTTTTATAGATTACACAAGCAGGCATGTGGAAAGATTATGCATCCATGCATCCATTTTTCCATACTGCTTATCCTACACAGGGTCGCAGGGAGCCTGAAGCCTATCCCAGGGAATTTGGGGCACAAGGCAGGGGACACCATGGACAGGGTGCCAATCTATCGCAGGCCACAATCACATACCCATTCACACACTACAACGCATGTCTTTGGACTGGAGGAGAAAACCCGGAGTAACCAACCAAAGTACAGGAAGAACATGCAAGCTCCGCGCAAGCAGGGCGGAGGCGGGAATCGAACCTCCAACCCCAGCAAACGTGCTAACCACTAAGCCACCCTGCCCCCCCCCCGACTGTGCCATATTTTGTCTTATATAAAATGACCAATAAGAATAACCCTAGGTGATATATATATGCTGCCCGAACTGACACAGTGGTAAAGGTTTTGTCGTAACCTGTGTTTTTTGCACTTTTTCTATAGTATACAAGGTATATCAGGAAGCACGCGTTTGCCAAAACCGAAACGAATCCAAGTTTTGGCCGAATTAAGAACGCATCACAGTAAAATCTAGATGATGTGCCAGACGAGAGACACTGCTGAAGGTTTTTGGTAACTTGAGTTCCTAGTACAGATAAAGCTCTTATACATGTCATGTTTTAGTATGATGACCATGCATACATCGTGAAGACTCCCATCTCTGTGATTTCCACAAAGATCGCTTATCCTGTGCGAATCAATCACAATCCTCTGGCAGCACTACTTACCAGGCATACTGTGTATCCGGAAACCTTATCCTAAATATAAATATATAAATAGTGCATTAGAGGCACCATGCTATGTGTATCTCTGTTATGAATGGGATACAGTGTGGTCAGGTATATCAGAGGTCACTATGCCCTTCTCATGATCTCCCCATCAGTGCAGTGTTGGCCAGCCTCAGCCGTGACCAGCTCGCCTCTCATATTTCACCCTGTGCTGTCTGCCCAGTACATTTTCTCTTCCTCTCGAAGCCTAAACACTTCCTCAATTGATACGTCGCCTTATGAAAATATCCTTATCACATGCCACAAAGTAAACGTACACTTTACCCCGGCTTTGTCTGTCAGCACAGCGGCAGTGTAATTTGGAGCAGTATGACCTGGTGTGTATGATGTATGAAGGACACATCAGCTATAAAGGCAGGGTCTTATTAATACTGTAGGTGACCTTAGACACCCACACTGGTGCAATATCCTGACCTACCTGGAGGACGCGATGACATGCTGGTTTACAACAGGGTAGGATAAATTTATTGGATTTCATGTACGATAATTACATTTACTGGATTACAAAGATGGGGGAGAAGTTTATTCTATATTCCTGAAAAATAGGTACATCTGCTCAGAAAAACACAATCCATATACGTACGTTGTCTAAATGCAGTACATTAAATGTAGCAGACGTTTTAATTTTACAAAATATTTGTGCTACCTCTAAAACCTTCCCATGTAAAGCAACATTACTATAATAACTGCTGCAAAAAAATATACCATAAATAGTATTCACTAGAGTCGGATAGTGTCTTACAGTGCAGAAAACTAGGAACTATCCATCTATCCATTTTCCGTACCGTTTATCCTACACAGGGTCACAATGGAGCGTGGAGACTATCCCAGGAGACTCGGGGCACAAGGCGGGGGACACCCTGGACGGGGTGCCAACCCAACGCAGGACACAATCGCGCGCACACGCGCACGCCCATTCACACACTACGGACAATTCAGAAATGCCAATCAGCCACAGCGCATGTCTTTGGACTGGGGAGGAAACCGGAGTACCCGGAGGAAACCCCCAAAGCATGGGGAGAACATGCGAGCTCCACACACACACAGAGTGGAGGTGGTAATCGAACACCCAGCCCCGGAGGTGCGAGGCAAACGTGCTAACCACGTGGCTTTTCCTTAGCTGCTTTCACATTTTCACACATCCCATCCCCCCCCCCCCATAAAATTCAGTGTACGTTTTACACGGAACCCTGCAGGGGAAAAAGTGATGCTGCCAGCATGAGCTCTCATAGCAGAGCAATGAAAAAAGTTTAACTTTTCAGAAAAAGTACACAGCCTGCACGAACCAGGTCTCAGGTTACTGTGTCGAGGTGAGACCTAACACATTGTGTGCACAATAAAACACAAAGGACCTGCTTGGATATGATCCTTGAACATGATCCACTACAGTATAAGAACATAAGAGAGATGAACACTGAGCCATCACTCAAAAGCACTGAGCTGCATGACTTTTATAGAGCCTTACCGAGGGTAAATTAGATGACCTTGACTATCTCTGCAGTATGTGTCTCGTGTAGTGCAAGATTTTATAGTAGAGAGATTTATAGAGAAAGTGAAACGACATCCTGCTGCTCATGCTCCAGCTCTGTACGTCATGTCAAACGTGGTGTGATATTGCAATGTGAGCTTAGATACCTCCTCGTACAAAACCGTTGGTCGCTATAGCTGAGGTGGAGCAGCCTGTGATGGAGGTAACGACGGTCGCCATGGCGATGATGACGCAGGAGCACACTGTTGGAGGGGGGGGAAAAATAATGTAACAGTCATACTAGTATCTTAAAGCATGGAGGAAAAAGTCCTTTCAAGGAACGTTCAGGAATTTTAAAGGAACTGCCAGGGGCAACTAACGGAACACAGATTTTCGAACTACATCTAGTGTCCTTTACTTAAGTATATATAAAACAGACTAAGACAGGTATAACCTTTATGTCTTTATCAACCACAAATCATGATAAATATCTTCAGGGGAAAAAAGCCAGTTTTTATCTCCTGCTCTTATGAGCGGCACTTCAAACACTCCTCAAACTTGCGCAGCTTCCAATGATTCACACCTTTCTGAGCTGCTGAGTCAGCACTTGTAATGGTTTCTGGAAAATGGCTTTGTGTTTGACATTTAGCTGCAGGTGCCACCTTGAAGCAACATTTAGCATGGGAATGCTGAACGGAGACAGGGTGATGGAAGGCCATGGAGGTTGTGTGAATTAAGACACTAATTCACATGAGCTGCACGGAGACAGCGAAACCTACCAATTCCAGCCTGGCCCACGATCCATGTCATGCGGATGAAGAGCATCACACCCCAAATGTTCAACATGCAGCGGACCTGCGCAGAGGAAGGATGGCGGTTAGGTTTTAATGCAGACAACCAAGCAAAGCCCTTTTCCCAAACCTGAAAATGTGTAATCTACACTCCACAGTGATGTGTTGCGCTTGGAATGGAATGATGGCTGACGTCAGGTATGACATGAACACTGTCTGATGCACCAAATACTTTAAAAACGTGTCTTGATTTCCCCCCCCCCATTGCCTTGATCTGGTATCTGGTTTTTGTGTTCGAGTGAATAGGTGGAAATGAGGATGATGTTATTAACAAAAGGAAGCATGGCCTGCAGATGTCAAAATAAAAAAAATTTTTTAAAAAAAACAGGTGACAAAACCCAGAGATTATTCTTGCACTTAACAAGCCGAGCTTTAGCTGAAAGCATACTCTGCTTACTCTCACTCTCCCAGTCTCATAAACAAAGGATTTTTTAAAGCAGGGCTTTTTAGGCTGCTTTCAAACCTATTATTTGATTTACCAAGTGAAATTTATATTTTTCGCTCCTTTGTGATCTGGTTTGCTTTAGTTACACTGTGCTCATAAATAAGCAAACCAAAAAACAAAAAAAAAAAAAAAAAAAAGTTGGCTGAGGGACATGTGGGGCTGAAAATGTACTCGTAAAACTTTTTATTCATTGGTCAGAAATACAGAAAAGTATAAACAATTTTTTTTTTATAAATGCAAAAAACAAAACAAAACATATAGCTTACTAAATTATACAAATAACTAATTTAAACCAGTTTTGTGTATCACATCATGTTCATTTGCTCTTTTTGTTTGTTGATCCAAATATCCAAAACACATGGAATTTCTGCAGCACTACAGCTCTGTCCTTTGGGTCAATTCAGCAGCTCACAATGATATAAAAATAAATACATGAAAAATTTTAAATGCTGTATACAACCCAAAATACACGGCATGTTAGGTTCCGTTTCTGCAGTTGGGTCGATTCAGGGTCAGGTTTTGCTCTCACTGCAATCGAACAACACTAAGAATTCACCTGGAAGTGGACTGTTATCACCTTGCTCAGATGGCCTCAGACCAGTTGTTTTGGTCCGCACCTGAACGTACCAGACTAAATGCTGAATGTACAGCATGTAGAAAGTCCCAGTAGCACCACCTTGCTGAAAGTTTAGCAAGTCTAAAATAACAATAACACAAACTTCTAACATCAGCTCTAGGCAAGATGGAACAAGTGGGACTAATGAGCAGTGTAATTCCCACCAGGGCCCAAAAATCCTGAGTGGAGCGTGACTCGCACTCATTCACAATCTCCTGCTTTGAAACGAGCAAGAGTTGGCGCTTTGCAAAGCAGCTCATCTACACCTACACAAGATCACAGATACTTTTATCAAGAGAGTGAAATATACGGATAGAACTACAAAACACAGAAGTGGACGGGGGGGAAGGCTATTAAAACAAAGCTTTTTTTTCAGCGCTTTAATTTTCTATTCCTTTCTCTTTTCACAGACAGTCTTGGAAGCTAAGTTGATATAGACACATTTACCAGCACTCCTTTGACCCATCCAAACTTCACAACCCCTTTGGGTTCAGCTGCCTCTTTGGCTGCAGCCTCTTCAGCAGGAGTCAGCTCATCTCCGTTGGCAAATCCGTCCTCAAATGGCTCCTGTAATGAGAGGGGTGGGGTTCCACTATTAACAACATGGCATGAAATATGAAATTACAACATTAGTGATAGAGGTGACAAGGGTAGCATGATGAATTCAAGGTAGTTCAGTGGTATGCTCAAGCAGAGGTTGGTGTGCATTAGGACTGGAACCTGCAGGACCCAACCAAAAAGTTGCAGGAAAGAAAGGCCACGTTCATTAACGTGAAAGTGTATGTGGTGCTTGTGCTGCGCTGTGTGGCGCATTTACTGCGGACATTCATTCATCTTCATGAACTGCTTTATCCTTCTGAGGGTCACAGTGGTTTAAATTACTAATTTGTTTATATTGTGACAAATCGCATCAACTAAGGTCATGAGAAAAAAAAAAAAATCACAGGCAGATACAAACAACTGTGGGAATGGACAGGATTTGTCAGAATTCCACCCGGAGCAGGCAGGATTGTTTTTTTTTTTTTTTCTGTGCACACCTCCAAGGGTATATATTTACCTTTCAACTCAAAACTCATGCGTAATGTACACTTACAATGATTTAAGGTATGTGATTGGAGCTTAAGGACCACTTGTGGATTTCATGGTACACAACATGCACCTTCCTAGGTAAAAGACAGGCTATGTACTAAAGGTAAAAAAGTGATCAGCAATGCTATAGTCAGTATATTATTTATATTATTATATTTATATCACACACACACACACACACACACACACACACACACACACACACACACACACACACACACACACACACACACACACACACACACACACACACACACACACACACACACACACACACACACACACACACACACACACACACACACACACACACACACACACACACACACACCCTCATGTAAAAGTCCTCATTTGCCAAATGAGTGAGTAAAATTAACATTAACAATAAATTATTACAATGAACATTAATCACAGCAGACAGAACCATATTCATATTCAACATATTTTCCAGATCAGATTAAGCCTATTCTTAGACTAAAAGATATTTTAATGGAGGAACCCTACTGACGCAGGAATTCAGCTCACACTAAAAATCAGGCTTAGTTTGTGTTTAAATATAGCCCTTAATAAAAGCACTGCTGTCAAACTAATTCTCAAAATAACTCTGAAATTCTTCTCATTCTCTCACAGCTTCCTCGGTCTCATTCATTCCTTCCACCCGTTGCCACTTCCGTCCTTCTTTCTTTGTCAGAGTTACACACACAGGCAAGGTTATCGGTCCTTGGATCTGCGGAAGGTCAAACACAGGAAGGATCCCTCCTGTGTAGGGACAATGCTCTGACGTCGGCAGCTGAGCCTCCAGTCCCTCTGGGAGCACGACTGTATGCAAGTGATGATGGCCCTGTACTCCTCATAAAACTGTCTCATGGCAACCACACAGAAGGGGATGCCTTTTTTACAATCACACCCTGTAAAATTGAGTTTGTCTCTCAGTCTCATAAAAACAATAAGCCAAAACAAGGAGCGCTGAACTCAGCAAGGCTTCTCATGTGATAGGGGCCGACTTACAAGGCCCGCCAGAACACACGGCTACTTTTGACAAGCAAGCAATCAAAAGGAAATTAATCATTATATTGTTTCCATGAATGGCAGAAACATCCATTTTTGTCCAATCAGCAATTTGTGTTGTGTCAATATTTTTACATTTGCATAAGAAAAAGAGGTGGATGGAAACATCACTACTGATTAGTGGATGACGCAAACGTGCCACTGTAGCCTTGAGGATGTATTGGCATTTGTTGCCATGGTTCAATACCCTTATGTGGTGTAAAGGACAAACTAGAGTGCAACATAAGCACTGCTCCAAAAGTATACCATCACAACAGCGGCTCTTTTCCCTCCACACTGATTCATTTAAAGGAAGTTGGCAAGCCAGCTGGCAGTAATTCTCATCAGACTCCCAGACCACCATTACAGTGACGACACTTGCTATTTATTGCCGATATGGATGACTTTGGTAAAGATATACACTTATTGGGTTTGGCTGTTAACTGGGTGTTGAGAAAACCTTGTTATACTAGACATTTTGATGGTCTCTTCAGTGATTTTATGATCTAAATCAGGGATATAGTATTTCTATATGCAGGATGCTACAGTTCCCAAAGCCCTCAGACATCAATAAGCAAAAACAAAGCACCAGATCATCTCATGGTAACGCTTCTTTGCTTGTGGTTAAAGTTTTGCTTTTCAGTCCAAATTCGTCCATTTTTATTTCTTTTTGAGGAATTTATATCCTGCCCAAGCTACTGCAAAGATCACTGCATGTTGGATTAACTGGCTGCACAACACAACGTCAATTTTATTTTCTAATATTGATCTCACGCTGAACGTGTTCTGACCTTACACAACCGAAAAGATCAACCTAACTTTTGCATTTAGTTAATCCAATTGCCTTTTTAATTTTATATCCTGTAAATCCAAGTATAACTCTTTGGTGATTAATCTCAAAAGGTCTGTGTTCGTATTTGTGAAAAGGCAGCAGGACAAACCCAGCTAGCGGATCTATAAAACACATCAGATCTGGGCTTAGGTAGACAAAACAGTTAGAAAACCTTCACTTCCAGTCCTGGGGACTGATATACTGGTCGCGTCTGATTACCTGGGTGAAAAATTAAAATGATAGCCTTCCTTCAAAATGCTGGTCCAAATTCATTGAACCAATCGAGAACTTAATTCATATTTTCTGGCTTTGGCTACAAAGCAGAATTAGAAAGTTGATTCACGGCAAGATCTCATGACTTTGACCGTGGCATGGTTGTTGGTGCCAGATGGGCTGGTTTGAGTATTTCAGAAGCTGCTTATCTCCTGGGATTTTCACACACAACAGACTCTAGAGTTTACACAGAATTGTAAGGGAAAAACAAAAAAAACATCCAGAGTTCTGTGGGTAGAAACAACTTATTAATAAAAGATGTCGGAGGAGAATGGTCAGACTGGTTCGAAGTGACAGGAAGGCTACAGTAACTCAAATATCCACTCTCTACAACCGTGGTGAGCAGAAAAGCATCTCAGAACGAACAATACATTGAATGTTAAGACAGATAGACTACAACAGCAAAAGACCACACCAGGTTCCACTTCAGGAATCTGAGGCTACAGTGGGCACAGGTTCATCAAACCTTGACAGTTGAAGATTGGATAAAGACCTGGTGATGTTTTTCCAGTGTTCATCTTTCCAGTTCAGGTGAGCCTGTGCTGGTATTCAGTGTAAACTGTGTGCTGTGTATTTTAACTCCATACAAAATGCAGCAGCAAAGCAATGATTTTTGAAGATTACTGTAACCAAATAATCACCGGAATGGTTGTTGAAACAAAAGCCGTATGAATTATAAAACACGGCGTCTTTGGCATGTGCTCCAGCTTGTGGCTGGGGCACTGGGGCGCATCATCACCTGAGCCATCTGTCTACATGAGCTCTGTACCTGCATGCATAACGTCATTAACAGCCCCACCAAGCTCCGCTTACACCAGGGACACTAGGCTATTAAGAGGGAGGGAAGCAGGAAGAAAGAGCTGCCTTGTTATGGCTTTGGAGCTTGTCAACACCACACCATGGCGCCAGGTGAGGCGGGGAAAGCAGTAGCGTAGAGCATGGGTATAAGACTTGGTAAGACTTGAAGGTGAAACTTTGACAAATTAAGGTTGTAACCAACTACAAAATGTCTAGTTAAAATAAGCAGATTGTGGGGATTTGGTCTTCAATCTTCCAGGAACTAAGTAGCAGTTAATTAGAGAAGGCTATCTGACATTGGGAATAGCATTTACGTATGCGCAGAAAAAAGTAGGGAAAAAAAAAAAACAAAACACAAGTGGGCCTTTGTGAACGCTTGGACCTCTTGCGCAATGCCTCGGCCACACTAGAGGATATTCACACTGATTCTGAGGCTGCCTGAAAAGTTAGTCCTAATTTAAGCCTGGTCTTAAACTAATATCATTCTGTTTTCATATGAAAAAGTGGTTTATTCTGGGTAAACCTTGTAGTGTGGGTGTTGATGCCTGGAGTATGATGAAGGACAAAAACCATGTGTAATATGTCCACTATATCTGGGGTCCCTCACATTTTCCACATCAGTAAAGACTGTATAAATCTCAGTAATGGCTGGTTGTGATATTAGATGTGAGGGGTAGAATCTAATATCTAACGATAGCTCAACAATAAAACTATTAGGGTTGAGCAGTGCATTAGATCATGAGGTCTCACTGATTGCATAATAAGAATGATGTGGGGCAAACGAACACACACACACACACACACACCTAAGGCAGATAAGCAGCTTCATTCATGATTTCTAATTGTTTCGTTTGGCATGTTTCGTTCACATATCTAGAAAGGTAAACAGAAAAGCTGTTTTTGTTCAAACAAAAAAAGCTACTAAACCTATCCGTCATTTTGGATCATTTGTATTTCAGACAATGAGTGCTTAGTTTATCTACTTTTAGATTTCTTACATCCCTATATTGCACATGCATAAAAACGTAAGAAGCTTTGGCCTGCGTCATTTCAGTCAGACGTTTATTTAAAAATGCAGTCTCAAGGTTGTACAAAGTGACAATCTTTAACAAAGCTATCAGACTGGATAGCAGGCACAACAACTGCAGTACAACATCGTCCACACTCCTGTTTGTTTTGAGTTGAATGGGTCACATGACTAAAAATACGTCGTCGTTTTTTGAATATCTCCGTTTCCTCAGTCCACACTACAAAGCAAAAACAGCGTTTTCAAATTTATCCACTTTGCTTTCGAAAAGCTCCGTTTTCGATGGTCAAAAAAAAAATTTTAAAATTTTTTTTTTTAAAAAAGCAGTTTCAGTGTGGACGGAAGGCCAAACCTTAGAGATAAGGATGCGTTTTCAAATTTATCCAGATTAATGTGGACATGGACTTAATACAGAGGTCTTTTGATCTTTCAAAGACAGGAGGTTTAGCCCCGCAGGCTCATTTACACCAGCCGCCTTCTTGTAGCGTGGTCCAGACATAAGCCTAAAAATGTACTTTCCTTCTGTGTCTTGTGTTGGAGTGAGAGAATGGTCCAAATCTCACCACGGTGGAACAGATTTCCTATACCCTACAAATGCAAGAATACACCATAGTGTAAAATCACACATTTTCCCACACATGACACAACTCCAGTCCAGCATATTCTACCAGCAACTGGTACCACAGCCAGGCATTTCAGCGATCAAACCAAGTGCTAACAAGCGTTACTCAGACTCTCACATTCTATACCACAGATTACACAAAGCCTGAGGACTGAAATAGAACGGATTCACGCTTCATGCGGCATTGACTGGCAGTGCCTTGGGAGATCACAGTAATCTGCAGTGCATCTTGAATAGCTGGGAAAGGAGACCAAGGGGGGGGTTGGGGTTAGTGTGGCCTTCATGCCAAGCAGTCCATTCTGCTCTTACGTAATGAGTGCATTAGAATAATAATTTGAAGGTGTTCAGCAGGACAACTGATTTGCACTTGTTCCATTATGCCTTACAAACATAATGAATGGTACATCCTGTTCTAAATGAATGCGGTGAATTATCGATGAGCACAGAACATACAAGTCAAGCTGCAACCATGCCTGTGTTCGCTCTCATATTATACACCTCATTTATCTCGTCAGTTAACGAGCGGTAGCTGGAATCGATTTTTAAAAACACGTCATCTTAAATGGATTTGACATGCTTAAAATTACCACTCAAACATGCTCCAAGAGGGAAAAAAATTAATCTGGCTCTGTAAACAGCACAACCCAGTAAGGCTGCGCAATATGACAATATAATATCGATATTATGATCTTTTCAGAGATATCGTGCAAACTTTTTTTTTTTTTTTTTTTTAAATAGCAATTACAAAAGTAGTTTTTGTTTTATATGTTATAGGTTTTATATGTAACCTATATACCATGATACAGAATGTGTATCATAATGTCTTTAAGTATCGCAAAGTGATGTTTTTGTCATATGACCCACCCCGACAAACCAGCGGTTTTAACCACATTTGCAAACTACGTTACATGTCAATCATATTGCATATGCACAAGCAGACTACAAAAGCGTAGGCTACAAATGAAGAGGATGCAAAGGGGCAGGCAAAGATGCCACAGGAGATAAGCATAAGATTACAGTAGTTACTGATGTACCTTATGAAAGCAATAGAAAAGAAGTTTGATAGCTGATGAATAAACAAAAGCTCTGGTTTCAGTGCTGCAACAGTCACCAAAAAAAATAAAAACTAATAATAATAATGCACCAGCTGACATCTACATACCTAAATACAAGTAAGCTTTTGGCTTATAGCTGTCTCACTATTTAGCAAGACCTTGTCAATAATTATACTGTATGGACAGACTGGCTGCGTCCGAATATCCCTACTACCCTACTACACATGAGGAGAAAAGCAGTACAGCTTACCACTTATACTGATCAGTACGTACTGCATCAACGGCCGAGCAGCAGGCACCGAATCGAATGCAGTAGGTACGGTCACAGTATGCGATATCGGACACAGCCACTGTTTGGGACTAAAAACCAGCTCAGAAGACAGCTAAAACTTTATTCTAGTCATTATCTTACATTTCCTTTTTTCAGGTCAATCATCGTTTACTTATTCTTTTTGTTATGGAAACAAAAGCGCCATTGTCCGATATCTATCTCACTATTTAGCAAGACTTTGGCAATGATTACAGTATATAGACATACTGTTTGGGACTTCACAAGCCTTATATTATCCTAAACATCAGCTCTGAAAAGTGAAAGATTTTTATTCTAGTGTTTATTTTTTCAGGTCCACCTTCATTCTGTTGTAAAAAGTGGACCTTTATTCTTGCTCTCTGATGATCAGGTTTTATATGATACCCGTCTTTTGCCTTAAACTCCTTGTTAGTTTGCACTTGCCAGGTTCGTGCCAGGTTTGTTAAGGTTATTAGACTGTTGACTTTTTTCAAAATTGTGATTAGACTTCATTTCCGCCTACTACAATCTACGCACGCATTTATCTTCAAGTTGTTTAAATTACACTGTGGCCTACAAATCCCTCACAAGACGTGGCATGCTTGCTGTTACCAATTATCTTTAAAGTAGTTTACTTACTACTTGGTTCATTTAAGGTCGTAAAAAGTCACACTGCCATCACACACCAAATTACAGCTATGTTTGGTGCACGCTTAGGTCTGTTTACATTGAGAGATGATTACAAATGAACCAAAACAGACAATGTTTAGTCAAGAATCAACTGTTTGGGCTTTTAATATACAAGAATAAAATGTGATATCTGTCCTTAACACACAAAATGCTAACTTTCAATATTGTTTTTAGCAAAATGGTAAAAGCATACCTGTTCATCTATACTCTGTTAGATCTAATGTTCAGATGAGGATTCTGCCTCATTGACGTTTCTCTGTAAAAAGGCATCTGCCAAATGAGTAAATACATACTGTAAATGAGAAAGGCACTCATGGGCCTCGTCACCAGAGTTATTTGTTCGTATGTGATGTAAGATAAAAGGTGAGAGAAAACTAATCTATGTACAAATGACACAGCACACAGCGTATACATACATGTTTAACATCTTGACGTCCTGAGGTAGGGGGCGGGTTACTGTCTTCATAGTTTAGCCTATAGACTAGTAAATACTGGGAAAAAAAAACAATGCTAGCTGCGCAGTGTAGCTTTATTAAATGATGTGTATTAAGTCTGAAAATTATTTCCACCATTTTGAGAAATCTTTTTGAATTACGGCTGAGAGTTGATTTTGGGCTGCAGATTATGACAATCTGTAACAATAATACAAGACTATTTTATGACCATGATGAGTGAAATATTTAGGGAAACAATATGTTTTTAATACTGCGTCATTAAAACCTTCTGATGTTACCTTTAATGATTACAAAATCTTTGCAATTCTAGTACTATTTTTTTTTTTTTATGGTAAAAAAAAATACACTAAGGCCAAATGTTTGTGGACACCTGACCATCACACACATATGTGGTTCTTCCTCCTCACACTGTTGCCACAAAGTTGGAAGCACACAACTGTGTAGAATGTCTTTGTATGCTGCAGCATTATAATTTCCCTTCACTGGAACTAAGAGGCCCAAACCTGTTCCAGCATGACAATGCCCCTGTGCACAAAGCGAGGTCCATGAATACATAGTTTGCCAAGGCTGGAGTGGAAGAACTTGAGTGTCCTGCACAGAGCCCTGACCTCATCCCCACTGAACACCTTTGAGATGAACTGGAACACTGACTGCACCCCAGGCCTCCTCACCCAAGATCAGTACCAGACCTCACGAATGCTCTTGTAGCAAAATGAGCATAAATCCCCACAGCCACATGCCGAAATCTATTGGAAAGCCTTCCCAAAGGGGGACTAAATCTGGAATTTGATGTTCAACAAGCGCATATGGGCGTGATGGTCAAGTGTCCACATACAAACACTACATGGCCAAAAGTATGGTTTACATTTAGAATGTATAATGGCTTTTTGTGTGTGTGTGTGTGTGTGTGTCTCTCTCTCTCTCTCTCTGGTCCCCTGAACTGGAACTGAGAAGCAGTGCAATGAAAAAACTGATCCAGCAAAAAGCAAGCAGCTCTGCTTCCTGTCTGTTCTTCTGCACAAGGGCACTTTCACATGCGTCTCAATCCAACGTGTCTGATGAATGGGAGCGAAACTCGCTGAACTGGAACTGGGGTTGAAGAAATTTAACAAGTAGGCTTGGGTCTGACCAGAGCTGTGTGCAGTATCACTACTCCACATTCCTTGGCTTTAAATAACACACTTGGTGCATGTCATTTTGCCTGTACGCTAACAGAAATGAGGAACTGGTATAAGATTCACTACATTCATACAGTGCTGACTGTAATGGGTGTAGCTGCGGTATTTAAATCAGAAAGACGAATCAGTTAGTGAGCATAGAAAGTCCTCTGAAAGACTAAGATGCAGATCTTATTGAGCTAAAAATCACACGAGTGGAGGAAATGGGTTTTTCAACTATACAAAAGAATATCATCACAGCATAAAAAAAATTTTTTTTTAATGCCAACAAGATTATTTAAAGAGATTCGATTTCACAAGCAACTCATCTACTCCCGTGGTTCTCATAGTTGGGTCTGTGACACATATCAATGAATCCATTGTTTGTTTGTTTTTTGTTTTTGTTCGTTTGTTTTATTTCACTACAGCCGTAAATCATAACCCACCGTTATTAAAGTTTGTATTTATTAATCGAGCTCTATGGCACTAATAAACAGGCAAAATATTGTTCACATTTGAATAATGAGCCTGTTATTCAGTCCTATATTCATAATGTTTCAGAACATTGAATGGTTCATAAAATACAATTTTATTGTTGATTGTTGGCCATGTTGATTTTTTTTCCCTACTCCTATAGGGCTCCCTGGCTGCAAAACATTTGAGAAGTCCTGGTCTAACCAGTGGATTTGAACAGCAATAATACATCTCATAAAATGATTTTAGGGGCTGATTAACCCATAAGCATTAACATTTGTATAAAAATTCTGGGGGGTTTTTTGTTTTGTTTTTTAACACTTTGAAAAATGTTTCCTCTTATTTCAACTTGCAAAGTAGTTTTGTGCTTTATATTTGTACATATAAAAGAAAAAAGGAAGAAGGAAAAGAAAACCAGCTTTCGGTTTCTAGCTTTCTGCAATTAAAGCAAAAAGCAACGGCTTTACTCTACAATCAAACTTCAAAGCTGCTGCAATGGAAATATACTTTTGATAGTAATGCATTTTTAGCTCACACTTCCTGTCTCTGCTGAATCTCCCAGACAGGATTAATGCCATTTAGAGATGTGTTTTTAGAATGTGGGTATAACATGATAATTTATTACTGTCCATGTGACTTATAAGTAGACTTGATACTGTTATATAATATACTTTGAGTATACATTTCATTATAGACAAAACTTTTCCAACATTATTTTTATCAGCTTAAACACTCTTCATAGACTAAACCGACACTGCTACATAACTTTAAAGTAAAGTGAGATTAATGAAGCAAGCCTGATTGATAAAAATTCCAGAGAGATTTTGGTCAAAGCAGTCAGACCTATTAAACTCCATCAAGCTAAGAAGCACAGAACAATAAAACAGACCATGATTAAAAGGACTTGTCAGATTCCGGTCCAAATATTCTGTTTCAGAAATGCTGTTAAACTCTACCATTACATGGATTTGTTTTGGTTTCAGCAGGAGACAAAAGAAAAGATCTAGGACTTCCTGGAGTGAAGAAGAAAAAACCTCTCCCCCCTACAAGATATAATTTAATTTCAGCAGCATGTCAGTTTGGACGGGATATATATTTTACCTCATGGATCTTATAAATAGTCATTTTATAGAAGGTAAAATATGCTGTTATCTTTCTAGACCTTCATACGCGTAGTCTGTTTAAAAAATAAATTAATTCATTCATTAAAAAAATTAAAATAAAAAGACGACAGATTTGGACAGGACTAAAACTCCCAGAGATAGTCTGGTCATAAGTACATTACCTCACCTCCCCATGCAAAACTAATCCAATCTGAAGAGGGCTGTAGAAGAATTTTGTCTTTTAAGTAATTAATACAGATGAATCTCGCGCACACACACACGCGCTAAGAAGGTACAAAAAGTCAGTTATCCTAGATAATACTGTAACAACTCAATCATTATGCAAATGATTTAAAGTTTGATCAGCCTTCCTGTATGGATGTGTGTGTTTAGAGATGGTACATTTCACTACATGTCAGAACTGAAGCATCTGGTTAGAGGTCATTTCTTGCTGTCTAGACTCCAAGGAAATATACAGATAAGTACTGAATGTGCTGGGTGTTAAAAGATTTTTCTGCCTGTAAACATGTTGTGATAAGGTTAGACTAATGACCATTTGACGCCCATCTTGACAGAGTTTTGCTTTAGCCTCAGCTACAAGATCCAAGACAAAAGTCATTTTAAACATCAATAGCATCAGTTTGGGTCAATGTTGATGAAGGTAAATGCTCAGTTTAACATTTGTTAATTGAAAGACTTGTGAGCAGGAAGGAATGTGTGTACATATGACCGTCTGACTATGACTGGCTTGTAAGTTCTGTAATACATCAGAGAGGCTCATAAATCCAGTACAGCGAGACAACACTTCTGAATTCAGACCAAACAGACCAGTGCTGTGGATGTGGAAGATGAGTTCTTGATGAGGAACAAAGATTTATAATTATCCAATCTACAGCCATGGCCAAAAGTTTTGAGAATGACACAAATATTAATTTTTACAAAGTCTGCTGCCTCAGTTTTTATGATGGCAATTTGCATATACTCCAGAATGTTATGAAGAGTGATCAGATGAACTGAAATTAATTTCAATGTCCCTCTTTGCCATGAAAATGAACTCAATCCCAAAAAAACATGTCCACTGCATTTCAGCCCTTCCACAAAAGGACCAGCTGACATCACGTCAGTGATTCTCTCGTTAACACAGGTGAGAGTGTTAATGAGAATAAGGCTGGAGATCACTCTGTCATGCTGATTGAGTTAGAGTAACAGACTGGAAGCTTTAAAAGGAGGGTGGTGCTTGAAATTATTGTTCTTCCTCTGTTAACTATGGTTACCTGCAAGGAAACACGTGCAGCCATCATTGCTTTGCACAAAAAGGGATTCACAGGCAAGGATATTGCTGCTAGTAAGATTGCACCTAAATCAACCATTTATTGGATCATCAAGACCTTCAAGGAGAGAGGTTCAACTGTTGTGAAGAAGGCTTCAGGGCGCCCAAGAAAGTCCAGCAAGCGCCAGGACCGTCTCCTAAAGTTGATTCAGCTATGGGATCGGGGCACCACCAGTGCAGAGCTTGCTCAGGAATGGCAGCAGGCAGGTGTGAGTGCGTCTGCACACACAGTAAGGCGAAGACTTTTGGAGGATGGCCTGGTGTCAAGAAGGGCAGCAAAGAAGCCACTTCTCTCCAGGAAAAACATCAGGGACAGACTGCTATTCTGCAAAAAGTACAGGGATTGGACTGCTGAGGACTGGGGTAATGTCATTTTCTCTGATGAATCCCCTTTCTGATTGTTTGGGGCATCTGGAAAAAAGCTTGTCCGGAGAAGAAAAGGTGAGCGCTACCATCAGTCCTGTGTCATGCCAACAGTAAAACATCCTGAGACCACTCATGTGTGGGGTTGCTTCTCAGCCAAGGGAGTGGGCTCACTCACAATTTTGCCTAAGAACACAGCCATGAATAAAGAATGGTACAAAAACATCCTCAAAGAGCAACTTCTCCCAACCATCCAAGAACAGTTTGGTGACGAACAATGCCTTTTCCAGCATGATGGGGCACCTTGCCACAAGGCAAAAGTGATAAAGTGGCTCGGGGAACAAAACATCGACATTTTGGGTCCATGGCCAGGAAACTCCCCAGACCTTAATCCCATTGACAATTTGTGGTAAATCCTAAAGAGGCGGGGGGACAAACAAAAACCCACAAACTCTGACAAACTCCAAGCATTGATTATGCAAGAATGGGCTGCCATCAGTCAGGATGTGGCCCAGAAGTTGATTGACAGCATGCCAGGGCGAATTGCAGAGGTCTTGAAAAAGAAGGGTCAACACTGCAAATATTGACTCTTTGCATAAACTTCATGTAATTGTCAATAAAAGCCATTGACACTTATGAAATGCTTGTGATTATACTTCAGTAACAGTTAGTAACATCTGACAAAAAGATCTAAAAACACTGAAGCAGTAGACTTTGTGAAAATTAATATTTGTGTCATTCTCAAAACTTTTGGCCACGGGTGTATAGTAAGCTTACTAGCACTAGTATGAAAACGTGTATTAAGGGCTATTTGAAAGGGACTAGATTTATATGGAGAGGTGGGGTAATATGATAATTACCAGAGCTTCTCTGTGATGCAAACCAGTCATGCCAGTTATTTTTCCAGACTGTGCGTTCCCGTGCCGGTGAAGATTACAGCGTCTTTTACCTTCTACAAAACAGCCTGTAAAAATAAGCCCAGGTTAAACTAATCACATGTAAATGCTCTCTCTCTCGCTATAGAGAGAGTGTGTGTGTGTGTATATATATATATATATATTTTTTTTATTTATATATTTTTTTTTAGGTTGTCGATTCCTTCGACATTTAGTCCAAAATCTTCTCCCAAACGGAACGATTATGTACCATTTGTTCAAACCGCGTTTGATGACATCATCCTCCCCAAACTGAAACTAAACAAAGTTTCAACTCTCGTCCACTTGCGGCTTTTCTTTTGTTTCGTCGGTGCACACTGAGCTGCAGCACCATGTTATGTATGATGCACAGGCTGCTGTTATGGGTCATCAGCACGTAACGACGAAGACACGCCCATCTCAGCAATTTCTACATAAATCGCTTATCCCATGCAAATTAACAATAAATATCACAGATATCCCTAGTAACAATTACTTTACAGCTATAGGTCCTGAAAATGAATCCTGTCCGAATAGGGCTTTAGTGTGTACGGTCAGGTCCACCTGAATAAAAACATGAATATGGAATGATTTGCACAGGTGTTTTGAGAGTTCCAATATTAACAGACACTTCAAGAAACCCCTGTCTCCTTTCCCCAATCTCACGTGTTCTCGTCTACACTTGTAGGGCGTTCTTGCTTTCCGTCAGAGTAAATGAAGAATGTTTCAAGTTAATTAATGTGAATGTTTGACTAACAGAGAAGTGTATTTAATAGCAGTTAACTATATTTATTAGGAATGCCACTGAAATATTTATATGAAAAAAAAAAAAACTTTCATATTTTTTTCCTTTCTTTTTTGAGTAGCAGATCAACAGTGGAAATGCCAACCATGTGGACATTAGACAACTGTTTTGTAAAAGGATTATAACAAAAAAAGTACTGGTATGATTTTTTTTTGTTTTCTTTTTCAGTTTACAGCACATTACTGTAGAATCACCTATATATCCTCCATCCAGAATTGCCACCGCCAGCAAGCAGTTCCTGACTGCACAGCTGGTAATATTAAGTCCTCCTGTACTCTCCTTAAACCTGCTTGTTTTCATGACTTTACTTAAGCAATCAGTTCTGAAGAATTAATTGGATTTTTTTTTTTTTTTTTTTAAATGGTAAATCACAAGCAGGGAAAAATCAATATCACATAAGCCTCAAAAATCTCAAATTTTACTTCATGTTTCAGCAAAAAACTGGATGTCCAATAATAATCATGGCTCTTGCAGACACCCATGTTTGATTTTGTTGCTCCAAGACATTTCATCATGCCTCTCAGCAGGAACTGATACAACACTTCTAATCCAAGAGCAATTTATCATAATATCTTCCCCCATGCGATTAAAAACACCACTATGGAAAAATATAGTGCGTTCCTGTTTGGATGGCTGTAGAAGCTGCTCTGCCAAGTTGAGTTTTATTTCTGACTGTAACAGAGTGACAGACTCATTTCTAAACAGGAAAAGAGCACTTTCTCAAACTCCATCAGCAGCCTCTAACAGAAGCCCCTCAGTGCATTTTCATAAACATACAAGCTTACATGAATAGTTCACCTTGAAGAGAAGTAGAGGTAGAGATCAGTCCCTCCCTCAAAACTTATAAAGAGGCTTTTGTTTGGAAAATGCAATTTGGACGGAGTATTGCACAAGCAGCCAGTGCCTCCTGAAATGCACTTTGTTCATGATAACCTGATACAGGAACGCTCTTGGAAGTCAGCTGCTTCTGTCCTCAGCTCTCTGATTGGGTTTCATCAGGGCACGTTAATGAAACGACACAATTCTGTCCAGGGTTGTGCGTGTACACGGCAGAGCTGTTCACCGTATCACTTAGATCATAGCAATTTTCCTTGTTCCATCTGTGGAGGACATCTGTGGTGCCAATTTACTCCGGGGAACAAACCTTCTTCCTGCGCATGTTTATTTATTAACACACACCACAAGCCTCTGAAAAAATAAATAAATAAATAAAAAAGGCCACAAGACTTCACACATCTGTTAACGACCTGTTAGTGGAATATTCCTGAATAAAAATGTTCTAGATGGGCTGAATATGGGCCGTTTGGTCCAATAAAACTTTATTAGCAACAGCTTTTATGCAAGGTTTATGCAAAGTTTTTATGTCTGTATTTTCATACAGCAATCAGGTCCCATTCCCAGTCCTAATGCACAAGCCGTATCAGTTTGTGCGATCGCCTGCACTCGTGATGAATGTGGACAGAATCCTAAACAAGCACGATCCTAGCTAATTATAGTTGGTCACAGTTACTGCACTTGCCAAAACACTGCTTCTGCATATAATTAGCAATCTCAACATACAGATATGCACGTTTACTCACAACTCGGAAAGAGTTTGGCTTTCCTTGAAATGATCAGGAGTAGAATAATCACCAGCCCGGGTGCCTGGACTAAACAGATTTCAACAACTAGAGAAAGAGGAAAAGAAAAAAAATACTAAACCTTGTAATGAGCTTCACAGTGGTAACACACCTCCATGCTTTAACTATAGACACAGGCTGTCACTCGTTTTTGCTGACACTCAAAAGAATTTGAAGGAGAGAGAGACAGTCAGTTGGGCAGAATGAAAAAAACTATATTAAATTACTTTGGACCAGCTGGTAAAAAAGTTAGACGTGAGAGGGTAGAGGGTCGTGATATGAAAGATAAGGATGAATGAATGAGGTTTGTTTTGTGCCACACACAATTCATGAATGTTCCTGTGTTGATACTCAAGAAAGCATACTGTTTGAGGAGACATGAAATAAGTGTAATGTTAACAGAAATGTTGACCAGAGACTTGCGGACTTTGTCAAAACCTGCAAACACAATGTGATGCATTAGAAACTTTGTGTAACTATATTTTCATCTTTTAACAGGATTGACATCTCCCCAAGAATTCAGCTTGTCTGTATTAATGCCCTTAACTAATTAAGTAGCTGGCAATATGTTTTTATATTACAATTAGTTCTCTGGGCAGCCATAACATGCGAATGGGTAGAACACCAGTGTTTTACTTCAGAAGGTTGATTTCTGAGAGGGCAGATTGTGAAAAACCCTCAAGTGACTGCAAAAGACCTGCAACAAGACTTGGTGGCAACAGGCACTGAGGTTTCAGTGAGCACAGTATGGCGCATACTAAACGCAGAAGGTTTCCATGCCAGAACTCCAAGACGTACACCACTACTGACCCAAAAGCACTCTGTCCACAGTCAAGCATGGTGGTGGCTTGGTGATGCTCTGGGGCTGCTTTGCACCCTCTGGCATTGTAAACCTGCAGTGTGTGGAAGGCAAGATGGATTCATTGAAGTATCAGGAAATCCTAGGAGAAAAACCTCATGCCGTCTGTGAGGAAACTGAAGCTTGGGCGCCACTGGACCTTCCAACAGGACAATGATCCCAAGCATACCTCAAATTCCACCAAGGCTTGGTTGCAGAAGAAGTCCTGGAAGATTCTACAGGGCCATCACAGTCACCTGACTTGAACTCCATAGAAAATCTCTGGTGGGATATGACGGCGGCGGTTGCAGCACACAAACCCCAAGAATATTACTGAACTGGAGGCCATTGCTCATGAGGAATGGGCTAAGATTCCTCAGGAACACTGCCAGAAGCTGGTGTCTGGCTATGCATCTCGTTTGCAGCAGGTCATAACAGCAAAAGGGTGCTCTACTAAGTACTATAGATGCTTGCCATGAAGGGGTTGAATAATTTTGAGACTGGAGAAGTCATTATAAGTTGCATTTTCAGTTGAATTTGGGGAAACCACTTGAAGCATTCTTTGTGTTGAATTATTTCAATTGCTTTTGTTTGATTTGTTCATTGCAAACAGCTGAAAGGCTGTAAATTTTGACAATAACAGGGTTGAATAAATTTTGATTGCAACTGTAAATATATAATTTGTCCATCCTTAGTACAATTATACTTGCTAACTACCTGAGAGTAAACATGCAAAACTAAAAAGAAAACCAAAACCTGTAGAACGCTATTCTCACATGGTACTGAACTCCGCAAATGTGGTTCAGCCAACAAGACTGGGAAAACAGCGTCATAGTCTGTGACGAGCCGGAACCACAAATCCAAAGCAGTAAACCAGCTGGCTACAGACCACACACACACACGCGCACACACACACACACACACACACCACTGAAACCTCTGTCTAACCTCTCAGGCCTCGCCCACGGCTGCTAGCACAATCCAGCGTGACTGAATTAAGACAGAGCGCATCGGGCCAGTCACTGAGGTCATGGCAAACAAAAGAGCAGCAGACACACACGTAAACACACATTCATGTGCCCGACCAGACAATTTGTGGAAAGTGTGTTTACGTTTTGAAAGAATCATTGTTAACAACAATCACCTGACGTGCTGTGAATGTCTATAGCACTGTAAAAGGCAGTGAGGGGTCTTTCTGTATTAAAACGTTGTCAACTCTGGACAATTCTGTGACAGTATACAAATAAGAATAGCGTTAAGCTGCACTTTAAATTAAAAAACAAAATAATTGTTTTAAACTATAAATAATTTATTTAAACACCTTTTAGGAATGAAAAATTGGATGAACATTTGGAATATACAGCATTTCTATTTAGGATGATGAATATACAGGTGCATCTCAATAAATTAGAATGTCGTGGAAAAGTTAATTTATTTCAGTAATTCAACTCAAATTGTGAAACTCGTGTATTAAATAAATTCAATGCACACAGACTGAAGTAGTTTAAGTCTTTGGTTCTTTTAATTGTGATGATTTTTGCTCACATTTAAGAAAAAACCCACAAATTCACTATCTCAACAAATTAGAATACTTCATAAGACCAATAAAAAAAACATTTTTAGTGAATTGTTGGCCTTCTGGAAAGTATGTTCATTTACTGTACATGTACTCAATACTTGGTAGGGGCTCCTTTTGCTTTAATTACTGCCTCAATTCGGCGTGGCATGGAGGTGATCAGTTTGTGGCACTGATGAGGTGGTATGGAAGCCCAGGTTTCTTTGACAGTGGCCTTCAGCTCATCTGCATTTTTTGGTCTCTTGTTTCTCATTTTCCTCTTGACAATACCCCATAGATTCTCTATGGGGTTCAGGTCTGGTGAGTTTGCTGGCCAGTCAAGCACACCAACACCATGGTCATTTAACCAACTTTTGGTGCTTTTGGCAGTGTTGGCAGGTGCCAAATCCTGCTGGAAAATGAAATCAGCATCTTCAAAAAGCTGGTCAGCAGAAGGAAGCATGAAGTGCTCCAAAATTTCTTGGTAAACGGGTGCAGTGACTTTGGTTTTCAAAAAACACAATGGACCAACACCAGCAGATGACATTGCACCCCAAATCATCACAGACTGTGGAAACTTAACACTGGACTTCAAGCAACTTGGGCTATGAGCTTCTCCACCCTTCCTCCAGACTCTAGGACCTTGGTTTCCAAATGAAATACAAAACTTGCTCTCATCTGAAAAGAGGACTTTGGACCACTGGGAAACAGTCCAGTTCTTCTTCTCCTTAGCCCAGGTAAGACGCCTCTGACGTTGTCTGTGGTTCAGGAGTGGCTTAACAAGAGGAATACGACAACTGTAGCCAAATTCCTGACACGTCTGTGTGTGGTGGCTCTTGATGCCTTGACCCCAGCCTCAGTCCATTCCTTGTGAAGTTCACTCAAATTCTTGAATCGATTTTGCTTGACAATCCTCATAAGGCTGCGGTTCTCTCGGTTGGTTGTGGATCTTTTTCTTCCACACTTTTTCCTTCCACTCAACTTTCTGTTAACATGCTTGGATACAGCACTCTGTGAACAGCCAGCTTCTTTGGCAATGAATGTTTGTGGCTTACCCTCCTTGTGAAGGATGTCAATGATTGTCTTCTGGACAACTGTCAGATCAGCAGTCTTCCCCATGATTGTGTAGCCTAGTGAACCAAACTGAGAGACCATTTTGAAGGCTCAGGAAACCTTTGCAGGTGTTTTGAGTTGATTGGCTGATTGGCATGTCACCATATTCTAATTTGTTGAGATAGTGTATTGGTGGGTTTTTGTTAAATGTGAGCCAAAATCATCACAATTAAAAGAACCAAAGACTTAAACTACTTCAGTCTGTGTGCATTGAATTTATTTAATACACGAGTTTCACAATTTGAGTTGAATTACTGAAATAAATGAACTTTTCCACGACATTCTAATTTATTGAGATGCACCTGTATTGAAGCATATGGCTAGTACAATTCAAAATGCATGAAAGAATGGCGATACCACATGGAAAAACTGTGCATATATATATATATATATATATATATATATATATATATATATATATATATATATATATATATATATATATATATATATATATATATAAACATCACACAATAAGAGCTCATGTCTCTTATCTCTCATGTCAGATAATCGGGCTTCTTCTCCAAGCAACAAAGCCTGATTGTTACTGCGAGTTCACTCATCACTGGCTACAGAGCCATGATCAAACCCCTAACTCAAAACGATTCAAAAGCCAAAAAAAAAAAAAAAAAAAAACCCGTCGGTAACATGAGGCTGGAGATTTGGCCTCAAACTGAATGAGGGGAGGAATTGATAAAGTGCTGCCTTTCAGCAGACACGGTCTCTAACAAGCTCTCTCAGTCAGCATCAAACTGTGTTCAAATACAGTAACTGCAGGAAGTTCTTGAAGAATGAACAGCACATGCTACAGAGATTTCTTCTAGTAAGAAAAGAGGAGAAAAGTATTATTATTATCTGAGAGAACTCCTAATCAAACATATGACCACAGCCAGCACCAATCAACAGCAACTGAGCTTTTGTCAAGGTCACAGACTGTTTTTCTGCTCAGCTTGGATTGTATGTGCCTCGAGGTTCATGGAATTACCTCCCTAAGATTTTAAAGTTGCAAACCAATCATGTCACTGTACAAGAAAGGAATTAGGAAAAGGCTCAGTATGAGAAGCCATCTTCAAAGCTCCCTTTATAACACCAAAGTGTTAACATTATACCAGCTTCAGCTGGCAGTGAGATCTCAATCTCACTCAAACATGGAAGGTGTGAAAAGAGGCCTGTGTCCTGCTGCCTTCCTGCTTCTGATGGCAGTTTGCACACAGTCTTGTAATGGCAAGATGGGGGGGGGGAGTAAACACTGAAGCATGTGGAATGGAGCTATGATCAGCTTCGTTTACAGGCCCTTTCCTGAGTTGCCTAAGCTCAATGGCTCACACACAAACCATTCTGCTGCAGTCAGTATTTACTCAGGAAACATTAGCATTAAAGAGATAACCTTACAAGCCTATACTGATTATGGTCTTGCTTCCTTTTATGATAACCCGTTTTTCTTTTTTCCACCTCTGGAAGACTTTGCTATTCCTTTGGAATTCAACACAACAACATACCGTGATTAGAGCCACAATCTTAACAAAATATTCAAGAAATGCAGTAAACAGATTAAGAAAGAAAAATCATATGCTGTGGAGCCAACAATGTAAGCCTATTAAGGTCATTAACATGAAACATGCAGGGTGGAGAATATCACACTCAAAGGTAGATATGGCCACCGTAAAATGATGTTTATACTGAAATATTTGTGATGTGCTCGGCGATTCTGGTGTTAATTGGTTGGTAGGTGCTGTATTTTCCTTATTCCTGTGAGAAATTAGTGGTTGTAAGCTGCTTTGATGTCAGTCATGGCGCAGTTACAATGATGTTTATGAATGATCTCTAACAGACGTGATAACTGACCGGTATTGCTGTTAGCTCAGCTAGTTAGCAATGTACAAGATGAAAAGAATAGAGGTCGACCGATAGTGGATTTTATCAATGCTGATAACCAAGTTGGGCAGTACCTGCCGATAACTGATCAAATCAACTGACAGTTTTTAAAACTGAATGATAATGAATGTAAACGTAACGCTTAAAGTAAAATATTGCTGAACTTTATTACAAAAATACACAGTACTGACATGTACTGTATTTTTTTTTTATGAAATAAATATGTAAATATTAATATATATTAACCAGTAACAAATAACTAAGTAGTAAATAATAATAAAATAAGTCAATAAAAGATGTACATCGAAACTGAACCAAAAAGTAACACTCCAAATAACAAATAAAAATAGAGATATCCAAAATAAATCAAACACCACTTCAAATAACACAACAAAATTTGCCAGTGATAGTTTTTATTTCATCTGTAGAGGCCGCTCTCGGGGCAGAGGATTAAAGTGCTGCTGCATCGCTCTCTTAAGGTAGAGATGCAGCGAGGGTTAATGATGCATTCGACTAAAGGTTGTAACTGTAATTTCCAACCTCCGACTTTTGAACATGGAGGTGTTCATGGAGTTTTCCCTACTTTGTAGCCTGAACGCATGGAGGTTGAAAATGACATAATTCCAAGTTCGAATGCAGCATAAATCCCACTCACTAATCAGCAGGTAGTCGAACAGCAGAGTGGGTAATATGGGAAACTGTTAAACAAAGTGAAAAAAGAGCAACATATCAATGAAAGAAGTTTAAACTATAAAAGTCAACTCAGAATTCAATTACAAAACAAATCTGGCATGCCATTTAAGATCACACGTTTATTACAAAAATTAACATCCAACTTTTTGTTCCAATGTTTTTTTTTTTCTTTAACAGCAGAGTTCACATTCTGTAGACGTGAGGAGCGATCGTGCCCCGCTGCTCCTGATCTAAAGCTAAAATGACAGGCAGCAGATGCTGTGTGTCACGCCACACAGAGAGACAGACAGCTGTCGTACTGCAAGCCCCAAGTGCCAACAATCAGCTGCCTCACACGTCATATCCAGCCACATGAACTCCTCATCAGCGCCGCAAGCCAACATTTAATGATCAGCTTCTGGATTCTGATTATTAGATTATTCAGGATCCGGTGTTAATCTTTGATCGTTACAGGATTACGAGGCATTCAAAGTCGTCCTGCTGTTCCTAAAATTATATCCTAAAATTAGATTCCAACTCCAGCTGTCTGGATGTTGATGTTCAGACATCAGGGGTTGTATTGCTGACTTCTTCAATCATTGTGATTTCAATAAGAGTTATCCTACTGTTTGGGGTAGAGTCTCAAACTGAGCTACACAAATGCACTACGGACCATCCGTTTCACGGCTGCGGTGAGAGTACAGCAGCAAAACGTACACCTGCTCGTGTGTATGCTTTAAAGTTTCTCAAATGGAAAACACCAAGCATTCAGAGTAACCCAAAAGCAGCTACACTATGTTTAACTTCAACCCGTGTGTGTGATGCAACTTTAAACAAAATCTCCAACGATCAACGGGTCATCACATCACGTGATCTTTCAGCCGCTGGAGACTGTTGTGTTCTGCCCACTGCACACCGCTTTCCTCTCATCTGCCCAAGAGACTGGCATCGCTATGGGGACATGGAGCGCTGGGTGCTAGGAAACCGCAGCCTGTTTTTTTTCCTTTTTTTTTTTTTTTCTAAACCTCCCCCCTTTCCGTCTGGTCTGTTCTTTAAAAGCACACCTGGTACACGCAGCTCTGTCAGTGATGGATGGACAAACAACTGCCAGGGATAATATTGTGCGCTCAGACTTTCATGTGAAGGAGAAAATCACACAATAAAATATTGATCTGCCTACAATTTACAAGCGATAATCGAGTACACACTATAATAATACGCAAACATGAACAGTTTAATGTGTTCTGAATGATAAGCAACGCAACCTGTAGGACAGTTTTACAAAGGAGAAGTTGATTAATATCTGCTTATTAATCCAAATACAGCAATGTCTTTTCTTCAAATCAGAATTATATGCCTTGGTACACCACGACCAATGGCAGAATAAATCATTTATGTGTAGGCCTGGCCAATATGATGACATAAGATCATAATAAATTAGCTTGCAATTTGATGTTAAAATTTTAATATATATATATTTTTTACTTTTATTAATAGTATTTATTAGAATTATTAGAATGTGTAACCTCTTCCCTGTTTTAGATCATTAAATTTAGTAGACATTAAAGAAAAGTTTCACTCATAACTGAAGAACTGAAGACTGAAAACACCATTTTAATCGTAAGTGAAGCGCTTCAGCTAAAAATCATATATTTTAAAGATCAGTAGTTTTAAAAAGCATTGAATCAACAGGATTGGCATCAGCTGATACTCAAGGTTTCAGCATTGTTCCCAGTGAAGGAAAGTAATATTGATATATATCTAGCATATGCGCAAGCACATGTTCAAAAACAGTTATTTTTGTCCATCTTTTCTTCCGTTTTCTTGTTATACACCGATCAGCCATAACATTAAAACCACTGACAGGTGACGTGAATAACACTGATTATCTCGTTACAGTGGCACCTGTCAGGGGGTGGGATATATTAGGCAGCAAGTGAACAGTCAGCTCTCGAAGTTGATGTTTTGGAAGCAGGAAGCATGGGCAAGCGTAAAGATCTGAGCGACTTTGACAAGGGCCAAGCTGTTTTGAGCACCTTTGGGCAAACAAAATCTTACATAATCCCTTTAAAGAACTAACGTAAAATAATTAGAAATAGTAACAGTACAGCATAAATAAGGATTTTCTTAACTAGAAAACAATCATGGCTACCTCTGAGCAGTGATGGGTAAGCAATCTATCAGCTGGACTCCCCAAAGTAACAGTGCAGAATTGAAACCTGCCAGATGTAGTGAATGAGATACTCGATCAGTACAGCTTGGCTGGCAGTGCAGCACTTCTCTCGCCATATAAATCTGCCTGATTTATCCAGATGCTCCAATTCTGCTTGGAGCTTCTGCACTTGTGACTCATCTTCTGCTGCTGTGGATGGTCCCATATGGATGCCCTAATGATCTGCACATACCAAAAACAGTTTCTGCCTAGTTTAGCCTTGCATCAGTGCATAATCTCACCCAGACTCTGTAGACCTACAGCGAAGAACTGATGCTTTAAATCACAAATACTGTCCTGTGCTCATTCTAGGACTCCATACTTAACATCATTTCAAGAAATGTAGCCACTTTTTAGCCAATCTCACCTCATTAGGCATTGCTAATTAGTTTCACAATCTATACCTGGATTCCTCTAAAGCTGCTTATTGTTAAAAATCCCCATATAAATAAAACTGAACTAAACTAGATATGTTGTCAAACTGTAGCTAGCAAGATATTTCTGGTCAGATATCATCATCATTGCTATCATGCATTTGAAACTTAGCCTGCTATGTAGCTAGTAACATTAGCCGTCTTCTCTTTCTCCAGAGGAAGGAAAGATGAGCTTCATTATCAGACACTCATGCTTTGTGTAGTGTAATCATCAGCAAATTATTCGTAACTGAATAGATGGAGTGGAAATGAAAGTTTGTTTAGTCAACTAGCACCATTAAAGGATAGTCACTATTTCTTTCATGGCACTCCTCCTTTTTTTCCCCCCATTAGGATAGTTATGATGTTTATACTCAAAAACACTCTTGTACAGTCTTTGCTAGCACAAATGTATGATTTGGCATCTGCCAAATGCCATAAATGTAAACACACTGCTTAAAATAACATCGCTTAAATGAACAAAAACCATGTCTCATTTCCGCTAATGTTCTACTCCTGAGAACCCTCCACAACACAAAAGAACGTTTACAGCTGGTAGTCAGACTTGAGTACCAACAGTGTGTCATGTGCTCTTTAATACTGAACTATAATAGGTAGAGAAAAAAGGAAGGGTCTAGCCATCCCTTCCCCATTCAGCAGTGTATGACCCAGCTGGGCATGTGTGTGTGGCTATGTGGTAGAGTCGAGTTTCACATCATGTCATTCTCTTCAATAGAAGGAAGTCATCTGTAAAAATCCAATGAAGCTCCGATATCACCTCTGCACCATGACCAGAAAACCAGGTTGAAAAGGAAAAAGGCATCAAGCTAACGATCAACTGTGTTAGTTGTTCAGAAACCTACGGCACAGATTTTTACGGCGTCAAATTTGTATAACAATGCACCAGCAAATTCAGAAACGTGTCAATATTAACTCAAAATGGACAGGGTGGGTCTTTATTGAACATCAGATGCTTGTTGCCGATTGGCTACAGCACGCGTCAGTCTGAGAGACTGTGGGAAAAGGAAAGCTGCAGGATGTTTACAGTAAGAGAAAAACTGAGCCTAAATCTAAATCTACTGACGCTCTTATTCCAGCTTATTTTTATCATGGGCATTCAAATGATATATTATTTTTTGATATGCTTTCAACTTTGTACTGCATTAATACGAGCGGGCAAACACCGAAAAGCTAAAGGAAGCCGGGTTGTTGAGAAGGAAGAATGACTCCTCACTATAATAAACATATGTACCTTCACATTAAATCGTTTTCGCTAGGCTAACAGAATAACAGACTGCAATTCTTTTTCCATGTGAAGTCTAATCAGCAACAAGCATGTGATGTTCAATAAGGAACCTATGCTTTCCATTTTGAGTTCATGTTGATGCGTTTCTGAATTTGCTGTTGCGACTTTAGCCTTGCCGTTGCGTTTCTGAATAAGCGAATGCGTTTTAATTTCGGAAATTATTTTGCACTTATGGGCCACCGTAGTTTTTCCCCTGGAACCCAGAAATCTATACAGAAAAGAGCACACAGATAAGCTGCCGAAATGCAGTTTATTTTCTTTTGAAGCGACTCGGTCATTGTCCATCTTAGCCAAATTTCTGACGCTATCAGAACACAGCAGCATGTTCTCCAGTGTAGCAATTTTTTCCCACAAATCTTCAAAATGATGGAAATTTTGCTGTGTACAACATGTGTGCCTTATGAAACATATGAGAATTCAACAGAGGAACAAAAGGAACAAGCAACACAAAATAGCAAGAAAGCCAAATATAGTGTATAACCACTGGATACGATAATGGAATCGCAGGCCTAGACAACCGGACACTGTGAGCTGGGGAAGACTCCTGGCCTATTTTGAGCCATGACAGTCAAGGGATGAGTAATCTACTGGAATTTTACTGAACAATATAAAAACACACATTAACAGCATGCTACAAGACATCTGCACACTCAGTTTTACAACTGATATTTGGAGTTCACCCCATGTCGAGTTCAACAACCCAATGGGTCAATTAAACCTTAGACTAATCTCAACCACAGCTGAAATTTGTACAACATTATGCTCTAAGCATGGAGCACTCTGGGTTACTAAGGACAAGTCTTACTTATTTTGATTTTGCCCTGTGTAATAAGGGTAATGGGTACATTTGTGTAGTAAATTTGTAAACTGATTATTCTACAGGATTAATTTGACATTCTTTAGAATGGCTCTCATGGATGGACGAATTATAAATTTACTAGCTAGCCCAGGCAAGTAAAAGTATGACCACATTAATCCATATAAATATGAAAACGCATCATTTTCTCTAAGTTTTGGCCTTCTATACACACTGAAACTGCGTTTTTGTCCAGGGAAAACTGAGCTTTTTGAAAACACTCTCTCGAGTAAATAAATTTGAAAACGCAGTTTTCGCGTTGTGGTGTGGACTGAGAAAATGGAGATATTCAAAAACGATGACTAAAAATACGTCATTTGACCCATTCAACTCAAAACAAACAAGACTGTGGATGATGTTGTACTGCAGTTGTTGTGCCTGCTATCCAGTCTGATAGCTTTGTTAAAGATTGTCACTTTGTACAACCTTCAAATTCACTTTTAATAAACGCCTGACGGAAACGACACAGGCCAAAGCTTCTTACGTTTTTACGCGTGCGCAGTATAGGGATGCAAGCGTCTTCAGACGTTTCAGTGTGGACGAGCAATGTTTGGAAAACGCTTGTAAACGGCAGTGTAGACGGAGAGCGTTTTAAAATGAAAATGCAGTTTCCAGATCTATCCGGATAAAAGGACTAGGAGGTTTTGAACAGCTACAAATAATAATAAAATAAAATAAAAATACATAAATAAATAAATAAAACCAATAACACAGACACAAAATCTGCTTGTTCCAGGCACCCGGGCTATGTGATTTGTCCAACCCCGGGCTCTTTAACAGATGCAGAGGTGCAGTACAACAATATTTTTTATTTCAGACTACCCCAAGCCTATACCACTCCTAAAAACAGTACCTACTAATCCATCTTAATGCAGACTGGTTATAAGGGACTACACACAATAGTGAAAGTGTGAAGTGAAGTAGTGAAAAGACAGCTCTATTACATAAAGAAATAAACAGACTTTGTATACACAACCCATTTACATTTCATGGTAATGTTATAGACTCTGGCAGGCATAAAAAAAAAATATATATTAACAATCCTTATCCTCTTGAAGTTGCACTAATCTTCCCAAACCAGAGAAGTATTTCTCCTCTTTTCAAAAACTTTTTTTTTTTTAAACCGTGATTAGTGTAATGCATAGCATTCATGAATACCAATTATACAAACTCCACCAAAGTATGGTCAAGTACAAACAGGTTTACTGCATACCAGAGCAAAATCAAGTTATTCTGTGCATGAAGGTCTGCAATCATTTAATTTAATTCCATATGTGAAGCAACATTTGCTTTATTAGGTATTTTGCGCGAGTCGACGAAGCAACGATGGACAGAGCCAGGAAAACAACTGCACAGCCAATTGTCCAATTACTAACAGGCCCATAAAACCTACACAATGAGTTGTAACACTCAGTTCACACAATGTGATGTAAATACCTCTGTGTTAAAGTGATCAGCACTCTCACTCATTGTGTCATTTCAGGTCCAAAGTGCTGGAGTGTTTTCATTTTAATTTATACTGTAATAATTTCTGATTATGTATGGGCCTTGTTAGAGAGCCTTAGCAACTTCATAAATCCACTCTGTGCTCATGACATTTAAAAAAAAATAAAATAAATAAACTATACATACACACACACACACATATATATATATATATACATATATATATCTCAGCTGTCTTCTCTCTCAGCAGTGAGAGCAGAGAAGGCATCAATATTTCAGCACGATTTGCTTCTGCTCGGCTACACCACTGAATAAAGCTGCTCTGTCAGGGTTTCCCTCTGGCTGGTCAATATCATGCAGCACCTCACGCAGTTCCTACACACACCGAGCCATCACCAGCATCCTGCTGTCACACACCGAGCCTATAAATGCACATCATTCTCTGCCAAAACATGATAATGTGCCATTATAGCGTCACACACTATTATTATGGGAAGCCGTGAGCAGGTAAACATTAATGACAAGTGACAGTCAGCCCCAGTTAACAGGCTATACCTAACTGTATTGGCACACGCATTGATTTCTGTTTAAGATCCACTCGGGGCAAGAGGAACTTCCATTGCGTCATGGATTTGTAGCACAGTAACATCCGGCCAGTGAGTACAGTAGGAAAATATGGTTCCAAAAAAAAAACAAAAAAAAAAGTGGGGTTTGGAGGGGGCGGGGTTTGTCAGCAGCGATTCAGACTATAATGTAAATTCAAGCAGCGAACTTATGTAATAAATGATCGAGCGCCTTTTAACGGAACTGACACTGGCCAAATGACGCAGAAGGATCTAGGCATGTAAAGCCCCTGGAGAGAAGATCTTTTTGTTTTGGTAGGGAGGAGGGATCCGTGGCAAATTAGAGCTGAACTGTGAATACAACCCAGCAGGATGTGATGAAAGATGCCCAACAGTTTGGGAACTTGTGACAACATGAAATGACCGTATATTGTATGGTACATGGACGCAGCCTAAACAAGCATACATTTATTAATCAAACAGAAAATGTTTGGCAAGAGTACAGAAAAAGATATAGAATCAATTTAAACCAATGTGTGCAACTTCAAAACACATGCCGTTACAGTGTCTCCAAACATGTATCAGGTTACTGACAGCTGTGACACACGAGGCCAAAAAAAGGTACAAATACTATGATGGCCATGTCCTAAGGTACTGAAAAAGTGAAGGTCGGTCAATCCAGAGTCATAATGATCGAAAGAGAGAGCAAGCCCACAATGCTAGGGCAGTATTGACTGGTCAGTCATACCCACGTGTGCCCTATTTTGTGTTCATTATGTTGCACATGATAACAGCATGGTATGCTCATCAGGCACAGGCGAGCTACGGCCTCCAAAATGCCAATGAACATTCAGGCTAAAGAGATTTCACACACATATGTGAAGCATTGTGCACTTAGGACACAGTATGGTTTTCAGTTTTTACTGCACCAATCCTGAGATTGTATCATCTCAGTGGTAGGTTAGTTAATGAAGAGAGGAGAGGAGAAGAGAGGAGAGGAGAGGAGAGGAGGCAAGATGAGAGAAAAGTGAGGACAGGAGAGGAGAGTTCTCAAAGTAAGAAACACTAAGAAAAGGAAAAAAAAGGTCAGACAGATATGCAGACAGACATTCAGAATTATTCTTCCTCGCCTCAACCGCAAAACAAAACTTCAGCTGGAATGTCAACATCGCACGACTTTCTGTCATCACTTAAACCTTCCAATAACATTCACCAGTCTAAAATCCCAAACTGGCATTCTTACCAAACTAAAACCAAAACCAGGGGCGCACTAATCCAAACGATGCCAAACGATAGAACGCATGTTCTCTCCGTATACCTATTCATTCTGCCGGGCTACAAGCTGTATAAAGCAACAAGTGGATGTGTATATGAACATCTAATACCCTAATACCCTGTGCTTCATCATTCACACTCGGCCCAGTGCGCTTAGACGTTTACCAAATAAACAGGTTCCTCCATCCTTTACTAAACTTCAAAATATCCCAGTACCTAGTAAAGGTAAGCAAACTAATTACTGGCAGAATAACTTCAACTTCCCCTGCTTGTGACACACAACTGCTTGTGGGGCTTCAGAAATCTAATCACATGTTTTGCATGCCAGAGCTGTAGGTGGTTCTGTTGCAAATAAAGTCCCTGCCGTTGTGTGTTGTTAAAATGGCATTAAGCACAGTAATTTTTTTTTTTTTTTTTTTGATGAGATACAGTTAAGCTACAAAGATAAAAGAGGTGTGAAAAAACATGCAGCCTGCCGTAAGCTCCAAAAGGAATTGAAGGACTAGGTCACATGACTTCTAAAATTTGCAAATGACACAGAGGCTTTCATAATGAGTTGATGTCTATAATGTCTAAACTGCTGGATGTCTTAAAGATAGATCATTGTTTGGAACAACTTTAAAGGTTAATAATTACTACTTTTTTCACTGAAGGACTTGGACAAATTCTCAGGGAACTGATTCTGCACCTATAGTCAATACAAATACATCATTTTTAGTGTGTTGAAAAACAGACATCACTTTATTTTTGACACTTTATGTAAAAAAAGTTCCTCAAATTGTCAACAAAACAAACTGTCATTCTCTTCTCTAATCCCATGTAAACACTGATGCAAATGCCAAACAGAACGGTAGTATCTGTATACATACCTTTCAGCTGTGTATAAATAGACTATGTATTTATATTTCTATATTTTAGTGTCATGTGTACATACACGTGCTCGCATTTTTGTTTCTCTCTTTTTATTTTCACAAATACCATCACCATTATTACTTCTTTTGTTCCATTTTTAGTAGTATTAATACTTTGGCAAAAGTTGTTAATTACAATTCATGCCAATAAAGCTATCTGAATCTATACTATGTGGCCAAAAGTATGTGGACACCTAACCATCACAGCCATATATGCTTGTTGAAGGTCATATTTAGTCCTCCCTTCGCTGTTATAAGAAGCTCCACTCTTCTGGGAGGTTTGGAGCGTGGCTGTGGGGATTTGTGCTCATTCAGCCACAAGAGCATTAGTATGGTCAGGCACTGATGCTGGATGAAACGACGTTGCATGCAGTCAGGATACAGTTCATCCCAATGGTGTTCAGTGGGGTTGAGGTCAGGGCTCTGACAGGTTTGGGTGTCTTAGTTCCACTTAAGTGAAATTGTAATGTTACAGCATACAATGACATTCTAGACAATTGTGTGCTTCAAACTTTGTGGCAACAGTTTGGTGAAGAACCATATATGGGTGTGATGGTCAGGTATCCACAAACTTTTGGCCTTACAGTGTACGAATCTATTCAGATAAACCGAGAAAGGTTGCCAGATTGGTCACTCTAAAATGCAGATTAGATATCTTGCATATCTTCAATCGAAAGTTATAAAAGGACCGTGCAGCCCAATCTAATCTGGCAACCCTGCAGCTGAGGACTATACTTACAAGGTCGGCTCATACCATGACTCTTAGGTCACAGTTCCCCATCTCCTGGTCTTACCTTATCCAGCTCATCGTGAAGTTCAGACAGGGTGGGTCTGATGAGCTTCTCGCCCAGTGGTGCTGCAGTCTGTCGGTAGAAGTCGATCTTGGGCACGGCGTCGATGGTGTTGTGGCCGAATGTGCGCAGGTAGTAGGTGTTGGTGTGCGTGTCGTAGTGGTAGTGCTGCTGGCCGCCGGTGGAGGAGTGCACGCTGCCCTCGCTCAGCGCCGTGTCGCCGTTCTGCAGGCCGTCGCCGGGCGCCGCGTCTGGACTCGGGATCCCGCTGGCGTCTGCAAAGTTCACCACGCGGAAGCGGCCCTTCGCCTCCTCATCACCGCGCAGCCTGCCGGTGTTCTCATCCTCCGCGTGCGGGGAGGAAGCGCCGGTTTGATCACTGCCCCCAGCCTCGGCCACTAGATCGACCTGAAAGCGACTCTGACTCGGAGTCGGACCGGATGGTCCTTTGCCGCCGTTCAAGCCCAGGAAGTCCGTCTCCTGCTGTGGGGCTTCTGCCGGCGCTGGAGATGAGCTGGAAAGCGCAGACATGGCCAACCGGGAACGCGTGAGCTGCTCCGACTATGCTGTGGGCCCGGCAAAATGCGGTGATGCCACGCTCTTCTCACCGAGGACGCAGCGTTAGCTATCCACACTCCCGCACACTACTAACCTAACGAGTGAACGGAAAAGACTCGTCTAGTTTCCGCTCACGGAGTCACTCAGGGCGTCTGCGACTTCACACACGCGGATGCAAATGAAGATTACCGACCACACGAGTATTGGCGCGAGGCATCGGCTTTCAGGTCGTGATTAGTGAAGCTCCAGTGCGATGTAAAAACAGACCCGAGGAGACTGTTGTGTCTGTATCGAGATGCGGGATGAGGTCCGTTATAATCTTAGCTCGTGGTGATGATAGCTAGCTAGTTTGCGCGTGATGCTGTAGCGACCTTGCCGCAACTCCTCCTCTCGTTTCAGCGTCTCTTTCACTGCTATATACACACACACACACACACACACTCACACTGCAGTAGGGCATCGCTTCAGGGGCGGGATCCAACCCGTGATGAGAGAAAATCTCGCGAGATTTCAGGTACCACAATACGGAGACCGAAGCGTGTTCAGGGTGGAGACTACAGCAGTGTGAAGCTCATGAGTAAAGCGAATGAATGGAGAGCTCAAGTACTTTTGTCTTGTAGATTTTCTATCCTTTTTCGGTCACTTGATGGTGATCATCGTTCTAAGTCTGATGTCTAATTTACAGACCAGTGTAACAAAGTGGCACAAGAGAAAAATGCCAAAAACAACCAGTGAAGGAAGGAAGTGCTTCATATTTGCATATTTCACCACACGCCTTCGATAAAGTGAATGCTCAGAACTGTTTTTGTGTTACTGTGTTTCATGCACTTCCTGCTGTGGAATCAATCCCCAAAATACCTACATGTAGCCTTATTCAAAATAATCCAATAATATAAACAAATAAAGTACGGTATTAGTTCATTCATTCATCTTCAGTAGCCTCTTCATCTGAAGCCTATCCCAGGAACACTGGGTGTGAGGTGGGAATACACCATACTGTAGATGGGACACCAGTCCATCATATGGCATCATGCATATACATTCACACACTCCTTCACACTTAGGGGCAATTTACAAATCCAAATTTACAAATCCACTTACCAACAGGGGGTGAAAGGAAACCCATGCAGACACCAATGCAGACACATGCGAAACACCAGACAGACAAGTAATGGAAAACTGGTATTTACCCCATCCTGATTTCTTCTGTTTTTGTGTATATCTCATACTAAATTGTTTCAGAAATTCAAGCAAAGGCAACCTGAGTAAACACAAAATGCAGTTTTTAAATGATAATGTTATTTATTGAAGCAAAAAAGTTATCCAATACAAACTGGACCTGTCTGAAAATCTATTTGCCCCCGTAGTTACTAATACCCCAAATCTATGAAGCTGCATTCATTATAGAGTTCAGCTGGACTAGATGAAACCAGGCCTGATTAGTGCAAACCCTGTTCAATCAAGTCAACACTTAAATAGAACTTTTTCAGCAGCTTCAACAGTTGGTTAAAAGGTCTTATCTAGTAACGCACTATGCCAAAGTTGAAAGAAATTCCAGAAATGATGAGGAAGAAGGTGATTGAAATACATCAGTCTGGGAAGGATTACAAAGCTATTTCAAAGGCTCTGGGACTCCAGAGGACCACAGTGAGAGCTATTATCTCCAAATAGAAAAACTCGGCACAGTGTTGAACCTTCCCAGAAGTGGCCGACCTTCCAAAATTCCTCCAAGAGCACAGCAACAACTCATCCAGCAAGTCAAACAAGAGCCAAGGACAACATTAAAAGAACTACAGGCCTCTCTTGCATCAATAAAGGTCACTGTTCATGACTCCACTATCAGAAAGGCACTGGGCAAAAATGGCATCCATGGAAGTGTGGAGAGGTGAAAACCACTGTTAACCCAGAAGAACATTAAGGCTTGTCTGAATTTTGCCAAAACTCACCTTGATGATCCTCAAACCTTTTGGGAGAATGTTCTGTGGATTGATAAGTCGGAAGTGGAACTGTTTGTAAGACAGGGGTCCCGTTACATCTGGCGTAAACCAAACACAGGATTCCGCAAAAAGAACATCATACCTACGGTCAAGCATGGTGGTGGAAGTGTGATGGTGTGGGGATGCTTTGCTGCTTCAGGGCCTGGACAACTTGCAATAATTGAGGGAAACATTAATTCTGCTCTCTACCAGAAAATCCTAAAGGAGAATGTCACATCTTCAGTCCGTAAGTTGAACCTCAAGCGCAACTGGATTATGATCAAGACAATGATCCAAAGCATAGGAGTAAATCCACCGCTAAATGGCTCAAAAAAAGCTAAATTAAAGTTTTGGAGTGGCCAAAGTCCTGACCAATTGAGATGCTGTGGCAGGACTTTATATGGGCAGTTCATGCTCAAAATCCCTCCAGTGTGGCTGAACTGAAGCAGTTCTGCAAAGAAGTGTGGGCCAAAATTCCACCACAGTGCTGTGAAAGACTGATCTCCAGTTATCAGAAGCATTTGGTTGCAGTTATTGCTGCTAAAGGTGGCACAACCAGATTTTAAGTTTAAGGGGGCAATTAGTTTTTCACATGGGTGATAGGTGTTGGATAACTTTTTTTTGCTTCAATAAAAAAATAAATAAATAAATAAAAACTGTATTGTGTGTTTACACAGGTTGCCTTTGTTTTATGTTTATTTCATTTGAAGATCTAAAACTATTTAGTAGGAGACACAAAAACAGAAGAAATCACTTTTTCATAGCACTATAGATAGATAGATAGATAGACAGACAGACAGACTTTATTGATCCCATGAGGGAAATTATGTTACAGCAGCATAAAGAATATTGTATTATAACAATAAAATTAAAAGCAGAATTACAGATCTAAAAAACACACTGAATATTAAATAAAGATACAGTATGTACAACATCAAAAAAAAGTAATAGTAATAGTGTTAAATTTGTTAACGAAAACTATGACAAAATGTTTGTCGACGACCATTTTTCCATGACTAAGGCACCGACAAACATTAACTATGATGACTATATATATATATATATATATATATATATATATATATATATATATATATATATATATATATATATATATATATATATATATATACATACACACACACAGACACAGTGCCCTCCACTAATATTGGCACCCTTGGTAAATATGAACAAAGAAGGCTGTAAAAATTGTCTTTATTGTTTAATCTTTTGTTTAAAAAAATTCACAAAAATACTCTTTGCAAACACAACACAGGTTTAGCAAAAAAAAACTTTGTTAAATATATGTGTGCCACAATTATTGTCACCCCTATGAATTCATATGAGAAATATATATTTGAAGTATATTCCCATTGATATTTTACATTTTCTAGTACACCTGGGTGACTAGGAACAGGAAATTGTTCAACCATGACTTCCTGTTTCACAGGGGTATAAATATGAGGTAACACATAGGCCAAATTCCCTTAGTCATTCATAACAATGGGTAAGACCAAGGAATATAGCTGTGATGTGTGGCAAAAGGTTGTTGAGCTTCACAAAATGGGAAGTGGCTATAAGAAAATAGCACAAGCTTTGAAAATGCCCATTTCCACCACCAGGGCAATAATTAAGAAGTTCCAGTCAACTGGAAATGTTATGAATCAAATTGGAATTGGACGTGTGTCCATATTGTCTCAACGCACTGTGAAGAGGATGGTTCAAGTGGCCAAAAAATCTCCAAGGATCACAGCTGGAGAATTACAGAAGTTAGTTGCGTCTTGGGGTCACAAAGTCTCCAATACTACAATCCGAAGTCACCTACATGACCACAAGTTGTTTGGAAGGTTTTCAAGAAAAAAGCCTCTAATCCAAAAACAAACTCAAGCGTCTTCAGTTTGCCAGACACTACTGGAACTTCAAATGAGATCAGGTACTACTTTGGTCTTTTCTCTTAGAGTATGGCATTTAAAATGTAATGCTAGGTCTTAGGCAACAACCAAAACATTATCATGTCAGTTATTCTAACTATGGTGTAAAAAACAGGAAAGTGCTATGAGGTTGACCTGTAATAACCCAGAAAGTTGACCCTTAATGTCCCGGAAAAGGGAAAGGACAGAAAGTCTCATGTTTCGAATCTTCTGTCGTCTGCGATTTTGTACATTTATATACAGTATCCTGTTTAATCTTTGTGATACTTCCTAATACCATCTTCTAAGGCCATTTCCTGAGAGTCTATTCACTGTTACCTTTTCGGTTATCCAGTAAACAATAGGTTCTTCTCATCCTATAATGAAAGACAAGGACGATCAGGTCATAATCATGTCCGACAGGTAATACGAAGAAAAGCTACCCAATTTTTCTATCCGTTTTCTCTCAATAGTAAATTCTCTATAATGCAATGAAAGTGGACCACACTGATTCACTTATTACCTTAATAAGAAAGAATCTGATCGCATGATTTTAGTTTAGGAATATAAAGATCCTTTGTTTAAAAGATTAAAGTCCTCTGAAGGCCAGTGAATGTGTGTGTTTATATTCAGGCAGATGGCACATGGTCCTTTGCTACATTTCTTCAGAGTGCAGTTATTCCTGCTGCTGGGGCAGTGTATAAAAATAACTTTGTATTATTGCAAAACATTAAGCAATGTTTGTATTGCTATATTTAACTCTTAAGTAAAACTTAACCAAGCCGCTAAATAAAATAATAAAATGTATTGTATTTTCATGAATCTCTATATCCTTTAGGTAGAATCATAATAAAGCCCAACATTTAAAACTTTTAAATTATATGCATCATTTACTGTCTGCAAATTTGACCATCTGCTTCACTGAATCATGTTGTTGCTCCAGGTTGGTTGAGGTGAATTATCTGGTGGTTAAAAGTTTCTCCTCCTTCTCTCCCTCCTACTTTCTCTTTCTCTCCACTCCCCTAACTTCATTTTATGGGAGGGCCCTCTCTCTTCTTTCTCTCTATAATAATAATAATAATAAATAATAATAAGTTTATTTTTTTATAGCACCTTTCTACACACTCAAGGTCGCTTTACAACACAGCAAAAAAAAAAAAAAAAAAAAATTCACTCTCTCCCGCTTGTTCTCTCCCTCCCTCACCCCTCCCCCCCAACCTCCCAACCCCCCCCAACCCCAATCAGCTTGAGCTCTCTAATCCTGTTAATACTATTGGGATCCAGCAGGGACTTTATTAGGTTTCCAGGTTTCCATTTCTGCAGTGCCACCATCACACAAAACAACAACTCCTATAAGCTCATTTATTCACTTAACACAAAGGAATTGTTATAATAACACAGAACACCAGCTTCATTTATTTGTTATTTCCTTTCCAACTTGCTGTCTGCTTTTAAAGCTACATGTTTTCTGAAATATGCACCAGTTTAAAATGTCATATGGAATGGACTGCTGAGCCATTAAGGAAGTCCAACTGGCATGAAATTGGAAAGTAGTGTAAGTGTCTAATCTGTCCATTATAGCATATTATATGCATACATGTTATGTATTGACAAAAATGCCACATAACAATGTAATATATTATATGAAGTTAGGTACACTACCAGTCCAAAATCTGGACATAGATTGAATATATATTTTTCAGTGTCTTAAAGATATTTTGGTAAAGGTTTATGGTTGAATTTTGTTTCTAAGACAAATGTAAATAGTGAAGTGATTGCACAAGTATGAATTTATTTCTGAATTAAAATGTATTTTTAATAAGTAGCCTTCACATAAAACAAGTAGTTTTAATTACAATTTAATTGTTTACTCAGACAAGTGTTTACAGTTCAGCAGAAAGGGCAACAAGTTCTCAACTAAGTGCTATTTGTAAAACTTAACGTAATCAAGCCTGGGCTTGAAAATTACAAGATTTTCAAGATTTTTACTCCATCAGAAGTACTGTTAAGAATGTAAAATATAAAATGCATTTGATTTGTTTAACATTTTTCTTGGTCACTGCACATGTGTTATTTCATATTGTTAATATCTTTATAATTCATGCTTATTCTAAAAAAAAAAAAGTAGAAATTAGTAAAAATAAATAAATTAATTAAATAAATTAATTAAAAAGAAAGAAAGAAAAGAAAAGAAAAGAAAAGCAAGAAAACCCTGTCTACAGGGTTTTGGCTGGTAGTATACTTTGACTGTGGTCTAATGAGCATTATTTGCAAGCTTTACAATAATGTATAACAACTATTCAGTGAGCTATAGTCAAACAAAAACAAAAAAAAAGAAAATGACCAGTCTGTGTGGCTAGATGAAGCTGCCATTCTCACTTCTCACTTCCAACACATTTTCAAAAAGTCATTTTCACCCTTCAGTCAGTAATCACAGCTGGTCTCCACTACAGCCTTTGCACATATCTGCCTGGACTTCAATAGCCTCACATGCCAGAGCACATACTATTTACAACCAAACATAGCTTTTTCACAGCTGGCTAAAACTGGTGTGTGTGATTTTCTCCAGTCTATCTACTCCCATCACGTCATAAACTTTCAGAATGTGGCCTAAGTGGATTGAGCAGGTACTCAGAGTTTTTAGATTTCAGCAAACAAAGCAAGCAGGGAGCATGCTCAGCCCGTCATTTGGACTGAAAGGCTCCTTTGAGCAGTTGTGGAAGAGAAAGGCTAGCTAGGCGCTCTGACCCGAGTCAATGAGGGCCAAAAGAGAGGAGTTTGCATTAACAAAGCCTGACCACTGTGAATATACAAGTCATTTCCTGGCTTTACTCTTTCCCACAATTACTAGCTTTCCAGCAGTGTAACTGAGATGATCTCTTTCTGCTCTGCCCAAAGCGTTTTTATCAGTGATACCATTCATGACTGAAAAGCAAATTGTTTTGCAGCCTAAGCATGTTGTTTTTAAAATTCTGTTAGTACTTGCTTTTTCCCTTGTTATTTGTACTTTTGCATGAAAAGAATGTGGAAATACGAGAAATATTGCATGATCCACCCAAAAATAGTGCACACCATGTTTACTTATTCTTTTCCCTTTTAGGAATGAGTTAAAGTGAGACACTTTTTAGCTGGTAAAAGCATGGAGGAATGCTGGGTCATCCACTGGTATAGTGCAGCTGCAGACCTCAAACTGTCACTTGTTCAGTTCCACTTCTTCCTCATAGGTGATACTAAAAAAGAAGCTTGTTTATTTCCTGCAGAATTCTATCCAGTACTTTTGTGTAATGTGTCAAATGAAGCTGAAAATATATCACATATCACATACGTTCCCAATCATGGTCTTGGCGAGCCCCTTGTCCAGGGCATTTTAGTGTTTTCCCTGCTCCTACCACACCTGATTCAACTAATCAGCTAACTAATAGACCTTCATGGGTTGAAATAGGTGTGTTAGAGCAGGGAAAACACTAAAATGTGCAGGACAGGGGGTTGCTCCAAGATTATGGTTGGAAGCTTGTGCCATACAGCAGTAGTATACTGACTAATATTCTATGTAAACTAGTCTTAATATATATTTTTTGCTACTATTACAGGTTAATAGATGCTTCTAAAATGTCTCTTAGACATTTGGCCACTGTAGACATATTTAAATGCAGCCAGAATGTTGTTTGAACAATCATTTGGTTAATGTAGGAATGGCTCAATAGCCACTTATGCCACATGAATGCACACAGACAGCTATTTAAAAATTACCGTTCTCCACTCCATAGAACTCTAGCATAGACAAAGCTGTCTCAGGTTAAAATTTTTTCGAATGATGTAATCTGGCTGAACAATTAATCAAAAGTAGCCTCGGAAGTGTATAAATACAAAGTGGTGGAGATTTGTGTCTGGACAGCCATGTGGAGGAGATTATAGAATGAAAGCATAAGTAGTGGAAAATGAAGCTCTCTGGGATCAAACCTGGTTGTTCCAGCCAATGAGGTCAACGCAGACACTTTGTCCACCAGACACAGAGTTTGGTTAAATTTAGAAACTATTGTCTTTCAACTGCATGTCTGGTTAATTCTGGAATCATTGTAATGTAATTTTTCTAAATTAGAACCCACTTGTCTTTACTATCTATCTATCTATCTATCTATCTATCTATCTATCTATCTATCTATCTATCTATCTATTTGTGCTCATCTATGCGCTAGCTGGCTAAAATGTCCCATAAGCAGTACTTCATTTGGTAAAAAACACCTCAATAAGGATCTGTTAAAAATGACACATCTCACTCTTTGGCAACTTAATCTTATTTTTTCCCCACAAACCTCCTACCCTTTTAGTTTGCAGTAGATTATTAAGGTTCACAGTGTGTCCCTTTCTCTTAGGAAAAGTGAACGTATTAAATTAAGGGAACCATGTAAACTGAGGACTATGTGTCATATTTGTAGGTCAGGCTCTTAGATGAATTGACACAGTGTGAAGAAGTCAAATATGCCCCAATGTCCCCTTTCTAAAAATCGACCATAACTGTTAGTCCTCAGTAGACAAGAACCGACACTGAGGTAGAATCGAATTACATCTAATTAAACATCACAGTCCCCTGTAAATGATTTATTTAAACGTTTTTTATCAGAACATTTGGCTGATGAAGTTGTCTATGTACATTTGAAATGTACATTTTGTTTGTCAACACACGCAACGCCTCATGCTCACTTGCTTAGGCATTGAAAATGTACTTTGTAAATGAGAACTAATCATACATCATGCAGTTCATACTTTACATTTTTATTGCCTACACATATATAATTTTGATGAAGAGAAGAAAAAAAACACTCACGATGTGACTGAGCACCCAGAAAGTGGAAATTTACTGACTGTTACAAAGCACTGACACCCATGACTCCTTCCATAAATGTTATATAAACGTCAACTAACAGAAAGTTACCACTTTGTTAAACAAAAACACTATTTTTAAGAATCTGTTTATTATTAAGATTAGATTATGTGCAACGTCTGCCAATTAATATTAATATAAACCTATCATTTATGTAACAGCCAGAACTACTGTCTGAGCCATGCTGTTATATAAAATTAATCCACACCTTCTGACCAATCAGATTCAGATATTCAACCACATTGTGGTATAATTAGCCTAAAACTTTTAAAGAGAAGCTGAAACTGCAGAGGCTAGTAGTCGAAACAAGAAATCGGTTCAGGGCAGTAATGTAGGTTTCCAATTTTAATGCCAATAATAATACCACATTCTGTTTTGACATCAGTACATTTTAGTTAATAGCAAGGTGTTTTGAGGGGAGTTTAGTAGGGGGTTGTTTTGGATTGGTCAACAGTTCCGTCAATGTTTTAAATGCCTTAAAGCTGTCATTTGACTATCAAGCCTTCCTTTATAGCCACTTGGCACACACTGGTATTTTGACCAGATATTTGACCACTGGGGAAATACTGTAATACATTGAGAATGCTTTGGAGGTACTCATTGAAACGTACAAGCTATTTGTTAATCTCCAGCCAAGAAACTGTTCAGGAGCCATTTGTTCCTCATGAATGCACTCAAACTACTCTTTAAATACCACAATTTGCTTCATTTCATTGGACTCTGGTGGCAAGACAGACATGTCTCATCTCATCTTATGTTATGAGATGTTATGAGATGACCTTACCTTATCTTCTGATCTTACTGATGAATTTATCAAGATATCCACATGTATGTTTTAGAAACTGGGACTCTTGTAGTCTATGAGACTACAGATATAAGTATTTTAGTAGTAATAGGGTTGCATTGGGATTGGTTAACATTTCTCTTGTGTTCCTAACATAATTACACATCTTTCAGAACACCAGAAAATCACAGGGACTTACACAATTGATCAGTGGCATAGCCAGAAAATAATTTCAAATAAAGAATGAATTGGGAAATACATATTATGGCCAAAAGTTTGTGGACACCTGACCATCACACCCATATGTGCTTGTTGAACATCTCATTCCAGATTTAGTCCTTGTTTGCTGTTATAATAACCTCCATTCTTCAGGGAAGACTTTCAACTGGATTTTGGTCCTTGGCTGTAGGGATTTGCTCATTCAGCCACAAGAACATTAGTGAGGTCAGACACTGATGTTGGGTGAGAAGGTCTGGGGCACAGATGGCATTCCAGTTCATCCCAAAGGTGTTCAGTGGGGTTGAGGTCAGGGCTCTGTGCAGGCCAATCAAGTTCTTCCACTCCAACCTTGTCAAACCATGTCTTCATGGAGTTCACTTTGTGTACTGGAACATACTTGGGCCCCTTAATTCCAGTGAAGGGAAATTGTAATGCTACTACATACAAAGACATTGTATATAATTTTGTGCTTCAAACTTTGTGACAACACTTTGGGGAAGGCCCATATATGAGTGTGAGGGTCAGGTGTCCACAAACCTTTGGCCATATAGTGTAGGTTAAATAAATTCACAGCATGATCTGTACAATTAAATTGATAGATGCAACACTCATGTATTTTCATGGGGATACCAAAAGGTTGTAGATGCAGTGGTGGTATTTAGAATTGATCGTTTAATTGTTTAAATGCACAATAATTGTTTAAATCTTTAAAAGGTATAGGAAATAAAATAGCTTTATGTTAGTTCCACTGAAAATGATTAAAAGGACATGATAACAATATGGCAAAATGACATCATATCTTATAAATCAGATCTTCTTTTTTCTCCTACTGCAATAAACCTCCAGTACTTCATCAGTTGTCACCTTGATATCCTCAGAGTGTAGCTAGCTAGTTCATCCCAAACGGTTAATCCTGTTTCTCTCCACAGCAGCTGGCAGCCAATAAAATGTTATTAAAACAAACTAAGAGACATGTTCATTGGAGGAATAAAAGCAGTAAAGCTTTGACATGTATTATAATCAGCTGTGCTGTATGCATGTTAACCCTGCAAAAATAAACATTTGGAACAGTAATTAAAGCCTCTGCAGTAGATATTCCTTTATTGCTACATTTTAGGCACAAGCTGTTATTTTGAATATGACCGAGAATATTTCAGTAGCAAGCTGCTGAATGCTTGAAAGTTTTAAAGTACCAGGAAAAAATTAACATGTTAATGTTTGTTTTTCAAGCATGGAATGTACAGTATTTTGTCCAATCTGAGACGTCATTACCACCATCATGGCATTCAATTAGAACCACAGGAGCATGGCACAGTCTTGAGAAATGTTGAGAGGTGACCTCTTAAATGGGTTACTGAAAAAGCTTTCCAAAAAGGTAACTACCTGCGATATTAGTTCTTCTCAATCCTTCTAGAAAGGGGTTAGATACAGGACATGATCAGTCCTGTCTTCTGTTAATAATTTAGGTATATCTAGACTTGAGAGTGTATATGCTTCTTTCAGTGGATCTTCATATACAATACTGTATGTATGATGGGTGACATGTAATAATTAGAAATCTGCATTTTCTTTGAGTGAACTCAAAGGAAATGTTTAAACACTGCAAGCCCTTCAGGTGTGAACCTTAAACCCTGACTGCATGTGACGTAAACTGTTCTAGGCTGCTACATTTAAAATATCTAGTACATATTATTAACTTTAACACATAGCATATGATGTGTCTGAGACACAGTAGAATTGAGATGAGTTTTAATTTAATTCTCATTTAGTTATTATTTATTTACGTATGCATCAATACAGTTTTGCTGGATTGGGTAATCCTGACTAATTTGGATTTCTTAAACATTTTCTGTCATTAAACCTTTAAAACATCAGGGCTTTATGAAATTAAAAACAAAATTTTTTTTTTTTTTTTTTTTTGCTTTTTTGTGCCAAAACATGTACCATGTTGAATATGAGAGTACTCTAGTGTTAGTATGAGAGTACTCTAGTGTTAGTTTAGTTTGGTTAGTTTAATAAACACAACATATTCAACTAAGAATCTGGGCAGAATCTGGTGTGTTAGAAGAGGGAAAACAAACATTTATTCAGAAACTATTCCATCAACCAATTTTGTCATATGACATTTTCCATGTACAGTATCTTCATTGATTTTCAAGTCAGGGGACTGTGAGGGCCATTCCAAAAGCTTCAGCATGCGTTTCTTAAAGTTGTTCATGGTGGATATATAGCGTCAGATCTTTTGGCACTGTCATTGGTGTAAACGCACCACCTGAGGGTTGATCCACCACTAGATGGCACAAAACCCCCAGAAACCCCAGCATGACTTCAAATAAGACTTCATATGATACTTGAAAAAAATAAAAATCTGTAATGGTACTTATATAAACTCCATTGCCATTTCAGAGCAGCTCTTCCAACTTCTCAAAAATTCCAACTCAAATATTGTATTCATTTTTGTTCAATGCTTTAAATCCTCGCATTTAAATATCTCCATGCTGTATATACTTCCTCACTGTTAGTCATTGTTATTGGAGTTAATAATAAACAATTGGAGGTTTTTTTTGTTTGTTTGTTTTTTTGTAATAAATTGAACCCTCATTTTTACTGACACTGCAGGTCTCCTCAAAGGCTTTGGCTGACAATAACACTGAGACATGGACAAAAAAAAAATCAGGCTTTTTTCTCATGCTGCTGAATAGTTGGCAGGAACCAAAAATAAATTCAAAATATGAAAATAAAAAACAGGGGAAAATATTAGCAAGACTAAACTGTAATTACTCTCTCTACCTTACCTACCCTTATACCACAGAGCTGTTGAATGCACAAATCTGATTGGTTAGAAGTTGTTGAATAAGTTTCAGCAGCTCTGACAACCCTGCTGAAAAAAACAGTATAAATCATCACAGACATTCTAATGGTTTCCACTACAAATACCATTAGAAACCATCTACTGTTAACCATTAAAACTATTACCAAATGGTTTCCATTAAGTAGTAGGAGGTATTAAGGACATTGGTCCTTAATGAAATCCACTAGACATAACATGCTACCAATAGAAGGCAACAAATTACCAAGAGAGACCCACAGGGACCATTACAGTTTCCATTAAAACCAATACAATTCCCATTATAACCATTAAAACCATTACAAATTCTGTGAGGGTTTCTATTGTTTTTTTATTTTTATTTTTATTTTTATTTTTTTATTTTTTTTAGCACAGAATAGTGCCAGCAGTTTCTATAGTAACAGCTAATACACTTGTATGGCGAACTATCAGCATCATCTAACAATACACAGATGTGTTATTATTTAGCAAAATGAAATGAATAATCATTGATTTGGTGAAGCTTTCTCTAAGGATACATTTATTTAACATTTTTTTGATAGAAGTGTCAGGTGTCAGTGCTTTATAACAGTCAGTAAATTTTCTGCTATGGGAGTCTTCAGGACAGAGGTGTTTTCTACGCTTTTGTGGTTTCTCAGTAACATGACAAGCTGCATTTTTGTATTATTAACTTCAAGAAAGAGAAACAAATAGAGGCTGATGAGGGAATAATTGTTTATAGCTGCTATAAGTAAATGCTAACAGGAACTAAATGTTTCCTCCGGTAACAGTGGTAACAATAACTCCGCTTTGTGTCGGAATGCATCATCCCCACCCCGTCGTTGATTATTTTCCAATATGCCAGCATGCCCCAAATTGTTTATTCCTTACATAATTTGCTCTCACATTTCCAGCAGTTACTAGCTACACTAACCAACGAAAGAGTTAGTCATTTAAATAATCAGAGGAATGAAGCTGTTAAGGTTAGCCCACTTCTAAATCTATCTGCAAGTCTGTAAACCATTAACCGAAATAATCACTTTTCTAGTTTCTAAAAAAAAAAAAAAAAAATTTTTTAAAAAGTGGATTTTCTCACACACTTTCCCCTCCTTGGTATTTTTGGATAGCCAATTTCCTTTGAACCATGTGACTGTGCACTCAGCGTTAACTAGTAAGCATGCTAATTATGTAGCATGTCTTGCCTGATGTAATGAACTTACTTCAGCTGTCATATTGATTGAGTATTCAAATATTTGGCTTTTTATAATAAATATTAAATATTTTATTGTAATAAAGTCTACAGTGCTGCTAACTAACATCTGCTGACCTTATAATTCAGAAAAATGGTCTCAGGATAGCAAGAGAAAGGGGGAAGTCGATGAGCTCAAGTTAAAATCAATATTAGAAGCCAGCCGCTGAGGAGCTGTACTGCAGTGTTGTGTTCTGCTGCCACCTGCTGGTAAAAGTGAGTGTTTACATTATGACGGTTTACATGGTGGTACATAAATGAATTTATTATTCCATACTCTGCACTGTTCAGCAGTCCATAGTTTCATTAAATTTATTATCTATGACAAATATTTCACCAATAAAATGGCACAGGCAGCTTAGTTTGAAGGCCAGTGCAGGTTATGCATAGTATTTGAAGAACATTTCACTCACACACACACACACACACACACACACACACACACACACACACACGATTTTTTTTTTTTTTTTTTTTCCCAAGGCCATAATGCTGTACTGGGTTCATGCCATGGTTTCACTTTTTTCCTTTTGTGTAATTTGTCCGTTCATTTGACAATTTGTGCTTTCTTTATCTACTTCTCGTTTCATGTGTGCTTTCATAATCAGTGAAAATCTGTTTAAGATGTGTCAGTAAAGTGTGCTGGAAAATTATCAGCCCAAACGGAGAACAGATTTATATTTGGGAATCACCTGACATGTATTTTTCTTACGACCATTTGTGGTGTTGTGGCACTTGGTTTCAAGTCCATAATCCAGCTTAAAACAGCAAAAAATCTGATGTGGATGCCAAAAATGAAAGATTTCAAACACATCTTAATGTCTTTTTATCCTTTCAAGCACTTATAATGGTGCTTGAAAGTTTGTAGAATTTTCTATATTTCTGCCATGCACACCATTGTTGTTCAGTGTTCTCCTGATGGTGGACTCATGAACATTAACATTAGCCAATGTGAGAGAGGCCTTTAGTTGCTTAGAAGTTACCCTGGGTTCCTTTGTGAGCTCGTGAATTATTACATGTCTTGCTCTTGGAGTGATTTTTGTTGGCGGACCACTCCTGGGGAGGGTAACAATGGTCTTGAATTTCCTCCATTTGTAAACAGTCTAACTGACTGTGGATTGGTTATTTCCAAACTCTTTAGAGATGGTTTTGTAACCTTTTCCAGCCTGATGAGCATCAATAACTTCTTTGTTCGTGTCATGATACACTTTCACAAACGTGTTGTGAAGATCAGACTTTGATAGATCCCTGTTCTTTAAATAAAATGGGGTGCTCACTCACACCTGATTGTCCCACTGACTCTAATTTCACCTTCAAATTCACATATTGGATCACTTCCCTCGATAAATAAATGACCAACTATCATATTGTTGTCTCATTTGTTTAACTGGGTTTTCTTTATCTACTTTTAAGACTCATGTGAAAATCTGATTATGTTTTAGATCATATTTATGCAGATACACTGAAAAATCTAAAGGGTTCACAAATCTGTTATTAATCTGAATTCCATACCGTTTTCTAAGAAAGATCTGTTTTATAAATTTGCTAGAGGACATATTGGCAACTTGTGTCTTTATTGCACCACAGTAGCATTGACATAGAAGGCTCTCATGAGACCAGTTTTGTAGTTTAGGTTATTGATTAAAATCAAGGAGGAGGCTTGTGTGTTTCATCATCTTGAAAGGAAAATGAAAGCTAGAGTAAACTTAAATGGTTAAAGATTGGTACTTATTGATTTGTTGTTTGGGGGCCATTAAGTATCCTCCTTGTTTGCATCCTAATGGTGGACAATATATGGTTTAGAAAAATACAAATAAGCCTTATGTATCAGTGGCGATGGGAATTTAGGTCACACAACAGCAGGACTTAACTGAATGACTGAAAGGGCAAAAAATCGTTTCACTAAAAATATGACCACACAACAATTCTAAGGTAAATAAAATGAATATAAACTGAAATCACACTTACATTCTACATTAAACCCTGACACATAATAATAGAAGATGCACAACAAACCAAGTTTGTTGTCGAAAATAGGAAGAATCAAAAGGAGAGTCAGTTAATGGTTTTGGTAAGAGTTTATTTTCATCTTTCTATAAGACAAATACAGGTGTGGTTGTATGTACCATGTGTCTGCATCCCCACTATTCAGCTTCATAAGTAATACACTATTGAAAATCTATAATCTCTCTCTCTCTTTTATTTTTATTTTTATTTTTTACAATTTAATTGTTCCTTCTAACAGTATTTAGGTCCTAATATCCTCACATTTTGGGGGATTTCCAAATTGAATTGGGGTTTCTATTATTTATTTATTTTTTCTTATTTGAACATTTGGGATAAAACCTACTTCTCAGACACAAGGTTATTCACAGAGAAGTGAAGCAGATCCTCACAGTGAACTCATCTTAATTGACAGTATCATTTACATTGAAAACATCTGTCCCATTGCACTACTCAGTGCTTTAATTCTCTTACACGTTCATATGTGGCTTTGTGCATGCAAAACAGTGGCAGTCGTAATCAAAGTCCTGGCAGTTCTCACTCACTCCTTAAGTGCTCTTAGTTTCTCATTGGATCATTCACAGTGGTGAGACAACATAAAAGTGCAAAGGAACATCATTTGGCAGGCTGATGGGTAAAGAGACTAAAAAGCTCTAAAAAGGAGAACGACTCCAGTGCAATTCAGCCAAATTCTGGACAAATGTGACAAAGACATTTTTATCACCACATGAATGACTAAGGCGGCGTCTCTGAAAAGTGGCCTTTCCTCATCATTTGATCTTAGCGATGGATTTTCTCAAGGCAAATTAGCGATTATGGCTCCTGCGGCTACGGCTTCAAATGGAAAGGCTGACAAAGCGAATCATGGCAGATCAGTTATTAAAATGGAACTGATCTAAATTCAGTTTCTTGTGCTAATGAGGCAGTATATGCTGACTGTACGATTACTTTTTAAACAACTGTTCTTTTAAATACATACAACACTCCAATTCTCTCTAATGTTCACACCGGGCTACAAACAAACCCACAGGTGCCATCTATAGTATCTACGTAAAATATTTTCCAGCAACTTGCCTATGTCAAAATTAGCATAATTCGAATAAATGGCTCTTTATGAAACAATAAGCACTGCACAAATACATCCTAATCGCTAATTCTGACAAAATTAAGCTGTATGGATTATAACAGTGCTTACCTTAAGGCTCACTTTTATAGACAAAAGCATTTACCTATGTAGTATTTATGAAGTGCTTATAAAGGGTCTTCAAAAGGACATATCATCTAAAGATGTCTACTTGGCAGTATACAACAGGGCAGATACCAATGGTTGTCGGTGAGAAGAGGAAACAAGTGCTGGGCGTTTGCAGGAAGCTGGAGGAGCAGCGCTTGGGTTACCCTGTATGAGTGTCACCAAGCTCACATTGGCACAGAGGAGCACATGCCGGTCCACAAATGCCTCTGGCAGCACTCACAATCCCTGACTGCTCCTTTCAGAAAACACCCTGTGTGTGCACATGTATGTGTGACTCAACGTTTTCTATTTTTTGTAAAGCTTGACATTTTACTAACCATGCACCTATTTTTTTTTTAACTTCATATCTTGTCACATTTAGGTTCCTTACCAAAGTGTGTGTATATATTATTTTTAGCTACGTGTGTAATATGCATTACAAGATGATTTCCTGTAGTCATTACTTACTTTAAGGTTGTTTGTGATTCATTTAAATAGGTGTATCTTGTCATTGTTGTGTCTGTAGTGTGTGTGTGTGTACACCTCCCCTATGCTAGTGTGTAATCAAACTGGCCCTTCTCGAGGCCGTCGAGCCCATCGGCCCAGGTGGAGGTGGGCATGCTGCGGTAGGGGTCCAGCAGGATACGGAAACAGCGCACAATCAGCATGCAGAGGAAGACGAAGAGGAAGATGACAAAGGCGAAGGTGGTCTTCTGCTCGAGTGTCATGGCTGTGCCGGGCATGGGGCCACCTGCCTGCACTGACGATGTGAACGACTCGGCCTCCATCAGCCACGAGAAGTGCAGAGGGTCGTCCCACAGTAGCCCCTCACCGCGCATCCTCACGGCACGCATACGGCCCGGCTCCTCCACATGGACCTCATCTACACACACACACACACACACACACACACACACACACACACAGACACAGCACAAGACAGAAACGATCTTTTCACTTCCTTTTCTGGTGCTATGATTTATAAAGAGATTTGTTATTAAATCCACAATTTTGTGCATCCAACCAAGTCAGTTTTCCGACTGTGGCAGGAATACACCCTTTTAATCTGAGTTAAGTGCTTATTGGTCCAGCGCCATAGGTTCAACCTTCAGAAAAGGAGCCTATCTCAGGAACACTGGGCACAAGGCTTGTCCTATCCTTTTCAAGCCTAATTTATTCATCATTCATTGATTCATCTTCAGTAAATACTTTATCCTTGGCAGTGAAACCAGAGCCTTTCCTGAGGACACTGGCTGTGAGACAGAAATACACCCTGGATAGGATGCCAGTCCATCACAGTCCATCACACACACAGGTAGTTTTTCAGGAGAACCCAGAGGAAACCCATGCAAGCACAAGGAGAATATGATAAACTTCACACAGACAGTAATCTGAGCTCAGGATCGAACAAGGGATGCTGGAGCTGTGAGGCGATAATACTACCCGCTGTGCCACTGTGCCAGTGTGGATATTTTAATCAATTAAGTCAGAATACACGTACAACATACTATCACAACTATAATCATGACTCTATAACACACGACACCATCAATAGTACTTAGAGTAACAAATTACTGAACATTTACTATGCCCTCTTGTCCCTGTTAAAAACTATTTTTGTGAGTAATATGTTTTTTTTCTTTTAATGTGGGAAAACAGCTCTGCAAATGTCAATAAATCTAAATATCATGTTAGATATATATCTTTAAAATGCCTTTCAAACATTGTGATATTTTATTGTTGTCATATAATGCAGCCCGTACACTGACTATATTTTGTCCTTACTGACATTATTAGTAATATAAACAATTAGGAAACAGACATATCTCTTTACATACCTGGTGATGTTAGGGGTGTATAATAAGAGATGGGGCAAATGTGACATTAGAATGACTTGTATTATAAAATATAAAACATCACATTTCTGTTCCATATTTACAAACATCAATCATCCACACAGTGAAACACACCATCCACACAGTGCAGCATGGTGGTGGTAGCATAGTGTTATGAGGATGCTTTTTTATAAGCAGGGACTGGGAAACTGGTCAGAGCAAGATAGATGGAGCCAAATACAGGGCAAACCTAGAAAAAAACCCTCTTTAAGTCTGGAAGAGGCAGTGCTTGAGTCACTGATGTGCAAAGCTGATAGAGACACATCCCAGAAGACTTACAACTGTAATTATAAGCCAAAGGTGTTTTTTTCCAAGTATGGAACCAGGGGGTAAATACTTCAACCAAAAATATCTGTTTATTTTGCACGTACAAATGTTAGACATATCATGTAAATAAAATGGTCCCAACTAAATTAATTTAAATTCCATTTCAATACTTATGCAAGGCACTGGTTTTAAAATACATTATTGTAGCAACAATAAAAGGCCAAAAGAAATTGACAACTCTGACTATAAAAATGGATTAGATAGAAAAATAAATAACAGTGCGATGTGTGAAATGACACTACAGCAGTATCTGTGATAAACACTGTGACTCAAAATAGACTCATGGTAGGGTGTCATGTAACTCTCAAAAACCCGTCAGGAAATGGTACTGCAGCTGTCAAACTCTGTAGTGAATCTAGGTACCCAATTTCAGGTTACCCCCTTGACTAAAGTTGTGCTATATTTTTTACCATTAGCGAAGAAACCATTTCTGTGACAGTGTCACAATCCTCTCAATCCTCAAACAAAGTGTCATAGGCACAGCACATACTGTATAGTTTTATCTGGTGCAGGTTGTTCAGTTTTAAATAAAGGCATCATTCAGGCTGATGTTTGGTGTGATATTTCAGTGCTTTTCCACACCCTGCAGTCTGTTGCATGAGGCATGAAGCAGATGGGGTCCTGCTTCCATCACAAAACATGACAGCTGTACTGACACTCCATCGATTTAGCAGTACAAGATACACGCACTGTGGTGAGATAACCCTTCACTGCAAAAAACAGGAATTTTATATTCATTCCAGTGTAGTGAGCGAAGTCAGCACTCAAGTCTCCTGACTACTGATGCACAAGAGCATGTTCATATGTGTGTACATGTACAAAATTCATATGTGTGCACATGCACAGTACAAATTAGCAAAGTGAAATGTAGTTCATAATTTATTGTTCTAGTCCATTACTTTTTGATGAAATTCAGTCACAGAAATATATTATGTCTATTGATCAGGCTTTGTGTATTGTGCATGGTGGAAGAGATGCAAAATTATGCTTAAAAAAAAGATGCCAGGACTTTTGGAACATGATATTACTGTTCATTCAGAGCAAAACTGTTTCATGATCAAGAGTATGATAATTGGAAGTCACACAATGTAACTGTGTTTCAGCAGCAATTCATGACCATAGATTTTGGTGGGGTGGGAGGACATTAATAACGGCATAGCCTCAAACACAATTAAGTCAAGAGGCTATCACACTTGATTTATGTTATAGGCTACTACCTAGTGAATTTTTAGGGTCACCCCACAATAGGCTGTCAACAACATCTCAAAAAACACACAAAGGACCTGAAAAATTGACTATCAGAAAAGGGAGATATTTTTCTTCTTTTTCTCAGCCTTTGCTCAGGGAAACAAGTATTTCACATCTATTTCTGATGTATGGACATTATCCATACCATAATTTCCCTTTTCCCTCTCCCAATCTTTGCAAAATATCATACAGTTGAAATGGTTTTGTACATCATAGATACACTGTCTGCACTTACACTTTGTCTTTTTTTCTTTGTAGAAATGCACTAGCTTTAATTAGATTATTTACCATAAAACAAGAACAGAGTAATACTAGACCAATTTGGCAATGCTGTCATTAATTGTTCTGTCCACTGCTCCTCCCCTTAGCATAGGGGCAGCACGAACCGCACCCCAAAGGGTCTCTAATAGCACTTGTTGCATTTCTCATTTTTGACCACTAATAACTGTGGAAACTAAATGACCATGCTGCTCCATGATTGCACAACATCTAGAAAAGTAAGCAAATCAACATTTGCTTATATCTGTCAAAATATTTTTTCATTGGTCACTCAAAAAAAGTGATTAGAATTTCAACGGTATTTAAATACATATGGATTTGTGAATGAGGACTTTATTAAGATTAATATTTGTTGAACCATTGATATAAATGCCGCTACAGACAAGCCACCACTGTTTACTAATTTAATGTAACTAACTAATGTAGTCACTGTCTTGGTTAAAAAGTATCAGAGAAAGAATCAAAGGAAACTAACCTACCAGTAAATTTGCTACATATTTGAACTCTTCAACCCTGTTAACTGAACCCACTTGGAACAAAACATATATTTGTTATAATCTGTTTTTACCAATTTACACAAAATTAGCTATTTGTCCTTGTCTTATTTCTTCCAAGTCTCACAAATGATAAACTATTAAAGCTGACAAGCTGACAGAGGTTCACTCTAAAACTAACAACTATCCTCACTAAAATCTACAGAAACTAATAGAATTACCATATCATGATCACATTTGGTTATATTTGACAAACTTCCTCAGAGAATCCATTCAGACCAACTGCTAACATACAAATAATTTAGTTTTAAAACCCTCGTATGGGAATGAGGACACAGAAAGTCAGATACAGAAAAAGTGATGTGTTTTCCCCCCTTTTTGTATGCTTTTTTATCACTTAGCAAACTGAAATCACTCCAAAAAAAATTAATCATGGGTCTGTTCATCACTCTGTCAGCTCTCCCAGCATTAGCTATCTCTCTTGTGGGTCAGACACTCACTGCAGCAAACAACCTATAAATACATATCATTCTTAACCATACACAGGTGTAACCACTCACTCTTTACCCGCTCGTTCTCTGTGACTCCTCCTCCCATTCACAGCCTGTGCTTGACCACACTCTTGCTGCTGCACCCTTCTAAGAATTTCTTGAAAGATTGTAAATTTGCATGTGAATCATATCTTTATGATAATGTAGATAATAAAGAACTCCTTTTTTGTCCATGGCTGCATATACGACTTATGTTCATTTAATGCTATTGTTCTGGTCCTGAAGAGTCACAGCACTGCAGTGTTTAGTGTTTCTCCTGATTTAATTCACCTCATTCGTTTATCCCTGAGACTTGTGTTGTGATTTTGAGGTGATATTGTTGCGTACATACTAAACTGTGCAGTGCTGTGGGACTCCAGGTCAGCAGTTTGACACACTTGATTTAGTGGAGATTAATTGCAGAATGCTGTGTCTTGGCAGTAGCTAGTGCTTTTACAGTCAATATGTCACTGTCTATCAACTGAAGTCTAAAGTCAAACTACTTGTATTCAGAATGAGAGAGGTTTTTTTTTTTTTTTTTTGCAATAATGATTGAGCAGGTACTTCAGTGTAGGGTAGCGTGATTTCCTGCTGAATTATCTCAAAGCAAAAATATTTTGTAAGTGCAGGATGTCACAAGAAACGTCTGTCTGCAGACTGGTGTATTTCCTTACATTCAAAGCGCTTTTCTGAGATACTATGTAGACTTAGTTTATTAAACTTAAACTAGAGGATCAACCACCACTCATACAAACAGATTAGTAAGAGGAAGCGAGATAGAGAAAGAGCGAGTCAGATTATCGGTGAGGCCCCACCCCAGAAGGCTCAATACCAGTCCTTGATCGGGTCCACATTGCATCTGGCTCTGGTCTGGGACTATTCATGATCATCCACACACCTGTTTCTCTGCTCCTTGTGCATGAGTATACTGCATTATGTAGCTGGAATTCATTAGTCCTTATATCTTGTATCTTGTGTTCTAGCATTCTCCAGGCCTGGCTCTGTACTGGTGTATTATCATGGATCTCATATTCGCAGTTTCAGCAGATACCAACAATGAATCCTAGATAAGCACAAATAAATGTATTCACTGCATGTACCTTACAACCTCTGGTTCCTGATCTGTATCAAGAGAGAATGATGGACAGATACAGGGAAGCATGATGAATGAATAGCAATCAAACAACAAGAATAGTTGCCCTGTAAATTGTAGTGTGGCGTGTTAATAAATATTAAAGTACAGCATCAAGGGAAGGCTTTTGTGCCAATGACTCCAAGCAGTGACTCCATGAACAGTGATGGCTGCATCTGCAGAGCTCTGAAGCTGTGCTGCAAAACATTTCCATATCGCCAAAACAGTTTTGTTTCATCCATGCTTAGATTTGTACCTAAGAACTGCTGATGTAATCATAAAGACTGTCCTGTGCTCATCCCAGGACTCATTCATAATGTGCTCACACTGGACATCCTTTCAACAAACTTAGTACTGTTTAACTTTATAGTTTACAGCTATAATACCAATGTCTGGTGCCACCCAGAAAAGGATGGGTTTCCTTTGGAGTCTGAGTTAGTTTGTACATGGCTTAAAGGAATTTTTCGATGTTGTTCAACACAATCTCTGCATCTGTTGTTTGATTCCTACAAACAAGAAGTTTTTACATAATTCCCTGTATGGAGAAAAGAATATAAATCCAATTACTCTGAGCTTTCAATGAAAATATAAGAGCAGTTATGGGAGGCATCAATAAATGTATATTTGGACACTGATTTAATGAATTCTTCAGACAAGTATTTTAAAGTGTAAATTAAACTCTAATTCAAGTGTTATACTTTTCTAAATCAAACTACAAGTTATCCTTTCATTGATGAAACTATTATTTCTGAGTGAAGAATATGCAGTTATGCATTACAAATGTTTTTTTTTGTTTGTTTGTTTGTTAGTTTTTTAAATGAATGCACATGGATAAGTTTTGGGAAAGTGTAAGTAACCCAATAGTGCTCTGGAAGGAAATACTGTATTGTTTTCTTAAGACCTTAGACACTAATGTTTGTAGCTTTGAATTCATTTTATAGTCAGGTTTTTTAAACGTTTATTGACAGAATTCAATAACTGCACTTCTGTTACAAGTGGTTTTCATGGAAATTCTTTACACTTTTTACGATTTACAAGTTTCCTTAATTAATGATTAAGTACTTACTAACTTAGTAATTGACTGATTGGCATCAAATTGTCTGTAGTGTGTGATTGTGCCCTGTGATGGTTTGGCACCCTGTCCATTGTGTCCCCCGCCTTGTGCCCAGAGTTCCCTGGGATAGGCTCCGGGCTCCCCCATGACCCTGTGTAGGATAAGTGGTATCTACTATGTTGACTACAGTGTAAGTATTTACATTTACATTTACATTTATGGCATTTGGCAGACGCCCTTATCCAGAGCGACTTACATTTATTTCATTTATACATCTGAGCAATTGAGGGTTAAGGGCCTTGCTCAAGGGCTCAACAGTGGAGGCTTGGCGGTGCTGGGATTTGAACTCATGACCTTCCGATCAGTAGTCCAACGTATTTAATAATGCTGTGAAAATGCTGAAAAAACATAATGACTTGTTACACAATTTTGAACCACTGTGTTGTCTACATGTATCAGTATCGTACACTGTCCTTGCCATTGTCATTGCAGAAGCATTAATTACTGATACTTTGTTAACTATTATTCTTCATGCCACCACAAGTAAAATGATAAATAATTCATTTAATGCTCACTAATTCACTTTTTACAGTGTGTATGTTTGTTGATTATTTTAGCAGTAAATGTGAATCTTTGGTGTTGCAGTGCAATATTCAGGTATGGGCAATTGTGATGATAAATGACCACTTCCTACACATTCAGCACAGAAACTAGGTGCAAAGTTGTATATGAGAGCATTTCTCTAGAAAAAAACATCCATTATTTCTTTATAACAACTGAAGGGCAAAGATGTGGATATCTAGCTACTATTTTTTTTTAAAAGTGAGGAAAAAACACTTTTTTTCAATATCAATATTTTTACTCTTAAATTATGACTGTGACTGATTATTGCATAATCAAATACATTATTGTTAAAAATTGCAAGCTGTCATCTGGAGGTAGTTTCTCAACATGCCTTTCATTTGTCACCCCAATCTGTCTAGTTAGTGTTAATCTGCACAGCATGCACACTGAGCCGCGCCACAGACACCCGGTTCCAAGCAGATACCTCCCTTGAAGAATGGGCCACCGAGGTGGGAGCAGCACATACCTTTCATGGTCACCTTGAATCTAAGCATTTGCTACAAAACGTGCACACACTCGCACACAACACGGAATAGAGGCTATTTATGTGTATGACATTGATTTTGGGCTTTAATGAATATAAATATGTAGGACAGCTGGAAATTTAATAAGACAAGCCTAATACACATCAAAGGTAAATAAAATACTGAGTGTTTATGATTCTGATCTAAATTTGTGCTGTTCTTATTCTTGTTCTTGAGGTTTCGTGTTTATTAGAACGTCATAGTGTTCTCAAATAGACAACAGCAGAAATAATGTCGATCTCTCTGTATACTGCAGCTCAATATGCAGTATAACGGTGTCTTTATAGTTATGAGACATTTTGTCAAAATCAATGGCTAATGTTACGTGAGAGCGAAATCAGCTTAGTGTATCCAGCGTATAAAAGATGATGAATTGCCATGACTAAAAAAAAATTCTTGCATAAGAAAACAAATGTGGTCATTGCTGTTGTTCTAAGTAGGTGGAAGTATATAATATAATATAATATAATATAATATAATATAATATAATACACACAAAAAGAGTATATTTTGGGGTATGTCTGTGTGTATTAAAAATATTCACAAGTACATCAAAATACTGTATACTGTGACCCACATGAAACAAATCTTGTTATTAAAAGCCAAAATGATGAGAGAAAGAAAAATCAATTCAACTGATGCAATTTGTTAAAAAAAAAATCAATCATCATTTATTGTGTGTATCAGAAACCCACAAGAAGAGAGCAATATTTAGTGGATTCAAATTTCCTCCACAGGACTGGTAAGTGAGTGCAGAGCTTGCTGCATTGCGTGGGTGCTCACACATGATATGAAAGAAAGAGGGAGACAAATGAGTTGTCCAGCAGTTCGGTGCATTCGGGGCAACGAGTGAGAGACATGCTTAATTCTGATGCTTCATTGTTGTATGGAATGGCAGAAGAGGAGTTCATTACATGTGGTTCTGACTGCCAACGTTATGCAAATTAGCATGAGCTTGGACGTGTCATGACAAGGGAGCTGCCATGCACACACAATTTCAGAACATGTTTTAATTACAGCTGACAGTGACAGTGACGAATAACAGTAACTTAATTTTCTGCTGATGTCTTGTTTTTGAAATTTGACCACTCCATATCATATTAGACTATGTGAAAAATTTGAGTAAGTGAATGATATAAGTCCAGATAATCTCCTTATTTCAGAATCGGCCTTGATAAGAGTGAACCATTAATAATGATCAAACAGTGAGCTGCACTTAAAGTTATTACTCACTTATGATTTAAAGAGAGACACTTGACCAATAATCTTTTCTGAGTAGAAAACAAACACTTCACAAGTTTTAAAACCTTTAAAACTCAGTGTCATGGTGATAAACAGAATCTGCTATTTGCCACATTTCAAAATCTCATATCGCTGTATGGACAGTGGCTCCAAGAAGAAGAAAAAAAGCTTTGAAACCAGAATGTCAAGGTCAAAATCAGAGAAATCAAAATAGTGATGGCTCAGTTAACACTTTCATTGCTTGAGGCCATGACTCCTTTCAAGAGCTGAAAGGCTGATATTTTCCATGCACATATAACAGATAACAGAATATAACATTTTCTTCTATAATCATTATCTGTCAAGTATAGTCCATGCTATCAATCAAAAAAATGATTGGAGATGATCTGATAGTCCAAATGTATATTTTTTTTGTGAAGACAATGCACATTAAGGGTGTTGTCGGCAGTACTGCATGCAATAAAGTGCCATTGCAGTGCTATATGAATTACGTGATATCCTGTTATGGCAAAAACCACAAGATCGGGTCGTATATGTGCTCAGCAAAATCACGGTGTTAGATAAAGACAAACATGTTGCATGATCTTCATGCATACAATGCAGTCAAATGCACTTCTGTGTAATTTGCAGGTTTATATATATATATATATATATATATATATATATATATATATATATATATATATATATATATATATATATATATATATATATATATATATATATATATATAGAGAGAGAGAGAGAGAGAGAGAGAGAGAGAGAGAGAGTAATATTGGCTCATACTCATAAAATATTCACTCATAACCAAAATAGTGTCATAGTTCCAAAATAGTGTTTCTAAGAGAAGAAGTCACTGTAATATGAGATACACCACCTCTTCTTTCTACATGCAAAAGCTTTGAATGCTGAGTGTGTGCGCATCCATAAACAGACGTGAATGCAACAAATAGCATCACCTGCAGCTGCTGGAAGCATTATTTTGCGTGGGATTATCTGCTCAGTTGTTACACAGGCAATAAGCAATATGCATGAATGAAAAGAAACCAAGTACCAATAATTCAACCAAAGTTGAGAAATGTGGTCTACCTGGTTCTGGAGGATAAGTTGTGGGTTAGTTTCACACTGGGTTTGGCAAAACAAAACAAAAAAAGAAATAATTATGCATGAAATGAACTGCAGGTTCACGCCTTCGGACTGAACAACAAGGCAAAGCTTCACTGCAGGAAAAGAGTCAGATTGGCCCAGAATGTATACCGGATCCCAGGATGCATCTTCACTGATCATGATGTAATGCAGTCGATTAATCGTCAAATAACCTGTGCTGGGTTAATGCAGGCTACTGCATTAATGCACGAGTGAAAGTGCGTTTCTAATCCAACAGTACAGCTTGTAAGATTGAGTGCGTGCCTCGTGCACTTTTTTTTTTTTCCTGTCGCCATGGCAACATAATATAACGCAATCAAACCTGCAGCAGCAGCCGGTATCTTTATCGAGGGAACAATTAATGATAGCAAAGCATTATTTATTCCCCCTCAGTGCACCTACTGCAGTAACCTTGCGCTTTCATGCTCATGTTCACTCAACAAGTGTAAATAGCAGCTGAGAGTCAGTCGGTAGAGACGGAGCTGTCGCGTGCGCTGTCTGTAACGCGCGCGGTAATATCCATGAACTGACCGCTGCACAGGCTGTGAGAGAAAGCGTCAGTGTTCGTACCTTTGTCTCCCCGCGGGAATGTGGGCTCCATTTCCAGAGTTACAGTGGAAACCGGAGGGGTTCGCCCATTCTACCGTCACCTCGCGCCTTCAGCTCCGCCGCACGGAGACGCAGACCGAGCGAGGCGAAATGAGGACGGGTCCGAAAGCGAGCGCGCGGCGTCACTAGATAAATCTTGGCGTAAAGAAGAAGCACACGCGCGCAAACACACACACACAAGCTTCTCCGGGTTCCTGTGTGTTAAAAACACGACCGCATGAAGCGTGCGCGTGTGGGTGCGCGCGCACAGTAGCGCCTCCGCCGTGTGCGCGCGAGCTGCTGAATGAAGACGCGAATGACGGCGCGGGATTTTCTGGAACTAGAAAAAAACGGGTGTCCCCGCTTACGCGTCATTCTACCTGCACTGTAAAGGGCAAAGAGCTTATTTAGCCATGATTTCAGCAACCCATTTACGAAAATGTCATAAATGTCAGCTTATGTACATACTACTTGTTGAAATATGATCGTGAATAAATTAGATTATTCCCATGTGAACGGAAGAATAAGGATATCACCCCAGAGAAGGGAGTCCCTGAAGTTAAAAAATAATAAATGCCATTTTTAGCCAAATTAATCCCCTTGATACGAAACCTATATACACCAGGCTGCTACTGATAAATTTTAATGCATGCTGGGAAGCAGGGTATCATGAATTTTTATTTGTAAATATTAGTCTCTTTGGGCCCTGGGAATCATTCACACAGATTGCATGAATTTCACATGTGAATTTTTAGACACGCCGTTCTCCCCTTGTTCCCTTATCCATGTGGGTTTCTTCCACTTTCTCTGGTTTTTTCCCACCTCCCAGAAACATACCACGTTGGATTGACTAAACTAAATTGTCACTATGTGTAAATGTGTGTGAGTGTGTGTGTGCTGCTCTGGGATAAACTGGTATTCCCTGTGTATTTCCACCTCACACTCAGTGTTCCTGGGATAAGCTCCAGATCCACCATGACCCTCACTGGGTTGAAGCAGTTACTAAAGATCCATCTATCCATCCATTTTCTATATGGTTATCCTACACAGGGTTGTGGGGGAGCCTGGAGCCTATCCCAGGGAACTCGGGGTACAAGGCGGGTGACACCCTGGACGGGGTGCCAACCCATCACAGGGGACAATCACACACACACACACACACTCACATTCACTCACTACAGACCATTTGGAAATGCCAATCAGCCTACAACGCATGTCTTTGGACTGGGGGAGGAAACCAGAGTATCCGAAGGAAATACAGGGTGGATTCGAACAGGTGCGAGGCAAACGTGTTAATCACTAAGCCACCGTGCTCCCAGTTACTAAAGATGAATTCATGAATTATGAATTTTAGAAACTTCAGATGTTTCGTTTCATGCATTTTTTTTTTACATGTAGGTCATGTGTTTTTCTTTCTCCAAAAGAAAAAACACTTGTTCTTTTTTAACTTGATTCATTTATTTTCACATGTTAATTTTTCTTCTCAAAGGTGGCGTTCCTCATGCCTCCAGGTTCCTGGTTCAAGCCTGAGCTTGGGTTACTTTCTCTGTGGAGTTTCTTCCCTTGTCTGTGTTGGTTTCCCTCTGGGATCTCTGGTGTCCTCCTACTGTCCAAAAACATGAAGTGTTGTGCCAAGTGTGTGTGAATGGTGCCCTGCGATGCATTCATGTCCCATCTGGGATGTATTTTCCTGCCTCATGCCCAGTGTTCGCTCTAGATTTGCTGTGACTTTGACCAGGATAAAGCTGTTACAGGAAATGATTGAATGAATTCATTTTCACTTATTACTCATTACTTATTACTCATCACTCATCGCTTAGTCACTTATTACTTGCATAGTCACATGTGAAAAACATATGATCACATGAGAAATTTATGCGGTTTTTACATAAGGGTTCTATTGGAAAGTAGTAGTCTATTCATTTTGGACCAAAGTGCAGGCCTATATGAATCTCCTTAACATGTCCACCAATAAGTTAAACTGGTCTATGAAAAAGAACCTATGTATTTATGTGGAGGCACAGATTTACTTATATTGCAATTAATCCATCCATCCATCCATACCGCTTATCCTACACAAGGGTCACGGGGGGAACCTGGAGCCTATCCCAGGTAACTTGGCTCACAAGACGGGGGACACCTGGACAGGGTGCCAACCCATCGCAGGGAACAATCGCACACACACTCACACACTACGGACAATTTGGAAATGCCAATTAGCCTACAACGCCTGCTTTTTGACTGGAGGAGGAAACCAATATTGCAATTATTCCCAGTCTTAAATTAAACAGCACTATTAAAGGACCATTCCATATTTTGTAAATAATCATTATCCATCACATCTGTAGTGTACATGTGATAACAACAGACAAGATTTTCAACATATTTCCCTGTACTGAGAAAAATATGGAAAACCTGTTTACTCAAAACTCACATATAATATACAATGGGGTCCAAAAGTCTGAGACCACATTGAAAATCTGGGATTTTTCTGGATATTTTTTGTATAAATTGTAAATAAAAAGAAGGTTTTAGAATTTTGAAATATTTAAAACAAAGAAAATAAATGTCCAATAACTTGAATATTTAATATATTACTAGTACTATTTAAATGTAAGCAAATGTGTGATATTGAGCATGTTAACTGCTTTGTATGAAAGGTCAGATTGTCCTCATGCCTAATCTCTTCTATTGAAGCATGTGTTCAAACGACACTCTGATGGATTTGATCGAAAATGGTTCATACGGTTTTGCACAACTGTGGAGTCCATGCCAGCTTGAGTGCAAACTGTCATTAAAGCAAAAAGTGGACGTAGCAAAAACTAAGAAACTCATGTAAAAATGTAAAAGATTCTACTTTTCACTCAAGTTGTTGTCGATAATAGAATTTGTAATGAAAAATCTTGTATTAAATTAGAAAATAATGCAAAATAGAAGCATTTTCACTAGTGCTCTCAGCCTTTTGGACCCCACTATAAGTCTAAGGGCAGTTGTTAGTGCAGTCAATAAACATTATGGTATAAGTGTAGGATTTTTGTAGAATGCATTAATAAACTGTTCAGTCAAGGATATTTGTAAATTCAGAATATAAATCCCAAGGCTACTGCAAGAGGGATCTACTTTTTTAGAGGAAAGAATTTGTGCTAATACGTTAGGTAATTGTCAGGGTTTGTTTACACATGGATACCAGAAATTTTAGAGAAAACATCATAATTTATAATCATGATTATGATAATGATATGATAATGATAATTATAATAATTTGAAATGCTTTTTAATGTATCGCTCCTTTTTTCCGGAAAGTTGGCTAAAACTATAAAAGGAGAGCTGTCTGTCTCATCATCACATCTTTACAGTCTGATTGTAACAATTATAGTTTTGAATCTGCATCATAAAGTCAAATATTTTAAACATTTATTGTGAGTGAGTGAATTAAACAGTGCTTTTGTTCCCAGTACAGGGAACTGGGTGAAAATTGCTGCCTGTGGTAACCCCAGTATGTAGAGATTAGATTGAAAAATGGCTACAGTATCTCTTTAAAATAGAAAAATAGTTAATATGGCCCATTATGAAGTGCAAAACTGACACCACACAAACTGGACCCATGTTGACTGTGATCTGCACCACACCAGTGATCATATCAGCACTGCTCATAAATATCATGTATTCTTAGTATTGGAATTGGGCTCTACCCTGCATGGTAGCACCCTCTGCTCCTCCCTCTGCTGGACTGGCCACTGCTGGGAGATCAATGACCGCTCAGCTTTTTAGGTGTCAGGTATAGTTTGTCAGGCTTGGGTTTCCCTGGTGCTTCTCCCACAGAATGCCATCAGATGCAGTGTAAGGAAGCAGGTGGTTCTCATCCATGCAGTAGAGCCAATGATTTCATTTCCACCCCTCTGTGCAGTAGACTTGGGGCTGGTGATAGAAAGTCAGCAGGATGCAGCTAAGAGCTCGAGTGATATTGTTGCAAACATGCCAGTCTTGGTGGACTGACACTGAGCTTCATAACAGAAAGTGAATTTTGGCCTTCATGCAACAGTACACAGGCTCGAAACATAATTTACCATCTGTTTTGCACAACCATCTAGCAGGCATATCAGCCTCCGTGGTTTGCTGTTCTATTTTTAGGTTTAGTAAGATGTCATCCAGGTGGCACAGTGGTGCAGCAGGTAGCGTTGCCACATCACATCTCCAAAGTCCCAAGTTTGATCAGTAAGCTCAGGTTACTATGTGTGTGTGTGTGTGTGTGTGTGTGTGTGTGTGTGTGTGTGTGTGTGTGTGTGTGTGTGTGTGGAGTTTCTGTTCATGTTCTCTTGGTATCCACATGGGTTTCCTCCCAGTTCTCAGGTTTCCTCACACCTCTCAAAACATGTATGTAAATTGGCAACTCTAAATTGCCTCTAGGTGTGAATTTGTGACTACAGGATGCCCTTCAATGGATTAGTGTACCACTCTGATGTTTCTCCAACTTGTGCCCAGTGTTCCAGAGATAGACTTCAGATCCACTATGATTCTGATCGAGATTAGGCAATTACCAAAGATGAAGAAATGAATCAATGAAGGAAAAGTGTCATCTGTATATCTGAGGATCTGTGTTCTCATCTGAATGCTTTTACTTCAGTGTCACCCAATGACGAAGCAAATTTCTATAGAGAATATCCGATTCTAGCACTCTCACTGTTTCTCTACAATGGAAACCCCTTACAATTTGCGTATAGACTAACTTTACTACCAAAGTCTGCATCACTTCCTAAGCTGTTTATGTTTTTCAGTAAAGTTCTTTGTTGTGTTCAGGTTGCTGTTCATCTAAAGCCTTAGGGAAGTCTGTCTCAGTACCACATGCTGGATTTGTGATTATGGTGACGGAATTTAAATGTGCAGCCACTGGCCTGTGAAATCTCCTTTTTATAGAGCTATGTGTGACTTAGCCAAGCGCCTGGCCGTTTGCTTAAATTAATATTAGTTTGGACGCTATCTTACAGCTTAGAGCAAAGTTCTTCCCTGTCAGTTAGGATTATAGAGTTCCGATTACTTCCCAAAAATGCAACATGTTGATCATGGCAATTTATAGGAATGTCTTTGTATATTAAAAATGATACATTCTATTAATCGCGCAATGAAGCCAGTATATGAAGCATAGTAAACTTTAAGGCACTCTTCAGGAAACTAAGCATAAAAGATGGGAAAAAAGCCATTAAATACTGAGTTACATTTTATAATCCAACAACTGAAGAAATAATGATTTTCTGCTAACAAAAAACATCTTTTTTCAGAATTTCTTTATCTTTGTAAAAAAAGATTTTCTCGGGTGGAGCAGAATCGCTGCATCACAGTTCGATTCTGAGCTTTGATCCTGGTTACTGTCTGTGCAGACTTTCACATGTTCTTCCCATGTCCATATGGGTTTCCTCTAGGTTCTCCAGTTTCATGTACACATGCATTTGCACATAGAGGTAATTTGTCTTAGCCAATCCACCTCCACACTGACACCTGAGCCACCCAAGGAAAAACTGAAGAGGTTTTAAAACAAATGAGACCTATGGTTAATGATGGTACATAATCAATTTATATACCATTAATTGCAATAAGTGTCATAACGAAATGTTTTTTAAAAATCTAAGTCAGCTAAAAATTTGCCAGTGATTGGACCCGTGAGACTACTCTTATGAAGATTGATGGCATCTTGAATTTAACTAAGTGCCTCTGCCACAAGGTTACACCTTGTCTGAAAGATTGTGCTTTCAAGAAGATAATAACCGTAAATAGGCTTCCAAAGAAAAGACTGGTTTGTACGAGCACAAACCCAATGCTTTGCAAAGTTTATGTTTATATCTACAGGCTAGAATAGAAAGACATATACTGTACATGCTCAGATTCTCATATTCAGAGTCAGACAGAAATCCACAGACAGGATATATAAGATAGATATATGTTGGCTATTAAAATCATCCAACAAAGTTGAAACAGCACTTTTGTGAGTGCACCTGGATGACTCTTTAGACAAACAAGCCCTCTGCAATGGCCTGAGAAATCATGATGGATACTTTTTCACATTTTCCTCCAGGCCACGATATGAATCATTGATTATGGAACTCTGTGTTTCCTGTGGTGGAGAGGTAGCTTTTGTCTTTTTTTATGTTCTGCATGCAGGCTAGTCCTGTGTCTATGAAACTGTATAGATCATATGTCATAGCAGCACATTTTACTTCAAAACCCAGCCTTTTAACATGATGTTCTTGTTTGTCAGGAATGTTCAGCATGTGCTTTTTCATGTTCATGTGTCGCCTAAGGAAGTCTGTTTTTCACTCTCCTTAATTGAAAAGTTCTAAGAATAGACTTCAGAAATGTTTCCTTCTTACCTCTCTGCTTGTTCCTTGCTTCATACATAAACTCTCATGATTAAAAAGCCTCTATCAAAGAATTACTTCATACGCTCCCTGCTGTAGCTTGTGTATGCGCATATTAAATATTAAAGACTTATTATCAAAACTGATTTCTAATATTCTGCAGCAGAGGGACCAGGAGATATGCAGTGAATTAATGGGGTTTACAGTCAGGGAAAATGATCAGGGACTTTCAGTAGTTAATATGCATAACGTGTCCGTTTTGCAGCATTTGGAACTCATTTCAGTGGCATGGAGCATCTCTTTGTTTTCCTGATCAATATTACCAAGCAACACACTATCTCCCAGTGGTGTGAGTGAAAATGTAAAAAATTAATTTTTGGTCAAAACATCATTAATTTATAATGAGAGCATTGTGCTAGGATGATCAGTGCTTAGAATAACTATCATTTTCAAGCTCATAGGCAATAAAAGCCTGCTGCCAGGTTCGCATGAGATGTACCAATGAATCAAAGTTTTGTATTGTAATATGCTGTATGCTTGTCTATTTTTCTATTAGATTTAGCTTAAGTATTGATTGGTAAAGTAATTTGAACAAATTAAGTCATCAAAAGTGCGTCAAACTGAAAAACTGTGTCATCTTTTGATTAGAGGCAATCATATCCTGCCTATGAAGCTGCTTCATTATAATAATTATAATTACCAATGAAGGTCACATTCACCCATGCCCTACATTAACATTTATTTTAAAATATCTCATGTATTATATCATCACCTCAGTTATTTGAATAAAATAAAACAATAGAAAGAATTACAATAATAAATCACAGCTATTACTCTCTTTGAACAAAAGCAAAAGATTTTTAAAAAATTAATTACAGTGTACAGTAGATAAGAAATGTGATAGGAACTAAAATCCTATTTGGTTTCATATTTACAAAGATCAGACATTTGTCATTTCAATTTTCATACTGTTATGACTTAAATTAGGTTTTTTTTAAATGTTTTGTGGCTTGGGAAAACCCTTCATATGGTGAAAGCTTGGCATTTTCTAATATGCATAGCTCTGAAAATTACAGACTTTCCTGAACCAAATATGTTTGTCTTTTGCAGGTATCTCAATGAGCAGTGGTTATATCATTTTAAATTCTGATTACCTCCAAAAGTGAAAAGGGAGAAAAATGCATTTAAAGAATCCATTTCTGACTGCAGCACTGAAGCATCAACATTTTAATAGCTGAATTGATTAGGCTTATTTCTGGTCCACTATGTCTTGATCAAAGCGTAATATTCACTGTGTGAGGAAAACACACTTAGCTAGCAAAGCTTTAGACATATTGAGGCAGACAGACTGTTTTTACTGTTGTGTTGGTTAAACTGGCTCCTTCCTCAACATGCTCTTTGTAGGCAGATAGTCAAGGTGAGATTAAAGAGTAAATAAATACATTTCCACTTTGCTTTGGTGAAATAAACTGTATTTATGTTTTCTGGGTCAAAACCCAGTTTTCCATGGCTTTTCAATTTTTTTGGCTGTTTGGCCATAGCAACATCCAGTGTGTTTCCCAGAACGCTAAACATACTATTATTTATGTTCACTAGGGAAACCAAACAAAAAAAAAAACTATTAAAATAATAAAATAATTACAATAGATTTGTATATTTAAAATGCTTTTATTTGCTCATTTTATTCACCCAGAATATAATACATACAGTATACACAGTTTCTGGTGATAGTCAATGTGCATTTGCGCTCTGTTCCTATTGATCAGTTATAATGTGCAATGACCTGTGATATCAGTGGTGTTTCTGCAGCCATGTTTGCTTTAAGGTGTCAGGGTCCATCAGGAGCTCACTATATCAGGTCATGTGAGTATATCCTCCTCACCCACTGCTGCCAGTGGAGACTCTTATCTGCAGAGACGGGCTGTGACCTTCTGTGTCCTCCACAGGAGTTCAAAGTCCTGTACACCACCTCAAGATCAGCATCAGCATCAGCTCATCCTCTCTGTCCACTCAAGAGAGAGAGAGAGAGAGAGAGAGAGAGAGAGAGAGAGAATGCATGCAAGCGTAAAAGAAAGTTATAACACATTAAAGGAAGCACACAACCTCAAACAGATTCGGACACAGTCATATCTCCTATAATACAGGTAAGCAATGCATAGGAAATGCTGGATCTCACTGCAGGATTCAGTCTGTGAAAAAAAAATATTTACTGCATTTAACATTTAATTACATTTACATGCTTTAATGATCCCCATATGGGTGAGTCATATTCCATCTCTTTAAGTTTTCTTTATAGATCAGTAAAAGGCAAAAACAAAGTAAGTGTTGTGTTTTTGCACATCAAATGAACTATTAAAAGGTTTTCAGTGAGTTTTTATTGTCTATATTCAGATATCACAGCTAAATTATCTCCAAATAGAATATCAAAATAGTCTGAGGGACGGCCCTGTGCACTGAGTGCACAACAATACAAGGTGTCCCAAAAGTCTTCATACATAGGAGAAATTAACACTTGACTCTTGGGACACCCCGTACTTTAAACAGTGGGTATGGTGTAAGTAATTGTCAAAGTTGCTGTTTTCACTGCCCTTGAACTTCTTTTTTGTAATAATATGTAATCCATGCAACAATCAGTGTAACACAAAAAGTGGTAGCGCTAATTAGCCAGTTTGTATATTTGTTGATAAGTGAGGTAGAAATTATTATTTTTTGCCTGCTATTGCCATTGTAGCATGTTAGCACTTTCCTCCGAGTGTGTTCTGTGGCTCTGTTATGAAGCATGAGCAACAGTTTGAAAAAATGCAGAAAGCATGTGTTAGTCCTCATAGCTGATAGCTTGGTAGGTGTTGTGTACTAGGTAAGAGCTATCCAGTGGGAGGGAATTAGCAAATGACCAAATTGGGAGAAAAATGGCCAAGAAAAAAAGATTATATTGATAGCCTATAGAATTGCCTGGCCACACGAGGGATCAACAGGTAGTATAATCAACCCCATTGTCAGCTCTGGCCCAAGCAAATAGCAATTTGTCTCTAGTACCACAGTGATTTAACCATCTACTGCATACTGTTGCCATATGGCAACATATCATTTTGGTGAAAGCTAACTGAAGCTTAGTCTCAGATGCTCCAACACCTATTGTCCACTTGGCTATTTTGCTAATGTGTATACACACCTCTGTGCACTGATTACCAGCAGGAAAACCAACTTCTGAGAGGTCACAGCAATGAAAAACATCTCCTGCATAATGTCTTTAAAAGTTACTCCAGAATTTAGTTTGAAGCAGTTAATGGGCAGTAAACGAGTTACTGTACCTTGCATGTTTGCTGACAGACTACAGGAAAATTCATTTGTAGTTGGTCAATTGCAGTGACAGTCAAATGGCTTTTTCTTGTGAAAGTATGGGATTCTTGACCATGTTTAGTGACTAAAAGTACCAGACTCTTTATCGATAGCTAGAGTCTTCCAAGACTGGCTTGGAAGACTACACTAAACCACAAAATTCAACGAAATAGCCCCTTACTGCAGTGTTCCCTACAAAGCCACACTCCTTAAAGCTGTCTCACCTGGAGCACCTAATGCTAGTGTAAGAAAGAGCTTTCTGAATTGACAGATGGAACTGACAGCCACATCTTTTTTTTTTCTCCTGTTTTCAGGGCAACACAAAGACCTGGGTTTTCTCTCTGATCAAACTGGTAGCTGGTGGAAAACTTCACTAAATATTCTGACTTCAAATTCACTGATCCCACCTTTACACAATATGGCACCAGTCTATGTATTGGATAGAAGATTAGTCATTATTTTTTTATAGTTGTATTACCTAATGGATACAAGACTAGCCAATTTACTACCATTGCTTTTCCCCACTGCCATGACAGAATTAGTTTTGTTGTCAGTTAAAGTCATTACACCCACGAAAAACAGCTCTGAATTCTGAAACTGATTGTACTGTAAGTTCACAATCATTTATAGTTAAAGGTCAAATTACTATTAGAGCCAAAGACATTCTCTCTCTCTCTCTGTGCTTGGGGAGGTCTATTTGACAGGGTGAGATCGTTGAAGAGGCCTGCATTAGGGTCACAGCCTCCATCCTGCCAGACAGATCCGACACTCAGAACGTGGAGAAGTAGCTTCTAGCTAAATTACCAGCACTGGGAGTGCACACCACAGCAGTATACCAGCAGAAAAAGGTGTTTGCTTCCTTCATCTCTATGTGAGACTGATAGGTTCAGCCCAACAGACAAATAGCTTTTCTCTGCAAACATGAAGGGCTGCATATGATGGGAAACAGAGTGAGAGCCAGAAGAAAGTTTATTGGAGATTTTTCTCTTTTCAATTTTGCTCTTCCCAAAATCGATTTGAGGATCTGTTTCCAGCCTATTGCAGTGCAATCTGATAGATATAACATTACACATTCTCGACTGTAAGCAAATATTTTAAAGAAGACTTTGCTCATGACTATACTTGCAATAATGCAGTATGATAAAGCACATTATACACAAATAAAGAAAATGACTTGGAATTAGAATGAGTCTTTAGACGAGGACCTTTACATCCAGTTAGCAGCTGATCTTCTTTAAGGTTCAGATTGTTCCTAAAAGCTCCTGAGGAATTGTAGTGCATGCAATATTTTGGTGAGAGTCTCTCTCACAAACACATACACACACAATATTCTATGAGATGAGAATCCTGCAGGTTTACCATTCAAAGAGAGAGAGACATATCTCTGCTTCAGTCTTGCATTCTGTGAGGCCAGGGAGAGATTAAAGCCAGTTTATTCTCTCAAATCAGCAGAGGCAAAGTGTGCTGTTCAAACAGAGAAGGCAGCAAAAAGCCTCTGATCCGCTATTCTCCAACAATCAGGATACATACAAATGCCTGCATTCTTTTGGTCTCAGACACTCAGGCTTAGATTCATGGAGAGAAACAAAAATGCAAATGGATTTGAAATCCTCACTGCACATTTAAAGTTTATAAGGCAACACAAAACACAGCCTAAACAAGCGTTTCATCCTGGGGCTGAAGATCACTCTGGAGCTGTAGAGTTACTGCCGAGGCATCCAGAAATGCTTCTCAAATTGTACTTTGTAAAGTTTAGAAAAATAGATATAATTTCTTTTCAACTACATTTTATTTTAGTATTTATTTGTGCAAAAGTGGATTTATCTGCCCAGAAATCAAACAACTGTTGAAGCCCAGTCAGTGAGCCTTGCTTTGCATACTGTCCTATGCTCAGCTCAAATACAACTGTGTCATGGACTAGTCATCACACTGCATGTTTATATCCAGTTCTGTCCAAAACTCCATTAATGCAGCAATACCCCACTGAGACAGTGCACTGTCTTGCAGTGGTGGCCTACTCCTAGAAATATATGACAAGTTCTGACATCAAATTCAGCAAAGAGCAAAACAAAATGTTAAAATATACAAAAAATAAACACTAAAGAAAAAAGTAAACACTATAATAAATATACACAAGAAACCAGGCATCTAAAAATATTAGCACTTTGTAAATAACTTTGTAGACCATCACACCCATATGTGCTTGTTGAACATCCCATTCCAGATGTAGCCCCCCTTTGCTGTTATAATAACCTCCATTCTTCTGGGAAGGTTTTCCAATAGATTTTGGCTGTGGGGATTTGTGCTCATTCAGCCACAAGAGCATTAGTGAGGTCAGGTACTGATGACGGGTGAGGAGTTCTGGGGTCCAGTCAACGTTCCAATTCATCCCAAAGGTGTTCAGTGGGGTTGAGATCTCTGTGCAGGACACTTGAGTTCTTCCACATAAACCTTTGCAAATCATGGCTCTATGGACCTCGCTTGGTGCACAGGAGCATCGTCATGCTGGAACAGGTTTGGGCCCTTTAATTCCAGTGAAGGAGAATCTGTAATGCTACAGCATGCAAAAAACATTCTAGACAATTGTGTGCTTCAACCTTTGTGGCAACATTTTGTGGAAGACCCTAATATGGGCGTGATAGTCAAATGTCCACAAATCTTTGGCCATATAGTGTATTTCTATAAGTAAACACCATCAAAAAATTGTATAATCCAAAATGGTGCTTACAGATCTAAATCTCAATCCAGGCAGGGTTTCTAAATTATATATTAGCTACACAAACATATCAGCATCTTCATGGCATGTGTTAAGAGGTTGTAGGGATGGATTTAGTTGATGCGTTTAGTTTCATAGACACTTAGTCTTTCTGACATCCCCAGATAAGAGCAACTTATCTTCTGGGTAAGTGATCATGCTCAAGGGCTTAGGAGTGAGCTGAGAGCTGTGTGACGCACCATTTTCTGCATACATTTTGTCACTGCAATCTATTCTTATACCTATTAATTATCGTATTATAAGTTCAATAAGAAAATGGCATCAAAGTGTAGCATTCATAGTTGTATACCTAGTGTGAACATCAAACGGAATTTTCTCGCATAAGCATCATACGGATACACAACAAAAGAATAGCCACGGGTTGTCCATTTCTTTTATGTGTTTGAGGGAACTACTGCTTGATGACACTGCAGAGCTGTATGTGTATGTGTGTGTAAGCAGCTCAGCTCTTAAGCCTGTTTCCATGGCAATGTTAAGCACAGGTCCACTATGCAGAACTCATGGTCAATGATCCTCCTCTAAAGTGAAATCTTAATATTTCATCAACATCTGCACAGATTTGCCTATAGTGCTGAATTCAAGCAAAATGAATGGTCAGGTCAAACAGGTTCAGTGGTATAATGTGTGCGTTCCCTCTACAGAGACAGTGGACGGTCATACTATGTTATATCAGGAGTGGGTAAAATAGTAAAAATCATACAATACAGCATATACACCCACTGGCCACTTTAATGGGAACATCTGTCCCCCCACTCATTCAAGTATTCAATCAGCCAATCGTGTGGTAGCAGGGCAATGGATAAAATCATGCATATACATGTTAAGAACTTCAGTTAATGTTCACATCAATCATCAGGACTAGGGAAAAAATGTGGTCTCAGAGACTTTGACTGGTTTAAGTATTTCAGGAACTGCTGATCTATTGGGATTTTCATGCACAGCAGTCTTGACAAAAAACTTCCAGTGAGTCAGCCTGCCTAAAGATGTCTAAAACCGTGCTAGCTGAGTGTGATTTCCTCACACAGTGAAAGTCTTGCTTTGATAGTTACATGTGGCTCTGAAATGGACAGAGCCTAATCAATTCAGTTTGTAATCAGATTCCAGCTGTCAAACATCCTCAATGCTTCTGCGCCACAGTCAGAATGAAATCTTTAAATGCAGTTTTAGTTCTCTCTTTTCACTTTTCACTAAGGGACTATAAAATGGGTGAGATACATGCAAGAGAAAAAACTTTCACTTTAAGGAATTTCTGTATTTTCAGTACTATACAATATACAGTAAAAAAAAAAAAATCCAAATTTAACCAAGTGAAGGATTTTGCCTTTTGCAATATGTACAATAGGTTTACTAACACAGTAAAAAAGACCTGGGAGTTCATCCATCCATTTTCCATACCACTTGTCCTAAACAGGGTCACGGCAAGCATGGAGCCTATCCCAGGGAACTCGGGGCTTAAGGTGGGGGACACACTGGACAGGGTGCCAACCCATCATAGGGCACAATCACACACTATGGACAATTTGGAAATGCCAATCAGCCTACAACGCATGTCTTTGGACTGGGGGAGGAAACTGGAGTATCTACAAGAAACCCTAAAAGCATGGGGAGAGCATGCAAACTCCATACACATGGGGCAGAGGTGGCACTCGAACCCCCAACCCTGGAGGTGCGAGGAAAACATGCTAAACACTAAGCCACCATGCCCCCCTTGCTCTAAAACATCTAGGCAAAGCATTAACTAGCCTAGTCTTATAATTTAAATAATACATATTAACTGCTGTATTAATTCACTTACCACATCACTTGACTCATATCAAGTGGTTACTTGTGTAGAGTTTCTTAAATACATGACATTAGCTATTTACTAACATTAGCACTATTGCATTTTGTTACTAGCTGCCTTGCAGCCCTAATCTATATTATTCATAATGTCATATTTTTAGCATTCAAAGTATAGATTAATTGCACTATAAAATATTCACATAAAATGTCAAAAAATCTCAACATTTCTAACCCGCACCAGCACTATTCCTGTGTGGCAAGAACTGTTTATCTGTGATCAAGACATAAAAGGAAATGAGATGTCAAAATAAAATAGCTATAGGAAATTTCAGAAATAGTTTTCAGTTTGACCTTCACTGAGCTGAGTGAAAGAGGCTGAAAGTGGTTCATTCCTTCAGAGACCCAAAGTCTCACCTGGAGCCTGGGCTTCTCTTTCAGTCAGTCGATTCACACAGCTCACACTTTAGGGATTTCAGTGACAGACGGGTGAATATGAGGCAAACTCCATCTGCCTGCTACAAGTCTTTCAATAATGCCCCTGAGGTCTCATTTACTGCAGTAGAGAAGACACCTATTTGAGAATGGGTGAATGCGTGTTTGGACCTGCAGGCAAACTTAATCTTGTCTACAATCTAGGGAGACAAACCAGGCTCTGAAATAGACTCATTAAAAGAATAGCTGATCATGTTTTTAGCCTTTAGGCAGCATGTTAATAGTAACATGCCATTCTAATGTATTTATTCTGCTCAGTACAAACATCATTTGTAGATGCTGTCCATTTTTCACTTATTGTGGAAAGTTTTGGGAACAGGTGGTGTCCTGGGTAGGAGGGGCTGGCATGCATCATTAATAAGGACTTATGCAGATATCCAGTTGAGAGGATGTTACATTCATTCATTCAGTAAGTGCTTAATCCTGCTCAGGGCCACGATTGATCCTGGGAATGCACCTTGGATGGGACACCAGTCAATCACAGAGCACCATGCACACACATGTTCACACATAGGGGCAGTTTAGTGTAGTCAATCCACCTACTGACATGTTTTTAGTCAGAAAGTGGAAACCAGAGAGCCTTGAGGAAACCCACACAAACACAGGGAGAACATGCAAAACTCCACACAGACAGTAACCTCAGCTCAAGGCCAAACCAGGGACCTTGGAGCTGTGAGGCGGCAATGATATGCACTGTACAACCAAGCCAACCGAGGATGTTATATTAATTGATTTTTCTGCAGACCTAACATGCTGCAGTTCACCCTTGTAATGGACAGCTTTCTTTCTCTCATGCCTGCCAATCCTACCATTCTGTTTAGCACCTAATTTAATGTCGGCTTTATTTTCTTTAAAACTTAGGTTTTTATGCTGTTGGAAGTGATGCACATTCATAAACCGAGCCTCTGGGTAAGTACTCTTACCATTAAAGCAATATTGTTGCTCAGTCATTTGGTGCACAGTATCTGTGCTATGTTTTGTTTCAGGAACATTGGGTACAGAAGTCCTCGATGTTGACCAAATCCTCCAACTCCTTTAAGAATGATGATCAAAATTGATTGTGAATTGCACTGTATTGTAAGGCCATGTTCATAAACTCATTTTGTGTTTGGCAAGTGTTTGAATCGTTTGATAAATTTTGTTCAGACAGGCCAATTTGGTGATGATTGGACAAAATTTAGGCCCAAATTTGACCCAATGGTGGCGCTAGAGCGTTGGTAGCACTTAGCCCAATTTTGGTCAGAATGTTCCTTAGATCCTCCCCAATCAGTGTGCCAAATTTCACTACTTTTTAACAGATGGTTGTATGGACTGCCATAGACACCCTAGTCAGAAGAAGAAGAAGAAGAACAACAACAACAACAACAACAACAGGGTTCCTTCGGTGCAATCAAGGGATCATTCACCCACCTTGTCACATCTATTACAGTTAAGACTTGATTTGAATTTTAATCAGCTGCTTGAAGCAGTCTTGCAAAAAAAAGTCACCTTATGATTTCCAAAAATATTACAGATGGAATAGAGAAATCTATTTTGAAATGTAAAGAGGAAAAAGTAGAAATTTCTCATGGGGAAAGGAAGTGCTTAAAAGTCAAAAACCCATCTATTTCCACACAAAAAAACATCGTACTTCTATACAACTATATTTTCCGATATCCTAAGCTTCATCTATTTGTTTTTCTACTGCATCTTTGTAGTGCACTAGTTTATCTCTGCTCACTTCATGCCTTCGTGCTGCTGTGTCTGACCTTCCAGAACACCCAATTTCTTCCTTAATGACTTTTTCTACAAGTTAAGGTCATCTGTGAAGTTTTTCTAACATTAGTTTTAAAAGGTAATGGTGCTGTACCTACTACTCACTATATTATCCTGCCTCCGTGTATCATTCTGTTGTACCATATCCTGACTAAATTTAGGACACTTCATGAGTTGCCTGAAGGTGTGCACATATCCATGCTTTAATGTACCATCCTTCAACATAACCTTCTGTTTTCTTTGACTTTCCTTAAAAAAAAAAAAAAAATTAAAAAATTAAAGCTCAGAGAGAATGTGACAAGTGGACAAAGGACAAGACCTCCATTTGCTTTGGTGCATGATTCGCTTCACTTTACACAGCTGCTTGGTAGGATATTTGTAGACATTTATACAATGATGCATGGCAGTAAATTGAACTTGTAAAAGGCCCCAGCATAATAAAGACCAGACGGGACCTGCAGAATAGCCCCAAATAAATCTGCCTCAAGTAAAAAAAAATATATATATATATAATAATTTAAAAGAAAATAAATTAAAAGCTGAGTTAGCTAAATTGGAGACTATTCAGCTCATCTGAGCAGCTAACTTTCCAAAGTCCTCTGAGACAGATTTATGGAAAGGCGTAAATAATTGGATGGATCTTAACAAAGGTTTAAAGGACTCGGCTATTTCAAATCCCTCATTAAAAAAGTGTGAGGGATATGCAGCCATCCTCATCCTGGATTAATCATTTGTTTCACACTGGATCAAGGTGAATACTGACCAGAAACACTATTATAAATCCATGAGTAAATTTAAAAGAAGAGCAAATCAGATTATAGATTAAACTGGCCAGTACAACGATGGCACTAAAAGTACACTCATGAAATTTGATGCAGTAAATAAAAACCTACAGACGTGGTTTTGTTGTCTGATGTGGCCTATACTTTTGCTGTGCAAAAGTAAGATATCTGTTGTGTGACTCAGTGGTTAGGACTACTACAAATTCCAGCTGTTATAGGGGTGTAATGCAGTGGGATTATCTGTGTCAGTATCTGACAGTATCTGATATCACGGTTCACTTTATTAGGAACACCGGTACACTGAAACTGGACAGCTGAAGACTGGAAAAAGACCAGGTGATTTTTTCCCCCTAATCTTCAACTGTACAGTTTGGATGAGTCTGTGCCCAAGATAGCTTCAGATTCTTGTTCTTGGCTGACAGGAGTGGAACCCAAATGAGTTCTTCTGCTGTTTTAGCCCATCCACCTCAAAGTTCAATGTTTTCTGCATGCTGAGATGCTTTTCTGCTCACCACGGTTGTAAAGAGTGATTATTTGAGTTATCGTATCCTTCCTGGCAGCTCAAACCAATCTAGCCATTTTCCTCTGACCGCTCTTATCAACAAGCTGTTTCTACCCACAGAACTGTCACTCACTCAATGTTTTTTGTACCATTCTGTGTAAACTCTAGAGACTGTTTTGTGCAAAATTCCCAGGAGATCAGCAGGTTCTGAAATACTCAAACCAGCCCTTCTGGTACAAACATCCATGCCATGGTCAAAGTCACAAAAATTGTATTTTTTCCATCATTCTGATGTTTACTGGAGCTCTTGATCTGTATTATTATTATTATTATTATTATTATTATTAGCATTGAGCTGCTGTCACATTGGCTTATTAGATAACTCCATGAATGAGCAGGTGTCCCTAATAAATTGGACAGTGAGTGTATATACACATTTCAATAATAATCATGAAATTTCATAGGTCACTGGTCATTGGTCACAACTAGAGATGTGGACTTTTTTTCCCCCAGCATGTGCAGTTATTTTTGCTTGTATCTGCCTGCAATATTTTCTAATGAATTTAGTTCTATTTCCCAAAATATAAACAAACTACTAGCTAATTAAAAATAAGGATGAATGAATCAATGCTGTAAATTAATTGTGGTCTGTTTGCCCTGTGAGCTTCATATCTGATTGCCTGCTCATACCCGCATGAAATTAAAAGTCTCCTGCTTGGGAAGAGTCCAGCAGGATCCTAGTCCCAGTGCATAACTCTACTTTGAAAAAGATGCCCTGGCGAGCTTACTGAAAAATAAAATGGTCCCATTTGTACCTGTGTTTGTATCTATTTGTAAACACATCTGTTCATTCCAAATATTGAAAATGTATTTGGTTACATCCGTACACTATTAGGCTCAGCTTTAAGTTATTTTGAATATAAACATCAGTCAAATGAATAAATGTGAATATCACCCAATAAGTGTTTCTACTGTCAGGAACTAATGGCAGTATTAGTGAAAGTATAGTATAGTGAAAAATTTGTTAAAAATTACACAATTAACAAGAACCTCTGCAAGAAAGCTGAAGTGACCTTTGCTTTTCAGTGACTCCAAACCACATAAAAACAGCTGAGACTAGGGAACGAAAAACCTCTCCTGGAGTGTCCCAGTTAGAACACTGCCCTAAATCGAGCAAACGTTTTGAGGTGTAACTAAACATCATTCATTATCTACATTACCCAAGAGGCTTTAAAAGTAGCAAGAACTATGATTAGAAATGTCACTCACATAATGACTCCAAGTGATTTGATTTTGCTGAAACATATCATCAGAGCAATTCTCAATTCACATAGTGAGACTATTGTATCTCTACAACTTGTACAAATGGCTTGCCAATTTAGATTTTTATTGCACTACAGACCATTTTAGTCACAGCCTTTAGCACATTTGAAAGATTCCTTGTGAAGTGAGGCATAACCACATTAAAGTCTCAAAGATGAATTACAATGCGGAAAATAAGGGAATATAAAAACTTTTAGAAGAAAAACCATCACAAATAAGTATAAGGGTAGAGTCTTCTTTTCCTTTCGGCTGTTCCCTTCAGGGGTCGCCACAGCGAATCATCTGCCTCCATCTAGCCCTATCCCCTGCATCCTCTTCTCTCAGACCGACTACCTTCATGTCCTCCTTCACTACATCCATAAACCTCCTCTTTGGTCTTCCTGTCGGCCTCCTGCCTGGCAGCTCTAACCTCAGAATCCTTTTACCGATATATTCACTCTCCCTCCTCTGAACATGTCCAAACCATCTCAACCTGGCCTCTCTAACTTTGTCTCCAAAACATCTCACATGTGCTGTCCCTCTGATGTACTCATTCCTGATCCTATCCATCCTCGTCACTCCCAAAGAGAACCTCAACATCTTCAGCTCTGCTACCTCTAACGCTTCCTCCTGTCTTTTCCTCAGTGCAACTGTCTCCAAACCATACAACATTGCTGGTCTCACTACTGTCCTGTACACCTTTCCTTTCATTCTTGCTGGTACTCTTTTATCACACAACAGAACTGACATTTTTCTACACCTATTCCAACCTGCCTGCACACGCTTCTTCACCTCTTTTCCACACACCCCGTTGCTCTGGACTGTTGATCAGATTGTTGTACTTAAAATCCTGCACCTTCTTTATCTCTTCTCCCTGTAACCTCACTTGGATCCCTCTAATTCACACACATGTATTCTGTCTTGCTGCGACTAACCTTCATTCCTCTTCTCTCCAGAGCAAACCTCCACCTCTCCAGAGTTTCCTCCACCTGCTCCCTGCTCTCACTACAGATCACAATGTCATCTGCAAACATCATAGTCCATAGAGATTCCTATCTGACCTCATCTGTCAGCCTGTCCATCACCACCGCAAACAAGAAGGGGCTCAGAGCCGATCCTTGATGCAGTCCCACCTTCACCGTGAACTCCTCTGTCACACCTACTGCACACCTTACCACTGTCCTACTGTCTCATACATATCCTGCACCACTCTAACATACTTCTCTGCCACTCCAGACATCCTCATACAATACCACAGCTCCTCTCTTGGCACCCTGTCATACGCTTTCTCTAAATCTACAAAGACACAATGCAGCTCTTTCTGACCCTCTCTGTACTTCTCCATCAACATTCTCAAAGCAAATATTATATCTGTAGTGCTCCTTCTTGGCATGAAACCATACTGCTGCTCACAAATGCTCACTTCTCCCCTTAGCCTTGCTTCCACTACTCTTTCCCACAACTTCATTGTATGGCTCATCAGCTTAATACATCTGTAGTTTCCACAACTCTGCACATCTCCCTTGTTCTTAAAAATCGGCACCAAGACACTTCTCCATTCCTCAGGCATCCTCTCACTCTCTAAGACCTCGTTGAACAACCTAGTTAAAAACTCTACTGCCATCTCTCCTAGACACTTCCATACCTCCACTGGTATGTCATCAGGACCAACCGCCTTTCCTCTCTTCATCCTCTTCAAAGCTCTCCTAACTTCACCCTTGCCAATCCTTTCTACTTCCTGCTCAACAATATTTGCCTCTACTACTCTTCTCTCTGTCATTTTCCTCATTCATCAGTTCCTCAAAGTACTCCTTCCATCTTTCCCTCACCCTCCTGTCACCTGTCAACACATTTCCATCTCTATCTTTAATCATTCTAACCTGCTGCACATCCTTACCATCTCTATCCCTCTGCCTTGCCAACCGATACAAATCCCTCTCACCTTCCTTACTATCTAACCTTGCATACATGTCCTCATAAACTTTCTGTTTGGCCTTTGCCACCTTTATCTTAACCTCATACTGCATCTCCCTATATTCCTGTCTACTTTCCTCCGTCCTCTCACTGTCCCACTTCTTCCTAGCTAACCTCTTCCTCTGGATACTCTCCTGAACTTCCTCATTCCACCACCAAGTCTCCTTGTCTTCTTTCCTCCTTCCAGATGACACACCTAGCACCTTCCTACCTGTCTCCCTGATCACTTTGGCTGTTGTAGTCCAGTCATCTGGAAGCACCTCCTGACCACCTAAAGCCTGTCTCAACTCCTCCCTGAAAACCGCACAGCACACTTCCTTTTCCAACTTCCACCACTTTGTCTTCTGCTCTGCCTTTGCTCTCTTCATCTTCCTCACCACCAGAGTCATCTTACACACCACCATCCTATGCTGTCTAGCTACACTCTCTCCTACCACTACTTTGCAATCGCTAATCTCCATCAGATTACAGTGTCTACATAAGATATAGTCCACCTGTGTGCTCCTGCCACCACTCTTATATGTCACCCTGTGTTCCTGCCTCTTCTGAAAGTACGTGTTCACCACAGCCATCTCCATACTTTTAGCAAAGTCTACCAACCTCTGTCCTTCTGGGTTCCTTACCTGAAGATCAAACCTGCCCATCACTTCCTCATCCCCACTATTCCCTTCACCAACATGTCCATTAAAGTCTGCCCCTATCACCACTCTCTCACCTCTGGGAACACTGCATCACTTCCTCAAGCTCGCTCCAGAATCTGTCTTTCTCCTCTTGTTCACAACCTACTTGTGGAGCGTAAGCACGAACAACATTCAACATCACACCTTCAATTTCCAGCTTCAGACTCATCAACCTATCTGACACTCTCTTTACCTCCAGAACATTCTTCACAAACTCCTCCTTCAGGATCACTCCTACTCCATTTCTCTTCCTGTCCACCCCATGATAAAACAGTTTAAACCCTGCTCCAATGCTTCTAGCCTTGCTCCCTTTCCACCTGGTCTCCTGGACACACAGAATGTCGATTTTCCTCCTCTGCATCATATCTACCAGCTCTCTGCCTTTACCTGTCATCGTACCAACATTCAAAGTCCCTACTTTCAGTCCTAAACTCCTGCCTTTCCTCTTCTCTCTCTGCCTATGGACACGCCTTCCTCCTCTCCTTCTTCGACCAACAGTAGCCCAATTTCCACCAGTGCCCTGTAGGTCAACGGCACCGATGGCGGTCGTTGTTAATCCGGGCCCCGACCGATCCAGTATGGAAGTCGTTAGTGATTCGCATATTGAATTTGGCGAAAGTTTTACGTCGGATGCCCTTCCTGACACAACCCTCTCTATTTATCCGGGCTTGGGACCGGCACAAAAAGTACACTGGCTTGTGATCTCCTGTGGCTAGAGTATAGTCTCTAATAATAATAATTATTATTATTATTATTACAACAACAATAATAATAATAATAATAATAATAATAATAATAATAATAATAATACAAAGCACTGAAAGGTCTCTTAGTCCCTTCCAGAAGCATGCATGTAAGAGCAGGATATTTTTCAACCTGAAACCAATCATTACACCTGTTTTTTCCTGGCTTTCACAGTTCACCTGAGATTGGGCATGAAATGTGGCATGGATTTAAAAAGGACATGGCAATGTAACAGTGTTGTGTGGTTTGGTAGGTCTGCATACAGTGCCTTGCGCGAGTATTCACCCCCTTGAACATTTCCATATTTTGTAGCATTCCAACATGGAACAGAAATTGACATTAACTCGGGTTATAGGTCATGAATCTACACAAATTAACCCATAATATTGACAAGATGGGAGAAGCTGTTCAGAAGGAAATCATAACCTGGAGACACTGGAGCTTTATGGAAGCATTATTAAAATAAAAACAAAAAAACAACTAAAAAGCCTTATGAAATCCTGTTTGGAGTTTGCCAAAAAGGCATGCTGGATACTCAGCAAATGTAGAAAAAGATTCTCTGAACTGATGAGACCAAAAAATAACTTTTTGGCATTGGCACAAAACTGTTCATCACCATGAAAACACCAGGCCCACAGTGAAGCATGGTGATGGTTGTGGCGGCATCATGTTGTGGGGATGCTGGGAAACTGCTCAGAGATGTATGGAGCCAAATACAGGGCAATCCTAGAAGGAAATCAATTCCAGTCTGCAAGACTAGAGAATAGAGCAGAGGTTCAGCTTCCAACAGGACAAGAACCCCAAGTGTATGCCAAAGCTACACTGGAATGGTTCGAAACCATGAATTTGAACGTGTTAGAATGGCACAGTCAATGCCCAGAAATCTGACATGCATCAGAGCTTCTCTCTACAGAGTACGTAGCCTAATTTTGTCTCTGAAAACCATATTTGTTCAGCTCAGCTCCATGTCACCCTACATACTGTGTTATTAGTGCAAAAAGACATTGCAAAGTGATTGCACATAGCTGACACTGAAGTGATGCATGTGCTACTCTTGAACACTTTTGCACCGATTTGGCAAAAGTAACCTTTACTGATACAAAAGCCAATAAAGAAACCACATACGGCATGTTTACTTGAAAACATCTTTACTCTTCTGCAGACAAAAGGCACCTTTATGCAGTACAATTAATGGAGGTCCAAAAGATACTCATCCAAAGGTGTTTTAGAAAACAAAACAAAAAATGATATTATGTTAAAGGCAGTATCTGTTCTTCCACTTCCATCACATGCTCAGATCTCTTCATTTTCTGACATCACACATTGTATACTCAATGTCTTACAGTGATTTTGGCCTCAATAGTGAACAGTACACAACTACACCTTAAAAAAAAAAAAAAAAAGATTTATCTTTTACATGACAAAATTCTCAGAGGTCATGCACAGAGTCCTTTAGATTTTCCCAGGCTTCTGTATCACTCTGAGCAGTTTTAGACTATCTTCAATAGAAACAGGAATCTGAACAAAGAACACGGTCAACAAGATGATTTAAAAACTAATTTGGTTCTGTTACTTCAGCTAATAGGGACTAGAAATGAAACACCACAACATTCCTAAAATAACCGCCAGGTTTTTTTTCTTTCTATAAAACATGAATGTCATCAATGTCAAATATGCCAAATGTGGCATCATGACACTGAGCAAAGTGATCATCCATTTTCATTAAATTTTCATTTTAGTTCATATTTTTAGAGGCAAATAAGATCTACTTTAAAAGGTAAGTTTTTAGAGCACACAATTTGCACAAACATTAGATTATCCACCGTTCAGACTAGAATAAAGTGTAACTATTTAGGCTTTTACAAAAATGTAATAAACAAATCCAACAAATCTGTAAGCAGCAAATCAGGCAAACGTTCAGAGTCTTTAAGAAAAGTGAAATCTATTTTTCTTTAAAAGCACTTGCACTGAAACAGTTTACATGTCCTTTGGTAACATAAAACAAATATTTACTCTATACAGACTGCACAATTTGTGCTTTTAAACGGGTTAATACAATCCTGAGTTCAATCAATTAATTCAAAATGGATGGACTGTATGACAAACACTCAGTACAAACTTCTACAAATTTGAAAGATTACTGATATTTCATAAGAGTACCCAGTACTCTACTCATGGTGAAAGCTGATAAAATGTAACTATTGACAAAATGCAAACGAATGCATGTACGTAGGACTGAATCGGCATACAAATAAAAGTATGAAAAATATTATGTTACATGACTGAAAACAACTATTAGAAAACAGATTCAGAGCTTAACATAGTCCAAGCCCCATGTTTGTTTGTTTTTTTGCTGGGAAATGATATTTTATGCTTTTTTACGAAAATCATTTTATACAAATAAATCAGCCACTTGGTTTTTCAGGCCATTGTTATTTGAAAATAAATGATACGTGACATGATTAGTAGTTGAATAATCTACTAACAAATGAATAGATGGATAAGCTGTATTAACAAAAGCTACAGTCTACTGTAGAACCCAGATCAGGATCAATTCCCTCAGTCCTTGTTCGATTAGTAGTTTTTTGGTTTCCTGAATATTTCAAAAGCAATAATGAACAATACTGTTGTTATATTTCTGTCATGGCACATTGCATACTTTCTCAGGTAATGAGAAACAGGTCCCAGTATCTGGTATTTGCAATCCAATTTCATAGCAGGATGTCAATGTTATTTAGGGCCATATGACTCACTGTTGATCTCAGCTTGGTCTCACCATGCTTCTTTTCCAAAATATCTGTAAACTCAGGGAAACCCTCCAACTGCATACGATATGTGTCAGGGTCTAATATATTCTAGCACATTTAGAAGTCTTATTCCACCATTGTAATGTTGGTAATTTGCTTTTATACACGCGCATAAAAGATGGACCAACCCTGCTCGGAGTTCTGGGGCAACTTTGATTAATTTTTAATCCGAGACATTGGAAGCAGCAATGACTCATTCTCTACTGAGACACTTAAAAAAGTGCCATTTTCTGACAGGCAGTGTCTGTGTATTGAGAGCAGAGTGGGTGTTTAGATGATCTTATACCATCCTGGGGGGCAGCTGAAGTTTGTATGTGCCAGCCAGAGCTTTGGCAGCGCTGTAAATCATCTGCCTGCGGGACATGCCGGTGAAGGCCTGGTGCCAGTCTGTGCGGCTAACATTGGGCATGTTCCTCTCTAGCACCTCGCCTACAGTCACGAGCAGGCCAGACCAGCGCAGACTGTAATCTGGAGGGGTGAGAGACTGAGCCTGCAGGAGAACAGTGAACAGACTGATCAGAGCACTTTAACAACATAGAGCTACTCACTAGAAATGGAGCATAGAATAGCGCAGAAAAAAGGTCAGATATTGAACATCTTTTATACATATTGAATACATTATTTATTCATATAGTGATAGTGAATGCACTCTACTGCATTGACCAAACAACCACATAAGTCATAATAACAACAAGACAGGAATAACCTCTAACCAAGCACCAAACACAGTATCAGTGTTAAACTTTATTGTTTTTTTAGAATCATAATCTGTTTAGACAACTGAAGCTCATTTCCTTTATTTGTATTTACTGGACAATTGATTCTGTGCGGCTTAAAGAAAAAAAAATATATGTATATGCTGCTAGGTCATTTTCTATATTCTGCTATTCCTCTACAGTTTGTTTTTATCCTGTTAATATTGAATAGTCCTGAAGCTTCAGTTCTTGTCTGACATGCCAGGAGAATACCTGTAAGAACATCTTTAAGAATAATACGTAAGGGATACGTACGATTTTAATGCACAATATGGAGAAAAAGAACCACCCGACGAAAAGTGGAGTGCATTAAAATCGTGTAATGCACACCTAGCCGTGCATTATCCTGCTTATACCATGGTCACTTGCCAGCACTGACAAGGTAAAGCTGTCGATGATGTTTGTAGTGCAAAATTTGACTGAAAGGATAAAAATAGCAGTTAATTTTCTTTAGTCATTTTATATTGTTAGCTCTAAATCATACACAGATAAATTAGTGCAATAAGATTACATTTGAATGAATTATAATAAATGGTTATTAGAGAGAGAGAGAGAGAGAGAGAGAGAGAGAGAGAGAGATTGTGCGTGTGTGAATTACCTGCGTCTGTGCCACGTCTCTACTTATAATGAAGCTGTGAGTTTAACTACTGTGTGCAACTGTAACTGCATGTTACTATGGTTACAGTTGTTTATAGGCAGTGCATTAATTTATAACAATGATTAAACTGACTGGAACTACCTGTGCAATACATGGTTAGAAAGCACACCTTCCAGCCAATCAGAGTCGGTATTCAGACAGACCATGGTATAAAGCAATGTATAATGCTGAGACCTTGTAAAGTAATTTCTCCGTTGCATGTATCTCAACCACAGTTTTCTAGTACAAGTCTGATTACCGCCAAATATGGAAAGGGGAAACCTGCATTTAAAGATTCAATTCCGGCTGTGTTGCAGGAGCATCATGGACATTTTGACAGCCATTATCTGATTACAAACTGAACTGATTAAGATTATGTCCATTTCGCTCTAGCCAACAACTTGATCAAAGCCAAAACATTGACTGTGTGTGGAAATCACGCTTAGCCAGCAAAGTTTTAAACAACTTTAGGTGACTGACTGTTTTTACCACCATATTGTTAAACTGGCTTCTCAACTAACATCTTTGCAGGAAGAACGCTTTGGGAAGTATATATTTTAGTATATACCTATATACACACACTCACCATCCACTTCATTAGGAACACCTGTATACATACTATATAGCTTGTCAGCATTGGTAGTGTTATGCTCCATTTAGTTTATTAAGATTCACTACAACTCCTCTGAAGGGGATATGAGAGCTTGAAATGATGGAGCGTCTTTTTAATTGCTGCCTCAGTGGACAGTTTGACATCAGGATGCATGACAAAGTTACATAGCACTTCAAATGAATGATACAATTCCAATTACTAAGGCTTGGCTGAGGCTGCCAGGAACACAGCTGGGGGCAACATCACTAGCTTGCCATATTTACATCTACATGTTTATAGTGCATCAGCGAGCTTTGATGCAGCGGGTGCTGTAGTCAAAGTATGCTGGCTGCATAAGTAATGCTGCATACCTGTTGTACGTGTTCCAGAGCTACAGGTGTAGTCTGTGTGAAAGTTTCGATGTGGATGCCATTGCCAGGGTCATCCAGAATCAGACAGCCGATGTCAAACCACCTAGAGAAGAGAAGAACATTTATATCAAAATGGGCACCAATAACAATCACTGGCAGTAAAATAATGCCAAAAGGACGAAGGCATTGAATCATCTGGAACAGAAACTATAATCAGAACATCGAAGACAATGGTGTTGGTTTGTTGTCTTCCTTTAATTTACACTAGTCTCTGGGAGAAGCCACTGAACACGATATTCACCATTACACAGCAGCAATACCTGGACATGCGTTTTCTGATTTAAACAAATCAGCCTCGCAATAATGGGCACATGCTCAATCTGCGTAGCCAGCTTCTTCTGTATGATGAGAAAGAGACGCCAGATCATGGTGGCTCATCCTAGCCTTGCTTACTTCATCTCTTTTTAATGCCACAAGCAGACTTGCTCTGGACATTAGTATTCTCCATACACATCAGAACGACAGCAGGCAATCTTAATACAACTTTCCGCCGCGCTCACCAGCTGAACAAGCCATCACATTCTTGGACCCGATACAAGGGGTGTCATTTAAACCGAGGCGCTATTTTTTAGATAATTACAGTCTTGACACCTTTGAATTTATAAATGTCTTTGTACGCTGCATCAGTGATAAATACACTTTCGGCAAGGATGACAGCTAATTTGGCTTATAAATTGTCACCTTGAGAGACTGTTTCACACAGGGTAACTGGACGAAATTACAGTGCATGCTGCAATGGCAATGAGAGGTCCAAAGTCACTGTAGATGTAGAGAACAAAGACAAAGATGTCGACTCTGATCATGCACTACTTGAAAAGGATGGGTTCTTTCTGCTCACTTGTCTGGAAAGAGCTCTGCTATGAAGTTCTCCACAGAGACCACGGGCTGTTTCTCGTGGATTACGGCGGTCCGGCGTAGACTGTCAATACGCTCCTGAGCCCCCTGCAATGATGGAGTAATACACATTTATGAGACTACGGTGCTGTTTTTAACCAATCAGTTTTCACACATAAAATCCCATATCTATGTAGAACTGGGGTGAATGGATACAATTTTTTTAGCTAGACCCAAGGGGCAAAAAAGCTCCAGGGTGTTTGCCCAATCCCTTGACTAGCATCCAAAAGTGGTGCCTAAAATAATAATAAATACATATAGTGAGCTAGATAGTTAAGTGCATTAATACAGACTAAGACCTCTTCTAGCAGCGTGTATGATGTAGGCTATTGTCTTTGCACCCTCAACAAAATGTTTGTAAGTTCCTATGAGATAATGAGGTAATCTGTCCTTTCATAGCGCATAAAACATATTATTCAAGTATGGTCAACATCTTTATTTTCTTTCGATATGTTTAACTGTGAGGTGACCGTGTTGTAGCAAGAGAGTTATACAACAGCTTTGGATGGGCTTGGTTTCATCACTTGCATGTTCCTAATCACGCAAAAAGATCATCTGCAATCCATGTATGCATATTAATCCACCTAGTAAAAACCATTCTAACATATTAACAATATTGTTATAATTACAGTTTGTGCTATAACTACAGCATTGAGATGTGCATCACATCACTGTCATTTACGTTTAAACATAAATACCAAATGTAAACTGTTGTTTAGCAAAAGTCAATAAAGATTAAGGCTTTCTCCATTTTTTTCTGGGTGTTGAACCTACTTATAGCCCATACATGAAATCTGCTTGTTCCAGGCACCTGGGCTAGTGATTTGTCCACCCCTGTAGATTAATGCTGTTTAAATCTTCCACTCAATTTTTGTTACTGTACTGATATTTTTTTGCCTTATAAAGTTTATTGGCTAATACAATATAAATACCACTACAGGATTAAAATATTGATTTAAAAAAATAATAAATTATTATACTTTGTAAGTAGCACAAAACAAAAAAGGAAACAAGGAATGCAGTTCATTGCTGTACTATTCATTGCTGTGCTTAATGAACACTTAAATACGTACAAAATAAGTAAAGTATTAAAGTCAGTACAATCTTATGGCATATTAGCTTGCTGCTAACGAAATGAAATGCTTTATATTCTTACAGGCTTATTAATTTCTTTTACAGGTCAAAAACTGCATTGTGTTAAAGGTCACTGACCAAAACACATGGGAATATTTATGTTTCTAATTCAGGAAAACGACACACCTGATCAGAAAGGAGTTAAAGCCTCTTAGATTAGACCACAGCAGCTACAAATATGCATGCATCTCACCTTGACTCCTGCGGCATAGCCCACTGGCTGAGGAGCAATATTGGATTGGCTTGCCTCTCCAGTCACCATGGCCATGCCAAACACCTCCTGGAAGGCATCCCGCACTGCTCCTACCTTCACTTCCTTATCAGATGTCACCACAATGTCCAGATCACCTCCTGATTCTGTCACATGCAGTAAAGGTCAATGGATTTTGTAATACTAGGCATATAAAAGTGGATTCTCTTATCATAAGCTGTGTGGCATTTATTCTACAAGAACATGAGAAAAATTTAAGAGAGATTTTAGAAATTAGTTGCACTTACTAATGTATGGAGCCATCCCAGGGTCTAACGTGGTGATCATAGACTCTACGGAGTGTTTGGTTTTGTCCAGGACCGTCTTCACCATGGGGTTACCAGCCACACCCTGAAACAATCATACAAATGAGATGGCAAAATTCCCACCTAGCAGCTGTCCACTTTTTTTTGTCCAGGTTATTTGTTTATAGAAGCTGGTGATGGACAAACAATTGTTATTTAGGCCCTGATAACTAAAAACATAGAATTAGAGGATTCTATGTTTTTCCCATGACTGTACTGTTGTTATGGTCCAGGTTTTTGAAAATACTCGGAGTTTTGTTGAGCAGGTTTAGTAACAGCAAGGTTTGTTTTTGTGGCCTCTTACCTTGATGAAGCCCCATATTCCACCTCCAGACATGTTGTCTTGTGTAACTCTGGGATCATCATGATCCTCTGGGAAAGTGATCGGAGAGACAACCTCTAAACCCCCAGACATCACTGGCTGTTGCATCATTGGGTTTGTAACCACACCTAAAGACAGGTCACAACATTGGTGACAAACAGGAAGAGAAAACAATTAGTTACAGAACTTAATTACAAACAGTATAGAGAAAAGCAAATGGCTCTTAAATCACTTTTCACCTTGGTAAATGAAATGTTTCACAAAACTTCTGACAGCTCTTCTTATGCTTTGTCCCCATGATTATTTTATCTAACAGTTCCCTCTTCCCCTTACCCAATATATAAATGAAGTGTGAATGTTAGAAAGCAGGGGCGGTGACTCATTGATGTGACCTGAATGTGATGGCTACACTTGGCCGAAATACGTAGGCTTCATTCCATTTACCCCCTCATATCTTACCAATTGAGATAATAGCCTCTAATTTAGCTCATGAGCCCCAGCAGCACACCACCTTCCTCCGATTTAATTACAAAGGACATATCTCTTTATGGTTTTCAGATTCCTACATCAGAGTTTCTGTTAGCCGGTGAATACCGGTTTTGGACCGCTAAAAAAATCCAAAATGTCGGATAAAATAAAAAATTGTCGGACACAACATCCGGTAAAAATATTAACACAAAGCAGACATTAGACAAAGTATGTTCGCAATTGCACACCTGTCTGTGCAAAGTTAGTTTTTTCGCATTTCTCCTGTAACGGGTACTCTGATTTGCATTAAAACAGCCTTGCGTGGCCGCCTTTAGGAAAAAAGGTCACCATGCTGATGCGCATCTCAAATTAGTGCGGGAAATGATATGATTTTCATTATTTTAATATTTCTTTGTAAATGAAAATATGTGGCAAACCGCAGTTTAACCTTTTGCTGCACCCGGTTTTGTTTTGAATGTTTGTTTTATTAGACGCTAATTCCATGACTGTTGTTTATCATTTTGAATAGCATGAAAAAGAAAATATAATAAATAAACTTTTATCTTTCATTTGACTGTTTTGTTGTTATATCGCTATAACACATCTGGGTTGGGTCGGGAATGAGCAGGCAGGAGGCTGAGGACAACTCAAAAGGCCTTTTTATTCTCTCTATTTCTACTTTCGCTTTTCAGTGGACTCATTCAACCACACACAAGCCTGCCTCCTTCATTCCTTCCTTACTCCCTCTCTCACTCGTTACAGGAGGCAGTGAAAGCACAGACAGACACACACACAAGTAAACTCGGGCGAACAGCTGACGCTCGACCACGCCTCCGTCGCCACGATCGCATATAGTATGCATAGTCCATAACATTACAGTGCAAAATAAACACCGAAATGAGATGACCGGATTTTTTCCTGTTTGTCCGGTAAACGTTATCATCCCCGGACATGTTGGCCAGCACCAACATTTCTTAAATACATGAGGAAACTCTGCTCTGCGTGTAGACAGAAATACAGCAGTGTCAAAGAAGCGCTGCATAAGCCTGATTGTGTGCAAGGTCACTAGGTCATTCAGTAATCCCCTAATGTAACATCCCTACCTGGCATAGGTGGCGCACTGGAGAAGCTGGGCATCAGTGGAGTCTGTGGCGTACGGCCGGCATGTCCGCGTGTGATGTCATATGTTGCATGAGCACTGAAACCGGTGGTGGGCGGCCCCATTGGTGGAGCAGACAGCACAGGGCCTGGAGGAGACGGAGCAGTAGGGGAGGTATATGGACTGCTGAAATTCACACCAACACCCAGAGAAGGAGCAGGAACCAGAGAGGCTGTGGACAGCGGCTTCATGGGGCTGAGGAGGAATGGAGGAGGAGGGGAGGACTGAATGGGTGGCAGGGTGGAGGTCACTGCTGTAGGGGGTGCTGGTGTGGAGAAACCCTCAGGGGCAAAGCTGGAGATGCCTGTGGTGCTAGGAAGGTTCAGAGGACTAGAACGACCTAAAAAGACAACAAATGTTAAATTGCAGTAATGCAGAATACAGACTTCTGCACTGGTGGACATACACAACACATATTTGTCTTACAGTTGATACCAGGGTGATGTAGGACATTAGTTTAGCTGGCATTCTATAGCTAATAAAAGACAAACACCAGATTCCTCTTACCAGTGGTACATGTGCATATATTTTACAACCTTCATACACAAATGTGAACATTATTCAGAGAAATGTTCGCTTAGATTTGTGCATATATTTATTCACAGCTATTGCAGCTTAAGCTCTGAGTAGTATATCAACAGGCCCCACCCGCTACTAAAACCACTACTAATAAATGTTTGCCAAAGTTGTGACCCATGCTCGGTAGGAAAACACAGCCGAGTTGGGTAAAAATACCTGCACCAGTCCTAGTGCTTTCAGCTTAGTGCTTTTGGCCACAGGTATATTTCAGAAGGAAATTGGTGATAAAGCAAGAATCAACCATCCCAATCATTACTGAGCAGGACTGTACAAGCATTATAGAATGTCATCATTCCTCTTGGCCCAACCTATCCGATTTCCCCTATACAGATGCGCAGTAGAAACATGTGAAACAGGACCTCTACTCAGTCGCTGGTTTTCCCCAATGTCAACAGCTTGACTGCAATCTGCTCGCAATTAAAGTGCTATCCGAAAATAAATTAAACTAATCCCAAGGGTTTCGATTCTGTGAACATACGGCTGACTTGTAAGATGCATGTTAAATGAGCATACATGTATGTGGCGCTGTGGCTTAGTTGGTTAAAGTGCCTGTCTAGTCAATAGGCGGTCCTTGGTTCAAATCCCAGCAGTGCCTAATGCAGGACTCTTCTGTTGGTGAAAGAGCCATGCCTTCTTTGTTGTAGGGTAGGGGTAGCTCAGTAGTTAAGACGTTGGGCTACTGCTCAGAAGGTCATGAGTTCAAACCCCAGCACTGCCAAGCTGCCACTGTTGGGCCCCTGAACAAGGCCCTTAACCCTCAACTGCTCAGATGTATAAATGAGATAAATGTAAGTCGCTCTGGATAAGGGCGTCTGCCAAATGCCATAAATGTAAATGTTTAACAATAAATTTATTAAAAATGACACAAACAGAAATATTCATCAGCACAGCCTAATATAAGAATCCTTTTCTAGCTACTTTTTGAAAGGATGCCTAGATACCATATATGGTGAGTTGTGGGCATGTCCATGCTCAAATGGGTTAAATTTATATTTGCTTTAAGGTTTCCTATGTGCAAAATAAATGAATGAATTAGGGAATGAATTCCCTAAATGAATGGGTGCAGAGATGGGGAGCGGATACTGAAGCATCATAAGCATAATGAATAAACATCCCGTTTTGTGATCTTCAGTCTTTTTATGCACATGCACTACTACTACTACTACTACTACTAATAATAATAATACAATACAGCACCACTAGAGAAAGACATTAGGTGCCCATTTTGTCGTAGTTAGGGTCTGCTGAAGACTGGTGAAATGATTAGAACACCCATCAATGGGCATTATGGGCATTAAAATGACACTGTGGGAGTGAATCACAAAGCTGTGACTGACACCAGCTGAGATTTTTTTTGCCCAAAGCTACAACTGTTCCAGAAAGGTTAAGCAGCTATAAAGGTCTCCTCAAAGTTAGTTAACTGATTAATTTTCTGTATGAGCCTCCAGACAAACACTGCAGCTCTACTGCCTATATTAGTGTGATATGCTGCTCTCTGTTAATCACTCACAGATAACAGCGTTCCTCAGGAATACATTACCATTTACTTTTAATGTAGCTAATGATTGTATGCAAAGCAAACTGAGGCAGAATTTAGTCCAGCCATCTAATAGTTAACTCAAAAACATGTCAATCACAGAGCCTGTGTGCTAAGCTAACTAGCTATTGTTATGGTACATTTTGACAAGTTTGTTAAATAAATACTGAGAATATTAGAATGAACATCATGACTTCAGACTGAAGGAGATCCTGAAATCTCACTCGTGCCCATTTGCTAGCTGGTTAGGTACTAAAGGTGGCAAGAGAACATGAAGGATTTCCAAACTGCATATTAATGTATATTCACAGACACCATTTTTATATCCGACTGCACACTTCCAAGACTTTTTTAGTCCAGACGCACAGCTCTAACTTGCTCTCCGGAAGGCGTTTGTCCCACGCCTGTAAACAAACAGAGATACACTATCTGTGGCCACAAAATTGGAAGCATAAATCCCCACAGCCACGTTCCAAAATTGAGGTGGAAGTTATTATAACAGCAAAGAGGAGACTGGAATGAGATGTTCAAAAAGCACAATTGGGTGTGATGGTCAGGTGCCCACAAACTTTTGGCCATATAGTGCATCATACTACAGTAGCAGCTAGCATCAAATGTGGACTGTTCGTGTAGTAGCTTCCTACAAGTTACTCATCTTGCAAACCACCCAGTGTGTGGAAAGTATGGCTGGATTTTAGGCACGTGTGTGTGTCTAGGTTGTCCAGAAAGCTCAGTTTACTTCACTGTCTTATGTTAAATGGTAGCGTTCATCTAAAATACAAAACACAGCATTAGACTTAATGGGCAAATTGGCAGTGAGAAATCCTACATGGCTGAAAACAAACTCGGCTATTTATTTAGCCTCCCAAGATTCTTCTTGAATGCTAGTGGCTGTTGTGGAAATCAGTCCAGACTGACAGTATCAAAGAGAAATATGAACATAAATCATTATAATATATCAACAACTCTCAAGCTGTCTTATGGGCACTTTAAGTTTCCTGAGAGACCAGAAGCAAGAGCAAGCAATATTAGGGAATAAAAAAAAAAAGCTGTTGTGAAATGACGTAAAGCTCGGCACTAATGAGGAATTGCAAGTTCAGTAAACAAGATAATGTGTTAATAAATGAAGCTCTTATTAAATAAAGACTCATGTCAGAACCAGTAAACATTAATATTGCTAATATGCCATTTCATTACAAATAGAAAAGACTGCTATTTAAAAGTGTGCAAATTAAACTGTACTCCATTTTTCTTGTGGTGACTGCCATTCTGTAACATTTGGAAAATTAGCTCCAAGTCCTACTCTCTGGATTTCTTTATTATATGATTTAGGGGTGTAATGATACACTATGGTAACGATTCACGATACTGACTTCACGAGTCAACTGAATTTGATGCTCAGAAACATTTTGAACAAAATGTTAATGAAGAACAATTAGGATTGAAAATACTTTTTTTTAAAGAAATTCCTGAATCATAAACAATGCAAAACAACGTGTATTTTTGTCTGTATAAAACTTAATAAACAAAAAATGACTACAAACAGAGGTTTAATATTACAAACAAAATTCACCAAATCTTGAAAATAAATAAAGTCTCTGACCTGTGGAAAATGATTGATCGAAATAGGGCTGCATCTAATGATTTTCATAATCGATTTTTCTGATTAATCGATTAATCAGTTTTGTTGGGTTTTTTGCAAACTTTCAGTACCATTTTTTTCATTTATTTAAAATAAAATCTCACACTATATACATGTTACTCACTACCTTTAGGCATATTGTTTTACTTATGTTTACTTTGATTGTACTGTTTTAATTTGACATTACAGATCTTACTTGCACTCCTACTGTTTATCACTGCGTGTACATGGTGAGTAAGGAGCAACGCGGCCTCGTTACAAATAAATCACTCCCATTATAATAAACAACAGAAGTTACACTGCAAGCGCACAAATACAGCATATAATGACAACTTTAAGCAACTCGCACCAATTTCCCCAACCCCTTGCACACAGTGGAGCTTTTTGGAGATAAACATATGTCTGTGCTTATGCATCACTGTCGTGCTTCCTTGCTACACAAGCTCTGGGTATTCTGCTAAAGCTAGTGGCATCTCATTACGTGCGTTTGACGTCATGTGCCATTGACTAGAAAGCGGCTTATACTTCCGGTTAGGAAAAAAATGCTCGTGTTCCTTTTGAGACGATACTACCCTTCTAAAACTAATACGTAATTTGGGACACAAATTTGGTCTATACTCTCTGATGCGTGTATTCAGTACAGAAGTAATGCAATAAGTAATCTTGCCCCATGCCATGCAAGAACCTACTAATCAATAATGAGATTCGTTGACAACGATTTTCATAATCAATTATAATTGATTAGTTGTTGAATCTCTAGATCGAAATCTAATGAGCTTCATAGCAGCACCTGCGGCATCATTTTAACCAACTTTGGAAACAGAGGTCCAAAGTCGACTAAAATTCCCGATTTCCGCAGCCTCTTCCTTGGGTACTGTAGATTACAACGTTACAGGGTTGCTACAGTGAAGAGCTCCTTTTAACGGTTATAATATGGTTGTGTAACTATATAACCTAAAATGTATGTCGGTCACTTTGCAAGTGCAGATGATTCCCAATAACGGTGCAGGCTCTCAACAAAAGAATGCAATCATGTGACCAACATGAACTCTATATATTTTAACTCTATGGGTTGCACAGATTGGGACCTCTGGTGTTCAAAATAGTGCAACTGCATTAGATGCATAATCAATAGTACGCTCATTTCATTGATGTATGTAGTCACATTTTTGTATCAGGATGCATCATTACACCCCTAATATGATTATTACTATACCACATATTATATCATATATGAGGAAATTATGCTATGACCAGGCTTGCCAGATCTGCACAATCGAAGCAGACCAATTGACAAGCAGCACTAAAGTGATTTCCCTGAATGCTTCAGGTCTCGTTTTATTACACATTTTTGAACAAATTTATATAAAAAAAAAAAAAAAAAAACCCATCCATGAGAATGAATAAAAGAAGTGCTGGGAAGATTAAAAGTAGCCCAGTTTTTGAAAAAAAAAATTGCACCTGTCAACACACGGCCTACACACTGCTCTGAGCAACAATCATGATGCTGATTTTTTAAAATTTATTTTATTACATCGTACTTTACACTATATAATCAGCTGCACTTTTCAGTTCTTCACCCTTTTTTGCATGGACTCCTACCTCCTCAGTGAGAAGTGCATTTTGCATGTAGGTTAAACTTTAGATTTAAGCTTGTAAGCCACTTTTGTACATAGCATGCAATTTTTTTCCATACAGAATGCATCTTAATTGTGCCTGAAAATGACTACAAACAGCTTATTAAATCTGGCTCTAATGGACATCACTGTCCACAGCAATAACTTCCTGAAGGTCGTCCTTCCTCAGCAATCAAATTTACTGCCTTTATATGTGATTAGTGCACAACCAGCAGACATTCCTGTGGCATAACCACAAAACATCCCTGATTAAATATGAATGCTCTATCATTATGACTTAAATAAAAAAAAAAAAGAAAAAAGGACAGAGGCTATTAAAAACGACAGCTTAAAGTCTGATTTTATTTCATGTGATAAAGGCTCTGCTCAGGTCTTACCTATTGTGAGAGGAGGTGGACTGATGGCGACAGCAGCACTAAGGGGAGGTGGAGGAGTGCTGGGCGGCGTGGTCTCTATTCCACTCTCTTCCATCATCTTTCCTTAATCTTGCCTGTCATTTGAGAGAGGGGGGGGGGGCGGGGGGGAGAACATTTGTTCACAGGCTTCACTCACCATGTTGCAAACAGCCTGTTAAGTAATGCAGTAAAAATATCAACATAACTTTTAGACTTAATACAGTATACCTTCACTGACCACTATAATTTTCTGATCACCGCGATTGTAGAGAGGTGGTTATTTGCATTACTGTGGAAATTTTCCTCTGTACTCTCATCGACAAGGCGTTTCCACCCACAGAACTGCTGCTCACTGGATTTTTTTGTTTGTTTTTCGCACCATTATGTGTAAACTCTAGAGACTGAGGTGTATGAAAATCCCAGACCAGCAGTTTCTGAAACTCAAACCAGCCCTTCTGGTACCAACAATCATGTCACTGAGATCACCTTTAATTTCATTATTTTGAAGGCATCTTTGCTCGACAGCATTTCTTTGCATGTGCCTAAAACTTTTGCACAGTACTGTATATAGTACTATTAATAAAGCTGATACACTATCAAATGACACATAAAATTGGCATTTTGTAGTAATTTTTACCATTTAAATTAACAAAAAAGGTAAGTTTTAAAAAAAAAGTAAGTACACCCCTAAATTTATCACACTTTCAAAAACCTAAAATTAGAATCAGGTGTTCAGGATTGGTTGCCAGTGATTAGAACCTGCTTAGGAAGTGCGGGTGGAGCTTGTCTTATTTATACCCCTCTCATATCTAGTGTCTGGTGTTCCCTTTCCTATTGAGATGTGTGGCATCATTATGCCAAGATTTTAAAGAGTTCTGTAAGGCCTTCAGAAAAAAGGTTGTGGATGCCGAATCAAACGAATCAAAGATAGAGTTGTTTGGCCACAGTAACAGCAGACATGTTTGGCACAGACCAAAGACAGCTTTTTAGGAGAAGCACCTCATACCAGCTGTGAAGCACAGTGGTGGAAATGTTATGGTTTGGGGTTGCTTCACTGCCTCAGGGACTGGACAGCTTGCATTCATTGATTCAACTATGAATTCTGCATCATATCAAAGAGTGCTTGAAGTTAATGTGAGGCCATCTGTCCGAAAGTTGAAATTGAACCGAAAGTGGACCTTTCAACAGGATAATGATCCTAAGCACACTAGCAAATCCACCAAGGAATGGCTCAAAAAGAAGAAATGGAGGGTTATGGAATGGCCTAGTCAAAGCCCGGATTTGAATCCCATTGAAATGTTGTGGGGGGATTTGAAGCGGGCAGTACGTGCAAGAAAACCGATGTCAGAGACTGGTGGACAATTATGCAAAATGCCTACAAGAAGTTATTTCTGTTAAAGGGGGCAATACTAGCTTCTGAGGCCAAGGGTGCACTTACGTTTTCCACAGAAGAATCTCACATCCAGTGATATTTCTGTTGGATAAATGATTGCTAAATTTCCTTGTGGTTTTGTTCAAGTATGTCAACTTCAGTAATAGGCACTGTTTCAAAGATGATGAAATGTTTGATCAAATATGTCAAAAAAGCCAACAATTTCCATGGAGTGTACTTATTTACACACACTATACACACACACACACACACACACTTGGAACAGCAAGGCCAAGTCCATTGTTTTCACTATACATTGAAGACATTTGGGTTTGAGATCAAAAGATGAATACGACACAACAGATCAGAATTCAGCTTTCCTTTCCTCATATATATATCTAGATGTGTTAAATAACTTAGAACATGGTACCTTTTTGGTCCGACCACCAAATTTTTAGGAGAGCAAAAGTGATGGAACAGATAGTCTTACATAACACTTAATATTTGGTTGAATATCCCTTGCTCGCAATAACTGCATCAAGCCGATGACCCACTGACATCACCAAACTGCTGCATTTTTCCTTTGTGTTGAACAAGAATAATATAGCTTGGAGGGATGTAGCAGAGATCACTGGTGTCTCTGGTGAGTGTATGCATTTTCACAATCAACTAGTTTTACAAACCAGCCGACGAAGCTAGTATGAACCCTAGCACGTAACATGTCAAACACTCGGTTTTCACACTGATTAGTGCATTAGGTGAGACTGTAGAGTATATATTTTGGCTACTACCATTTTTTAAGGTGAAGGTGAGAAACAGAGAGAGAGAGAGAGAGAGAGAGAGAGAGAGAGAGAGAGAGAGAGAGTGTTAGTTAATACGTAATAGACCCCAGAATAATTGAGACAGTGTAGGTGATAAGACGCATAGTATGTCAGTAAATACAATAGTGTTAGTCTTTGGTATTTATAAGCCCCTAGTTTTGATAATACTCCTCTTGTGGAGACTTTGTAGTGAGTGAGTAACAATTCAGGAGCATGACGTGCTTCAGGTCTAACAAAGCATACAGGATGTAATTTTCTAGAAAGGCAAACACACGCACAAACCCTGGCAAATGGCCTACAAACTCATGAAAAGGTTTTATTTCGACTGTTTAATAGTGAGGAAGTGCAGATGGTGTTGCCCTGCCATTGCCCTGACAGATGAAGCAGCACCAGCTTCGCAATATAACCTTATTTTTCTTTATTATTTCACATTTTTCAGATGTCAGTGAGTCAGCCATCCGCTGCTGTTTGTTTAAGATGCAATTAGCCTTCACGTTGCCACGTATTCAATGGTTCACACGGGATAAAACAGCGAAATGAGATCTAAAGCTCAAATAAAGCTATTCCCATCGTACTGAACGTTTTTAACGTTTTAAAATGACTTTCGACTCCCAGCTACTGCACTACTGATAACTACTGAATAAATATTCTACATAAACTCTATAGAAACTGTAAGACTCGGGCTGAGTCTCAAATGCCTCCGTGATCACTATATAGAGGCATCACGAACAGCGTGAGATAACGCTTTCGATATCCTACATAGTGACCTACATGTCCACTAGAGACCCGTTTGGAACACAGACGCACTGCTAACTAGACTCTGGAGTCCATATTTCTTCTGTAAAATTGAGCAACACATCTTTTTTTTGTAAGAGACAAATAACAGGATTAGTTTACCGTTATGCACGGTGTTATTCTGTTTAGCAAGCTATCTAGCTAACTAACTAAGAGGATGACTAGAGCTGCTACTTAGCCTGTTAGCTGAGTTTACGTTACTTAGTAAGGCTAGCAAGCTAACAAGATTACACTGTTCAAACAAAACATGCTTTTTTTTTAATCGATTATGACAAACTCTTACCCGACACTTTAGCCTTCTTAGCCAATACGTCTGGGTAAATGCGAAATCGCATCCAATCAACTCCAGAACGAGAGCCAAACTCGATTAACCCTGTCGAAAATGGCCGCGTTAGGATGACGTCACCAATTGCCACGTCTGAAGTAGAAGTGGGCGGGGACTCCAGTGCAGGCGCGTGAAGTGATTGGATTTCGGAGTTATCATCCGTAGCTATTCATTTTTATGGAAAATAAAAACAATCACAATTTTAAAAAAAAAAGCCAAATTAATCAGCGACTGATTATATAATGAATAATCAGATAAGCCTGTTTTCTCAACCGTGTGACATTCTATAGTTTCACTGCTGAGTAAAAATATCACAAAACGCATAATAAAAATAAACGTATTCACTCAGCTGGGATACACCTTGCTGTCTGGGATATTTGAACTAGTGGTGGGAATTCCGGCGTTTTTCAGTTAGTCAGATATTGAGTGAAATAATCAGATCGTTTGGCTCAGCTCACCAGTAAGAGCCTCCCATGCAGCTCATTGCTATTTTCTAGCAACAGCAAGACATTTCAGCCCTGCTGGGGGGAAAAAAACAATAGAAACCCTCATAGAATTTGTAATGGATTTAATGGTTATAATGGAAATTGTAATGGTCCCTGTTTGTTGCCTTCTATTGGTGGCATGTTATATCTAGTGGATACCATTAAGTACCTATGCCCTTAATACATCCTACTACATAATGGAAACCATTTGGTAATGGTTTTAATGGTTAACAGCTGATGGTTTGTAATGGTATTTGTGGTGAAAACCATTCAAATTTCTGGGATGGTCTCTATAGTTTTTTTTGTTTGTTTGTTTGTTTATTTTGTTTTGTTTTTTTCAGCAGGGAAATATGCTTCCACAAAAGCACCCAGGCATTGCTATCGTGCCAGTTGTGTCTGTGCTTCATTAAGAAGATTTATTTCCATGTATCCCAATAACTAATCACCTCCGATAATAAACTTGCCTCATACACACACCAGAGAGCCCATTCACGGAAACGAATAAATTTATAAATGTATCCCTAAAGAGCAAGCCAGAGGTGATGGGGGCAAGGAAAAACTCCCTGGGACAATATGAGGAAGAAACCTTGAGAGGAACCAGACTCAAAAGGGAAGCCACCCTCATCTGGGTGACAATGAATAGTGCAATTATAAATAATTTCCTTCTATAACTGTGTCCTACATGGTCAAAAACTGTGTAACCAGGAAATTCATTATAGTTTTCACAAGTCAATTTTCATGAACTTTTCAACTGTTCACTGACAGACTTCAGTGCAAAACTGTTTGTGGCAATTGCAGTCTTAAAGCTATCATAGCAATTGTAGTCCTAAGCCATCTTCATGGTTTTTAAGTGGTACCATCCACTGAAATCTCTTGTAACTCCAACCAGAAGTAGGGCATGTGTAGCTCGACAGAGAGAGAGAGAGAGAGAGAGAGTGAGAGAGAGAGAGAGAGAGAGAGAGAGAGAGAGAGAGAATTAGGTATGCTTATTGTCACATAATGGTTAAAGACAAAGGACATTGTGTGCAAAGTTCAGGCTTGGGACATAAAGCAGCCAGCCACTCTACTGTCAGCAAACCTGAGTGAATGCGTGAGACTGGGGGGGTGACAGCATCCAAACATCCTAATTCATCACATACACAGCTCTAACGATCAAGGGGACCCCACTGGTGAGAGTGAGCAGCTTCAAGTACCTGGGTGTACACATCAGTAAGGACCTGTCATGAAGTCTTCACATTTCAACATTAATACAGACGGTGAGACAGCGTCTTTACCACCTCCAACAGCTAAGGAAGTTCCATATCTCCTCAGCTATCCAGAAAACCTTTCATACTGCCACTATACAGAGCATCCTCACTGGGAACATCACTGTCTGGTAGGGGGGAATGTAGTGCTGAGGACTGCAATGCCCTGCAGAGGGTGGTGAGGTCTGCTGAACAAATCACCAAGTCAACACTGCCCACCCTGCAGGCAAATATACCAGGCGGTGCAGGTCCAGAGTCTTCAGCGATGCAGCATCTCATTTCACTGCACAGATGTTCATGTGAAAAATCATGCTTTGAATCTTTGAAATATTCATTCATCTTCAGTTTATCCTGGTCAGGTTCACATTGGATCCAGTGTGGGCACAACTATCCTGGGCATAACTGGGTACAGGAACAAGCCATGACTGGGACACCAGTCCATCGCAGGGCACCACACATGCATGTACACACACACACACTCACAAACTCATTGATACTTCTTTATGCAGGCCATCATCTATAATCATTAAACCAGTTATTGTTTATATATACTAGTCTTGTTAGTTTAAATCATCCATCCATCCATTTTCCATACCACTTATCCTACACAGGGTCACAGGGGAGCCTGGAGCCTATCCCAGGGAATTCAGGACACCAGGGCTGTAACACTGGGTTGTTACACTGGATGGGGTACCACCCCATTGCAGGGCACAATCACACACACATTCACACACTATGGACAACTATGGGGAGAACATGCAAACTCCACACACACACAAGTTGGGGGCGGGATTTGATCCCCCAACCCTAGTGGTATGAGGCAAACATACTAACCACTAAGCCACTGTGTCCCCCAGTTTAAATCATTAGTTTAAAAATTATTCCTCCATTGCCAACAAGTCTAGTCCTTCTTGTTATTAATTTGTATGCGTAAAATACCCTTAAAATGTACTTAAAACAAGAAGAAAGCTATAGAAGAAAAACTATATAAGACATCTGATCTTGTTATGACCTTGAGCCTGTTTGGGGCAATTCCAAAATCTGATCAGTTCATCTGCTGTTTGCAATGATAATTCCATATAAACCCAACAAACATACGTTCAACCACTCGTTCTTGAGAAGTCATGCTAATGAGAATCTCAGATGGACGCACAGATAGACGGACAACCCAAGAAATAATTCCTTCACCACCTAGTGCGTGCATTTCTGTTAGCAATGGTTAAAACCATTAATGTTAAGGTTAGTGTATTGCATGTAGTCAAGACAATATAAACATATCAGGGTAAATCTTAATCATTATCACTTTTACTGTGTTGAGTCCTGTTTATCCATTCACTGAAAGAAATAATTGATGGATCAACGTATTTGAATTTAAGTAAAATATGTAGCATTTACACACTGATATAATGTCCATGTTACCACAATAAACAAGTTCATAAGTGTACATATTGTTTTATTCAATGAGTTTAAAATAACCCTGCCATTATTTATCTATTTACTTTTTGTACGTGGAAATTCTACCCTTAATTTAAATACGTTGAAAAAATCCATGATTTTTTAAATGTGTAATATATCACACATACATCACGTGTAAATGTCGTGACACATTTTGTCATTTTATTGTAAAGCCAAATTGCACATACAGTACATAAACACTACAGAAAAATAAAATACAAAACAAAGCATGTAAGAAAAGTGGGGATATGGAGGCAAATACCATTGTCATGGGTGTTCTTTGGGGAAGAGGATGACAACTGTGCAATTTCATTCTGTTCTTATAAAACACACAATATTAAGGAAAAATAAAGATATATTTACATAACACTTATATAACCTTCCAGTTCTGTTAACACAAGTCTGCACTGGCCTTTTGAACCATAATCTGTCAACTTCTAATTTAAAAAAAAAAGATCAATATAGAAATGTCATTTTGAATAATATTGAATGGTAATATTCCTCTAAACCACATCTGTCCTGTTAAAAAAGTATTTCAAACTTAAATTAAAAAAAAAAAGAAAGAAAGAAAGAAAGAAAGAAAGAAAGAACTTGGCATTAAAGTCCCCAGGGGCCACTGAAATAAGATGGAAAAAAGTGCCAAATGCCCCTGTACTAGTCATTAACATGGTTTGCTAAAAGGCTCAATGAGTGAAACTGAATATTCTGCATCTTTCAGTACCAAACAACATGCAGGAAATTCGTAAATGGGACTTCTTTTTATTGTAACTGACCCTAAATAACGACATGTAGCAGAGTTTTCCATGAAATACAAATTAACATTACAAACTGGCCACATGGTATTGAGTGTATTTTTCACACGTTTCCCAAACATAATGTCCTATATCCTATGGCTTTTTTTTTCTATAAGTAACAGCTATATACAAGTATATAAATGCATATTATTATTATACAAATGTAATATCTGGCTCACAGTAGATTAAGACTGTCGGCTGTCTGTGGTCCATTCAACGCAAACTTTTATGTAACGTATAAATACCGAAAACTTTAAAAATGTGTCGAAATGAAACAAAACCTTTGACCTAGAATTGATGTTAAAGACACATTTCAACTTCACTGCAAAAGTCCAGCTTAAGCATTTTCTCTCCTTTTTAAACATTTTATATCAAATCTTGTATTAAGGTTGTCTTATGCTGTTTGTTTATGATCAGTTATTTCTATCTAAAATTTCAAAATATTCACCTGACGTAAACACTGGTCTCGGATAAAAACAAACAAGTTATTACAGACAGCGGTGTGTTACTGTAGCTGGGATCAAAACTTAACTGTAACTGTGATTACAGTATTAGTGATTTGGTGAGTGCACACCTAGGGCTATGCAGAACAGAACTGAAGGACGTCGTCTAATAAATCCCAAAAGTGTCAATATAGATGAAGAAACAAAACATTAATGATGGCGCGTTGACCTTTGGTTAAATTTAGTATGGATAAAATGGTAAGGGATAACAAAACCTGCTAACAGGGTGCACTGAATGCCACGTTTTGCATTTTCAGTCTGATGCCAATATCAGAGTCTGAGAATATGTCGATACCTGATACTGATCTGATACTGATGTTGAGCCGAGCCACGATCTGTGTGTCAGCCAACATTGACACATTCATGGCATAAAATGTCAATGGATCAGAAAATACACTCATTGGTCACTTTCCTAGGAACACGTGTAGCCTTGCTCATTCATGCAATGATCTAATTATAGCTAATTATGCTGCAGAAGAGCAATGCATAAATTCATGCAGGTACAGGCCAAGAGCTTTAGTTATTGTTCAAATCAAACAGCAGAATGGGGAAAAATATTCTCAGTGACTTTGACCGTGACCTGGTTGCTGCTGCCAGATGGGCTGGTTTGAGTATTTCAGAAATGGTGCGAAAAACCAAAAAACATCTAGTGCGTGGCAGTTCTGCAGAAGAAAGCACCTTGATGATGAGAGAGGTAAGAGGAGAATGGCCAGACTGGTTCGAGCTGACAGGAAGGCTACAGTAACTCAAATAATCACTCTTTACAACCGTGGTGAGCAGAAAACCACATCAGGTTCCCATCCTGTCAGACAAGATCAGGAATATGAGGTTACAGTGTGCACAGGCTCACCAAAACTGGAGGGATGAAAATTAGAAAAACATCCCCTCGTTTTTTTCTAATGTTGTTTCTAGAGATTGTTGTGTGTGAAAATCGCAGGAGATCAGCAGTTTCTGAAATACTCAAACCAGCCTGTCTGCCACCAATAACCATGCCACGGTCAAAGTTACTGAGATCACTTTTTTTTTGCCATTCTGATGTTTGATGTGAACATTAACTGAAGCTCTTGACCTATATCTTTATGATTTCATGCATTGCACTGATGCCACATGATTGGCTGTCAAATCCAATACCAATCCAGCAGTTTAGATCAAAGTCAGCCCTGATAATATATTCAGTATTGGATTGGTGCATCCCTAGTTTCTAAAACAGCAGTGATAATGCAATGTTGCACAGACAACACAAATTCTCAACAAGATGGTGGTAATATTAACTCCTAAATACAAAAAAAAACAACAAAAAAAAAACAGAAGGCAACAAACACAATCCTTTCCAACATCAAATACTGAATAAGTCTCAAAACAGTTATATTTATTTTTACAAAAATAAATTTGAGGTTCACTCTGTATTTCCAAGTGATATGTTTTCATCAGTGGAATGATTTGTTTGAGAAAAGTTACTGTGTGAATCTGCTATGTCACATCACCTCCTTCATGTAAATCCCTCCATTTTATTTTCAGTATGGGTTTTGTTGTGTTCAACTGAGAGAAATGTTCAGGAAATAAAAATCAAAATATGCTTCTTATTGTAAGAAAAGAACAGGATTAAGAATGATTATCACAACAGTAAAAAAAAAAAAACAACAACAACAACTAAAGGGCTGTAAAAAAAATAATAAAAGAGACAACAATAAAAACAAGTATGTATATACTGATGTGGAGATATGCAGAAAGTGTATAATAAGCCACTAATGAGGCTGAAGGAACCACAGAAGGTGTGTTTGTCGCAGTGGGAATGCTGTGTTTTGGTTAGGTCTCTAAGAGCTCATTCATTTTCCAGCTCTTTGGGGGGGGATGGTGTGCTGTCTCGCGTGGGCAGCAGGTCATAATGACAGGGGATGTGGCTGTTCTTTGGTAGGTCGTACGGGCCCTGGCCAAATGGTCCATTGCAGTTGTTGTTGGCAGATGTGTAGACTGAACTAACTGTTGGCTCTGAAAAGACAGAGAATGAGATTCACATACATGCTAGAATTAGTGATGAACAAGCAGTGCAATGTCTTTTCTGTATACAGGAGAAGCCTTTACTGAACAAGCTTCCAAACAGGGATGTGCTGTTGGGTGGTGTGATGATACCAAAGTGTTTTATGCTTCTTATACCACAGCAATTTACTGAGCTATAAACAGACATTCCTACACATCATCTCTATTTTCTGTTTCTTAAAGTTAATAAGACTTGAGAAAAAACCCCCAGAGATTGTCATGTTTATCATCTCTGTAAAAAGTCCTCTGTCATAGTGGATCCGAGGCAGAAAATGTACTGATTGTGACAAAGCACTGAAACTGGACACCGTAAAGCAAATTGTTAGATATCCCACTCGCGGCTCCGCTACAGAGCAGCATATCTTCCGCATTCCACGGAGCGCATTCCACGGAGCGCATTCCAGCGTGATTCAAAAGGAACTCTCTGGACTACGTCATGAACTCGGCGTTTGTTTATGTTGCCACGTGCTTTTGTGTTTTCGTGTTCACATCATGTCTCCGCCTCCTGTGTGTCCCCATGTGCTTTTGTTTTTGTGTTGCGTCATGTCTCTGCCCCCGCTTCCTGATTGGTCCTCTGTGCTGATTATCATTTCCAGGTGTCGCGTGTCTAATTTGGTTTGCTTTGAATGAATGCCATTATTTAAACCCATGTCTGTGTCCGCTTCGTCGCGGAGTATTGAGTTTTTGTTTATAAGTTTTGTTCTATTTTGTATTGTTTCAGTGTTGGAATATTCATGTCAAAGATAGCGACGAAGCAAAATATTACCGATGTTTTTGTTAACCAGGTATCTCCTGGTTCCTGCTTTTTTTGGTATTTTTGTTTTTGTTTACCCAGTGTCCCCGGGTTTCTAGGATTCCTGCTTCGTTGCGTGTTTTCGTGGACTGTAACCCTGTAAGTGATTGCATCTGTGTCTAACCCGTTTAAGAAGATTAACCTGCCTCTGTTTTTGTATTTTTGGTATTTGTGTCCTGTCACTTTTGAATGTGCCTTTTTGTGTTCCTAATAAACTGACCACTTTTCCCCTGCAAGTGCATCCTGCTTCCTTCCTATCCCTGGTGTTGTAACACAAATAAGTTAAATGAATGTCTCCTTTCATCACATCAACAGTTATGTCTTTGTTAAATAACAACAATTTTTAAACTCTGTTTATTATTAGGGTTAAGGTGCATCCCAAATCGCATACACAATTCGATGCCATTTTGTAGTATAAATAATGTGAGTAGTATGTTCAATTCCAAATTCCAACAAGAAGAAATGTTCTTCAAATACCCAGATGATGCACTTATTCAACTGAAAAAATGAAGTGTGGAATATTAGACACTTCATGCACTCAACGGTCGCAGCTTTGTTTATGTATCGGGAGGCTACCAGGCTCTACCAGGCTCTGTCGATGGATTAGGAAAGTTTTTAAAGATGGCCGACGACACTCTGGTGGACAAGATATTTACAAATGTGAGTTGAATTCTTTTAAATGTTAAATTCTTTTTATTTTTTTTAACATTTCAATAATTCACCATATCAAGGTACGGTTACATCGGTCTTCTACCTGGCTTTGTTATTTACCAGCGCTCATGTCTCATTACGTCATTTGCCATCGACTGGGAAACAGCTTATACTTCAGGTTAGTGTGAAAAAAACGTTAGTGTTCCATTTGAGGCGATACTACCCTTCTAAAATCCATACACTCGATGGTAGAGTACATAGTGCATAGCGTAGGTGCATAGTTACACTTTGTGGAGCATCCAGTCACTGTGAATAAGTTGTTACCATAGAAACAATAAAGTTTTAGAACAAGCACTTTAGTAGGAACTATTTGAATTACAGCCGGCACTACGATCTAACAATATTATAGTATATAACAAATAGTTTAACGAAGCTTACTATGATATTAAAAGATGTTACCAATTAAATTTCACTTTCCATAAAAATACAGATGGTAGTTAGTTTGTGGGAAAAATCAAGAGGAGCCACTTTTTATAAGAAAATTTTAATATGATACTGGTGGCCACTTACCAACTTCATATACGTTTTTGTTTGCAGGACTGGAGTTGTGTATCTCTGCATAAGGAGAGTCTCTCTGCGTAGGTGACTTCATCTCCACATAGCCACACTCTGTGTTCTTGGGCACCAGGAGAGGAGGGTCTTTAATTGTTGCATAGGGGTTCTCTGAGTTTAGAGAGCAGGAGCTGGTGTGGTAGGGCACAGCTTTCACCAGATCTAAACAAGTCAAAACAGTACAGCCAAGATTTAGACAGTTCCACGGTAGTACGTCTTAAGACGTATGGGGCATTTGTATTTTTAGAAAAATAATCAGGGTCTGGAAGAGCGTTTTCTTGTAATGTCTCTTCAGTCAAAGACTGATTAATGATGGCATGTTCTCTACACTCTACACTCAATCATGTATAAAAGAAATCTTACCTCGAAGAGATTTTCCAAGGTAACGTCTGTCAACTCCATACGCTCCTAACCAAAGAAGAGAGACAAAGAGAGAGAGAGACAGTCAAACACACAAAAGGAGGGGGCAGAAAAATATAAGGCACAAACAACTCCTGCTAAAAAGCTTACAGGAACATAATGTGAAAACTATAATATAAGGAACATAATACTGGAATGAAAAACACATAGTTCAAATACAACCGGAAGAGGATTTTTTTTTTTTTTTTATGTGGAAGTTGCAAAGGAAAACATGTAAGATGGAATATTTGATCATAGTGATTGTCATGTACTTGTTAAGGATGATTACATGTTAATTTGACTTTAACTGGCATAGCGTCTCCTGACTAGCGCTGGTTCAGCATTAGTGAGGTTAGTAATATATATGAAGCCTGCCACAGAGATTAATGTGTATTTTTATTTGATTTCTTATGTTTCTTAAATATCTGATCTTAGAAATGTAATGCAGGTTTTATTTTCTGAATGACCATTTTGCATGTTAGAGCATTATTTCTCCCTTAAGAGAAATAATACTCTGTAAACAGAAGTCACACTTGAATAATATAATATTTAGGCATATGAATTTAAAATTAATGACCTATGGATAAAGGAAAAGATGTTTAATGCATTTATACACACTCTGAATTATAGGACTAAGAGAACCGTGTCATAAACCTCTCAAATGAGGTCGAGTTTATTACAGTTTTTACAGTTTATTTCTAGTTAAACAGCAGTGGTATGTCATTATTATTGGCATCCTCGTGACTGCCGGTATACTTGATGTCAAGGCAGCTCATATCACATGTTTTGCTAAGTGCACTCAGCATAGGCTTATTACATGCCATGTGATAGATGCTATGCATTGATTTCAATTTTTTTAAATCTATGTTAGAAGAACCCTGATATAAAAAATAAATGATACCAGTCAATCTGAAATCAATATATTCTGTAGCTATAGACATCTTTATATTAATGTGCTAGTTCTAATATGTTTCTATAGTAATAACTCACATAGGGACTTCTACATTAATGGATTTAATAAAATGTTTGTAAAAATGTAGATATTTAGCATTTATGGAAGGAGTCTCCAGTATTCATATCATAGCTTCATAACAGTCAGAGGTGAAGCTGTAACTTTAAGTTTTCTGACATGGGAAAGTCTTCAGGACAGAGGGCTTTGCGGTTTCTCAGTAACACAATAATGTACTTTTTTTTGTCTTGTTAACTTCAAAAGAGAGAAAAAAAGACAGGACGGTGAGTGAATGACTGTTTATAGCTGCTATAACATAAGCGATAACAGGAGCTAGCTTGTTTTGTGGAGTTTGCTCAACATTAAACATAACAAAGAACTAGGACGTATTGATCTTGAATAAATTGTTATAACTGGCAAATTGCTGTGGTATAAGAGGAATAAAACACTTTGGGCCATGCTGTTATTGGAAAACAATCGACTTTGGGATGGAAAGAATAATTCTGCTTCGTGTTGGGCAACATCACACCACCCGGTTGCTGAGTTTTTTCCTGTAACAGCACACTTTGTGGTGTTTTATTCCTTACTAATAATATGACACTCATATCACTGTCAAAGCAACTCATAAAAGCATACATCTTACACTATAATGTTACATTTCTGACATGATTTTGTCAGTCTCATTTAGTTGTACCTTGAATTATTAAGCCACAGTGTTTCACTACTACTAGTGTTTTCCAGTTTCTGAAATTATTCTGCTTGTTTCTGCAGATAAGTTCACAATTGTCTTGGGTCCTCTCTGTCTGTGTGTAAGACAATTCTGTTCTGGCTGCGACTCTTCGTAAATCCTTGAAAAAGTGACTCAGCAGTTGCATACAGCTGCCTCCAGCTCTTATAGTCATAGTCATTATCCGAGGGAAAGTATCAGAAAAGTATTCCCTTTCAAAATCCCCTGGCTCACCGAGCTCATTGAAGCAGCTGCCCTGTTTCCAGTCAGCAGGCAATGTTCCAGTGTGCTCCATCAGAGAAGGTCTCTTTCTCTGCTCCACATTCTTCAGGTTCACAAACAACTGGTTGTTCTTCGCCTGGCATATCGGAAAAAATAATTAAAAAGTGAATCACCATTACTTCAAAGACAAATTTCATCTAATTGAACCTAATAATGAGCAGATATTTTGTACATTACAAGTTCTATGTAATTTGGTCATTACATGTACAGTGTTGTGAAAAAGTATCTGTCCCTATCCTGGTTTCTTGTGTTTTTGTGTATATCTCATACTAATTAGTTTTAAATCTTCAAACAAAACACAACATAAAACAAAGGCAACCTGAGTAAACACACAATACAGTTTTTATTTATTTTTTTATTGAAACAAAAAAAAAGTTATCCAACACCTATCACCCATGTGAAAAACTAATTGCCCCCTTAAACTTAAAATCTGGTTGTGCCACCTTTAGCAGCAATAACTGCAACCAAATGCTTCTGATAACTGGAGATCAGTCTTTCACAGCACTGTGGTGGAATTTTGGCCCACACTTCTTTGCAGAACTGCTTTAGTTCAGCCACACTGGAGGGTTTATGAGCATGAACTGCCCGTATAAAGTCCTGCCACAGCATCTCAATTGGTTCAAGTCAGGACTTTGACTAGGCCACTCCAAAACTTTAATTTTGCTTTTTTTTGAGCCATTCAGAGGTGGATTTATTCCTATGCTTTGGATCATTGTCTGCATAATCCAGCAGCGCATGAGTTTCAACTTATGGACTGAAGACAGAAAATACTCCTTTTTCAAGATTTTCTGGTACAGAGCAGAATTAATGTTTCCCTCAATTATTGCAAGTTGCCCAGGCCCTGAAGCAACAAAGCATCCCCACACTTCCACCACCATGCTTGACCGTAGGTATGATGTTCTTTTTGTGGAATTCTGTGTTTGGTTTACGCCAGATGTAACGGGACCTCTGTCTTCCAACCAGTTCCACTTTCGACTCATCAATCCACAAAACATTCTCCCAAAAGGTTTGAGCATCATCAAGGTGTGTTTTGGCAAAATTCAGATGAGCCTTATTGTTCTTCTGGGTTAGCAGTGGTTTTCACCTCGCCACTCTTCCATGGATACCATTTTTGCCCAGTGTCTTTCTGATAATGGAGTCATGAAAAGTGACTTTTATTGATGCAAGAGAGGCCTGTAGTTCCTTTGATGTTGTCCTAGGCTCTTTTGTGACTTGCTGGATGAGTAGTAGCTGTGCTCTTGGAGGAATTTTGGAGGGTCGGCCACTTCTGGGAAGGTTCACTACTGTGCTGAGTTTTTACATTTGGAGATAATGGCTCTCACTCTGGTCCTATGGAGTCCCAGAGCCTTTGAAATAGCTTTGTAACCCTTCCCAGACTGATGTATTTCACCTTCTTCCTCATAATTTCTGGAATTTCTTTCAACTTCATGCTGTTGAAAAAGTTCTATTTAAGTGTTGATTTGATTGAACAGGGTTTGCAGTAATCAGGCTTGGTTGAGTCCAGTCCAGCTGAACCCCATTATGAATGCAGTTTCATAGATTTAGTGAATTGGTAACTATGGGGTCAAATACATTTTCACACAGGTCCAGTTGGTATTGGATAACTTTTTTGCTTCAATAAATAACATTATCATTTAAAAACTGTATTTTGTGTTTACTCAAGTTGCCTTTGTTTTATCTTTGATTTTGTTTTAATTTCTGAAACAATTTAGTATGAGATATACACAAAAACAGAAAAAATCAGCACTGTACAGTCCATTATCTAAAACAATTCAATTTCATAATGTTTTGGCTGGGCAGAAGGTTCAGTTCCTCCAGAGCAGGAGAACTCACTTTTCCATAAGGCAGGTTGTTGACATGAGGTGGACTGGTGCACTGGGCCAGCGTGTGATAGCTGGGGTTGGAGAAGTAGTTACTGTTGGGAGGAACCTCATTTGTCTGTGGTACTGCATCTAAAAAAGGTTTAAAAAATTCATTAGGCCTTCACTATCACGTGGACTAAATCCTAGGATAAATAAATGAAAGTCAAACACACACAAAATATTTAGTTTGCTGTCTCAGAAGATGCTTACTGGACAAAACAATCTAACAGAAATAAAAAAGAAACTGGTTCCTGTCCATGCAAAGAGACAGTGATGGCAGGCTAATTCTCAGGTTGAATTTTTCATGATCAGTTAATCACTAGCCTGTAGGTTCCCATTGGATAAGTAAGTTCAATTAGCAGAAGAAAAAAAAACCTATTCCTTGACCTTTGCAAAACAAAAGTTGTCATTTGGTACGTAGGCTATGTTTAACATATGCCTAATGCACTTAAATTGTCATGTAATGCACCTTGATGCTATAACTACGGTATTTACATTTATTTCATTTATACATCTGAGCAATTGAGGGTTAAGGGCCTTGCTCAAGGGCCCAACAGTGGCGGCTTGGCAGTGCTGGGATTTAAACTCACGACCTTCCAATCAGTAGCCCAACATCTTAACCACCCAGCTATAGTGCATGCTACATGTTCAGAGTCTCACCACCTGCTGGACTACATACATTGGCCAAGACACAAGGCCAAGGTAGCAAGACTGGAATAATAATATTTACATATGACTTGAGGATATAACATGCCTTGCTGACTATTTGTCGAGGGCATGATGTGCTACATTAAAAACGTAATAATAATAATGACCATATACTTGTTCATTTCCTTTAGTCTGTATTAACGTACTTAACTAACTAACTAGCTCACCATACATTATTAAACTGCATTAGCTACCACTTTATAGCCTAGACAGTTTCCCAGCAACTAAAACATGGGACTCGGGCAAGCACATTGGAGCTTTTATTTGTCCAGTGGGCTAGCTAATGAATTCTACTTCAGTCACTAGACACAAAAATGCTTTAACATTAAGCCTCAGTACTGACCTGCAATGGTGTAGTCTGTGTTAACCCGCATGGCAGGGGTGTAAGTGACGGAAGGCATCATAGGCTCTTTTCCCTTCTGCTTTTTTCGGTAAATGATAAAGAGGAGCAGGAGGAAGAGCACCAACAGCACTAGGACAATAATTCCAGCAATGGCACCAATCTGATAGGAATCAACTGGAACCGCTGCACTGGTCAGACTGTTAGGGTTGCCTACAATGATGACACCAACTATAAAGAATCAGAGCAAACATTTTGGTTTGTGCAACACATTCAATGGGACACAGAAAATAAGAGACACTGATGTTTAAATGCTTTTGCTCATTGGGTCTGTCATTCTTGAATAGCTCAAATTTATCTGGCAATGTTCAGCATTTTTAATGCACTCAAGTGCCTTTTGCTCTCTTTCGCTTGGCTCTTCCATGGCTCCTGTTCTGCCTCTACCACAATCCCAATCAATGATTCCACCATTCCATCACACTCTGTGTATATAGCTTATATACAAATTTTGCTTGTATCATGTTTTGCTTGTCTGGTGTTTTTTTTTTGTAAGGTAGTCTCATGGATTCCCCCATTGTGTCACTGTGCCCATAGCAACAAACATCATTTGCACATGTTTGTTTTGGTTTCTGTTTTAGTCCTGTTTCTGACCCTATACTGTCACTGGTTTGTTGCCCAATTGTGTTCACCTGTTCTATGTTAGTCCATGATTAATTTGTCTATATATACCCTGTTTTTTCAATGCATTCTTGTGAAATCTTATTGCGTATTTATATAAGTCTAAGCCATGGTTTCTAGTTCAACTTCCTGGATCCATGTGTAGTGTTTCGACGCTAGTTCTGATTATGGATTATGTCTATTTAACTTTGCCTGTTTTGTTCAGATACCTGCTACTATTTTTTTTTGTATTTGCCCCAATAAAGTTCATACAATGTCTGCATATTTGCCTCCTGCCACTCACCACATTACATTTAGTAGCATCTCAAATCGAACACGAACATTTTTGCATTAAACAGAACTGACAGATGACTGTGCTGTACCCCTTGTTGCTGAGCCACCTGAACAGCAAACACAGGAACAACTACTAATTCTACAACCCAAACTGTCTTTTTACTCCTAATTTGCAACCATGGTGCAATTTAGAAATGTATAAAAGGCTTGTCCTACCTTGGTCACACCGTGATCCCTTCCAGCCTGGGTTGCAGTAACATGTCCCAGTCATGTGATCACAGGTGGAATTATTTAGGCATTCGCAGACCTGTCGGCAGCCAAAACCGTACGTACCAGGAGGACATCCTGACAGCGTAAACAGAGGCAATAGGTTATATCTCATCATCATTTCCTCACATCACAGTTTGCTACATCTCCGGTACTTAGGTTTAAAAGACATTCAAAATCATTAAAACCAGGGGTGTCCAAATGATTTTTATGGAAGGCCAGATTCAGAAATAAATATTGAAGCACAGGCCTGTAATATATATATTAAAAAAAATATCTGTAATAATATACATAAAAAAATAAATAGGCCCACTTAATTGCCACTAATAAACTGCCTTATAATTTACATGACTAGTTTTAAGAAATACTCTAGTGTTCATCAATCTAGGCTCTATATACCACATCTGTAGCATATGTGGGATCACAATAGATGTGGCATTCAATATTTCCTTGTATTGGTTAAAGAACATAAAAGTTTCCTTTCAAAAAAAAAAAAAAAACTTGCTTATAATGGAAGGCTAAGGGCAGTTGTTGGTGCAGTTAATAAACAATTATGTGAAACAATTTTGTAAAACTTTCTTTAGTTTTTCAGTGAAAGATATTTCTAAAATAATTCCTAAGCTTGCATAATATCATTTCAGAGACTCAGAAGACTAATTTTTTTAATAGTGAAGAAGAACTTTAGGAAATTGTTGTTTTTTTTTTAAATGTATTGCTCCAGTGTGTGTTGGACAGAAAATAATAAGAGTCTGTGTAAGACATGTACTTATGTCTGTTTAATCCTATCTTTAATAGGATAATTTGTAATATGGGTGTTGATTTCAATTAACATTATAGGGTAAGAAATTATTAGTATTACATTTTAAATATTTATTGATGGCATTCAAAGACTGCCCTTAGACATCCACTATAAGTGAGTCAGATAAATAGATTTTTCTGTTGTTTTTGTCAGTCAAAAATGTTCTACAAGGTAATTACACATACACTAGATATGCAGTTGTTGTTGTTTTTTTGGTGCCGAATGCTTGGTAATGTTGGCATATAAGAGTAACAACATTAGAGTGTTTACGGGGTAAAAGAGGAGGAAATGGGAGCTGGTAAATTTTTCGATCTGATTTTATGTAATAGTGACATCCAGTGTTCAAACTAAGAACCTAATTTTATAAACTTCCTTCCTGATACCTGCAGGTTGTAGTTTGGACACCCCTAGTTTAGACCAAACGTGACTGGCTCTGTTCACTCTACTGAGCGTGTAATTCCAGGCCCCTGCTCACTCACTTTGTTCACAATGTCGTCCCATGAAGCCTCTGCGGCAGGTACACTGCCCAGAGATGTGGTCACAGTCTGCACCATTCTGACACTGACAGCTCTGGGAACAGTCTTTACCATAGAAACCTAACGGACAGCCTGCAATGCGCACACATCCACTTCAATCATATGTATTAAGATTGAAACTGCATACAATTAGAAACTAAATGCTGGCATTGCATACATGACTACTTTAATTGACTATATAACAAACAACAACCACAATAACAGACGAAGTGCAGCAATGTAGTGTAATAACTGCTTAGAAGATAGTAACTGTGGCTAATGTGCATTATATGACAAACTGCTAAAAATATACAAATGCTGAATACAAGATAAATAAATGTGTAGTAAGATACGTAAGTTGTATAACGTCATTACATTATATTATATTAAAATTGTAAATGATGAGGTTTCAGTTAAAAGCATTTCTATGGTGTTGGAAATGGCATCTAAAAACCACAACCGTCTCCATTATAGTAGTACTGTTATTTAGAGAAATGTAGAGGCGTGTTAATTGAGTTAGTGTGAAATTCCCATCATCTGGATAGACATACTGTAATAAATGGCACTTTAATAAAACTTTTTTTCCCCTTAAAACAGGTCTGACCCCCTTGTGCACTTTGCTTGGGGCCGGAATCGAATTGCAGATGAAAATCTACAAAATGACACATTTTGTCCTTAAAATGCCTGTCACACACATTTAGACTGGTGTGCACTAGAGCATCGGAAATGCTTAAGGCTCTTTTTAGTTCAGATACGGTTTAAGCTGCCTCATTCACAGGTGAGAGAGAAAGCACATGTGAAGGACAGCAAGGCTAAAATGATATTCAGAACATCAAGACGTCATACTTTTATACTTTTGTGGGAGCAAAGATTAGAACGCTGAGTCATTCTCGAATATTAGTTCTTCATTTTCAGAGGGATCTTTGTCACATCAAACAATGCAGTCCTGGCATATAAAAGAATCATATGCTCTGCAAAAATCGTCCTCAACAGTAAGTTTTATAGGTTTACAGGTTACTGGGTATTACCGCATAGGTTACCGGATGGAGGATTTAATAAACCTTTCGCAAGAGGGTATACACAATTAAAAAAGATTGATACAGCAGTATGCTTGTTTCAGTTGATTTCAGTGATGCATCAATCCCATTTTCCAGTAGGTTTCAAGTTGGGTAAAACATCACAGGCATAATTGTGGCAGGGTTTAAGACACACAAGCATGGCTGTTTCAAGTCAGGACTGACCCCAATACCAATACTGATTACTGGATCAGTGCATCCCTAGTTATTCTGATTAGCTCTTAGCTTGAATCAAACGTCAAGCTAACGTGAACAAATGAAGCCGGAATACATCGTGGACTGGACACCAGTCCATCTCATGGCACCAAGCACATACACACACATTCACATCCTCATTAACAACTAGGGGCAATTCAGCACAGCCAATGCACATATCTGCATATTTTTGGGAGGTAGGAGGAAACCCAGTGGAAATACACACTGACATGGGTACATGCGTAACACACAGACAGTAACCCAAGCTCAGAATCAAAAAACTAGGTATAGTTTGAGGAAAACTATTGCATTTAAATATTTGTGATTATCAATGAGACTATATGTTCTTTAACAGCTAGAACTATGTCGGGTGTTTTTCTGCAGAGCTGCTCTGCCTTTTACCTCTATTTTTCATCGCCCAAATTTGAGGTTGTTTAAAATAAAAAATAACTTGGAAATTTTAGAAAATGGGCACGGTTTCCACAAACTTTTGCTAGGCAGTGTAGCACTATAATAAATCTGAACAGGGTTGTAGGAAATCCATGATCAGTGGCAGCAAGAATAAATGTTTGATGCATGCGTTAGTTCCAGGAGTTATGCATGAGCCAGGTGTTGCTATGTGTTCTGTATTATAGGTTGTATGACATTGTTTTTAGCATGATTGGATATTAGGTAGTTATTACATTCTGATTTGCTACACTGCACGTTAATGTTTGACTAACTGGTGGTGTTTGATAGTCCGAGAGAGAGAGACTCACGTTGTGTGCAGTAAAGGCCGGTCCATCCTGGTGTACACTTGCATTCTCCATCATATGCACTGCAGTATGCTCCATTATGACAGTTACATGTGTGGATGCAGTTTGGGCCCCAGTAACCAGGAGGACAAGCTACAACACCAAACACACCACATACACTTACATCACTGACAGTGTAAGCGTGTATAAAAGTTCAGATTGAATAACAGAAAGTATTCAGTTAGCTTGTTTTAAGGTTAACAAGGAAAATGCATCACTGAGCCTCAATGAGCACCAAAAAAGCATGATGTTTCATAAATGTAATAACACTTTGGGTGGAATTTCAGTATACAATCACCAGGGAGCGCCAGAGCCTTCCTTTTCAATACAGAGAATGGTATGTGGAAATTAGGGTACCATCACGCACAAGGCGGGGGACACCCTGGACAGGGTACCGACCCATCGCAGGCCACAATCACACGCACTATGGACAATTTGGAAATGCCAATCAGCCTACAATGCATGGCTTTGGACTGGGAGACAAAACCGGAGTACCTGTTTTCAGTACCCCCGAAGCACGAGGAGAATATGCAAACTCCACGCACACAGGAGGCAGGATTCGAACCCCAGAGATGCGAGACAAATGTGCTAACCACTAAGCCACCAGGTACTTTAACATATCAGGAAAATGTTAATAATTCTTGCTCAATTTACGAGACATTAAATTAAATCAATTAAAAGTATCTCTATGTGTGTCAGGGTCAAGCCTCTATCAGTAATGTGGTCCATGCTTATGTTTATTTCTGTTTTGTTATTTTAATTCACTAAAAGCCATGCTTTGCTTTAGGACCTGAGAACACATTGCTTTAGGAGAAAGGGAAAGTAGGGATTTGGTTTTTAAGGGATTGGCATACACCATGTTGTTATGCTTGTTCATGAGGATAATGGATGCAGCTCGTAAACCCTCACAACTTCAATGTCATGTTGCGTGTTAGGGCCTCTATCACATTCTCTGTCCCTATTTTAGGAAATGAGACTTCCTTTTTTCAAAAGGAAGTGTAAGTTCCTAAGCAGTACTCACGTTGTGAGCAGTCACTTCCGATCCAGCCCGGGTAACACTGGCATGAGCCGTCGATGGGGTTGCACGTGCCGTTGTTGGTGCAGGTACATGTCCAGGCACAATTCTTCCCAAACTTGCCACTGGGACACACTGTGCAGAAACAAAGGGACAAACAACAGCTCTGGTTACACATTCTATTTGGCATTAATTTGTTGGTTCTATATTCTATTTCTATTTCGAATAATAGTTATACATTCTATGTGTTAATAATCTGTTAATTATACATTCTAAAAAATCATAAAAAGTCAAAAATCATTCTAAAATTCATTTAAAAAATGTTGGTTTTTATTGGCTAAAGCTTCATTATGTCAACTTGAATTTTATTGCAATTTTAATACAAATTGGTAAATTAATGTTAATACAAATAGAAACTGGTTTGAGTTTTTTTTATTTTTCACAGAATTAATCTGTCATGAAATCATGAGTAGACCTATCTTTTATTTTATTTTATTTTATTTTTACTCTCAAATTTCACTTGCTGCAAAACATATTCAACTAATTCAACTGTTGAGGCCACTACTGGCTCACTGAAACGAATATATAGACAGTAAGAACTTTCTTTGATGACTTCCTTCTCACCTTCATTGCAAAGAGCTCCTTTAAATCCAGGGAGACAGTCACACTGGCCTGTCACATGATGACATGGGCCATTGCTGTGCACGCACTGAGGACACGTCTGACTGCAGCGGTGCCCAAAGTATCCTGGAGAACAGACTGTAGGAATATCGGGATAACATCAGGAGCGGGGTTGGGAGGGTTACATTAAAAATGTAATCCGTTACAGTTACAAATTACTTCATAAAAATTTAATCAGTAACGTAATCCAAGTATCACAATATGAATGTAATGTAATCAGATTATTTTTATATTACTTCAAAGTCACACGTAAATAAAGTCAAGAGAAAAAGCAATATGATCTAAAATACTTTTATTTAGAGCTTAAAAACATGTTCACTGTTTGGATTTGTTTTAATAAAATAAATAAATTTGTTGCTCATGTGAGTCACAACTGGCAAGAGAGAACCAGAACTATAATCATGCAACTGTCTGCATTGCGTTATGTCAAAAGATTGATTTATCTGGTTTTAAATGAAAAAAATTGTAATCTGATAGTATTCCCACTTTTTTTTACAAAATGTACCTGTAATCTGTAATCTGTAATTACTTTGTTTTTTGACATAACTGTAACAGATTACTTGTCAGGAGACAACTTTTGTTACCTTGCGCTGGATGGGCTACAACGGCAGAGGACCACATCAGGTTCCACTCCTGTCAGCCAAGAACAATAATCTGAGGCTATTATGGGTACAGCCTCAACCATACTAAACATCTGAAGACTGAAAACAGACCAGGTGATTTTCTATGATTTTCTATTTTCCATGATAGCCACAGATTCCTGTTCTTGGCTGACAGGAGTGAAACCCATTGTGGCCTTCTGCTGTTGTAGCTCATCCACCTCAAGGTTTGACAAGCAGTTTCTGAAATACTCAAACCAGCCCATCTGGTACCAACAACCATGCCACAAGTCCCAGAGACCACACTTTTTCTTCATTCTGATGTTTGACTGATTTACTGAACATTTACTGTGGCTCTTGATCTGTATCTGCATGATGTTAGGCACTGTGCTGCTACCACATGATTGGCTGATTGGAAAACTGCATAAATGAGCAGGTGTACAGCTGTTCCTATTAAAGTAGACGGTGAGTGTTCTTTGTGCATGAAAATTAGTCAAGCGAACTAGCAGCTTCAGTGCAATACAAATAAATCTATTATAAGTATGGCCAACTGTATAAATTAACATTAGAATAAATATAAATCACAAGATTTAATATGTTGTGTCACACTGTCACACGTCACATACGGTATTTAGCAGACCACAAGGAAATTATTATAGGCAGCTATAAACACACACACACACAAACACACACAGAGAGAATACTCACTCCGCTGGCACGTGGTGCCTCTGAAGCCAGGAGCACATTCACACGTGCCTTCATCAGGTGAGCAAGATGCTCCATTCTTACAGTTACAGGGCAGAGAGCAGTTTGGTCCCCAGCGACCCTCAGCACACACACTGTCACAGTGGATCCCTGAGAACAAGAGAAATATACACATGCACATTAGACACACAAACTGCAAGTACGAATTTTCTATTATAAGAAGTAGCTGAAACATATACAGTATGTAAATAAATACATATTTGACATGCTAAATACTAAAACATAGCAAATATACATGCTGGATTCAAATGGAAAAACTCAATGCAATCTCCTAAGCAGGCACATACACATAGTATACAGAAATTATATCTATAGCTTCTATCCAAATATAACCAAATACACACTCAATGGCCAATTTATCTGGTACACCTACAATAAAGGTGCACTTTTGTAGATAAAATTACTGAATGTAGACCACCTGCTGATATGCACAAACTGTCAGACCCCCTCTACCCCATCCATCAGTCGAAAGAGACCAGCATATGACCAAAGCTGAACTGATATTATTTGTGTTGTGGACCATATATCAGCACTGCTGGGTTTTTAAAACACCTTTTATACCACAGCGCTGTTGAATTCTCAATTCTGTTTGATATTGATTAAACACATTTTATAACAGCATGCTCAGACAGTAGTTCCAGTTGCAAGGCAAATCGCAGGTTTCTATTAGTTGTTGTAATGCGTTATCATTTCTCTCATACCAGCTTACATAGGGACTTGTAAGGCAGGCGCTCCACATACACAGATTAAGAAATGTGTGCAATTGTTGATATGGCGAAGTTTTCTATGAGAAGACATTTACTATATTTAGCATTTTTGTAAGGAGCCTCCAGCGTCAGCGCTCAGAGCTAAAGCTGTTCCTCTACAGTTTCCGACATGGGAAAATAATTTTTTTGTTTTAACTTCAAATGAGAGAAAAAAAGAGAGGGTGGTGAGTTTATAGTTGCTATAATGTAAGCGAATACAGGAACTAACTTGTTTTGCGGACGTTTCACAACATTAAAATGTAACTATGAATGGATAAAAAGTACAGCATTTCAATCGTTAACAAATTAAAAAAAAAAAAAAACATCTGGTATAAGAGGAATAAAAACGTCAGGATTTGTTGTTATTGGAAAGTAACTACATCACACCACAGTTGATTATTTTCCTATAACAGCATGCCCTCTTGTGTTTTATTCCTTACTTAAACGCCTCAATGTGATTGATGGTTAAGAACAGCTCACCAACGTACGCACCAATGTACCCTACCGACAGCATGCTGTTGCCATAAACTGAATACCGATGAAGCACTAGAGGTCGACTACTGTGCATAGAAAAGTCCCTCACAAGGTATAAGTGTCTCTAACACAGGAATCATGTCATTAAAAAAATGTTAAAGATCAGAATAATAAAATTGCTGACTTTGAAGCAAGATAAAAGGAGAGACATAGCAGAGAGAGAGAGAGAGAGAGAGAGAGAGAGAGAGAGAGAGAGAGAGAGAGAGAGAGAGAGAGAGAGTCCTCCTTTATATGATTAATATCGTTCTGTAGTTTAAGAAAAGTGGGAATTAAATCCTGTTCTTGATGCTGAGTATCCTTCAAGTGTACTTTAGTGCAGCCCATAGAAGTGCAAGAATGTGCTCACATCTGATTGTCTTTTTCAACTCTTTAAACTCATGTATTCTCAGAATTGGCAGCCATGAAAAATTTAACAAGTTGAGATATAAGGAAGAATATAAATTATCATATCTCTGTCTGTTTGTGTGTGTTCCAGGCTTTCCCCCCCCTCAGACTGGGCATTGATAAGCAGCATTGTAAAGCAGAGCCGGGCCAAGACACAGGACAAAGGCCTCTTTGAGGACCCGAGAGTGTTGCTAGGTGATGGGGAAAAGCTGGCGACAAACTCTGGAGAAGTAGCACTGAAGAAATGCCCGTGTATTTAAAGGGCCAGGACAACACACAATATCATCAGTATGCTACTCGAATCTTAGAGGGGAAACTGAGAGAGGTGAGGCAAGAACAGTAGAGGAGAAAACAAAAGAGAGGGGAAAAGAACAAAGGGGTGATAGCAGGAAAGAACAGGATATGAGAACAGAGATGAGAGGACATTAAAGGAGATGAGATGAGACTAAAATACATGAGACAAAAACAGACTACATAAGAACAGAGATAAGATGAGATTAAAGGGGATGAGAGAAGATAACACCAAAGGAGAACAAGAATATTAGCAATAATAATGTTTTATATAATCATAAAAGAACGACAAAAAACAGCATGAGTAAGCAAGCCTAGTTTTCAAAAAGTTGTTTTACATCATAGCAGCAACTAGTGATGCAGTAATATAAAATCCAACGCAAACCTCATAAACACCTGAATTTGAAAATCGTGAAAACTGGCTGTTTCTTAATAATCTGTCAATGAAATAGGAAATATGGGTGGGACAATCAATCAGTCAGCAAAAATGCCTGGCAAAAATACTTAGAATAATTAGAAGACTCCTCTGGGATCAGCATGCTGGGATCAGCTTGTTATGGACTAGTTATGGCCGGAGTCTTACTGATGGCTAACATCACCATGCCACACACGATGCGTGGAGATCCAGAGCAATACAGTTGTGGCAAAGGTGGCAACAAAACAAAGAGCTGGGAAACACAGCAAAGTGAACATAAACAAGTGTAATGAAGCACACAAGGCCAACACATGTCCAAAACAAGAAAGCGATCAGGTTTGACTTACAAGAGGAGGAGAACAGAGGAGGAAGAAAGAAAACAGCTAGAGAGAAGAGAGAGAAGAGGTTTCTATTTCCCACTGATCTGAAATAATTGACCAATTTAACATCACACACTATAATAAACACTAGAGTAGAAGTAGTATATTTGGGTCATGTCGTTACTAGAGCATACCAGGATGTAGCCTGCATGTTTATCCTAGGCAGAGACACACAAACACAGCTCACCTGTCCAGCCTGCGAGACAGCGGCAGTGTCCTGTGGCAGGGTGACAGCCATCAGCATGACTGCAGTCACAGCGCTCTCGACAATCCATGCCATATGTCCCATCCTAAAGAGATTACATCATTACACAATACTGCTTACAGTTGAAGGTTTGGATTCTATTGGGTAAAAATAAAATACTTCTGTATACATATTACGTGTTATAGTTAATAGTAATGTGATAAATTTGATACACTGTGCGGAAGCACTACAGTATGCTCTTTCAACGAGTATTGCATTAATTCCTAATGGACTAATGGACTTCTAAGATAAAGTGAGTTTGCTCTGCGAAAAGCTTTCATTCAAAGCTATGCTGCTTCATTCAGAGCCCGTGGTCTCTTCTCTTTATGCTGTACATACCATTGCACACCATTAAAAAAAGTTGACTTCTAACATGTTCATCATGCCTGAAAAGTATTCAGTTGAGATTTAAAACTATCCAAGGATCAATTATATGATTTGAAAAAAATCAGTAAACAAGAAAAGTCATTGTGATCACTACAGTAAAGAAGTGTGTGAACTTCTTAGAAAGCTCACCTGGCAGCGTACGCCACATCGTTCACCTCTCCAGCCTGGAGCGCAGGTACACTGGCCATCTAGAGCATTACAAGCTCCACCGTTCCCACACATGCAGGTGAGGTTACAGCCGAGTCCCCACGTACCACTGGGGCAGTTTATAGAGCAGTGCACTCCATGCCAGCCTGGGTTAAAGAGAAGGACATGAGGAAAGTTCTCTACACCCACAAATTTAGATGTGTTTACAAGCAAAATAACTACTTATGCTTATGATAAACACTTCAGATCAGATATAACTACCTAAAGGCCTATTTGGCCAATGCAGAATTTTACAGCCCAACAAACATCTGGCAACTAATTTAATAAGTAATAGTAATAATTACAAAACACTGAGCATTCAGCATAAGCAATGCATAGCTACTTGTTGTAGGGATCCAATATAATAAAGGAAATATCTGCTGATTTAAAGACAGAGTAATTAGTGAGTCCTCTTTAAATGGGACAACAGCCCTGCTTCAGAGCTAGAATAAATAGTTTTTATTTGTTTTTTTAAATGTAAAATTTCACAAGTGAAGAATAGTAGATGTAAATTACAATGAAAATCATTCTAAATAATTCTAAAAACTACTTGGTTTAAAGAATTCATCCCATCCCAAGTCCCTACATTTGTTCCAGTATAACAGAAATCACAATTAGTTGTGTGCAATTAAAACTGTCATGTGAGCTCAATATAATTACACCTGTTTCTCTAATGCCCTATGCCTTTAATGCCTTAAACTCTAAGAGTTTAATAGAGAACATACCTAAACAAACAGCATCATGAAGACCAACAAGCTATCAAAACTAGTTTCATTCAGGGTTTGGTTAAAATTATTTTTAAAAAATCCCAATCTTTGAACATCCCACTAGTAAACTGTTTACATTACAAAAAAAATGGAAGGAATGTGGCACAACCACAACTTTTATGATTTTTAATTGTAAATAATTCTGCGAACTATACTGATTGAAACACTCAGTTGTCGGGTTTTACACAAACCTTTAGAGGTTCATCCAAAGGGACAAACAAAGAACCCATTAATATTCTAGATTGAAACCAATTTTTTTTTTCTCCAAATTTTCTCCTCAATTTGGTCTTGCCAGTTCCTGCCCACTAACTAAGTCGCCCCATGACAGCTACCAACTGGGGAGGATGAGGCATATAGTGCTTCCTCCAAGGCACGTGAAGCCAACCTCCACATATTTTCAAACTGCTGCTCATGCTGCATCAGAGGGAAGCATAACACACTCAGGGGAAAGCGCTATCTACTCTCTTCCACATACATGAACTCACAGATACCCACAATTGGCCAATTTTGCTCTCTTGATTCAAACTCACAACCTCCTGTCAATACTTTTCGCTTCTGTTGTGCCACTTGTGAGCCACTGAAACAATTTTTAATAGTGCTTCAACAGAGTCCTTCATAGAATCTTTCACGAATCAGGTTGAATTACCTGCTTTGCATGTGCAGGATCCATCCACAGATGAACACGTGGCTCCATTCTTACAGGTGCAAGCGGAGGAGCAGTTTACTCCATACATCCCTGCTTGACAGCGTATAGAGCAATCTGCACCCTGAAAAGGATTTTGTGAACAAATAATTAACACATTCATCAAAAAAGCTGCTCCTTCAACAAAAGAACCATAATGATTCAGGAATTCAATCATCAGTGGTTGGAAATATCAAATAGTAAATGTGTGTTCACCTGAAAGCCTGGAGCGCAGATACACTCTCCTGTCACACTGTGGCAGTCTGCACCATTCTGACACTGACACACCTGCTGACACTCCTCGCCATAGAAGCCTGGTGCACACGTCTCATTACAGTAGATACCTGACCAACCAGGCTGGCACAAGCACTCACCTGATACAGGGTGGCAGCTGGACAGAGGCACAATACACTTTTCATCTGCCTCTTCATCTTAACTTTTAATATAATATACACACAAACAAGCACACAAAGGTTCTATTAGATTCAGCAGAACCTAAACTCAAGATGCACAACAGAAAAAAAAAAGCATAATTTCATTTCGTCACAACAAATCTTAGATGCTTGAAAATATTTGTATGAATTCAATTTTTTGAATTCCATGTCTTGAAAATGCAGATTTGAAAAAATATTTAAAAATGAAAATAAATATAAATTTATATACATTTAAATTAATTGATTGATCAATTAATTAATCAGAAGAAAATTCAGCAGTTGCCAGCTTAAGTCAATCCCCACTTTCACACAAACGTGATTCTGGTGACGTATAACTCAGGATGTGCAAACTCAGTGAATTTAAAGACAGGACAACCAGTGTTAGGCTTTGCTGGTTCTAACCTGAATTGCCATGCTACATAATGCAGTGATAAGTACATTTGCCTAGACAAAGACAGCACATACTTCCATCTATAGTGTGTTACGCATGTACATTACAAGACAGGATAGAGTAAACTAGATTCTTTTCTAACTACGAATAAAGGAAACGGGATCTTGCTACATTGCTGAATTTTTAACTACTATTTGATTGATTTTTTTTTTAAAACCTGGAGTTCAAATCGTTAAATCCAGAACTAATATACTTGAATGTCTAGTACTTGCATGAAAACTCTTCAGTAGCATCAAAAATAACAAGGTTTTTCTTTAAAGCATTAGAAATTTACACTCAGGTTCTGGTCAATCTGATCTTAACTCCATACTGTACATGCTGCAGTCAGGGGTGCCAAGAATGGGTTAAGTTTCTTGCATAAGTACACGACAGCAGTGAGTAGACTGTGTAGACAGTAATCACAGAATTTCTCTGATAGGAGACATCTACCAGCTGCCCCAGCTATGTACGTCAGGGGATCACATTTAAAAAAAAATTATTTCACCAGACCCACTTGGTACAGATTTATTTCATGAACATTATTTCAATGTGTGCACTAAAATTTTGTCTATTTATTGGAGCCATAGAGCTTTATATCCCTGAGTTTTCCACTGATAAAGTTGACATTATTTATAGGCTACTCGTTTTTAGTTAGTGAGGACTCGATTAATAATAATAATAAATATAATAACATTGAGAACCACTGATCTACTGTATATATCTTCCATTAAGCCTGTGCAATATTAATAGTCATTGAATCAAATAAAGTTCTGTTGGCGGTTATTTAATTCATGTTTATACTTCAGGGAGCATTATACATTTCTGTTATTGTACTTAAAACAGGAGGATGTCATAAAGGTTGTCCTAACGACAGTTTTCTAGAGAGTGGGGCAAACCATTTTAAACAGATAGGAGGGAAGGATTCTTTAGACATTTGCTACACTGGCGTCTGAGGTTGCTGTTGTGGTTAGTAGTCATGTTGTTGTACAGTACTGTGCAAATGTTTTAGGCACATGCAAAGATATGCTGTAGAGCAAAGATGCCTTCAAAATAATTCAATTAAATGTTTCCACATAAAAAATAAATAAAAAAAAAACAGTACCGTAAAGAGCAGTAAATAGTAGTAAATGAAACAAAGTCAATATTTGGTGTGACAAAAAAATAAAAATAAAAATAAAAATAGTAGTCTCAGGTACAATTTGTGCAGTTTTATAAGGAAATGAGCTGGTAAGTTTTATTGAGCATGTTGCAGAACCAGCCACAGTTCTTCTGGAGATTTTGACGTTCGCACTTGCTTCTTATTTTTGCAGTAAAACCCAGCAGAAACCTTCATTGTGTTTTTTGTCTGAAAAGTGTCTCTTACGTAATATGCTGCTTTCTTTAATGACATACAAAATTTTTCTGTAACATTTCATTTTGTGCCAGGAAACTGATGTTTGGGAATCTAAATTGTTAAAAAAAAAAATAGGGTGCCTAAAACTTTTGCACAGTACTGTACCTGTTGGTTGGGGCAGCTGGTGGCACCTGAAACAGCCGCTCTATTGAGGGAAAGTGAGGCAGCTGTCCACACACACAACACATGGAGCCACTCAGCTGTGCTAGCCTGTCTCATCCATAGGCCATAAACACAATGGGAAACTGTGTGTGTCTCTAAACACATAAACAGACAGACTTTCTCCCACTCACTGTTATTAAAACACTAAACTGACCCCCACATGTCTACATGTGCTGCCAGCTTTCTCTTTCTGTCACTTTTTTTGACTTTCATGCACATGTGTACAAACACTATGCAAAAACACTTAGCCAGACACATAATGTATCCTTTTAGTGTATGCTTTACCTTTGAGTGTTTGGAGCATGGCAAGGGCACTTTTTGTCACATTTGAGGCCGTAGATGCCCTTTGGGCAGATGCGGGTTTCACACATCTCTCCCGTATAACCGGGCTCGCACAGACAAGCACCGCTAATGTGGTAACACTTGGCTCCATTTTCACAGCGACAGGTCTGGCGGCAGTTCACGCCATACTTGCCAATCGGACATTCATCCTGGCACCTGCCAAGACACACGCACAAGACACACACCTCTAGGCATCAATCACATGATCACTGAGCACTGATTGGTTGTGTGTTAATGTTGGGCAGTTGCTGCTACTGCTCATGCTGCATATGCTTGTGAGAGAAAACCATAGCCAAGTCCTTCTAGATGACCTATGAGGAGCAGGTTTGTGTTTCAGTCAAGTGCAAAGTTTGTATCACCCATGGTTTTTAAATGGAAAAAGGACCCTTTCTGTATTAAAAAAATATAGATGGGGTGTGTCCTACAAGAAGACAACGATCTAAAACATAATTACATTTCATCATGACTGCAACATAAGACATCTGGCTGAGTTACAGGTATATTAAATATGTCAAGAATAATGTGATCAAGAAGATTATTGAAACTAAGAGGATTCAAAATCTGTTCTGGAGATCCTTCAAAAATTGAAGGAAGTTATAAAAGCAAAGGCTGGCATACAAGTTGTTAGAGAACATCAATATCACTTCCAAAAAAGGGAAGTGGTGATTCAGCGTTTAAGGCTTTAGACATTTGATTGGAAGCTTGTGAGTTCAAATCTCAGCACCACCAAGCTACTACTCTTGGGTCCCCAAGCAAGGCTCATAACCTTTAACTGCTCATTGGATATCTTGTCTCAATTTGTAAGCAGATTTAGATAAAACTGTCACCCAAATTACTAAATGGACATATATATGCACAGAGATGCACATGTAATATTTTCACTATTAATATACATTATTTCTGTTACTTGCAATAATGAAGGAACACGTAACATGTCAAATGTCTTGTTACAATAAATTGACAGCATTCATTCATTTTTTTTTGTCTGCAATAATATAAACACATTACTTACTTTAGTTTGTGTTTGATACCCAAATTTCCTTGTTTTAGCTTTAACTAGATAGTACAGTTATATGAAATGGGGGTTCTCATCGGCTATCTTTTTCAATGAAAGCTCTCCATGGTTGTTGAATTTTATTTTGCATTAGGTACATTTCAGTAATTTTTTAAACAATCTTTGGTAATTGTTTCATGGTCACAAAGTTGTTTTTTCTTCCTGAGCAGTCATGTTAGAACAATGCTCTTTCAAAATATAATGTCAGTCTGTGCACACTGTCACAACAACAAAGCTCCACAGCATGAATGTGGACTCTGGTTTCAATAAAGAACAGAAAGCAGAAGTGTTATTGCTTGCACACAGCTCCAAACAATCTACATCTGTTCAATTTCTCATATTTATCCATTACTGAATTCTCTACTCCTTGAAAAATGCAACCTGAGAGCCCAAGAAAGGGAAGCTTAAACTGGTGGACTCTATAAAGGTTAAAAACAAATAATTCTGATAAAAACTAAAAAGCCCAGCTCTCTTAAGCACTGTCTCTTAACAGGCGCCCGTATGAGAACTGTAGCTCATCAGAACCCACTTGTTGATAACTCCCTCCTCCGGATGAACTTTCTCTCCAGGCAATAAAGAATCAGACGCATATGGAGAACACATCCACCAGCCCACTGATAGAGGACTCACTGGTTTTGATAAATGAGTGTGTCAAGCTGGAAAAATTCAGGCCATGTCATTTGGACATGGCTATCTTCTCCATTAGCTGTGCAGATGGGCTCTGGCTAAGCTGTTCCCAAAGCTGGCACTCTGCAGAACGGATGGACTTGTGTGGGAACACATGGAAGCTGTCCAACCGCAAAGTGATTCCCACTGATTTCATTCCATGTAGAATATTGCATATCATAATGTCAGGCGTCTCCTACAGAACAACATCCATCATGAGGAAGTCCGTTATATCAACACTCTTTTGGTAACAGTGCTTTGAGAGAGCACAGGTGCAGTTCAAAACAACGTTCTATCTAAAAGTGAGAGTCCGCCTTCTTTTGCTGTTTTTTTCCCCTCACACACACAAATGTGTCCCTCCTTGAAGCTGAGAGCTGATTATTTTCCAGCCCATAGGGTGTGGTGGGATGGGGCCTGCTTGAGTTGGTCGGAAGCTTCTTGTGACGTCTGTCTTAGCCAAAGCACTTATTAACTCATAAAAATGCACTTGTAGTGCTATTCCTGTATGCCATGGTCTGCTTAAGTATATGGTTCATGCGCTGTGATGCTGGTAATTATGGGCACAGGGCTGTGCTCCCCAGCCCCAGCTTCATTCCTGCACCAAGCCCCAATTTCTGCTTCTAGTCAACTCATGGCCCCAATAACCACTGAGACCTGAATGATGCTGCCTTCAGTGTGCTATCACTCAAGATCAACAAGCCTAAGATATATAGGTATATATATCTTATATACCTCATATATCACAGGTTATACCTCAAAAAAATATCCAAAAAATCTACATTAATAATAATTCTATATAATAATTCTATACATTGATTGTTGATAGCATCATACAGAACCCACTAGGCCTGTCAGTACGCATTTTACATTTAAATCCCATGTTCTACTTTTAGTCACCTAATGGCACACTTTAACAGATTTTTAATCATAGTTTCTAATTAAGTGCCCTAAGTACATGCAATGCAAGTACTTATTGGATTCACAGTTTTTCCACTCACTGAATCTTAAAATCCATTCTAATAGACATTAAGTCGACTAAGGAAAACAGGTGAGAATTTAAAGGAAAAGCTGGTGGCACTGGTGGCACTGGTGGCCCTGGAGGGCACAGTGGCTTAGTGGTTAGCATGTTTACTTTGCCCCTCCAGGTTTGGGGGTTCAAGTCCCACCCCCGGCCTGTGCACACTGAGCTTTCATTTCTCTATATGGTATATAACTCAAACACGTAAGATAGTGAACATATACTCAGCACATGCCTTCTTCATTCATCACTCATTAATGCATACATATACCTCCATACATTTTTATGTACACAAACCGTGACCAAAAACATTTCTGGCACTAAGGCACAGTTCACTTGATTTTTTCTATGCTACACAATATCAGCAACTGATTCACCTCACAAAGACTGTGGCTACTCTGCTGTTGTGTTTGTCCCAGGATAGATTTAGGCAGAAACCACAGCTTGTCTGAAAAGTCTGCCTTAGATTAAATGGAACATCTGTCCACGCCTCTTCTCGGTGTGGACATGTGTCACTGTGATGTGACAGAACCGTGGCTAAAACCCACACAGGACAGAGGCGATGTTTTCCCCTTGCAGAGCTGAAGCATGCATAATGTAGATGCATTTAAGGATACTAAGTATATTTAGGGTTTTATTTGTCCTAGGTACACTGTAGTCGGTACGCAATTGGACAGTGACAATTGTTATTTAGTTTATGTACTCCAGAATCAATTGGATGCAGTGAATGAAACGAATGAAGTTCAGAATGCCAGCTTTCTTTCAAGGGTGTCTACATCTATAATATGTCCTTCTGTTTCATTATATACACTACATTCTCCCTGCAGCCTTCAGACCTCTGAACATAATATACACTATATACATAGAGGTGACAAATTAAAGAAAGAACCAGTGGGACTGTTGTGCTTTTGGAGGCATTTTGCTGGCATGATTTGGTTCCATTTGGAAGGAAGAGTCACTGCACTGAGAAGCACAAAGTTTTGACTCATCATTCTTTCCCTATAATGAAACATTTCTATTCTGATGAAAGCAGTGTCTCCAGGATGACATTTTCCCAATACACATGGCACAATGGCTTCTGAATGATTTGATTACTATAGAAATGATGTGAATCATATGCAGTGTTACATTATAATCCTGAGATTGCACAGCTGGTGTTTATTTTCAGTGTGAATTAAGAACAGCTGACTTCACAACTTAATTATCATGCGACCTTGCTGCAAGTGGTGATTATTGATCATGCCTTCATACAAACCTATAACATACAGTATCTGACCCAGTCCCCATTCACCCAGATACCAATTACCATATCGAGCAACCCTGTGGATCAATCAACACTGCCAGCTTACTCGTATGACCACATTTAATTGACATTGACATGAACTAAATTAAAACTAAGCTTGTAGGGAGAACTGTTACTTAAATGTGTTTTTTTCTAATAAATATACTAATTAAATACTATTATGTTCTAGTTTTTCAAATAAACTAAACAACTTTATTCAGTCATTAATTAGATAATAATAATTAGCATAAAATCACATCAAATCTCTCATATGGATATGTGTCTCAATGTCATGAATGGCTTCATTCAAATGGGGTCGTGTTCACCATGTTTCTAAGATGGCTCACACTTATTCACAACATTTCAAAATTTTCAAATAGCACCAAGTTCACCAGTTGTAATGCAGCTGCATGTTGAGTTTCCTCCATATGGAAAAACCCACAAAAGTTTAATGCTGATTTTCGTCTTTTCTTAGTAATGTACCATGACAGCTGAGGGAAACGTTGACACTTTTGACAGTTTTGTCTCATTTTTAGTGTCATTCCGCCTTATATATTGTTCTTGGTGTTCATATAAAAAATGTTGTGAATGCAAACATAACATACTAAGTCATAGCATGTTATGTTTGCATTCACAGCATTTTTATTATATTGTTATTCTTTTGCACTACTTGTTATACCTTACACTTCCTCACTAGAACTGTGTTGGTGCTACACCGTCTCTTACTGTGCCTATTGTCCTGTTTTAGTAGTTATTGTACTGTCTTGTGCTGTTTGCACACATTTGTACTTATTTAGTGTAGTCTCATGTAGTTCTGTGTTGTTTTATGTAGACGATGGTCCTGGAGGAAGGTTGTTTCGTTTCGCTGTGTACTGTACCAGCTGTATATGGTTGAAATGACCGTAAGCCACTTGACTTGACTTGATATTTCCTAGCAACAGCTTTCTTATGACTTTAACCACTTGAACGGTGTTGTTTATTGCATATTCACCTTCCCAGGTGAAAAGAACGTTCATGAATGCTTTTGAACAGACAAAATGCCATGATCTTCCCCTTGTTTTTGTTGTAGCTCCTATTCTGTTGTTAGTATATGACCCTGTCTGGTCACTGTTTATCTTTTTTGTTTTCACCTGTTTCTAGTTTCCTTTCATTTGTTTGTGTATATTTACTCTTCTGTGTCTGTGAAGTCTGAGTTCCAAGCCTTAATCTCTGTGCTTTTTCTAGTTCTGTATATCTTCTTGTTTTGTCTGTTTGTCTAGTTTTGACTCTTGCCTATTGTCCTGTTTATAGAACACAGGTTAACACTGGCTGGCTGTGATCTGATTCATGCTATGGGCATTTTTGTGCTAATACACATTAAGTAGAGTAAATACAAATTTTTCAAGGAACAGCAAAGCTTATGTCTCACCTCTCCCCAGTGTAGCCTGGACTGCAAAAACACTCTCCTGTAGAGGAAGAGCAGGTTCCTCCATTGTGACACTGACAATCCTGAGAGCAGTTCCTACCAAAGCGACCCTTGGGACAGGGCTGTCCACACACAGTTCCCTGGACAAAGACACCCAAGACATTTATACAGACCTTTGGAAAAATTACTGAGGTTCTATACAGCTCCTATAACATAAGTAATAACTGCAACTAACTTGTCGCTGAAGTGGCTGACATTCCACAACATGTAACTATAAATGATTAAAAAGTATGACGTGGTGTAGTCATTGGCAAATTTCTGTTGGATAAAAGGAATAAAATCTGCTGGGCATACTATTATAGGAAACAGTAACTCTGCTTTGAGTTAGACTGCATCACACCACACAGTCACTGACTATTTTCCTATAACATCACACCCCCAAGTCTTTTATTCCTTATGTAAAACATTGTTGTGGAAATGTCACATTAAAGGAAGCATAATGTGTGTTACTACCATCCAGCCAGCAGGACAGGAACATTCTCCAGTTACGTGGTGACACACTCCACCGTTCTGGCAGGGACATCGCTCCTCACACTGCTGCCCGTGTTTGCCTGGAGGGCACAGATCCTCACAACTGCACAGAGACATCAAAGGGAAGATAATGAGACTTACCACATTGTCGTATATATTTGTGTGCACCTTCTGTTCATGCAAGTGTGTATTACTGGTACATTTTATGTGTATTTTTGTCTATTTTATGAGTCTATTTGCATGTGTACGTGACTTACAATGCTCCAGTATAGCCGGGGCTGCATGTGCACTCCCCTGTGACATGGTGGCAGGTGGCATTGTTTTGGCATTGGCATTTCTGCTGGCAGTTGTTACCATAGGTGCCCGCCTCGCAGCACTCCTCACACCGCCAGCCGCGGTAGCCAGTTGTGCAGATACACGCGCCTGTGATGGGGTTACACAGCGCTCCGTTTTTACACTGACACCGGTTGCTGCAGTGAGGACCCCAGTGACTACTGTCACATGCTGCATAGAGAGTAAACACATGCAGAGATCAGTTTTTTCAGTGTCTTCATGATATTAGCTTTTAGGTAACAATAAGCTCATAAATTTAAGCCTTTGGTAATAATCTGCAAATAGAAAGCACTTTCCACTTTTATCAATAGTACTGATAAATATCCATGAAAATACAGGTTGAAAATGCCCCTGTGTCTACCTGCTACTCCAAAGAGTGAGTATTAGCAACAATATTAGTTAACCTAGCTAGCCATTCAGAAAACTCACATTTATCACATGTAAACAAGAATTGGAAACTCAGTTAGTAAATTATTATGAACATAATAAGCAAACCTGTCAAAATACACCATAATAATCGGAACTATTTTTTTCATCACTTACATTATCTACGTTAACATCATTTTGGTGTCAGCTTAAGTGACCCACCTGTGATTTTTCCATGAGTCTTTTAAATGTTGCTGTTCTACGAAAGAGAATCTGCATATAGCGATCTCACAAATGTCCTCTGTAAGATTAACATGAAGGAAAAATCCAGCATAACTTTAATCCATGCACTTTTATGTTGACTAGCCATAGCATACAGACAGATTTAATCTCCACATTCAAAAATGTTTGCTTTTTTATTTACCATAATACTTCCAAAGTGGGTCAATAAACATCTATGATTAATGGTTTAGTTAATATTTTTTGATTATGTGTCTGCCAGATTAATAAAGCTCATAATAACAGGTCGTCCTGCCCATAATAACCACATCAGATTCAGCACTGAGTCTTAATTAAATCTACATTTAAATCAGAGGACACAAGTGTGTACCGCAAGATGGGACTGACGAGGCAAACCCAAGGATTAATGTCCTCATATTTAGTCAAGGATATAAACCAAGCAATGATGTCACTAGCCATTACGAGATGAAATAGCCCCGAAACACAGCTTTTTTCTGCCCAGTTCTGACAGTTGCTGATTTTGCTGCCATGCCCTGATCCTCAGCCTCATTTTATGGGCAGAGTAAAAGTGTTGCTGAAGTAAGCTAGCAGCTGTCTGTTCTTGAGATCCTTACAGAGCAGTAAACTAAATCTTTCCTAATAGTTTAATGGAAAATACTCAATTTAGTATAATTAGTTTACACAGAAATCTAGAACAAGTTCATCAAACATATCCAGTGAATACTATGTGTTTTAGCGTTGCAGCCCGAAGTGAAAACTTTTGAAAATTACTTCTGGAAATATGATGTAGACCATCCATCTTTTTTTCATACTGCTTATCCTACACAGAGTCACAAGGGAGCCTGTAGCGTATCTGAGGGAACTCGGGGCACAGGCAGGGGACACCCTGGAAAAGGTGCCAACTACACACACACTCACACACTACAGACAATTTGGAAATGCCAATCAGCTTACAATGCATGTCTTTGTACTGGTCGAGGAAACCGGAATACCCAGAGGAAACCCCCAAAGCACGGGGAGAACATGCAGGCACCGCACACACAGGGCGGAGGTGGGATTCAAATCCAAACATGCGAGGCAAACATGCTAACCACTAAGCCACCGTGCCCTTCATGATTTAGACAAATAATCAATTCAACTGCAATTTACAATTTTTAATTTACAAATATAAACTATCTGTACAGTGATTTTAACAAATGACATTGTCACAAATCAGCTTTACAGAAATCTGAATGTAGATTTAGATGATAAGCAATGAGCAAACCAGAGGCTACAGTAGTGAGGAAAAAACATCCTGAGATGATATGAGGAAAGGATGTTCAGTATGTGTGAATAAGAGTCTTGGACAGTCTTTATGATTACAGCAACAGTTCTTAGGTACAAGTTTGCAATATTCAGGTGAGATTATCCAGTGAAGAAAGGGTTTTGAGAAATGCAAAACTTTAGTTTATCCATGTGGAACCATCGGCAGCAGCAGTAAGGCAGTAAGTGTGAGAAAGCTCCAAGTAGAGAATAAACTACCGTCATTTAATAATCGCATTTAGCAAGGCTAATGTAACGCCCAACCTAATCACCAAACTGGCATCAGGCATAAAACATATGTTATTTTCCCCCACATTTTGGTCTCACCTTTAGAGGCACATCTGTTAAGCTTGAAATGCCGCCCAAGACCACAGCTGATGTGATCAGTCCAGATTCGAGTATGCAGGAGAGGCCCATACACCCCAGACCACGCGTTTACACTAGAACTGCTTTAATCTGCCTAAAGAGACGTTCTTTTCCAGCAAAGACAGGAAACTGGTATGAATGGATTAGGAGAGTTTAGTGAGCCTGTAACAGCTCGTTAGAGTTTTGTGGTTTCAGGTTAAAGGCTGTGTGTTTTAACTATTGACTTCACTGTGGAGTCAATAAACACTTCTGATGGCAGAGTACACAAAGCAAGCTGACGTTAGAGACAACTTCATTTGGGCCCTGGAAGACTTTTAACACTGAGTTCTCCTGACTAGACATAGCTTACAAACAGAATTCAGATCCATTTTCAAAAATGGTTGTTTTTCACTGTTAACCTATTAGGTTTCCAACATAGGTCGAAAACCAGGAATCATTTGAAGATAGTCAACCAGAGTTGCTTTTAATGGGTAGTGTATGATATGATGTTGTGATGTATGTGATGCATATCTCCTAGACTAATAAAGAAACATACTGCCTTATAATCACAGCAGAGTGATCACATACTAAATAAAGCATTGTACTTGATGATAAGAGGATGCTAGTGTATAAAACAAGCAGTAAAAACTTCATGAATTGGACAAATCCCGGGACTGACATCCTCGTCTCCTCACATATGCAACTGTATCTGTTACTGTAATGTGGTACAACAATAACATATTGCACACAAACCAGTTTTTTCCTGCTCTCAACCAGTTATGATGAGAAATTAAAGCACTGACACGGGTGGAGTGATCTTTGAAATCTGCCATCACAGTGAGATTTCAAACCCACTTTAAATTTTGAATATTTTTTTTTTAATTGACACTGCTTATGTCGCCACATTTCAACATAAATAGCCTACTTCACTAACCTTCCAATATAATAGACTTTTTTTTTTTTTTTAACATTTTACAAAAAAGCTCTTAGTGTGAGTCATCATCTAATTCTATAATTAACAGAATACATAAAATGTTAAACCAAATTGATTTATTTCCATCTTAGTGAGATGAAATTAGTCAATATAAATGTTGGCTCAGGGTGCTCACACATGAATGAACAGCTACAAAAGCACAAGCACAAGCAGACAAAAAAACACATTCATTTGATGCTTTGTCAGACAGTCAGTTATCTGCCACTAAAATATAGATGGAAAATCTACAGTCCTCTCCGAAACTATTGGAAAGGCAAGGCCAGTGCATTTGTTTGTTCTACACACCAAAGACATTTGGGTTTGAGATCAAAAGATGGATGAGACAAGAGTTTAGGATTTCACCTTTTATTTCCTGGTATTTACATCTAGATGTGTTAAACAGCATGCAAGCCAAAGCCATGACACTACCTCCACCATGTTTCACAGATGAGCTTGTATGTTTTGGATCATGAGCAAATCCTTTCTTTCTCTACACTTTCCATGAATTTGGTATTCAATTTTGAATTTGGTTAATCTTGGTTTGGGGACTTTTGTGCTCATCTCTGCATTTCTTTGTGAATTCCAATCTGGCTTTCTTATTCTTATTGCTGATAAGTGGTTTGCATCTTGTGGTATGGCCTCTATATTTCCGCTCTTGAAGTCTTCTTCTAACGGTGGATTGTGATACCTTCACCCCTGCCCTGTGGCAATTGTTGATGATGACATTCCATATTGTTGTATTGGCTATGCCCAATGTTTGTTCAATGTCTCTGATTGATTTTCCCTCTTTTCTCAGATTCAGAATGGCTTCCTTTCTCCCATAAACAGCTCTCTGGTCTTAATGTTGACTTATCTGTTTTAACAATAAATGCAGTCTTACATTTACGGCACTTGGCAGACACCCTTATCCAGAGCGACTTATATCTTTATTTCATTTATACATCTGAGCAGTTGAGGGTTAAGGGCCTTGCTCAAGGTCCCAACAATGGCAGCTTGGCGGTGCTGGGGTTTGAACTCACGACCTTCCGATCAGTAGCCCAACTGAGCTACCAGTGCCCAGGCTTCACAGGTGCAACTGAAGGCTAAAACCAAGAGTAGATGTTCAGTGCTATTTAATGTTTAAACAATCAATACAACAGGACACACAGAACACAAAATCCTGGACTTTATTTTTTCTTTTTGCATCTTGGTCACAAAAATAGGGTCTGTAGTCATGAGTTTACCAGACACGGTGTCACAAACTAATCAGGTTAAATGATCTCAAAACAGCTCCTCTCAGTTTTCACAGTTGTTGCTTTTTCAGCCATGATCCTCAGTCTCGGTTTATGGGCTGCATTAAATTTGGAAGCGTTGCTGAGAAAAGCTAGCAGCTGTCCAATCCTGACTGAGCTTTTTACAGCACTAAGTTAAACTGAGCAATAAAATTAGGCTTTCTTAACAGTTCAATGGAAAATACTTCACCAGTTTATATGCATTTAAATGAGTTCAAAAAAATTTAATCTAACTAGAACTGAACAAGATGTTGATATGGTCAGTTGCTTCAAAGATTGAGACAGAACAAAAAAAAAAAAAGCTGCACTTCTACTTCTTCAGGCAGCACTTTAAAAGCTTTCAGTCACATAAGTGCATAAGTGCCATCTATTCACATGAAATAGTCCTTAAGGCTTTTTTTTTTTTTTTACCAGTTCTACAGTAACCACTTGTTTCAAAATGCAGGTGCATTATGTCCATTTTACCACTAGGTACAGGTTAGGGTTTGTGGATTTACAGGGCTGCTGGGGTTCAATGAGATTCACGCTAAACCAGGGTTTCCCACATCACATGGTCTCAATTTGCATAAGTCAACTCACATGAAAGATTTATAAAAGTTTTAACTTAGGATGAGGAGATAGGGTTGGTGATCATAGTCATCTTACTCATACTCATAATTCTCTTATAATATGTTGCCCATATTTTCATCACAGTCACTTCCATTCATGAAAATTCCATCCATGAAAAATAAATTTGACCATGGGACTTATAAAACCAGAAAAATCCCTCTTCTGTCTTCTAGAAATTCTTTGTAGTGTTCCATGTCCCATTAGACTGCACTGTGCCTAGCGTGCATCAGTGCTTTCTGGCCCTGGTTAAAAGTCCAGCGAATTTCCTCAGGGTAAAAAACACTGAAGGGTCTGTACGCACAAAACCCTTCTTTTCAGAGAGCTACATGTGTAAGACCTGACCTAGTTTAAACACAGTGGACCTGGAGGCCTCGCCATGCTTTAGCCTGCACACTAAAGGCCCCCTATTGTCCCACTCAATAAGAGACTCAGTACCCTAGAGAGGAAATGAGCTTCAGGACGACAGATACAAATGAATCTGTGCCCAATGTTGAGTAGTGTGCCTGTATTTGCACTGTTAAATTACACAAATGATTCACTGACACAAATTAATACAAACAGAACAAATAGAACTGAGCAAAACTATCAGAAGAATGAACAGAGTTTGTTTTCAGTGTGTTGTATAGTTTTACAGACGATTATAATGTTGTTTTATACTAAATCTGAGAAACAATTTTCCTTGGCTTCTGCCTCTTTGAATGGATAAGTAACTGGGTTATTAGTTGATGATATCACTGATGATATCTCAATCTGCACTTGAGAGTTTCAGATTTGTGGATCAATTTTGGACTGTGCTTCTTAGATTTCTGGAAATTAAATATAAACCAATTAAATTGGACCTTAATTACTACTTGCAAATAATTTTAGATTTTTAAATTAAATTACATTAACCCCAAAAAATCTAGTTTAAACTTTAGCCTTGATTTTTCCACCTGCAAGCTTGTTCCAAAATTATCCCAATTTGGTATAAAAACCACAGCCCTGGCAACCCTTAATTCAGTGAAAAATTGACATATAATTAAATGCTTAAATAAATGCTATTAATAGCGACTAAAGTAGATTCCATTTCATTTTTCAGTCTATTAAAAGTGATCAAATTTCATCATGATGCAAGTGATCCCTCCAAAAATACGCACTATTAGATGAGATAACAGCATCAATAGTTACTAATCAAAACATTTTAGCAGTATTTAAGCAATTATACACTTTTTTATTTGCATATTGTAATTTTACTTTCTTGTTTGTTTCTCTGGGTCTCCAGAGGACAAACATGATTCAAAATCCAGTCTCAGCTGTTTTTAGTTGGAAACAGAGTCATCTTGATTTTTTTCAGGCCTGTCAACAGGATTACAAATGACCTTGGTGATATACCACTAATCACACATGGTATTTTGAGATTTGTTTTGGGTTGTGTAGCCACAGCTAAAATGCAGTACATAAGAGGTCAGCAGGGTGCTTCCAACAGGGTCGGTACTTCTAATTTGTCCTGCGGTGTGGTTATGGGGCGCCGAGACATCTGTTTCTCATAATGCACCACACAGGTGCCTCCTGCATTTATTAGGACGTTTCCACAGAGGGTCAGAACTGAAGACAATTAGACAGCAAATAGGAAAAGACCGAGCAGCTGACCGATGACTTATTAAGACCGAGATATTAGTGTGTCTTCATGAAATGCACATTCCTAGTTTTAAACTGCTAAAATTAAGATGCCTGTAATGCAACAGATAAATAAGCAAAAAATTTGAATGCAGTTCCTCAAAAAATACTGCCTGTTTAGAAAGGCCAATGTCCCAGCTACAATCTGGCTTCACTTGACAAATTTACAATCTGAGCATGAACCAGAATGACGCTTATGGAAAAGGGTCAGTTACTGCAGAAAAAAACAGTGGATGTAATTAATGCGGCCAGTTGTCGAGAGAGCAGTTGGGCTTTGTCTGTGTTGAAATCTCAAACCCCTGTTCGCGCGCGCACACACACACACACACACACACACACACACACACACACACACACACACACACACACACACACACACACACACACACACACACACAGAGCCCTTTCTGAACTCTGCAGGACCTATAAGACCCCCAACTTTAATAAAGATGCAGAAACAGCAGCCAAAAAATGGACAGGCAGCAAATGCCTAACAGACTATGGAGAGATTGGGATTTATACTTAGCCTCTTTTTGACGTCAGTCATACTTGTAGAGAGAGTGTTCAATGTGATACTTGACATGTAGCTTGTCATGTTACTGAGAACCGCAACACATCCTCTGTCCCATGTTGGAAAACTTAAAGTTACAGCTTTACTTCTGACTGTAATGATATAAATGATATATCTTCACCATATCAGCAAACCTCGGGACAAAAGGCAGGGGACACCCTGGATGGGGTACCAACCCACTGCAGGGCACAATCAAACACCCATTCACACACTACAGACAAAATGCCAATCAGCCTACAGCACATGTCTTTAGACTGAGGGAAGGAAACCGGAGTACCCGGTGGAAACCCCGGAAGCATGGTTAGAACATACAAACTCTGCATACACAGGACGGAGGCAGGATTCAAACCCCCAACCCCGGAGGTGTGAGGCAAACATGCTAACCACTAAGCCACCATGCCCCCCAATTAATATAAACCTGTGATCTGCTTTGCAGCTGGAACTACTGTAGAAATTTACCTAACACCTTCTGACCAATTAGAATGAAGAATTCAACAGTGCTGTGGTATAATTAACTCGATGTTGAGATGCTTTTAGCAAAATTAGTCCTTCTGATTTCCGTTATTACATTTATAACAATAAACACATCTACAGCATTTGACAAATAACATGTTTGAAAAGCCATTGTGGCAAAATAAATGTTAGACAGGAGGAATTGTGGATATATAATTTTATATAGTTTAATGGTTTATAAGCCATAACCCAATTTATAAAGTTGAATGGTTTAATCACACAACTCCTGCATGGTGCACGTACAGGTGCATCTCAGAAAATTAGAATATCGTGGAAAAGTTCATTTTTTCCTGTAATTTAACTCAAAAAGTGGAACTTTCATATATTCTAGATTCATTACACATAAAGTAAAATATTGCAAGCCTTTTTTTGTTTTAATCTTGATGATTACGGCTTACAGCTCATGGAAATCAAAAATCCAGTATCTCAAAATATTAGAATAAATAATTTATAATACAGAAATGTCAAAATTCTGAAAAGTATGTTAATTTATGCACTGAATACTTGGTCGGGGCTCCTTTTGCACAAATTACTGCATCAATGTGGCGTGGCATGGAGGCAATCAGCCTGTGGCACAGCTGAGCTGTTATGGAAGACCAGGTTGCTTTGATAGCGGCTTTCAGCTCATCTGTATTGTTGAGTCTGGTGTCTCTCATTTTCCTCTTGACAATTCCCTATAGATTCTCTATGGGGCTCACCTGTACATAGTTTTAACACAACTTTACAATGGCAGTGGTAATTTTCTTCGGATTTTTTTCCCTTCTAAACAGACCATGCTGACACTGCTGGCATTTCTGGGATTTCTTTTTTCCACAGTGTTTTCCAGTGTTCATTTCAGCGGCATAGTGGTAGCGGCATAGTGGTACGGCTACGTCCACATCAGGTTTAAATATGTATAAAGATACACAGATAACCGAGGCACTAAGCAGATACAGATAAGTGTTGCCCTACAGAACAAACCCAGTGTGTTGATTCTTATAAGATCTTCTGCTCAAAATCAATATTGACCAGGTGTAAAATCAGCCTTAGCAGAGTTGTACCATAAATAGAGTGGACACTTGTGTGCAGTCTCACCAGACCCTTCAAGAACAGTGTTTTTTATTGCTAGTGGTGAGATTTAAAAAGTGTTGTACACTGTAACACAAACCTGAACAACAGCTGTTCTGAGCATTAATGTAAAGCCACTTCTTCAACATGAACGCTGCTTTTTCAGCCATGAAACTGTAGAAGTGTGTCGCGTCCGCAGCGCCAGCCATCAATACATCATTAGAGCAGAAAACAATATGACCAGGATTTGCTAAACCTGAGAATGGTGCATTAATCTAAAGCAGCACTTGAGTTAAAGGTGGAAAACATGAGTTACCATATGGTGGTGTACTTTGCATTGTTGTCATGAGACACCTCAGATAGGATTATCACAAGCACTGAGCCCTGAGGTGATTTCCTGCATTTCCTCCATGTTATTCTCTACTTCTTCCTCAGCCTTTTGTGCATGTAAAGAAGGCAATTTCTGCTTTGCTTCTTGAACCCAGTAAAATCCAGAGACACATTGTTATGGCCCTGTGACCTGTAAAGTGAGAGGCCCTCACACTGTGAGCATCTGAGCATCTTTGAGGAAATGAATAACATATTAGTGTCTGCTTCATGAGACCTCCTTTGGTGAAGGGATCAGATGAGGCCATGGAGGAGTCTAGCCTTGAGCTAATGCTGCTCAGATAGATCCAGAAATACAATCGGGTTTTTCAGACAATGGTAAGCCACTGCCAGGTTGTATTGAAAAGGCTACCCAATTACAGGACAGCAAAAACCATCCCTACCAATTAGCTTCACAGAGCTCGCTCAATTAGTGTCACTATCATCATGCCATGTTATCAAGTACAGAAAGAATGCAAACAACATAGCAACATGTTCCTCTAATTAGTCATATACAGTGATCTAGTGTGTAAACACCACTGGATTGCCAACTATAATAAACCATCTGGTTTGACCTGAGTAGCGTTAGTACTTTTACCAGTTGACTTTGATCACAAACATAGTTAGTGAGTAAGGACTGAGCAGATTTAAGATGAACCGAGCGACAGAGCTAGATCACAGTAATCATACTTATCTCTTTAACTAAAGAGTTGTCGGTCCAGCACATCCCACAGATGCTCAATCGGATTGAGTTCTGGGGAATACGGAGGCCAAGTCAACACCTTTTTGTCATGTTCCTCAAACCATTCCTGAACAATTTCTGCAGTGTGGCAGGGCACATTATCCTGCTGGAAGAAGCTAGCTCCATTAAGGAATACTGTTGCCATGAAGAAGTGTACTTGGTCTGTAATAATGTTTAGGTAGGTTTTACATGTCACAGTAACATCCACATGAATGCCAGGACCCAAGGTTTCCCAGCAGAACATTGCCAAGAGCATCACACTGCCTCTTGCCTTCTTCCCATAGTGCATCCTGGTCAAGCTAGATCATAACAGGTAAAGTGTCACAACAATTTCCAACGGGTTTTGGTATTATTCAAACACAAGTATACATCATGCCTTACAGGGCCTAATGCTGCCAGCTGCTAGTCTGGTACTGGATTAACATGGTCATACTGGGTGAGTAGCAAGATATTATGCTACTTTAAACTTTTTTCCCCCTGGCAGCATATGTACAAACCCTCTAAAATGAATACTACTCAGCACTCCTTTGATTCATAACACCACCATAAGCTACATTATATTGCAATGTAGCAAACTAACAGGTCCTTTCATGTGTACCTGTATCCTCTTACCTCCATCTTTCTTAAAAATGAATCCCAGCCCATTGCTAACTAGAAAAGCTTGTTTAATTCCTGAGGGACGCAGAGAGATTGCAGACATAACAATGACCTTTTTATTTAGACCCTGAAACACAAGATGAGCCCAGACTGCAGCCACTGAGGAGCTCATCTAATTCATCTGAGCCGCCATTAACCCACTACACTCGGCACACCTGGCCATGAGGGCACAGGGATTGTGCCTGGCTTCACGGAGTGTATAAACTAATAAAGATCAATAAATGAAAGAGGTGGAGATCAAATGGGCACTGGCTAATACCTATAGGCTAGAATTTACTTTAAAAAACCGTCATGCACAGTGCTCAGAGATTCGTTTTTCCTAGTTTGAACAAAAGAGGGTAAAATGCTAGAAATATCACACTTGCTTACGTGGCCTTGACTTTAAAAGTGTGGATGGATGGATCTACAGTACTGGTGCAAATTTCATGCATCAGATCCAATAAAAGCTTATATATTCTTTCAAACTGACTTTAAAAGTGAGTCAGTCATTACCTCCATCTTATGTATGTCAATGAATTTCACCCAAAATGATATAATGGTGGCAGTAAAAATAGTGAATTAATGTATGTAAGTATATAAGCCAAGCACATCTCATTATATAAGAAAAGTAGTTAGATATGAAGTGTAGACCTTTAGTGGCTAGCATAGTTCAGTTCAGTGCAAACAGTTTCATGGTGAAATAAAGAAAATGCTTTACAAATTACAATTTAAAAACTACCCAGGGCCTTAATCAGGAGCAAATTTTAGTGAGGTTATTCTAAATTATACAGCAGGTAGTCCTGTTCCATTAATTTGATTGGACAAGTGGTGTTCCAAGAGTGCGTATATTTAGTATAACTGCACTGGGATGTTTCACTGTTTGTATCACTCATCTGCTCGTTTGGGTTCGCCACATAAAATTCCAATTCTAGCGATAGTTTGTTACACTGAAACCGTTACCCCAATAGAGGTATGACATCATCAGTGGCATGGCAAATGATACATTTTTCATGAATAGACCTTTTGATATAAAATATGAAAGCTCATGAGATGAAGATGAAAAGGAAGTCAGGAGTCAATTTCACTGGAAGTACCTTTAACGAGAATGTACAAATCAATGTTAGCTAGCTAGCCAGCTAGCCAACTGGCTATAAATTGAATGTGGCTTCTTTGGGATCTATTTCTACTAGCGGAGCAAAATTAAACAAAACATTTGGCCACATTGTGTCCAAAATATCATTTATTTGATATTAGTTTCTTGTTAATAGAACTGTTGTATTATACTGACTGTTGGCATGGCTAGAATTAGCTACGGGTGAATCGCAGCTGTTCTGATATTCAGTATAACTGCACTCTTGCTCGTGTGATATTGCTGAGACTTCTTGTTTTACATTTACATTTAATCATTTAGCAGACACTTTTGTCCAAAGCAACTCACAAATGAGGAGAACAATAGAAGCAATTCAGTCAACAAGAGGGCAACGGTATACAAGTGCTGTAACAAGTCTCAGTAATTCTAGCACAGTACACATAGAAAATTATATAAACTATATATATATATATATATATATATATATATATATATATATATATATATATATATATATATATATATATATATATATATATAAAAACAGAAAAACAAATAGAATAGGTAAGTGCTAGTATTAATTGGTCAGGTGCTGCGCCGAAAAAGAAGTGTCTTTAGACGTTTTTTGAAAATGGCTAAAGACTCAGCTGCTCGGATTGACGGATTGACATGTATTTACATTTCATTTTGTATCTACACTCACCATCCACTTTATTAGGAACACCTGTACACCTGCACTTTTATGCAGTTATCTAATCAGCCAATCATGTGGCAGCAGCACGATGCATAAAATCATGCAGATACAGGTCAAAAAGCTTCAGTTAATGTTCACGTCAAACATCAGAATGAAGAAAATGTGTGATCTCTGTGACTTTGATCACGGCATGGTTGTTAGTGTCAGATGGGCTGTTTTGTATATTTCAGAAACTGCTGATCATAGACACAATTTCACACACAACAGTCTCAAAAGTTTACACAGAATGGTGCGCATTCTGATGTTTGATGTGAACATTAACTGAAGCTCTTGTTCCTCTTGTACCTGCATGATTTTATGCATTGTGCTGCTGCCACATGATTGGATGATCAAAGAAAAAAATCAAACAAACTTGATCATTATATTCTAAGAAAAATATGTTATGTACAGTAATTAATAAGAAAGTGTGTATGTCTACATCTTATCTAAAAAAAAAAAATTAAAAAACGAGTAGCCGCTTCTTTCCCATGCACCTGGTGGTTACTGTAAAACCCTGTAAATACGCACACTCCAGTTTCTACTATGGCTGACTTGGCCCCAGCCATTCAGTCTCATGAGAGCTAAACATAATGGGCCATTAAATCTATGGGCAACCCTTGAGCTGAGTGTCCTCTTCAGCTGCTCTGAGATCAGTTGAAAACCAATCATCATTGCTGACTAGGTCTTGGACTGTACTTTTCCACATAGAAAGCCATATTCTGGCTCCCCATTTTCAGGCTGTCACTGTTTTCATATTGAATTTGACAACTAGAGATAGACTATGTGAGACGATGTTAATTATGAAATCTGGATATCATTCAACAAGACAACAATCCAAGACATAAAGCAAAATCAACATTAACAATGGTGTTCAAAGAACCAAAAGAAATAAGTTTTGCCACAATCCTGACTGTGATTTGAAAATAGTGGTGTATGTGTGAGAAGGAATGGGCAGATTGGCCAAGCAATCTGGTAGAGTCAAAGTATTATATCATTTTAAAATTGTTTTTTAATATATCAATTTTATTAAGTGTAAGTATAAAGTGTTTACAATGGGTAAATTTTTTAAAAGTGTTTTGAGGCTTCTCTTCATCCTGGCACAACAGTCAAACCCTCTGGCGTCACTCTGGGTGCCTTCCTTTGTGTGCTGATGTTTTGGAAAGGTTGACACAGCAGCCCAGTGTGTGTGTATGTGTGAATGTGTGTGAACGTGTGTCTGAATGTGCGTGTGTGTGGGCGTGTTATGAGACAGACAGCTCCAGCTGGACGACTTACCGCTGGAGCAATCGGCTCCTCCCCAGCCGGGTTCACACTGACAGGTGTTGGGGGCCACGCAGCGGCCGTGCACACATTTCTCAGCACAGTGTGCTGGGGAAGAAGGGATCAGCGTGGGAGGAAGAGGGAAAAAAAGAGAAAACAAGGGAAATTCGGGTCAGATTTCATTCCTTTAAATGGACGTAGCCAAAGTGAAGATGAGCCAATGGGAAAAACAAACACGAAGGGGAAAAAAGACGCATGCTGATCTGCTAAACAGAGTGGCTACCTCTTAGACAAAGAGAACACAGGGTTGGGAATCAAAACAAAACCACAATGTAAAGACTTTCAGCCATTAGAAAACATTAAAGGACCGGGTCTGTGTTCCTGGCAGTCTTTTGATGTGTTGTTAGATCTACTAGCATTGACGACAATACAGTTAATCAAGATTACTAAAGGGTAGCACATCTACACTGAGAACAGAACCAAATCCATTATGCCATGCAGCTTTACAGCAGAACATTACGGCAGAATTTCCATGATCTCGAATGAGCTCTGTGTTTAAAGCTGACACATCCAGGCTGTGTTATGAATCCTAGACTACAGAAAGGATTAAATTGGAAATAATGAGTTACAGTAATCACGGCCTAGCGCGAGTGGTGAGTCATAGTCCATGTTCAGGCCCCACCAAATGAAATGTCATTCACTTACGATATTAAAAGTAAAAAGTGTACACATACACTATATGGCCAAAACTACATGGACACCTGACCTTCACACCCATATGTGAGCCTTCCCTAAACTACTGCCACAAAGAGGGAAGCACAGAATTGTATAGAAAGTCTTTGTATGCTGTAGCATTAAGATTTCCCTTCAGTGGAACTAAAAGGCCCAAACATGTTCCAGCATGACAATGCCACTGTACACAAAGCGAGTTTTATAAAAGACATGGTTTGCCAAGGTTGGTGTGGAAGAAGTCAAGTGGACTGCATAGAGCCCTGACCTCACTAATGCTCTTGAGGCTGAACGAGCACAAATCCCCACAGCCACATTCCAAACTGTAGCCTTCCTAGAAGAGTGGAGGCTTTTAGAGCAGCAAAGTGGGGACTAATTCTGGAATGGGATGTTCAACAAGTACAGGTACATATGGGTATGATGATCAGGTGTCCACAAACAGGCAATATAGTGTAAATAACGCAACAAATTATAATACAAACGCCATTATAATACATATGGAAAGAAATACATGAAAATCATTCAACTACATAATTTTGTAATTGCAATATTGCTTGTTTTATATTGAACTCATGACTCATGACTTAGTCATTGATCAAATCAATTATTTTTTATGATCACATAAAAGAATTTTTTCCCACTGAAAATCTTGACTCATTGGTAGACAGTGTCAAATTAAAATCTACAGTTTATTCCACTGATAGATCTCTTCATTATAATCGATTTGCTTCATTTAGCGGTATTATTTATTATGTTATTACAAAAAGAACTGTTTCAATTCCCCCTGCACATAAAATATTTCTGAGCTCTGTCAAGGTCATGACAAACCACCACATGATTATGCCCAAGTTTTAAATATAACAGCTTATTTTAGAGCTCAAAGAAAGCCCCTCTGAGCAACAAGATGACATTTTCACATCCACTGGAATATAAAAGCTGATTTATCACATGAGTTATCAGCCTACTGTCCTGCAAACGCGTGCTCGAAGTTACCCTCGCCTGCCCTCGCCCTACTCTCCACACCATTCAAGTCATTTAAGGTAACATGAATGTGTTTCTCTGTCAGGCTGTTAATATAAGTCATTTAAGGTAACATGAATGTGTTTCTCTGTCAGGCTGTTAATATAAGTCTTTATGATATAAATTATGAATTATGGCGATAAAAAGGACAATTTAGATGGGAGATGGTTATTTAATCAATGCTATGGTTTGAAATGATTTCAAGTGACAGTCCCTTACAAATATTATTTATTAATATCTCTGAATAAAAGACTCTATATAACCTCAAGTTAATGTTCTCTAAGAAAGTGTAGTTAAAAAGGGATTTGCCTATGAAAGGTATCCTCCCCTAACTCTTTTGGCAGCTCCCTTCCTTATTTTATTCACATTTTGGTCTAAACTCTGCAACCAGAAAAAAGAATGATTATTACTGAAAAAGTGAAAATGATCATGTATTGTAGCTTGTAAAATGTAACATGTAAAATTATAATCACTGTCCCATTCAATCGACAGCACAACAGGCCAAAAAGTTTGTAAGTCTATGATTTACTTAAAACTTTTTAACCAGTGGGGTTTATTTCAGGGATAATTTTATGGATCATTTCAAGGTGTCCTTTCTTTTATAAAGCAAATGCTGCAAATAGATTTCAAAAATGATTTCATAAACAAATCCAGCAAAAACAAATTGCAAATGTTTCTCAATTATGGTTTTGTGCTTTTTTTTTGTTTGAGTTTTTTTAGTTCCTACACACCTACAAGGGATGAATTGGATCAGGCGGGTTGAGAAAATGGAAACAGGATATGAAATTCCTCTACAGTAAAAAACCTTTTGTTTAAAGTATTCATTGGGGTGGATGCTGATGCCATCAGTTTTTATGTGTTCACTCAAGCCTGATCTTCAAAACTGCTCATGGCAGCTCCATCCCCATAACTTACAGTGATGCATGGCATATGCTCTGAGAAATCCACTAATTAAAACCTGTCACAGAACATTTAAGCATTTTACACTATGAGTTGTCTGGAAGATGAATTCAGAGACACATGGGACTGAGTATTACTTACGAACACACATCTCCTTGCTCTCATAGAAACCTGGGCAGCACTGAGACTTGCGGCGGTACATGGTCTTGTTTCCTCTCCGGTATGCCGTCTTGTAGCTCACCCTGAATGCAACAATTTAGATCATTATTATGATAATAAAGAAGAAAATTCTTCACTGAATCTATTTTCAATTTTCAAGTACTTTTTTAAAAAAAATATAAATACAGTAGCCAATACAAAACATGGGAATTAACTTGTAATGGTATTTTTAATGTAACAGTATGATATTGCTGCTGTCAGTAAAATTTAATATTGTGATGCATATTGTATATCGTTAAAATGCTCATACAAATACCAATATTCCAATTTTGTGTTAAACTACAGTGCTGTTGAATTCCTCAATCTGATTGGTCTATAGCAGCACAGCTCACCTCACTGCTGATTATTTGCCTATAACAGCATGCCTTGTCGTGTTTTATTCCTTATATATTGTCTATTTATTTATTTCTTACATAAGCTAAACTTTTTTTTAATGTATCTAATTTGCTGGTGCACTTACTGGTGCAATAAATTATGTTTTGTTTCTTTTTTTTTAATTTTATTAAATCGAATTCTGTTTGACCCCCTATGGCGAGGATGGAGATGAGGATGAAGATGGAAGTATCATATTGATAGAAAATCAACAGGAAGAAGTTCAGAGTAAGAATGAGGAACCTGGTGATGGTGAAAATGGAGGTACAGTAGCAGGGTTGATTAGAGTGGGATGACTGATAAATTTATTACAATGCATGTCATTTGCGTCCAAAAACCCCTGTAGAACCACGACCATCAGTGCTGGTTCCCTTTGATCAGACAGGTCATTGGTCTGTTTGGGTTGAAAGAAAAGGGCGATGCAAATACCCAGGTTGTTCAGGCATTGTAAAAGTGTAGTGCTCAAAATGTGCTACCTACCTGTGTTTTTCTGTTGAGAGGAATTGCTTCCTCAACTTTCACAAGCATTAGTGAGGAAGGAGATTTTGTGTGTATGTGCTTGTGTAGATGCAGGTCCTTGTGTATGCATGTGCATGCTTGTAAGGATAAGGTGCATAATGTTTTACCTTGAAACAACACTGATTGTAATGTTTTGAAATGATAACTTGATGATATGATGGTTTGGTAATACTTGTGTTCCACGATGGAACAATGTTGCCCAAGAGCAACAGCTAGATATGAAATGTTACTTTTTATTAAATATGAACTGTGTAATACATTAAAAACTAGATACATCTGTTTGTTCAAGTGTTTGGTTAAAGAAATTGATGTTTTCAATAAATATGTTTCTTTTTTCTGCATGAAAATGTCAAATGTTTCAATTTGTCCATTGTGGTACAATGTTGCCTTGAGGCAACAAACTTTTAATAGATAAATAAATTTCAAAATAATGAAAATGTTTATTGATATTGGGTTTATTGTTTGTTGAATAGTGTCCAATTTTAAGCAGGAAAATCACAAAAAAAATTTCCTCATTGATATCATATTGCGTACCATAGAGGCTTAATACCGAATCGCTATTATATAATTAGTTTAATGGAGATACAATACAGTGCTTTCTTACCTGTGGCGTGTGCACTTGAACCATGTGAGGATGTCAGTGCAGCTGGTGTAATACACCTGATCATACGGGTGTGCGTACGACTCCTGCACAGTGACCGAGTAACTGTAAAGGCACACACAATACACAAAGCACACATTACTATTAGCACTCACAAGCTGTGACTGGTTTATGAAGGTCGTGTGTGGTCCTCTCCAGCACAAGTGGTGAGGATTTTAATAGGCCATAATGAAGGTATCAATGTAACGTCTCAGCTTTCACACACCGCTCACAGTAGGTGGGTGGCCTCCAATTAAAATCAGTGCGGTTATTAATATGATTGGGATAAATGAATGCCATTTGATACTGACAAAACCCTGGTGTCAGAAGGTTTTAAAAAAAAATAACTACATATAAACTACATCCAAACCACATATGCATTGGGGTCTTAAAGCAATATTTCAACGATCTTTCAAAATTTCTGCACAATTCACATGTTGAGAAGTAATAAATAAATAATGTCATTTACTGTTTATTGTTTTAATGAAAATGCAACATTACAATATATAGAAATTGAATAGGTCCTAATTGTTCACATCATTGACAAAAATCAGAGGGCCAAAGAAAAATGTTGCCTGATGCCTTAGAGACAAATAATTTTTAGTGAAGGCCTATAAACTAGTGCATTTAAACTAATTACTTATGATTTTTATTCTCAGTGCAGTTGTCACATCCCAGTCCGTCCACATTCCTGTGAATTATATTCATCCTTTCTCATCATTCAATTATATTCATCCTTTCTTATATTCATCCTTTCTCATATCCTCATCTTTGTTTACTAGTCTTTGAAATGTCTTGCACATTACCTGAGCCTCATTACCTAAGTCTGAGCCTGCCTGCTTAGCATATGACTGTCAGACTCTTTTTTCCTGTCTCTCGGTTGGGTGTCTGACCCATTTTTGCCTCCTGACACTGTGTATGTGAATTATGATTTGGATGGAGGACACACTGCAACTGCCTCGTCATTTAGTGACAGTAATTCATGTGCACAAGAACAAACCGCCACACCATGCCAGGCTTTTGTTCCTATAGCATCTGTACTGTTTAGACTACATTAACCCTTCTGAATGGAGATGAGGTGATACAGCATCTTGAATTTCAATATAGGCACATGTAGACATGCACATTTTCCCATCAGATACAGACCAAATGATGGACAATGGAAAACAAATATAGAATCCTTGGATTATTTATATCACCACTTGGTGGTGAAGATTGCTTCATTATGATCCTAATGAAGTTAGGATGTTTTACTCCAGGCTTTATTCACAGACACGAGTGTGTTTTTTTTTCTGAACAGATATGAAGAATATCACTTGAAAGGTTTGTGAAAGAGAGCCTGTAAGGGAATAAATGGTTCATTCATGCATATTTCATCTCTCCAGGATTTCGCAATTTTGCAATCACAGAAATTAACGCAAAATCAAGCAAACTCGTCAATATTCGGAGCAGCGTGCAATTTTACCGCAGGTTTGGGCCAAGGCGTGTCTTGTGACATCATTACAACACACATTCAGTCAAAGCCCTCTTCGATTCATGTGTGTCGAACATGAGTACAGCTGAAAGGTCTCATTTACCAGCAAACATCACTGCGAAAGACAGTTTTCCACAAAAAACGCAAAAAATTACAGCGCAAATTTTGAAAAAAGCCACAACGAAATCAAGCATTTTTGGCTGCAACAATTACAACAAAACTCCACGAAATCCTGTACGGACTGATCTTTGGTGGACCAAAACAGAGGCTACTGTCGAGTCTTCAGTGAAGCTTAATTCACACCGCTTTGAAACACTACACGGTTATGTCTTTTTTTCAGAATTTCTGCATATATACTGTACATATTTCAGAAAATTTCGGAAGTGACTTAATTTTCATGATTGTGTATTTCTGTATTATTTGTCTTTCTGTGCAATTTCAAAGCATCCTCAACAGGCATGAACAGTGGTGACTAAGTGGCGGTAAGTACCATCCATTAAGAAATGAGCCCAGACCACACTCACGCTCACACTGTGTCTCTACAGGCGCTGTTCAACAGCCTCACTCTTCATGGCTGCTCAAAGCACTGCAGCTGTTACCACGCATTACTCAGTGAAAGTAAATCTATCTGGGAAAGCAGGCTTTGTTCTTTTTCAATCTACTTTAATGGATTCTTGAGTCATTCCTTAATCTGGCTGCCGGAATCTTCTGCCTATTGAAACTGTGTGCGTGTGTCAATGAGGAAGACTAGACTATATGAGTGTATGCTTGTGTGTTTTCCTCCTGCGTGAAGTGGAGGGTTGAATAAACTGAAAGCTAATTGCTTACATCTTAACTCTATATATATTGAATCGATATAAGCATTTAATTAAGATTTGTACTTTATTAAAGTGAATAATTTCCTGCTAGAAATTAAGGCAATGGATGAGTATCTCTAGGTCTGGATTAGTCAGAAAATCTCTAATCTTGTTGATGTACTTAAGGTGATAAAATGCTGATTTAGTAACTGCCTTGACATGACTGCTAAAACTGAGATCAGAATCCATTAGTACGCCATGGTTATGAGCTAGTTCTTTAGATTCAAGGGCTCTGGAGTCCAGCTAGGCAGCTAGTCTGTGCCTGTCATTGTTGAGAGAACTTATTCAGCACTGCAGGCTCAGTAGGTACTAAACACACACAATACATACAAGGAAACTATGAAATGCTTTACTGTAGTTTTTTTTTTTTTTTAGTAAATATTATCTAGCTCACTTATTATCCAAAAATTCCATAATTTATTCAAGACAGGGTCTAAGTCACTCAGATTTGATCAGACATCTTGTATTATTTATTTACTCTATTGTATTTGACTAAGACATTTTCCTTACTTTAAATGTCCTTACACTAGTTTTTTAGTATAATAACTGTAAAGGAGCTGCAGCTATTATCAGTTATTATCAGTTTTAGCAAATCACTCAGAAATATCTACTCTGAGCTTTCACATTAGTAAGAAAACATGTCACTAACCATAAGATATCACTGAATAATCAGGAAATGATACCAAGAAACGAGTCTTCCATGTGACTAGTGGGATGGAAAAGATGTCATATAATAAAGTCTCACCATATTAAATTCTGTTGTGCCTTTGGGCCAGACACTTGCTTTATCATAATCACCAGTGGGCAAAAGTCACATTCTGTTCTTTTCTGCACATTGTATGCCTTGTTTGTGTCTAAGATCACAAGTTAGTCACAGTTCACACTGATATAGGCCAATTTTCAAATTTCTTTCTCATATTACAGATAATATATGACAATACAGAAGGTATGTAGTGCAGTATTTTAAATGTGTGTTACATTAAAGTATATGTTTTTGCCTGTATGTGTGTGTGGGTGGGGAATGGGGTGGTGTACCTCTCCCAGTGGCTGCAGACGTTAGGGTCCTCCAGGTTCAGTGATGACGTCACTCCCATAAGGCAGCATGACAGGCCCAGTAGGACAGAGGCACAGCGCCACAGGAGGGAGAACATCATTGTGGGAAATGCCTTCAGGCAATAAGAAACATTAAAACACATAAACAAATGAAAAACACTTTGTAAATGTTCCACTTTTGTTCCCAACTGCAACCTGAGTGTTCTTAATACACACAAACACAAAAATACCAACGGGGTACAATTGCCATATATTGCAAATACATTATCTGCTACCAATCTGCCATCAATATATATGCTTGCTGTTGTACCTGTTGTACTATCAGTATGTAAGTTACAGATTCAGGCATTGATTTAGCGTCAACAACCACATTTCTAGTAGATGATCTGAGTCTCAGCCTCAGATGCTTTTCCCACAGGCCACAGAGTGTGTGATATCTTTGTGCCCTTTTCTGGTCACAAGCTTCAGAATCATAAAGGTTGCAATCTGATTAGCTCGCTGCATTTTCATGTTTCCGAAAGGAAAACAGAGTAACATATAGTGACCTTCCAGAGACACAGATAGTCACAGGGTTGAAATAGTTAATGGATTTCTGTCTTTAGTATATTATTTAAAGAGTTTTGTTTGAACATGTTAGTGGTGAGAAAAATGTGCATGTTTACTAATGGGCTATGGGTAAAAGTCTGTGTTTGGTTATCTGCCATGTCGCTCTAACGATTGTGACAAAATGCACAAGACTCTCTAGCAAGTACTAAAAGTCTTGGTGAGATAATAGGATACTAAACAGCTGTATGATTACAGTAACACGAGAAAGAAAATCTTTTTACACATTTCCCTGTACTGAGAAAAAAATCAGACAACATGCTGATTTGAAACTTCAGTTTAAGGCAATTGTTGAATGCCATCAAAAACACATGAAAATACACCATACAGCCGAAAATGTGTGGACACCTGACCATCACACCCATATGTGCCCATTCTAAAACCATGGGCATTAACATGGAGTTGGTCCCCCTTGGTAAATGATCTACACTTCTTTGCATGGGTCATACCTTCTCAGACTCTGTGTTTTTACTCTTTATAAGCTCTTTGTTTCTGCTAGAGCAGTGTCACTCAGTCCATTCATCATTCAACAAGCTAGATCCCAATATGAAATATGGATTCTGTACTAAAGGGCAAAGAACATTAAACATCTGCCTTTTATTAACTCAAACTGAACCAGATTGTCATGTTTGTTTTTTAATGTTTCTGTGAGTTATCTGTCTAAAAACAGACAACACTGGATGAACCTGTGTATAAAGATTTAAGGTTTAATGTCACTATAGAATTACTTGTAGGAAATGAAACATAAAATGAATAACGCATGAATTGAGTGTTGTTTTGATCTTCAACATATGGACACACTGTATAGTTTCATTTTAACATATTTAAGTTTTCTTGAGTAGTATTTCTTCTGCAAAACACCGGTTGGCTGGCCCATGTGGACTACCCCCTGTAATTCAGACCTCAGGTTCAAATCCAGGGATTATGATGGCCATTTATAAATACTTTTTTCCCCCAAATTCTCCCTAATTTACTCTTGGCCAGTTCCCATTTACCAGCCAGCTCTGCCCTATCACATGACAAGTATCACATGGCAACTACCAACCAGGGAAAACAAGGGCCAACAAGTGAAACCTGCTAATTACATCTTTATGAACTGCTGCTCATGCTGCATCTCAGGGCAGTGTAACACACATGGTGGAAAGTGCTATCTGCCCCTTTCTGCATGCATAAGTTCACAGATGCCTACGAGTGACGACTGGCGAGTGTGACTGACAGGGGAGAGAGATTATGCTATCCCTCCCACCCAGAGAAAAGAACCAATTTTGCTTCCTCGGACTCCCAGCCAAGGATGGTCGTGGCATTGTCAGAATTCGAACTCGCAATCTGGGGAGGATAGGGTGAATGAATGCTGTTGTGTTGCGCCAAACAGTAGCAAGCTATTTTGATACTTAAATGCATTACAAGAGCCTCTGGACCAGTAGCCACAAAACAACACACCAGCATCATTCATCCACCAACATATTTCATTGGCAGTTTGGGAATTTTTCCTTATAGAGTCCCCCATTTTCACCAAACATATCAATGCTGTGAACACCCCAAAGTTTGATTCCCATTGTAGTTTTAATGATACTTGATTCAGGAACTACATTTTGTGAATGCTGTCAAATAGATTGTTGTTATAGACGTGCCATGTAATTTTGAAACTTTACAAGCACAATTCAGGGCTAACATTACAGACTTGTAAAATATGTTTATTATAGCCCTAATTATAGTTAATGTTATTTTACTACATTTTTATATCCGAGTTGTGCAGGTTAACAAAACCATCTGTCCATCTCCTCTGTGTCGAAGCTTCTTATAAGAATGATTTTTGTTAGAGGAAAGGTGTGTGTATCATTTTTATACAACCAGACTTAGAGCCATATGTTTAATTATTACACTATCCACTATATATAATGATCGAGACTTAACACAACAGTAACAACAGTGACCTTAAAAGATCAAGCCACAGGTCCATTTTCATTGCATTCATCTCAAGTCAGATATGTATAAATACATAAACAGTTTAAAATATTATTAAACAAAATTAGGGCCATAATAAGAAGTTGATACGTCTGGAACAGTTGTAATATTAGCAAGGAATGGAAGCTTCAGCATAGTTTCTAAAATGCACAGTGTAGTTGATTGTTGTGATTTTAAAGCTATAAAATCTGGAAGGGCTGCAGATAAGAAACTGTTCCTGAGAGCATCTCACAAAATGCAGCTCCTGAACTTCATCAAGTGTCACTAGAAGCATTGGTATATTTGGTGTGAACAAAATCTCATCCCACTGTACCAGGATATTTCAGTCCAAAACCTGGTGCCTCTGCCAGGAGGTTAAGACTTCACCCTTGAAAGGCACGAAGCTTTGTGTTCAGTAAGCTGACAAGACAGCAGGCCTAGTTGCTTCCGTCCCATGCCTTTCCCAAATTTCCTTGCTGTGGGATCCCCCAAAAATGTCTCAACATACACCATCTCATTATGGGTTTCCTAAATTGTGATAGACAAAACATTGCTACATTTACAGTATGCTGAAGTCAACAGTAAGCCCAGGAGGAATGACCATGCTTCTATATACAGTATATGCTTGAAGACAGTATTCATTCAGCTTTGAATAAGTGAAGAGCAACCATTCATGTATTTGTGTAAAATACAGTTAAAGTGCACTTCGGATTTTGCAATCAAATTCTTTTCAGTGCTCTGTAACAGATGTGCTCAATCAGATCTGCTGCATGTAAAAGTGTGTAGTTGCATGCAATCGATCTCCTTCATCCTGTGCTTTCTGCTCACATGATTGACAGGACAGTGTGGCAGTCGGGGCTGCGCTGACAATGGCTGCTTTGCTGCCAGCAGAGCCACATGTCATTAACACACTGGCACTGTTTTGTCTCAGACAACTCAGAGCTCTCTCTCTCAGCTAACGGCAATGGTGAAACCAGGCTGCTCTCTCCTGCTGAGCGAATTCCTCCTGTTGAACTGATCGGACAAAGCACCACTGCCATCAATAGTCACGTCACACCTCGGTCGGCTATGCTAGGTTCAGAAAAACAGCTTGAATGAGATGAAACTAGGAGAAACCCAAACTGTGGCTGAAAATGCTCACTGCAATAATTACTGTTGTATAATTGTGATAATTACAATTGGGTTTTTTTATTTTATTTTATTTATTTATTTATTTATTTTTCCAAAATCCACAATTTGGCAATTATTTAGATTTTATTATACATAGTATTCGGTAAGTACAAAATCATTATTCCTGTTTTATGGATGATATTATATCATCTGCGACACACCATTGTGTACAAGATTTGCATGTTTATGGGCATTCTTCCAACACGGTTAGCCATTTCAACAGAAAGAACCAGGCTGGTATGTCCTGTTCATTCCGTGGCAAAGATCATCTAATATGTCTTTTAATAGAAACAAACAGATGTCAAGAAATAACAGGCTTTAACCAAACCTTTTATGACAACAATGCAAGGAACACAAAGCTAGCATTCCAAGCTAACGTAAAAGTGTCACGTGAAAAGGTATACTTAAATAGAAGTCATTAACATGCAAAAATCAACCAAGAGTCAATTATTATATACTTAGAACGACAAGGAACAAAATGTGGGTCCTTTTTAAAACTTTCCCAGCATTCTAGACACATTTCCAACACTTTCACTGCAACTCATTTACTCAATAACTGTTCTCCAGGCATGGTATCTGCTTAGCATGCAAAACTGTACCAGATGAGTTTCCTCTGATCTTTGGTTTCGTGTTTCTACAAAAGCTGCAACCCAGTGACACCACGAAGCAGTAACGTTTTTACAGCGCGAGCCTCTGAGTGGGCCTAAAAGACGACTCTGTGAGGAAGAAAGAGTGAAGAGTGCGAGCCAGGCTCCTCTCGACAGTGTGAATGGAAGCAGCAGCACTTGCCCTGCTCTGGTTTCACCTAACTGGCTGGACACAGCTGCAGACGCAAAGCCCTCCAACAACTGGGGGGTCACACAAACAAGGGTGCTGCTGTGGTGTCTGAAAAGGCCCATACACACTGGGGCGCCTGAAGGAGGGGATTTTGGGACTTTGATAAACAGAACTGAAGCCCTAAAGCTACAGAAGATCTATTTAAGAGCAGAGATTGTGTGCTCTGAAGTGTTTCCAAGCTCAGGCCAGTGGGCAGATGGAACATCCCTAAATATTTGCTCTCTAACACACGAGGGCTCTGCTCTGGTGAATATCAGCGTTGACTATTCGGAGATATCTGAATGTTAGGATTCAAATGTCATGTAGACGATATCTCATTCAGTACGAAGGAAAATAGCCCCATTAATAGATCTACTCAGCTCGTTAATGTTGCAAACAAACACTGTTTTTGTTATTCATATCTTATTGTGCCCTCTACTTCATACTATGCTTATCTGTTATATAAACATGTACTTTTTTCTTTTTTAATTCTTCTATGTTGTTTTATTCCTTTGTTTGAAGTAGAACCCTCCAACAGAGGGTTTTTGTTTGTTTGATTGTTTGTTTGTTTCAAGTAGCACCCCTTTCCAAAATGGAAGCATTAACAACCTAAAGAGCCCTTGAGAAACCCTTTTTACTGACAGTTCCTCAAGGGTTCTTTGGGTTGTTGATTGTTTCACTTTGGAAAGAGGTTCTACCTGAACAAGGTACAAGAAACAAGAAAACCCCCTATGTATTAGTGCTGTGCATTAAATATATTAAATATGCACTTTATCTGCTGCTTCACACAATACAACAATGCCCTCTCACATCTGTTATAAAGATCTACACACATTACAGGAGTCATTCAGGAATGCTAATTTGAAGCCCAGTGGCATTTTCATATTCTTCTTTCTATACTAGCATAGAACTCAGAAACAAGCAAAAGGCCTGAAAAATCTAGTATACACATATAGGATATCTATATTCACTAAAATATAATCAGTAAAATGAAAAGCTCTGGGTTAAATGAGCTGTTGAATTGTGAAATCTGATTGATAAGAAAATGTTGATTTTCTAATAATCTCTGACAATAGTGTGGCTGTAATTCAAATCACAAGTAATTTAAACACACTATGCCAAAGTTGAAAGAAATTCCAGAAATGATGAGGAAGAAGGTGATTCATCAGTCTAGGAAGGGTTACAAAGCTATTTCAAGGGCTCTGTGACTCCAGAGGACCACAGTGAGAGCCATTATCTCCTAATGGAAAACCTCTGCACAGTAGTGAACCTTCCCAGAAGTGGCCAACCTTCCAAAATTCCTCCAAGAGCACAGCAACTACTCATCCAGCAAGTCACAAAAGAGCCAAGGACAGCATCAAAGGACCTACAGGCCTCTCTCGCATCAATAAAGGTCACTGTTCATGACTCCACTAACAGAAAGACACTGGGTCAAAAATGGCATTCATGGAAGGGTGGTGAGATGAAAACCACTGCTAACCCAGAAGAACATAAAGGCTCGTCTGAATTTTGCCAAAACACACCTTGATGATCCTCAAACCTTTTGGGAGAATGTTCTGTGGATTGATGAGTCAAAAGTGGAACTGGTAGACCGGGGTCCCATTACATCTGGCGTAAACCAAACACAGAATTCCACAAAAAGAACATCATACCTATGGTCAAGCATGGTGGTGGAAGTGTGATGGTGTGGGGATGCTTTACTGCTTCAGGGCCTGGACAACTTGCAATAATTAAGGAAAACATTAATTCTGCTCTTTACAAGAAAATCCTAAAGGAGAATGTCCGGGCTTCAGTCCGTAAGTTGAAACTCAAGCACAACTGGATTATGCAGCAAGACAATGATCCAAAGCATAAGAGTAAGTCCTAGTCCTAGAAGTAAGTGAAAGACTGATCTCCAGTTATTGGAAGCATTTGGTTGCAGTTATTGCTGCTAAAGGTGGCACAACCAGATTTTAAGTTTAAGTGGGCAATTAGTTAGTCACATCACATTACCCCATCTTTGATTATTTTACTAGAACAGCATGTCCCAAACACAGCTGACAGACAGGGAAAGTTCACCTTTCACCTGCTGTACATCTTCTATATAACACTACCATACACAATATACTCAATCAAGATTCCATCACATGCTTGTGATGACTTCAATACCCTTGGTGCAATTGTAAAAAAAAATACAAAAAAACAGTTTTTTTGATCAAAGACAAGTGAGACAGTTGATTAGAAAGTTTACATGTCACTCCAGTCGGAATCTGTCCAATCTTCTATGGGTAAAACAACAGTGTAAAAGGTCCTGCTAAACATTTGTTTGCCATGTTGGTAACAGAAGCAGGTGTAACCCTGAGCCACATTTCTGGTCCAAAAAATTCACCCAGAATAATTAGTTTTCAAGTCACAGGCTGCTCTCTGCCTGAGCTTTTCAGAGCATGCAGGCAGTGAAGGAGGGGTTGTCCATGGGCAAAGCCACTCAGGGGGCTAATTAAAAACTCAACAGAATGCTGCATTAAACTGCTCTCTCTCCAAACTGTCCTCAGTTCTCTTTTTATGGGGACAGGTGGTGCCTCGGGCATGTGTCATGAGATGAGATTCTTTCCCTCCAATGCCATCAAATGTTCCTTTTTTTTGGACCTGCTTGAATCATTTGAAACTTTTGGGTGTTAATTTTGGGTTTATACCCAACAGCTACAGCTACAATCATCCCACCTCAACAGTGCTCCAAAAGATTATTTCAAATGAGGTCTGAGCTATGCTCTATGCTTCCGCTCTGAAGTTAATCTCAAATTTCATGCGCATGTGCTTTATCGATGCCAGCATGAGGATATAGTTTTACCAAATGTTATGTCTCACAGACGTCTGCCCAGCCCCAGATCGAGGGAATCCAGGGCCTCCAGACAAGTGTAAGCTGGAGACAGTATTTTAACTGATGTGAGTAGATGGAAATGAGTGTTGTGTCTACCAGACCCATATACAGCATGCCTTCTACCTTTAAGAGCTCTAGAAGAGCCTGGGGAGGAAATACAGGATTACCAACTTTACATGTAAGTGGCTTCTGACACAATCATGAGGACAGAAGTGAGAGCTTGTTTCTTCTAACCACAAGCAATACAGCTCTATTAGATTGCCAGGGTGACGTCTGTAATACAATATTTCCAAGGCTCCTCCAAAAGGTTACATTCCAACAGCAATTAATTTATTCAGGACAAGAACCTTTCCAAAAAGAACAATGAACCATGATGTCTGCATAACACATGGTCACTTGGTTACAATCTTGGATTATTATTTGATTTATAGATTCCTAAACTGCATGATATTGTGTTAATGTCAACATAAAGCTGTCATCATAGTAGCCCATTTTATCCATTTTTGTTGCACTCTTTGGTTGACTGTATTTATAAGACAATACAAAGATGAAATGATAACATCTGATAACATACTCTGAAAGCATCAAACATTTTTTGTCACACACAGAGACCACTAAATTAATAACCAATGAAATGGTTCTTAATGGTTCTTTGGATAATTGAGTTCTTAGCTTTAAAGTGGTTCTGCCTGGAACCCTCGCTGCAGAACTTTTAAGGGCTCCACTGAGGAACAAAACAGAGAAAGGATTACAGTTCTAGAAGGCATAAAAAAAATTTTACAAAAAAAAAAAAAAGAGTCATCTTTCCAGACACGTTTGCTTCACACCTCCAAGGTTGGGGGTTCGAATCCCACCACCACCCTGTGTGCACAGACCTTGCATGTTCTCCCCATGCTTTTTTTTTTTTTTTTTTTTTGGGGGGGGGGGGGGGGGGTACTCCAGTTTCCTCCCCCAGTCCAAAGACATGTGTTGTAGGCTGACTGTGCATGTGTGTGCGATTGTGCTCTACAATGGATTGGCACCCCGTCCAGGGTGTCCCCCTGCCTTGTGCCCTGAATTTCGTGGGATAGGCTCCAGGCTCCCCTGTGACCCTGCTTAGGATAAGCAGTATGGAAAACGGGTGGATGGGTATTTTTTTAAATTAAATTAAACTTAATAGGGCTTATGAGTGAGTTCTTCACAAGTGACCATTTTAAATTCCTATAACACGTTTTCATTAAAGCAGTGACACCATCATCAGAAGTAAAGATATAATCTATTTTAGTACTTGGAGTGCTATTTAAAGCTGGTTTTTGTTAAGGACATTGATTATATAATCTATAATCATAACACAGGACGTTCAGGACGGTACGCAGTTCTTAAATCTTGTGCTTTATATTTGCATTTTTGCATCATGTGGTAAATATCTTAGATCATATAGTTGGAATGCTTCTTTAGGTCTGTCTACATCTGAATGAACTAGTTGTAAACTGAAGATTCAGATCACCTTTTTCAAAAGATTTGAAAAGATTTTTTAAAAGGGCATATTCATCCACCTTGCATGGTTTTATGGTTTGGTCTGAAGAATGGTTTGAGCGGATTCAGGTTATTTTTAAGCTGTTGTGATGTTGGGACAGTCAAGGACAGCACTGGGGAAATACTTCAGACTTCCCCTGAGAGAGAACTGGAGCGTGGTTTAACGGCTTAAATACAGACTAAAGCTCTTCTCCATAACATCAGTAAAGCATCAAACCACCAAAGCCCAAACTTGGTAACCAAGTTTTTTATCCAGTGAGAGAATCAGGGCAGAGCTCTGCATTTCTATGGCACTGGAGGTTGCAGATTTCCCACACCGTTCACTAAAGCAGCCAGTAAATGCGGCAATGTGTGCCTGTCAGTCAGACGACATCTCTCTGAGCCGTTCCCACCGAGCACTCCCAAAACACATCTGTCTTTGTGAAGTTAAAGAGACTACAAAATTCTGCTGATTTTTCAGATCCAAAACTGTGTGTGAATGAAGTGAAACCACTTGAGTTGGCATGCACTACATTCCACACTATTCAGAGTTCACAGCTGTCCATAGTCACTCAATATAACTACACACATCTTACAATTGTAAGTCTCTAACTGACAATTCTGTGATTTTTGAAGTTATTGCGCCATAAACATATTTTGGGAACTGCTTCTTTCCTGTCATCAAAGTATAAAATCACTGTCTTACTGGATAAGACAGTGGATAAATAACTTCCGAATTTCCACTTCTTTTATGATGCATAAGCAGTGAGTGTGCTTCATGAGAAGCTGAAAGAAGCGATTTGTGTAGAATTCCACATATTTAAAACAAGAAGCAAACCAAATTCAACCATTTTCAATGTTTTGGCATATTTTTATCTGCCAGAAGATGGTAAACTGAAGCTCGATGATGGCAAGCCCTTTAATTATACCATGGAATAATTTGGATTTTATTGCAACCATCTGGAGCAACTTACCACTCCCAAAAACAAGCATCATACTACAATAATAAAACGCCACTGGTCAAGATATTACAACAAAAACACAACATCCTATCACAACCAACATTCTTAATGTAAAAAATACCAAGCAGCTGTTAGCAATTGTACATGGAGGCACATATTTGTCACTGCATTTCTCTCTTTATGATGACAATATAGCGCACTTGCCCAGGTCCCGTTGTAAGCATCCTTCTATCCATCCTGTCAACAATATATCGAGTCTCAGACCAAATACAAATCTATTAAAATGGCCCAAAATCAGCCAAGCAATCTTGTCCAACACAAACCAGTGGAGCTTTTTCAATGCAGTTATAAAAAAAACCTTCTGATCCAAGCTGAGAGTAAGCAGAGCGAGTCGATTAAAGAACACAGTGACTGATGATGAAAGATCATGTTGCCACACTGTTTAGTACACTTGTTTAAATGCACTTGGGTTAGAAAATTGCACCACTCTTGTTTCCAAAAATGTTCATGCTTAAAATAACCGACTTACTCATGGCTAGATTGTAAGTATGATTGCACTGATCACTTCACATCCACACCCTTCATATATTTGAAATGCAGCATGAGCATTCTGTCAGACTTTCTCCCTTCCATCTCACACTCAAGAGTGCATGATGTATAATCAAGCAGCATGAGGTTTCGCCCGTGGACAGACAGTCCGCTTCTCCATTCAAACCAGTCACATGACTGTGGATCCCACAGAGGGACAAAGCGCACCACAGCGGGAGCTCTTCACTTCTAGTGCCAAGCCCTAAGGACACTGGCAACACTTCCTGCATGTAAACAGTTCTGCCCTACAGGACTGACTGGCATTGCTTAACTCACTGATATGTCACACGTCTTAGCTGTTAATTCTACAGTATTTATCTAGGCTGTGAGAAGGACATTCAGAACGGGAAATTTCTGAATGTAAACTAGTAATAAGCTTCACCAAAGGAAACAAGAAGTGTGGCGTAGAGTAATAATAACAAGAAAATTATTTAGTGCAGCAGTGATTAAATAATACTGTCATGACAAGTATTTTTGTTCACAAACCTCCACTGCTAAAATACATTGGTCCACATACAGAAATGAAAACTAAATTTTGGTTAATATTAGTGAAAACTATTTCTATTTCTACTGATCGCAGCATGGTTCCTGGATGATCTTTTAAGGGTTCTTCAGGTGGTCTCACCAGTGCAAACCTTAAGATAACTCCAAGATCCTTACTGCAAACTTTCTATAATAATAATATTAATAATACTAATAATACTAAGAAGAAGAAGAAGAAGAAGTCCTGCTGAAAAAAAACAGTACAGACCCTCATAGAATTTGTAATGGTTTTAATGGTTGTAAAGGAAATTGTATTGATTTTAATGGAAATGGTAATGGTCCCTGTGGGTCTCTACTGGTAATTTGTTGCCTTCTATGTTATGTCTAGTGGATACCATTAAGGACCAATAATGGTAATGGTTTTAATGGTTAGCTGATGGTTTGTAATGGTATTTTTAGTGAAAACCATTAGAATTTCTGTGATGGATTGTTTTTTTCAGCAGGGAGAAGTTTTCCACTGGATGCTTTATTGTTTATAGTGTGGAACATTAGGCCTACTTCATATTTCATAAATATATAATAATATAGTTATAATAATAACATCTACGCTAGATGACTTTTCAAGCAAACTATTAGCTATTTAAAATTTTGCGTTTTACTTTTTGCATAAAAGTGTCATAACTTGATTGTAAATGTAAGAATAATTTAAATAGTTCCCAAAACTGACTGAAGAAATGAAGAGTTTTCTTCAAACGTCTAACAAACATAACAAGAATCTTCTTTCTTCTTGCAGGTGTCTAAATGCACAATACAATTGCGTGTTTAGACACCTGCAAATCACGGAAATCAAGCAACCTAATGAACATACAGCACATTTAAACAGCTTTCAATCACTCGTTAACAAATAAAGCACATAAAGATTAAAACCAAGTGAGATCTCACCAGTTCTATGCGACAGTGCCAACTTGGTCCAAACTCATGGATCCGCTTTGAGGCGCGTGCACTCGGAGCAAAGTTTCGAAGATGAAAGTTTTCTGAAATTAGGTGCTCAGTATACACGAAGATACTTCCACAGATATCATCTAAAGTCAGGCTATGAAACAAACCGCGAGTCTCGTCAAGCGATGAGTCATGGACGTGTTTTCAGAAGAAGAAACACAGAAGTCCTGTGAGCATCTCCTAACTTGTGACGGGACAGAGCGCGTAAAGTGCAGTGTGGAGCTCGGAGCTCGGAGCAGCACGGCTAATTAGCATAGCAATGGAGAGGAGGAGAACCACTTAAACTTGGAGAACTGAGGGGAGAAACGCCACTTTAAGGGCTCATATTCTTCAACTTTTCGGACAGAACAAGCCATATGCTATATTCAACCAAAACTAAAACACCTTATCACTGTCTATCCACATTATTTAACCACATATCATCTCTCTCTCTCTCTCTCTCTCTCTCTCTCTATATATATATATATACACATCATATGCACCTATCATTGTCTAACCGCACTGAAATCTCGTTTAATGTACGCGCCAATGTATTTACCTTTAAATACCTGTCAAATTAACTCATTTGTATGCTTTTACAAATGTTGTTTTTTTTTTTTTGTAATTTTACAGGCCTTTAACAAATCACCATCACTGAATCTGTAACTGTGCTTGTAAGTCGCTTGATAGAAAATAAAGAGAAATGGCGCCACCTAGTGTTCAAATAGCCGGTCTTCATTTTAAGCTGAATTTTGGCGTCTCAGTACAAGGAGCTTTCCAACAAAATAATTGTTATTATTATTTTAGTGCTAAAAAACCACTTATTGTTTTTTATTTATTTATTTTTTTAGGAAATCTGTGTTAAGAGTTCTTGATGCTCGTCTGGATCAATTCAAGGACAACATGGGAGTGCTTCCACCAGGACATACTGGACTTTGAATGACGCTACCATGGACAATATAACGAGTTTAGTGTAAATCCATCTTCATCTTCATTCATATGTTGTTGTTTTTTCTGAGGTTATGTGAAGACACAGATTTTCTCAATGAAAATGTCAAAATACAAACGTCCTGGTCACAAAAGCAAAGTGTGAGGGGGGTTAATAGTCTATGCTTTTGAGGCATAAGCAATTAGGAAATAATACTTTCTACCCAGGAACAAAAAATATTTTACATAGTGTAACTTAATTAGGCTCTTATAGCTATAATAAAGTAAATACTATAACAAGTGTATTTTAGCAATCATCATGCCATTAAAAAATCATTAAATTCCAGACCCCGTGGCTGTACAGCATGAACCAATGAGTGTCACTTTGTGAACCACAAGCATGACAAAAGTATTAGGCTTTAAGTCTATAACAGCACAGGGAGCACAGTGGCTGACACAAAAATTGGCTGTTTAAAATGAGAAGCGAATGTAATCCTTCTCACATGTTTAGGGTCAGTAACTTTCCCCTACCAGTCTATAAAGCTGCAAGAACAGTCCACTTAATGACATCAGAAACAAGGACAATTTTATGACCACCTATTCAGCCTTGAGCAGCCCATCCAGTCACATTAAACAGACAAAGAGTACTACATAGTTAGCACAACTGAATTATTGGTAGTACATTAAAGCTGATGAATAAACAATTTCTTAAAGAACGCATTGAGTAAATTGGTTTTGCAACCCCATAGTTGTTAACATAAAAGATGCTATGAGAAAGATTGTGACCTGGGCTGTAGGTTAAAAATAAACAAGAAGTGTTCATTTGTTTAAGCAATGTGAACATAGTTGTTGTTGGTAATGAATTAGAAGATGAACCTATGATTTTCCAAGATATTGATATATAAATGCTATATACAAAAAGCTCCAGGAAAGGTCTTTTCATGCTGAGCTAATCAAAATGACCACAGCTGATCACAGTTGAAAGTCAAATGGCTTTGTGTGCCATTGAGAAGGTCATTAGCTACACCTGATTGAGTTTACAAGTCATTTTTAGGAGGGGGGTGATCCTTTTTCCAACTCAGTGATTCTGGTTTTTTATTTTTTATTTTTTCTGACATGTTGGTGTTATATCTTTCATTTGGATGTTATAAGTTGCACTGAGTAAATACAGCTGAATAAAACAAAAACTGTGTCCGTCTTCATTTCAGGCTGAAAAGCAACAAAATGTGATTATTTCAAAGGGGGGTGATTCTTTTCTACCCACTGTATGTGTGTGTGTGTGTGTGTGTGTGTGTGTGTGTGTGTGTATATATATATATATATATATATATATATATATATATATATATATATGTGTGTGTGTGTGTGTGTGTGTGTGTGTGTGTGCACCATTAAAAAGTTAAAGTTTAAATAAAGAAATGTTGATAACAATGTTGACTGACTGACAGCCACAAAATTCCAGCATTTCACCTCTCGTTCTCATTTCCCCCCTAACCTCTTCTAGTAGCTTAATACAAAATGTCGCGTTATTTTCCTTATGGTAAGCACTGTAATTTAGGATAATGCCAAATCTCTCACAGAATTCTTACATTCAGACAAGGAAAGATTTGAGTGGCATTGAGTGGGTATTGTGCATGAGAGTAAAGGAAATCTGGCATTGTTAGGATTAAATATTAGAGACAGTGACATTTGAGGAGAGTCTTTCATTTTGACAGTTTAATGAATAAAACACATAGTTTCCATTATCATAACACGCCACAAGACTTACTTTTTTGTTCTTTTTTTTTTTAAATACTAAATAAATTATTCAAAATTTCCACACGTTTGGCTCCTCTGTATAGCCTATTGCAAATGTTTTCCAAAAGTATTCAACAAATTTTACATATAAATGGCACAAAAATGATGCCCATCATGCACAAGATGGTGATTACTTTTGGATCTGCGTAAAACGTATATTGACCGGAAAACCTGTAAATGTTCTTATTAAAACCAAATTGAATCCGTTTTGTTTTAGCTTGAGTCGGGAAGATGATTGCCAGCTCTGGTGACCATTGAGCTACTACATTTTAACAGGAAGTGCTGTTTTTGCAGCAAGCCACGCCCATCATTTCCTGCGCTAGTTCGTGTGTTCTTAAGGTGAGAGAAAGGGCTGTCAGTAAAGTCATTGACATGTTTTGCTCTTGCTGTGGTATGTTTAAAATGTAGAAATAGTGTACATCGTGTTGTCTTAAAAACCTAGGGCAAGTTCGTGTCTGTTTTCATTTTTGTTGGACGCAACGCGGTGCTAAAATTATTTCTCTTAGACGTAGTATAGCAAGCTGATGCCATTTGTAAACGTGGTCGAATTTCTGATAGATGAAAGTATTGTGTCATTTTACTGTTACTGTAAGGAAGTTAGATTTACGCTACTCGTGCTGAATTCAATAACGACCCGGAAGTGATTGTGAATCCACGTGGGTGACCAGAGCGCAGTGTTTATATTGTATACATTCCCAGCCAACAGTTATTGGTTCCCGACATATTAAAACAGATCTTAGTTCCCCTTCGGTTTCGAGTAGAGTTTACGGACATATACGGAAATATAATGCATTTGTGGTTCAGAGAACGTCCCACTAACGTTCCCATAACCTTTAACTATCTTTGCAGTAACCAGTGATGGTTCGGAGAACGTTTCCCAAACGTTCAGCTATCCTTTATAACCCTGCTGAAAAACACAATAGAAACCATCACAGAAAATTGAATGGTTTCCACTACAAATACCATTACAAACCATCAGCTTACCATTACCGGTCCTTATTGGTATCCACTAGACATAACATGCCACCAATAGAAGGCAACAAATTACAGTAGAGACCCACGGGGACCATAACAGTTTCCATTAAAACCAACACAATTCCCATTATAACAAATAAAACCATTACAAATTCTATGAGTGTTTCTATTAGGGTTTTTTTTTTTTCCAGCAGGGAATAATTTGAACTCCTCGGGCATGTATTCAAAGGTCAGAGTAGGCAACAAGCCCAATGAAATTTTATTGTATAATGAAATAACATCATTAAAAATGTTTGATCTGTGGCCTGATTATACATTGTTGGCCTTGCAGATTATGCAATCATGCCTGTAATACAGAATATAATTTGATCCACATTCCTTTTTAACCATTAAAAATACAAGAAATAAAACCAAAAGCAACCTTTGGGGAATGTCCCCAGAACATTAATTTGTAGTTACAAAGAAGAGTACCTAAAAGCAACCTTTGGGGAATGTCCCCAGAACATTAGTTTGTAGTTATACAGAAGAGTACGTAAAAGCAACCTTTGGCAAACGTTACGTGTCAGATGTTGTTTAACCATAAGAGAATGTTGTTTTAAAGTTCCCAAATATGGCACTGACTAACATTGTTAACCAAAATAGATCTTCCCCAGAATATAATGAAATGTTTCCCAAAAAAAAAAAAAAAAAAATGACACAAGGAGAACCACATCAGGGACATGTTATGTGTTGGCTGGGTTCGCCTGGATAATTCACAACAGTATTCATGTAAAGGAACTGATTTATTTTACAGACATGCTCACACTACTTCCAAGACTTCTTCGCCACATAAAGACTCCCTCTCAATTCATCAGGACCTCCTGTTCACAGAGGTCTTTGCCTATTTTAACTCTCTTCACGAAGGTAAATTTGCAGACTTTTAAAGTAATTATGATTAGAGTATCTGATTTGTGCTACAAAAATCAACTGCAATATTATTACCAACAATTTTTGACAGGATCCATGTCTCTTGTGTGATGAAGCAAAAGAAATGCTTGAACCATATAAACATAGGGTAAGATATTAACACCATTCCATTAAGCCAGTATCACATTTCAGCACATTTCCACAATTGAGCACAATTTTACATCAGTTTCACACTGTTTGTTGCTCTTGTTAAGTTTATATTGCAGGAGGTGGACATTACTCTTCCTGAGAACAGTGTGTGGTATGACAGATACAAGTACGACATCCCAGTGTTTCATCTGAATGGACAGTTTTTGATGATGCATCGTGTGAACACAGCAGTCCTGGAAAAGCGGCTGGCCAAATCTGAGAAAGAACCAGTTTAATTATGCTCAGATGTTACAAAAACCTGTAATATACTGCAGAGTTTTCAGTGAGAAGTAACTGTTTTGCCTCAGTTTTTGTGCTTGATTGGTAGAGTTTCATTTTTTTGTCATTAAATATATCATTATTATTATAAAATATATTATTAAATATGTATGGAAAATAAAATATTGAGTTGTAGATACTGGTGAAGTATGAGGAATACCACTAATGTAATCAAGTAATTGTTATCTTAATGGATTAGGAGCCTGACCCAGGATTAACCAAGATGTTGATACGGAAGTGACCAAAATTGGTCTTGGTAATTTGTTAAAAATGTTTGGACTGCCATTATATAAAAAGATTTTCAGACTACAAGACATGAAATCTGCCATTTCAGAAAAAAATTAAAAATTAAATCATTAGTAGCAGTAAAAGGTAAAGGTAAAACGTAGTAAAAGGACAGGACATAAAGTTGGGTCCAAAGGTCTGAGAGCACTTGTGAAAATGTTTCTGTTTTGCATTCTTTTCTAATTTAATACAACATTTTTTTTTTTATTACAAATTATAGTATCAACAACAACTTGAGTGAAAAATGGAATCTTTGAACTATTTGCCTGAATTTCAGAGCTTAGTATGTGGTATGTCCCCTTTTTGCTTTAATGACAGTGTGCACACAAGCTGGCACAGACTCCACATGTTTGTGCAAAACCTGATGATCCATTTTAGATCAAATCCATCGGAGTGTTGTCTGAACACATGCTTCAATAGAAGAGATTAGGCATGAGGACAATCTGACCTTTCATACAAAGCAGTTAATATGAGCAATATCACACATTTGCTTACATTTAAATAGGGACCTAGAAATAGTGCAGAATCTTGAATATTAAATATTCACGATATTAAACATTTATTTTCTTTGTTTTAAACATTTCAAATTCTAAAACCTTCTGTTTACTTCCAATTCTAAATGAAAAGAAAAAACATCTAGAAAAATCCCAGATTTTCAATGTTGTCTCAGACTTTTAGACCCCACTGTATCTTTGAAAACTTTAGTCTGGTCTAATTCATCATGTTTGTACAAAGTATATTAACTTTTAGATTTTGACATTTGAAATTTTGCATTTATTTGATAGTTTGTCTCTGAAGCTCATAGTTTTCTGATGGACCCAATACCCCATATTATGTTTGAAAATCTCTTAATTCTGTGCAGCTTTCTAACAACTAGTCGTTGCCAAAGAAGTACTGGTTTAAAAAGCCAGTAGGGGGCGCATATAGGAGGCCAATGTGGTTAAAATGTGACCATACACACCACAACATATTAACCTCCTAAACTGTGTAGGATTCTACAGTTCACTTCTCACATTAGTCACCCAAATTAATAGCTTAGCTTAAAAGCTTTGCATTGTTTTTCTTGTAGTTACTGAATAATAAGCATTATGGTCTGGAAATGAAGCATGAAAGGTTCAGATAATTGTTTGTACCTGATAAAGACTGGCCTGTTAACATGTTAAATTTGTCCTACAATTAAAGGGTTTGGGCAAAGCTTCTGTTTATTCTACATCTGGGGCTAGGTTTTGGTAGGCATCTTATTGCAACCGCTTAATCGAGATGCATGGGCTTACAAGATGAAGTCTGAATTTATTTGCTAAATTCAATGGTTGAGAGGTTAAAAACATAAAAGGGTTGAAAAGTAATAGATGTACAAAAGATAAGCAAAAGCATGGAAAATGGTTGTCAGAGTAGGAAGAAAATAACTCCCTTTTTGGGATATTGCCAGTTTTAGCAAACAATTATTTATGAAGCTCTGCAGCGAATAAAAAACTTACTATATATTACGTTAATATAGATGAACAAAGATCTATATAAACTATCAGAAAATTCAAAAATATCCATAAGTTTTGGTTTATAGTGTCATCACTGCAGCCCACCATACAACGCTTTCATGTGGTTTGTCAGTATGTCTGAGTATTTGATTCATTTCAATTCTACTTTTGTGCTAGATAGTCAGATCCTCCACTCTTGGGTAGGAGTTGGATAGCAGGGAGGAGACAGGGACATGGTGGGTGCAGAAACTTTGTCACAAGTAGATAAAGAGTGAGAGATGGGAATTAATTGTAATTTGGCATAGATGATAGTGGCACACAATCAGATTTGGTGGCCTGTGACCTGGATAGTGAAGTTTAAATTCCATTTTAATAGGATTAGTTTATAAGGATTAGATTCAATGAAATTAGTTTGGCGTGTGGCCAAAAATACTGTTAGTATTAGTTGAATCTGTGGCTAGTAATGTAGAATATTTCAGGGGGTTCAATCCTGAGCTTGGGTTACTGGCTGGGGGGGGGGATTTTGCATGTTCTTCTCATGTCTGTGTACGGTTTCTCCAGATACTCTTACCTCCTTCCTCCAACCTTCTAAAACATGCTAGTAGGTGCATACACTGCTCTAAATTGGCCCTGTGTGTGTGTGTGTGGGGGGGGGGGGGTGTGGGTGGGGGTGGATGTATGGGTATGGGTGGGGGTGGGGGTGGGTGTATGTGTGTGGGTGTGTGTGGGTGTGGGTGTGGGTGGGTGTATGTGTGTGGGTGTGGGTGGATGGGTGATATATTCCTGCCTTGCACCATATGTTCCTGGGATAAACTCCAAATCCAGATCCACCAAGACACTGATCAAGATAAAGCAGTTACTGAATGAATGAATAAATTAATATAAATATAAGAAGGCAACTATTTGAATAAAGCCTAATATATTGAAATATTGAGGTTGACAGTCATGAATAGTGCTGGTTGTAATAATCATGTTAATTTACCATGTCTAGAAATGTGTCTCAACTGCTGATCTGTATAACATAGTAATGATAATAACAGTAATCTACAGCAGATCCAAGCCAAATGTAGAAAGGTCTTCACCTGGATGTGCAGAGCCGGTAGGATTCTGTGCTCTTAAATGCTTTGAGGCACTCTCCAGAATAGGTAGCAGGGATGTTTATGAGATACAGGAATTAGAAGTTTAAGAGAAAGTACATAAGGATCAGAGTTTTTACTGACTTTGTCAAAGTACTGTTTATTCTAGTCCACAGTAACGTGAATAATTTTAGTCATCTTTCAGTTATAATTACATTTGCATAAAGCCAGAAATTCAATCCAAAATATGGCAACCACAACAGAAAAGCACATCACTGAAATGCTGGAATTTTTAGATGTACACTATATGGCCAAAGGTTTGTGGATACCTGACCATCACACCCATATGTGATCTTTGAACATTCCCCCTTTCCTACTCTTCTGGAAGGCTTTCCACTAGAATTTGGAGCGTGGTTGTGGGGATTTGTGCTCATTCAACCACAAGAGCATTAGTGAGATCAGGTACTGATGTTGGGTGAGGAGGTCTGGTGTGCAGTCAACGTTTAAATTCATCCCAAAGGTGCTCAGTGGGGTTGAGGTCAGGGCTCTGTGCATACCATTCAAGTTCTTCCACTCCAACCTTAAACCATGTCTTTATAAACCTCGCTTTGTGTACAGCGGCATTGTCATGCTGGAACAGGTTTGAGCCCCTTCGCTTCAGTGAAGGGAAATTGTAATGCTACAACATACAAAAATATTCTATACATTTTGTGCTTCAATCTTTGTGTCAACAGTTTGGGGAAGGACCATGTATGGGTGTATGGGTGTGAAGGTCAGGCGTCCACACACTTTTGGCCATATAATGTAAATTTGGAAAGCATTAAGTTTGATGTATCGCGTTCAAATTACTATGTGCACAGGAACATTGACATTTTATATACACTTGCCCATTTTCTGTACACCCCAGCTTCAGTTGGCACAACTTTAATAGGCAAGTATGCTTACACATACGAGGAATTTGTCTTTGGTTCGTACACAGTAGCTCACAGTTTACATAAGTGACAATAAACAGTACACACTAGTACAGCAGCACACATTCCTACCTGGGTTTACACACACACGCACACGCACACACACACACACACACACACATTCATACCTGTAAACCTTGCACATGCAAATGGTGGTGGGAATCGAGTGCAGCAGGTGTAAAATAGTAGTGTGGGTTAAATTAAGATAAATATGAAGGAAATGCAATGAAATGAGGAAAATAATAAAATAGTTATGGGGAGATGATACAGAAGATGTTTTGTGTAACTTGGGATCAAAATTGAAATTCTTTTTGATTCCAGTATAATCCTGTGCATGGTTTTCCACTTCTTATATAATTTATAGAGTTGAAAAAAAACAACTGATCACTCAGAAACACGCCTACAACAAACCAGCACGGAATACCACTGCATTGTCTGTGAAACCTGAAAGCAGCCTTAAGGCAACACAAACGAAAGATCCCGCAGGCGTTCCACGCGCGCGCGCGCTGTCTCTTTCCATAGCTCTCTCATTGGCTGCCGTGTTAGTTCTAGGAGGAATGTGATTGGCTGTGAAGCTGTCATATGAAACGTATTAGTGTCAGCACAGGCGTGTAGTGAACAGCTGAGCGCGAGCCCTGAGCTGAGCGACTGTAACGTTGAACAGCCAAGTCCGCTTTATGTTACAGTTTCAGGACAAAACAACACTGTCATCATTGGGGACGTAAACGCGCACTGGTTACGCAGTTATTACGGTAGGCCATGACACCGTTTGTTATCAGTTGTTTAATGTTTTATTTGTCAGAATGATAGATAGGCTGTTCACGGGAGTGCATCGATTATCGGTTGTTATGAAGCCGGTGTTTTAGAACTTACTACCGGGGAAAATTAACATGTAGCCTATGTGCGCCAAAACACTGTGCTCTATATTTATAACATTTCCTGAATATTGCAGTGTTGCCGTTGGTATGCCCCATTTGTTCAGGAAGCTCTATGCATTTCTGCGGCTCCTGCTGTCAGCTGCTTAGATATTTCCTCATTTCCTCAATCACTTTGTGACCACCAGGGATCCAGTGCCCTAAATGCCCAGCTTCAAACATACATTAGTTAGGAAACCACAAGTGAAAATGACATTCTGACATAACAAATAAATGACATAAAAATCTACATTGCATAAATCATGTTAAGGCATGCCCACTTTTCATGAGTTTTCCTGTACAGTGGTAATGTGTTTTTTTTTTTTTTTTTAACATATTTTTCCTCATGACTCATGCCATGCAATGTTTTTTTTTTTTTTTTAATGTGAAACACTTGTGAAAGAAGTGGCTGCAACATCATTTCCAGGAAAGTGTTAGGGGTGATGGTTGTTGCTTAACTCAAAGGAAACACATTCAATGTTACACCTAGATTATTACACTACTTTAACTATTGGGCTAGAAATACATTATATTATATTGTTAAACTGCTTACCAAATTACATATTATATTTCAGAGATTTTGGTGACATTATCTAAACATTTTTGGATAAATTGCATATATAGCATGTATTCTATTAAGTATAGCAACATAATGATCAAAGCTCAGCACTAATATGTTTAGAAGTGCTCTGATAGAAGGCTTTGATTGATTTTCCCTCTTTTTTCAGCTTTAAAATGGCTTGCTTTTCTCCCATGGACAGCTCTCTGGTTTTCATGTTGATTTATCCTTTTTAACGACAAAGGCAGTAGACATTCAGAGCTATTAATTATTTAAACAATCAATCTAACAGGGCACACCTGGGCAACAAGAAACATCGGGTGTTCCAATATTTTTGATCACACGAAAAATGTGTGGGTTGTTATGTATTTCAGTTTCCATATATATATATATATATATATATATATATACAGGTGCATCTCAATAAATTAGAATGTCGTGGAAAAGTTCATTTATTTCAGTAATTCAACTCAAATTGTGAAACTCGTGTATTAAATAAATTCAATGCACACAGACTGAAGTAGTTTAAGTCTTTGGTTCTTTTAATTGTGATGATTTTGGCTCACATTTAACAAAAACCCACCAATTCACAAACTGAGAGACCATTTTGAAGGCTCAGGAAACCTTTGCAAGTGTTTTGAGTTGATTAGCTGATTGGCATGTCACCATATTCTAATTTGTTGAGATAGTGAATTGGTGGGTTTTTGTTAAATGTGAGCCAAAATCATCACAGTTAAAAGAACCAAAGACTTAAACTACTTCAGTCTGTGGCATTGAATTTATTTAATACACGAGTTTTACAATTTGAGTTGAATTACTGAAATAAACAAACTTTTCCACGACATTCTAATTTATTGAGATGCACCTGTATATACACAGTGCTGTGAAAAAGTATTTGCCCCATTTTGATTTCTTCTGTTTTTGTGCATATCTCATACTAAATTGTTTCAGAAATTAAAACAAAATCTAAGATAAAACAAAGGCAACCTGAGTAAACACAAAATACAGTTTTTAAATGCTAATGTTATTTATTGAAGCAAAAAAGTTATCCAATACCAACTGGGCCTGTGTGAAAATTTATTTGCCCCCATAGTTACTAATACCCCAAATCTATGAAACTGCATTCATTATGCGGTTCAGCTGGACTAGCCGCAACCAGGCCTGATTACTGCATACCCTGTTCAATCAAATCAACACTTAAATAGAACTTTTTCAACAGCATGAAGTTGGTTAAAAGGTCTTACCCAGTAACACACTATGCCAAAATTGAAAGAAATTCCAGAAGTGATGAGGAAGAAGGTGATTGAAATACATCAGTCTGTTACAAAGCTATTTCAAAGGCTCTGGGACTCCAGAGGACCACAGTGAGAGCCATTATCTCCAAATGGAAAAACTCGGCACAGTAGTGAACCTTCCCAGAAGTGGCCGACCTTCCAAAATTCCTCCAAGAGCACAGCAATGACTCATTCAGCAAGTCACAAAAGAGCCAAGGGCAACATCAAAGGAACTACAGGCCTCTCTTTCACCAATAAAGGCCACTGTTCATGACTCCACTATCAGAAAGACACTGGGCAAAAATGGCATCCATGGAAGAGTGGTGAGGTGAAAACCACTGCTAACCCAGAAGAACAATAAGGCTCATCTGAATTTTGCCAAAACACACCTTGATGATGCTCAAACCTTTTGGGAGAATGTTCTGTGGATTGATGAGTCGGAAGTGGAACTGTTTGTAAGACAGGGGTCCCGTTACATCTGGCGTAAACCAAACACAGGATTCCGCAAAAAGAACATCATACCTACGGTCAAGCATGGTGGTGGCAGCATGATGGTGTGGGGATGCTTTGCTACTTCAGGGCCTGGACAACTTGCAAAAATTGAGGGAAACATGAATTCTGCTCACTACCAGAAAATCCTAAAGGAGAATGTCCGGTCTTCAGTCCATAAGTTGAAACTCAAGCGCAACTGGATTATGCAGCAAGACAATGATCCAAATCATAGGAGTAAATCCACTTCTGAATGGTTCTAAATAAAAAGCAAAACTAAAGTTTTGGAGTGGCCTAGTCAAAGTCCTGACTTGAACCAATTGAGATGCTGTGGCAGGACTTTATACGGGCAGTTCATGCTCATAAACCCTCCAATGTGGCTGAACTAAAGCAGTTCTGCAAAGAAGTGTGGGCCAAAATTCCACCACAGTGCTGTGAAAGACTGATCTCCAGTTATCAGAAGCATTTGGTTGCAGTTATTGCTGCTAAAGGTGGTACAACCAGATTTTAAGTTTAATGGGGCAATAAGTTTTTCCCAGGGGTGATAGGTGTTGGTTCACTTTACATCAATAAAAAAAATTAAAATAAAAACCGTATTGTGTGTTTACTCAGGTTGCCTTTGTTTTATGTTGAATTTCGTTTGAAGATCTAAAACTATTTAGTATGAGATATACAAAAAAACAGAAGAAACCAGGATGGGGGCAAGTACTTTTTCACAGCATTGTATATATGGAACGTATATCTATATATATGGAATGTATATATGGGATATATTCATGAAATTTTAATATGTTTATCCCTATCCCTATGTAGAAGGCTATTACAGAGAAATTTCAGAAAAGTTTTTCTCTAGAGCATCTACACAGTGAAATAAATATTTAAATTCTAACATCAGAAGACTAGATTTTTGATTTTTGGTTTTATTACGTATACACAAATATTAAACCTCTTTTGTATAAACAAAGGTACATTAAAAAAAATGATTGTGGTACCTGTTGTTTTTAAAATTTGTATTGTCTTGCTTTCTTGCTCTGAGAAATATAAAATAACAGCCAATGTAAATGGAAACAGTACTTCAGAGGTTCTTATGAATACCGAGTAACATCTAATAGCAGTGGTATCAGTTTCAATATTACTGTCTTGCTGTTATAATGTAAATATGCGTGATACCAATACTGTAGTGTTATGTTTCCTGAATCATATATGATTGTGTGTAATGGAATATTACAATATTATCAGTGCAATAACACTGACAGGAATTATAAATTATACCTCTATACAGTAAGTTAAATGGAAAAGCATAGTTTGACATCTCTTGTATTCTTGATGTCACGGATTTTTATTTAAAATAAAAATCTACAGAGTTCATTTTCCATCTAAAACAATAGTATGAAATGCCAAATTCATAACTGTTAGAATCACAGATTCCTAGCTTTTAGAAATCTGTAATTTGAACAACAGATTTTGCTGTAGGCTGCACTTTTGATGTGACCTTTGCGAATCCACATTTAGTTCCTGTGTTGCGCCTAACTTTATGTGTTTACCATATTATGTGTGCAGTTCCGGCTGTAGCTGTAACTTGTCGGACATTTTGTGTTAGCTCACCCCTTCAACTATTTAGAGCCACCCACTTGTCTCCGCCCCTGTTACAACAGTTATATGTTTCTGTTAAAATCCTCAATTTGTTATTGTGTTCAGCAGTCCAATGTAGCATTAAAATGTATTAATTGTGACCTGTAATCAGTACAGGAACTTGCTAAAGGTAATTTAAAGATTTGTACTTTTTTTTATAAGATTTTTACTCATGAAATTTTTATTACTCATGAAACCTATATATATATATATATATATATATATATATATATATATATATATTGTATTGATATGGATCTAGTTATTAATTTATAAAATTTGGACCTCATTAGTGCACTTACATATGCATACTTTTGACAGTAAAATAACTCAACAGATCTTGGTGTAACTTAGTGTGAAAGGCAGAAACATATAGATCACTGAAGCTATACCTTTTTTATATTTACTATTATTACACTAATGATTCTATTAAAAGCATACAATTTTGTGACAAAGGCACATTTGAAACAGTCGAATTCTCCTTTGCAGTTAGTCAGAGCATTAAAAATTATACATAGCCATCCATGCTGCTAACAGCCTGCCAAGTTTCACCGTTCTTAAAACGTTGTTTCTTGCATTATAACATGAAATAATACATTTATGGCATTTGGCAGACGCCCTTATCCAGGGAAACTTACAGTTATGTCATTTATACAACTGAGCAGTTGAGGGTTAAGGACCTTGCTCAAGGGCCCACAGTGGTAGCTTGGCACTGTTGGGGTTTGAACTCACAACCTTTTGATCAGTAGTCTAACATCTTAACCACTGAGCTACCATTGCCAACAATAATAAAGCCTTAGAACATAGAACAGCAGAACATTATGCAGAGACAGCAGTTGACAGGCTGCTATCCTGTAAAATTAATAATATTTGACCATTTTCCTTAGCTAGATTATGTAATCTATGTGCAGCAATGCCTAAGTCCTGCTTTAAAATATTTCATATAAAAATATTGGACATCTAAAGTGATGGAGAAATACTTGAATTTGCCGTTGTAGAATACTGGTTTTCAAGTGTGCACTCATCCTGTAGGGTGGTATCTTCCTCTTTTTCTTTTTGATTGAACACATTTCCTGTAAAAAAAAAAAAAAAAAAAAAAAAGAGCGAGAGAGAAAAATAAAATACACAAGCACATCGTACAGCCATACTCTGACTGCTTGAATAGGCAAGCTGTATTTTCTTTCTATGCTGTTTTCTTCTATTGGTAGGACCAGAGCCTCTTTGCAAACAGCTAGTCATAAATAATCATAGACTTGCTGTGAAAGTGATGTGTTGGTACGCACTGATGTGTCATGGATGGATTGATCACAGTGGCTGAAAAGAGCATTCAGTACCATTCAGAGTCTGATGCAAGAAAAATCGTCTGTTCTGTCAGAGACATGGCTCAGCAGTGCAAACAGAATTCACAAACAGTAAATATTGATTTACATGTAGCGCTAGCAAAAATTTAGACAAACCGGCGTACTTAATGAGTAGTAGGGTCAAAATTGTACGTGCACTTCCTGAAAATGTTGTTAATGATTAGCTTTATATTGCATTAACAACCATTTTAAACATGAGGGTGCAAAGTGTTAAATGGTTTTAGCAATAAATTATCTTAGATGTACTTTATATAGGCACTAGACACATAGACAAGGATATTGCAAGAATCTGAGCTATTCTAGCTTTCTTTAATTTAAATTTAGAATTTGATGCCTTGAACACACTCAAAAAAAATTTGGGACAGAGGCATGTTTACCATTGTGTTACATCATCGTTCCTTTTAATGACACTTTTCATTTGGGAACTGAGGATACTAATTGTTGCAGTTTTGCAAGTGGAATTTTTGCCCATTCTCGCTTGATACAAGACTTCAGCTGCTCAATAGTCCTTAGTCACCATTGTCTGATTCTCCTCTTCATGATGTGCCATAGGAGACAGATCTGGACTGCTGGCAGGCCAATCAAGCACATGCACTCTGTGTCTACGAAGCCACGCTGTTGTAGCACGTGCAGATGCAAATAACCATGGGCTTCCTGGGAAAAGACGTTGCCTCGATGGCAGCATATGTCTCTCTAAAATCCCAATATATGTCTCCGTGTCAATGGTACCTTCACACATATGCAAGTCATATGGTGTGGGCACCAATGCACCCCCATACCATCACAAATGCTGGCTTTTGCACCTTTTGCTTACAAAATTCTGGTTGGTCTTTTTCATCTTTGGCACGGAGATGAAACGGAACTCGATGTCCGTTTTTCCTGAAAACAAGCTGAAACTTGGACTCATCTGACCACAGCACACGTTTCCACTGCCTTTCAGTCCATCTGAGATGAGCTCTGGCCCAGAGAACTCGGCGGCATTTCTGCATAGGGTTGATGTGTGGCTTCCTCCTTGCGTAATAGAGTTTCGGGTTGCATTTCTGGATGCAGCGGCGGACTGTGTTAATGCGTGGTTATATTTATCACGGTAGCATGTTGATTTCTCAGGCTATGCCACCTGAGGGCTCGAAGGTCACACACATTCAACAGTGGTTTCCAGCCTTGCCCTTTACGCAATGAGATTTCTCCGGATCCCTGAATCTTTTAACAATATTATGCACTGTAGATGGTGAAAGACCTAAATTCTTTGCAATCTTGCGTTGAGCAATGTTCTTTTTTAACTGACTGACAATTCTCTCATGAAGTTTGGCACAAAGTGGTGAGCCATGACCCATCCTTGCTTGCAAAGACTGAGCTTTTGGTGGATGTTCCTTTTATGCCCAATCCTGATACCCTCCCCTGTTACCAATTAACCTGATCCTCCAAAATGGTATTACTTGAATATTCTATAAACTGTCTTATTTTGCCTCTGTCCCAACTTTTTTTTTGAGTGTATTGAAGGCATCAAATTCTAAATTTGTTTATATTTACAAAGTACAATTAAGTTGGTCAGTGAAAACATATGAATATCTTTTCTTTGTACTTTTGTCAGTTAATTAAAGTTTCATGAGACATGACAAATCACAGATTTTTGTTTTTATTGCATTTTGAAAAAATCCCAACTTTTATGGAAATGGGGTTAGTATATATTGTCAGCTTGTAAATGATTAAAAGGCAAGACCTTCTTCTCTCAGCAGACTATAGAAAGACTACCAATGCCACTGAGAGTAATAGAGTATGTGATGGCTTTGTCATAAGAATATAAATAAGTATATTCAGTTAGCTTTGAAAGGAATGAAGGGTGTCATACAAATCTTTGTGAATTTGTTTTTGCTTTACAGTTGCTTGAATTGCATCTAACCTTGTCCTTCAAGTAGTACCCTCTGAATTTTCTCTTCATTATGGAAATTGCATCAGTAATGATGTGTATTCGTGTGTGCGAGTTCCTACTGCTGGCAGCAATTAGACTGATCAGATTCAGGGATGGTAATGTAATATCTTAAATAAACAAATATGATATGTATGCTTAAATCATTTAAATACTGTCATACTTATTTTAACCCCTATAATCCCATGATAATTTGACACTATAAATACACTATATGGTCAAAAGTTTGTGGATACCTGACCATCTTATGGGACACTCGTATGTGCTTATTGAATATCCTGTTCCAGATTTAGTCCCCCTTTGCTTTTGTAATATCCTCCACTCTTCTGGGAAGGCTTTCCACTAGATTTTGGAACATGGCTGCGGGGATTTGCTCATTCAGCCACAAGAGCATTAGTGAGGTCAGGCACTGAGGCCTGGGGTTGAGTTCAGAGCTCTTTGCAGGCCACTTAAGTTCCTCGAAGCCAACTTTGGCAAACCATGTCTTCATGGACCTTGTTTTCTGCTCAGGGGCATTGTCATGTGAACATGTTTGGGCTAGCCCCCTTAGTTCCAGTGCAATAGTAATGTTACAGCAGACAAAGACATCCTATACAACTCTGTGCTTCCAACTTTGTGGCAACACTTTGGGGAAGGCCCACAGATGGGTGTGATGGTCCGGTGTCCCCAAACATTTGGCCATATAGTGTACTCAGGAAAACAAATAAGCTTTCTGCTCTGAAACATAAAACACTGACAGTAGTTTTCATCTTATTATTTTGGTCTTTATTATGTCACAGCCTAAATGTACATATTTGTTTCATCTGTTGAAGATCTGTTCAGTACTGAATGACTCACCATAGGCAACTAGGTAGGTGGGTGTTAGGCAGCCTACAAATATACAGACATTAAGATTGTGGTTCAAAATAAAATTTCGAGATATACATTAAATTGATCTGTTTTTAAAACAGCAACTCTTTTTTTGTTTTATTTGTGTGTACAGAATGACATATAAATTAATTTGCACATCATGTGTGGTTTGTTCTGTTTTTTTTTTTGTCTTCACACAGCACGCATGCCCAAGGCTCCACATGTCATGGTGCCTCTGATAAAGATCCATGTCTGTGCATTATGATTCATCCATCCCATCCATTTTCCATACCGATTATCCTACACAGGGTCTCAGGGGAGCCTGGAGCCTATCCCAGGGAACTCGGATGAGGGACACCCTGGATGGGGGGGCCAGCCCATTGCAGGGCACAATTGCACACACATTGACAAACCCATTGGGAAATCCCAATCAGCCTACAATGCATGGAGGAAACCAGATTACCCAAAGGAAACCCCCAAAGCACGGGGAGAACATGCAAACTCAGGCTGCACACAGGGTGAAGGCGGGATTCAAGCACCCAACCTGGAGGTGTGGGGTAAACGTGCTAACCACTAAGCCACCATGCCCCCCACGTTTTGTTTCATATTTACAAATCCCATGTTGACACAAAAGCTTAAATCTACACTTTAATACAAGGTCCCACATGTGCAGTTGTGATTATCAACATATTTCTTTTATTTTTTACTTATACTAGTCTACTTATTATATTTGCTATAATTATTGACCAAATTGATGGACATCATGGACATTGTATAAGCAGTGATGATCCTACGCACTGGCATCCAGGGCTTCAAACATTCTGTGGGGTTTAAAGTAGCATTGCTCTGTGCCCACTGCCTCTATATGTATACAGTATCTGTGTAATTGGTGCAGATGAACTGTACCAGAACAGCCGGCACACCTCAGCTCATGCCAACAAATCTTAGCTGCGAGCTTGTGACCATAAAGGGCCAATGTTTACCAAAAGGTCTCATTACAGCCATTATTGTGGGCATTGCTATGTTGTGATACTTGACAAAGGCATGTCTGGGCTTGTTTTGAACCTCTGTGATAAAAAGTGGACATAAATATTGGCACCCATTTTCAAATATACAAGTTTGTTGTAATGTTTGACTTCTGACTCATATGAGTATCAGTGGGCAGGAAACTGTTGCATATCATGTGTTTTCACACCAGTATCTGTAGATAATCACTCTGTAGCATGACTGTGCAATTAGTGATGTTGTACTTAAGGCCTGGGGGCATAAGATCGAAAGAAAGGTACTTGAAAACACACTACCAGTCCAAGGTTTGGACACACTAGACTGAGAGTGTGAGAGTGTCTGTGTGTGTGTGTGTGTGTGTGAGAGAGAGAGAGAGAGAGAGAGAGAGAGAGAGAGAGAGAAAATGAAAATAATCCAGGAAGTAACTGCAGTCTACTTAAATGCAAGCAAAGTGCTTCATATATTTGACATTTTGATAAAGGCCTGTAGTGAAAAAATAGTGAAAAGGCTAATGCATTACATTTTTGTAAGTAGTTTTTATTCAAAACAAGTAGTTTTGAATATTTTATCCAAGAGAAGCAGAGAAGTGTTCAGCCTGTTATTGGAACTTTAAGAGAAGCATTCTGGGTGAAACGCCATAATGAAGCTGCCTGAGACCGATGTGCAAAGCTTCATCAGGAATACTGTATAGACTTTAAAATATATAATAGTTTTTATTTGCTTAACACTTTTCTGGGCCACTGCCTAATTCAATATGTGTTATTTTGTAGTGTTAATGTCTTCATTCTTATTCGAACATAGTAGAAACTAGTAAAAGTGAAAAAAAACCTTCCAAACATTGGGCTGGTAGTGTATAAAGATGCTCCTGGTGTTCACCAGTGTGCTGACTTTGAAACGGGCACTGCTTTTGGTAGCCATTATGACTAATTTGCTGAAGAGGAGGGTCCTGAGAGCAGCACTAAGAGCCGGGCTGAAGTTATTAGATGTGGTCAGTGGGGTTGTGGAAAAGGGTTGTCTCAGGGTGGGGTTGCTGCTATTTTTAAGCCTGTCTACTCCCTTTCCCACACTGGTGAGGAGCCAGTAATGTAAGATGGAGATCTTGTGCTAAATCAAACAGGATTAGGTGTGATAGGCTCACCATATATATATATATATATATATATATATATATTCATATCTATATCCATTCTCCAACCATTAATAAATGACTCTTTGTTTACTTAAAAAACTGATAACTTTGAATGTGTGTGTTCAGAGGGGAACAAAGCTTTTTTGTGCAGTGTCTACCTTATATAAAGATAAATATGATCAAATAATCACCTAGCTCAAGTCACTGCTTTGAGAAAGTCATCACTCCTGCACTGCTGCTTTATTTTAAAAGACTTTTGTATAAGGGAAATTAAGGAGTGATTTCAGCCTTGATTGCTCAGTTAGACTAATTGGCCACTTAGGAATAACCACTAAGAGGAACATTTTCTTAGCTGAGCATCAAAATAATTGCACAAAAACAAAACACTTTGTGCATTACTAGCCATCTTATACTTGCTATTTGGTCACAGGAAGTGATTTGAGATGACCATAAAAGGAATGAATTTCCTATCAGCACATAACTTCCTCTTGCTAGCAAGTTCCTTTATACAAAGCATGACCTTGAAATTATACAAGTCTAACTGATAAAAAAAAAAAAAAAAAAATTAATGTTATGTTATAAATATGTTAGCGGTGGTTCTCAAGCCAGTCCTCAGGGCTTCCAGGACAGTCCACATCTCTGTGTTGTGAGTTGGAACGGAGCAAAAATGTGGATGGGGGGATTGGGGGGGGGGGGACTTTTAAATGTGAAAAATGTGGGGAAAAAACTTGAATGTTGTATTATATGTTGATAATTCTAATGTCTGATGTTGAATCTTGGGTCTTTTTTGAGCTAGTCACCCATGTATGTGTATTATGTGCATATAAAATAGCACATTCCTTTGCGTGTCAGCCTTTTACAAGAGCTGCCATGCTGCTTGAGGATGACACACAGCATATAGATGAAAGAGAGAAGCTTGGTGTCAGTATGGATCAGCTCTGTGTGACCAGCTGGCCCTCAGGAGTTTCACAGCTGTGACACACACATAGCTCTGGCTCAGGCAACAACACTTCAGGCCATGACAGTGGATGCAATTCACACTGACAAGACTTCTAACACCCACTCAGACACACTTGAATACTTTCATACTCACACTGTTGCAGTCCTAGTTGTTGTGCCATTTTTAGTTATGTGACAAATCAAAAGTAAACGTGCATATATTTCAATTCAAACTAATTTGGAACAGTCCTTTCCTTTTTTGCTGTGTAAATTGCAGCATTTCTATTCTTAATTGGTAAGTGTAAGTATAGCCTTGGGTACATTGGGTACATCCTCACTGGACACACAGAACAGGAATAGATACTCATTCTGGTCAGTTTATAACTGAGGATATATATTCTATTAAAATAATACTAATTCATGTCATATTTAAGATACTTTTTTGGAAAAGTTGTCCGAATCATCCACTTCAAAAATATATACATTTACTCCTTTTTCTCCCAATTTGGTAATTTGCCAATTTTCTAACCACTAGCTAGTTCTCCCCTATCACACAGCAACTACCAATCAGGGAGGGTGAAACCTAACGTGTTTTTTCCAAGATACGTGAAGCCACCGCATATTTTGAAACTGCTGCACATGCTAGGTCACAGGGCAGCTTCACACTTGAATGAAAATGGTAACTGCACTCTTCTGCTTGCATGAGCTCACAGATACCCATAATTGGTTAGTATCACTCCGATTGACAGGAGCGAGAGTAACACCATTCCTCCAATTTTGCTCTCTCGGACTCCCGGCTACAGGCATTGCCAGGATTTGAATTTGCATTCTCCTGTCATGGCCTGAAAATATTTTATGTGCATCATTAGTCTTCTTTCTCTTCTTTGCTTCTTGGCTTTTATGAACCACGCTGAATTAACAATGCGTCAGAAGAACGTGAAGGAAATTAATTCATATTTTGTGAAAAATCGATATCCGCCTAAGTACACCAGAACCATCGACGAACAATTATATCATAAATGGATTAGAGGACAGAAGGTCAAACTGCTCTGCAGTGCTAAAGTGGCTGGTTTTGCACTGTCAGCTTTTACGTGCGTGGGTGTGAAAGTGCTTAGTGGGTGTGTGAGTGTGTGTGTGTGTGTATATATATGCATGACGGAATAGTTCAAGGCCATTGAGCTTCTCCCTGTTTATCATAGTCAGCTAAGCATCTTATCTGAAGCACACAGTCTTCCCACATTCTCTCAGTTTTTTCAGCTCTCCCTCCAGTCAAAAACTGAAACACATTTGTCAGTCATTTCCATGTGAATGTGCACTGTAGACTTTATGCGATGGCACTGACATTAAATCTCTTATTACTGAGCTTCTTTTCTGGTCATGTTTCAGTTTTTAATGTAATACGCTAAACTACTCCTCAGCTCTTTAAGCTTTTTTTCAATAGTGAATTTAGTGAATGCATGTTAGTGACAGGATTGTGATGTTACAAATGAACAGTATACTAATAACATATCTTACACTGTGCATTTAACATATTACTTACTATAGTATTAAAGTCTTATTCAGAATTCATGGATGCATGAAGCATGTTCAGTCAAAAACTATATATACTGTCTGAGTGTTTTCCCACGTAGTATTCCTTTATCGACATAAGCTAGTATACAGGCACTACTATTACAATTAATTTAACAGGTTAATATGCTAGAGATTCTGCAGATCTCTTTTACATAGCTTTAGGACAACCTCCTCAGTACTCCTTTTGGTGATCTGAAGTGTCATGCATTGCTCTTGTAGTTTCTCTAAGTTTCTATCTGTAGTTGCCCTGTTAGAAGGCAGAGAGCAGCTAGCAGCTGCAGCTAGAGTATTTCATGTGGTCTCGTCTCACTTCTTTGTACTTTGGCTTTTTACATATATCTCTCTTCTGTTATCTTCTCTTGTCTTCTCTTCTATTTTCTTCTCCTCGTGGCCATTAAAGGAGCAATTTTTCATTTTTGGAGGCTATAATTATATATATATATATATTTTTAAATTTTAGCCTGAATTGCAATTAAAATATTAACAAACCTTTCCCTTTGAAAATACCTTATCATCATATTACGGTATTTTTCTACAATACATGATATGTATCACAATATTTCAGTTTACTAACAAACTGCCAGCAATAAACAGTAGAGAATTTGTGAAAAACTGAGTTCGATGATACTTTTGCTTAATATCTACAAAAAAAATATATATATATATATATATATATATATATATATATATATATATATATATATATATATATATATATATATATATATATATATATTATTATTATTATTTTTTTTATTTTTTTTTTTTTAACTAAATCAGATCTAATGTCTTTTTCACACACTACCTGACATCAGCCTATTTTGACTGTGTGCCAAATGAACCCTATCATGCAGAGGAAGCACATTTGCCTACACATAACACCTGCAGTATAATCATAAAGACTGTGTCATTACATTGTGAGATCTACATTTGAAACTGGATGTTTGCCATGTACACCTACACCGTATACAGGCTGCAGGAAAACACCTTTCCTTGCCCAGTGATTTGTCAGGAAGGCCCCACCTACTATTTGTATGCTCATGCACTCATGAAAGACAGCTCTTTCCTGTCCTTGCAATGCTTTCACTTCCAGTAGCTCGAATGCTGTTATTTTTTACCAACGCCCAGCCTGTCCGGAGCATTGCAAAAGCCTTTGGTTACAGTAAATTATTGAAAGGCACCTTGTCTTGCCACGCTGTCGTGTCATCATTAGAAATGAACTGGGACTTCTTCACTGGCTTGAGAGATAGCACTGTGTCGTGCGCTCACATCTGTTTGCATGGTGTGGGGAGAATCGGAGCAAAGTACCGAGTTTGTGTTGACCCTCTGTAGTGTGATGTGAGCTTGCAACAATGCAGCTCACTGACTAACTGGTGAGCTCATTCTGTCTCACTGCCTTGGGAAATTAAAGGAGATGTCATTTACCCTCTGTGAATGAGTAGGGACACAATAAAGCCACTGTCAATGCACTGGCTATAACTGCAAAGTTGATTCACTTGTGTAGTGTTTGGAGACATGTTGCTGAGCTGTATAATAGGTTTATCAGTGTCTTTTTTTAAATTCTTATTTGTGAATGAATGTATTTGTTTATCAGTACTCTCACACTATTAACTAAAGATTGTGCAGTGGACTGTTGGTTTTAATAGTTAGGTCTAGCCTAGTTTTGAGTTGTCTTTAACTCTTCTGTTGTGGGCAAGGGCAACACAACAGTGCAGTAAACAGTGTTGCAACCTCATAGTTCCACGGTCATGGGTTCACTCTTGAGGTCCTGTTACTGCCAGGGTTTTGTGTGTTCTCCTCGTGTCCATGTAGGTTTCCTCCAGGTTCTTCGGTTTCTTCCCATGGTCCAAAAGCGTCAGTAGGTGGATTAGCAACTCTAAATTGCTCCTAAGAGTGAATGAGTGTATAAGTGTGTGTGTGTGTGTGTGTGTGTGTGTGTGTGTGTGGTGCCCTGCGATGAACTTGTGTCCCATCCAGGATGTATTCCTGCCTTGTGCACAGTGTTCCCAGGATAAATTCTAGGTCCACCATAACCCTGACCAGAATAAAGCGGTTACAGTAGATGAATGAAGGAACGTGTCTTATATGTGTTACCATATTTATATACATTTTGATTTAAAATGTGTATAAATATTTGAAAACTGTGTCTATGACTGTGAACATTGTCAATTAAAATCCAAGGACTACTAAAAGACAAAAAAAAGGTATGAACCTCAACTGCTTAGATACAATGGATATAAAAACTTTTTTTTTTTTTAAGTCTACACACCCCTGTTAAACTGGAAGGTTTTTGTGAACTAAAAAAATTAAACATAAATGAAACATGATAAATCGTGTCAGAACTTTTTCCACCCTCAACGTGAAATTACAATGTATAAAAAATTAAGTGAAAAACAATCAGAAACATTTTCTCTGGAAGAAAGAGTGGGAAAATATTGCTAAGTCAAGATGTGCCACACTGATAGACTCTTACCCAAAAAGACTGAGTGGTGTAAAAAAAAAAAAATCAAAAACTGCTTCAACAAGGTATTAGTTTAGGGGTGTGCACACTTATGCAACTAGGTTATGGTAAGTTTGATCATGTTTCACTTTATTTGTATACTTTACAATTGTATATACTATACAATTTCACATTAAAGGTGGGAAAAGATGTGACAATTTATCTTAGTTTCTTTTCTTTTTTTTTTTCTTTAGAACAACCTGACATTTTGACAGGGGTGTGTAGACTTTTGATATCCATTGTATATGTTTGGATTTTATTCTGACCTTAATAGAGCTTGTAAAAATGGGGTTGATCTTATGTTTTAGTGGTTCAGTTGATTTTGCTTTATTTCATGACAGTAAAAAATGAATCAGCAAATGTCTGCTTAGATCTGAAACAGCAACAGGTTTTTCATATAAGATGTCTGTCTTTTCCTTTTGTTGTTCATACTGTCATCTTGATGACATGTTTCCACTAGTTGATCTAACTTATGCAGCCTTGTTCACTGCTGAGTAGGCTAGTGCTGATAAACTGTAGTGTGAGTTTTGAAACTTCTTGTAGCTTGCAATTTATTAAAATATATAGGCTTCAGTTTTAGTTTACAAAGCACTTGAGATATGTTTCACAGACAGTAATTCAAAAATATTTTTTGGATAAAACTATCTGATGGATAAATGTGCATAATAATACATAATATTTTTTGTAGTTATATCTAATTTATACTAAAGCAAATTCCCTATGCATTAGTGAATATAATTCTACAGTGTGTTGGTTTTTATTATGACTTTGCTGTCTTTTCACCTTAATGACATCCTGTGTTAGTTTATTGTTAGAAACAGGCCTAATAAAAAACAATATAGTATCTCTCTTAGCAAGTCATATATGAATGTTAGATCAACCCTAGAATTTCCTTTTACCAAACTTATAAAATTTCAGTTTAACGAGTAAACCTTAAATGTATTCACGCAAATAAAAGGCATTAACCAAATATGATTTGAAGGCCTTCTCTTATCTCCTCTTTCAGCCAGATGAGAAACGCTCTATAACCACACCGGCATCATCTGTCTGCTGCCATGACGACGGGCTGCTGCAGCCACTTTCCTGAGGTGTTAATGGACCATTCAGATACTACGCCTCTCAGAAGCTCTACCGGACATGAGTCTGCTCCAATGGGGGGCTCAGACTGCTGTGAACCCGCCCTTCCTGGAAAAGCTATGGACTCTGAGACAAGTTCAGCGAATGAGGAGGCACAGTATTGGAAACACATGGCAGCAAAGGATGGACACCTTACGAACAGTGCAGTATTAGCCAAACAGAGGTATGGAGAGCTAACTGTAAAAACACTTTATGGAAAGTAGCGTTAAATGCAAAAAGATATACAGTGGAATTAAGTATTTATTGTTTCCATAGGAACATGGTAAACCGAAAGACTAATATAGACTCTTAGAAATAAAGGTACCAGTCTGTCTCTTTCCTTGTCACTGGAGTGGTACCATCAAGGTACAAACTAGTAGCCTATTTTAACCCTGATCAGGCAGTAAATAAGGAAGTTGTAAATGCATTGTGAGTACAAAGTGATTCATTGTGAGCTTCATATTTGACCGATCCCTCCCGCTTGCGGGTTTTCTTGTTGCGTCTCATGGGGCACACCTACAGTCTTAACCATACTTTATATCCTGTGAAGCTTTGTGGCTTTCTTAAAAACCTTTAAGCTTAAAAAAATAATATTGCACCTCCTATTTGTGTCTGTGTTTGTGTGTGATGTGCTTGCCATGTCTCCTGTTAAAGTTGATCACAACCTTTTGACAGCTTCCCGATCCAGCCATGAGAATGATTTCAATATGTTCTTCTTTGTCAAAGGCATTCTTAAACACTGAGGGAAAAAAAAAACAAAGAAACAAAACAAAACAAAACAAAACAAACAAACAAAAAATATATATATATATATAAGTTTGAAAAATTTTGGAAGTGAATTTTGCTAAAAAGTGTTCATTTCCCCCATGTATGGAGACTTTTGGGACACCCTGTATATTCATGTTTCCAGGGGAAAGATACATACTGAATATACAAAAGATGTGTCCTTGGTGGCACCGTGATAGTGATAAGGATAAGCACAATCTGTTAACTTTATTTCTGAGAACGCAGGGGCTCGATAATGAGGACTGCATTTAGTGCACATGGTGCAAATATCAAAAGATGTCAATTCCAATACAGGGTTTTTCCCATGTTTTAAGATAACAGTGATGGGACATAAAACACGCATTTGTTCTCTTAAATGTAAAATCCAAGCAAAGTGTTACCATTACAGTGTCTAACCTAAACTCATACAAAGCAATTCTCCTGAAAGATTCTGATTAAAATAGAAACAATCACATTCTGTGAAGAATGACATGGTTGAACAGCATGTTTGAAAAAAAGAAAACCTTCTTCTCTTTAGTTTTTGAGTAGAGTAGACATTTTGTGAGCTTTATCTCAAAGCAGCTCATGCTGTCAGAGTCCAGAGGTGTCTGGCCACAGGAGCTCAATAAATGAGCTCTCAGCCTCTAAATTTAGATTTTTGATTAACACGTATGACAGCCGCTTTGTGATGCACAAGCCTAGCACGTGCATCAAAGTCCAGGCCCAGATATCCCTCCATTGCTCCTCCCCAAACACTCCAGTGCCCTCAGCCAGCCTGGGACAATGCCAATGGCTGGAAAAAAAACGCAGACCCATAATGCTCAAAGACTAGGCTGGCACACTGCTGTCAGGTCACTTGTAAGACACGTCCTTGTGTCTGTCTGCAGCTGTGTGAAGGGCTGAAATGTTTGTCATTCTGTATATTCATAATAAATTGTTATGAATTGTTATGAAAATGATCAAAGATCACACAGTAAACACAGAAGTGAGACAAAGAAAATGCATTATATTTCTGAGAAATCCTGATTTGCAGTAGGATATAGAGACAGAGGGAAATTTCTATTTTATTCAAACATCAAAGTTTGAGTAAATTTTTAAAGTACACATGATATATGAGCTGTTGATATTCACAGTCATCCCTTCAGGTTCTTCTCCATCGAAAAAACTTTTTAACCATACTTCTAAATAGACTGTTTCCATACATTTAGTTTTCTTGTATGTGAGGGCTAAATGCTTAAAAAATGCCTCTGGTGTTATCACTGTTTACAGGACTACCAGACCAATAAAATATAAAACTTTTTGGCTAACTAACACGAGACTAGGCTAGTTGGGTGTAGCTAGCCAAAGGGAGGCACAACTAAGCTATCATTGTACGTTAGCTGTCCTTATGCTCTGCTCATATCATGTTCATGTAACTTGGAACTCATATAGACATTTGCACACCTTGTTTTCCTTTCAGCATGAGAGAATGTTAGTGTTTCAGTTTCAACCCTTTTACTGGTTAAAAAAAAAAGAAAAAAAAGCATATATCCATTTTCCCCTCACACTAACTGTGTGAACTAACATTTGGCAGAATTGAGACATGAGTATTTCCACGTATTTTCCTGTAAACTCTGTCTGATTGGTCTTGCCTCCGTTCACTGAAGATACAAAATTACAACACTGATGTCTTCTTTTACTGTCGTTCAGGTACACAGTGACAAACTGCTCCAAGTGGAGAATTATTCAGGGCTAAAGAAAAAAAATTTCGTCTATACAGCCCCGAATGCCCAGGCCAGGCTACACCCCTGACTCCTAATAACACTTGATCACATGTAAATGACATTTTGTTCACCTTACAGGCAAACCTTCTGTGCATTATGAGCCTCTAACTAGTAGGATTACTGCCATTTTAATCATTAGGACTTAGGACCTAAGACTAGGACTACTGGCTAATCACGTTATTGCTCTAAATATACACGTCACCAAAGTAAGCAACCAGATAATTAAAACAACTTCATCTAAGCTCTCCAGTTCAACGGTGATTATGTTGAAGTAATGGAGGAACCTTGAAATTTGTGATAATCAGACAATTAAAATGCCATTAATTGTCAGAACATTCATCAATGCAGAGTATTAAAGGATATGCAACAGTTCTGTCCTTTTTTTAAGGTAAATATTTTTCCAATATCAAGAGTGTATGACTTGTTCTTATTGGTGCCCTTATTGTTTAAGTTATTGAAAACTTTACACATTTACACAGTTGTCCTTATTGGTGTTCTAAGGCAGCGTCTAACATTGTCTGTTGTCATCTAGGAACAGTGTTACCATTTATCAGAGCAGTGAACCTGTCAAATTTATCCAATCTGTGTAAAAGATTTTTTTATTTTTTTTTTGTTATATAGAATTTCAGTGCATGTAATTAACAGAAAATCACAAATTTCCTTTCAATATTGTGACTGTTTATAGTTCTGAGATGTTCATATAAAAATATTGAACAGTGTTATAGATTTGATATAATTTGCTATTCAGCAAAATGTTAAGTAAGGAATTAAACATGACAGGGTATGCTGCTATGATGTGTTACCACCTGTTGATTAGTTGATTATTTTCCATTAACAGCACACTGTGTCATGTTTTGTTCCTTTTTGCTGAATATCAAATTATTATTATTATTTTTAAATTACTTTTATACCACAGTGAATGGCCAACAATTACAATTTATAATTTATTCATGAAGGACATGAACTTTTTCACAATTTATAGGTATATTTTAATGTTGTGGAAAGTCCATGAGACAAGTTAATTCCTGTTATCACTTACGATATAGCAGCTATAAACTGTCGTTTCCTCACCAGCCTCTCAACTTCTCTTGAAGTTAATAAGACTCAAAAAGTGTAGCTTGTCATGTTACTAAGAAACCGGAATGCACTCCTCCGTCATCCGTCCTGAACACTTTTCCGCGGCGGAAATTTACTGAGTGTCACAACGCATGACACTCGAGAATGTTAAATAAATGTCTTCTTGAAGAAAGCTTCACAATACCACCAATTGTACATTAGTTAAATAATAAACATTTCTAATCCATTTTTATTAGCCTTGGTCTGTGTGAGTTGCTACCATAGAAACGATGACGTATTAGAACCAGTTCATTAATATAAACCTGTGATTTGAATTACAGCCAACAGTACTGTCAGAGCTGCAGTTATAGAAAATTAATACCATCATACCATTATGAGTTACATTATCACTAAAGATTAGTGAGCCTATTCCAGAAGCAACCATGCAAGCCCAAGCCATGACACTACCTCCACCATGTTTCACTGATGAGCTTGTATGTTTTGGATCATGACCAGATCCTTTCTTTCTCCACACTTTGGTCTTTCCATCACTTTGGTATAGGTTTGGTATTTGGTTCTCATCTCTGTATTTCTTTGCAAATTCCAATTCTTGGAATTCTTACTGCTGATGAGTGGTTTGCATCTTGTGGTATGGCCTCTATATTCCTTCTTCGAACGGTGGATTGTGATACCTTCACCCCTGCCCTGTGGAGGTTGTTGGTGATGTCACTGACTGTTGTTTTTGGGTTTTTCTTCACAGCTCTCACAGTGTTTCTGTCATCAGCTGTTGTTGTTTTCCTTGGCTGACCCATTCGGTGTCTGTTGCTCAGTACACCAGTGGTTTCTTTCTTTTATAGGACACCTTTTAATCAATCAGAATCAACAATTCAACAGCACTGTGGTATAAAGCAACTTAATGTAACACCAAATACTTATCAATTGTATTAACATTATCAAATTGTTGTATTGTATTAATATTTTGAAGAGAGAGCTGACGTTTAAAGCATACGTATCTCTTTCTCCCTCCAGTGCTCTAGTGGAGAGACCCATGTGTAGGATCTGCCATGATGGAGGGGGACAGGAGGAGCTGCTGTCCCCGTGCGAGTGTGCAGGGACACTGGGCACCATCCACCGCAGCTGCTTGGAGCACTGGCTTTCAGCCTCCAGCACCAGCTTCTGTGAGCTCTGCCATTTCCAGTTCAGCGTGCAGCGCAAGGCACGACCTCTCCTTGAGGTACACACGCTATAGTAACACTCTCGCTTCTTCAGAGGTTATGTAGCCTTGTTGCTAACAAGATGACACTGCTTCTCATCTGGCTGTGACAAAAGGTGTGGCTGGGGGTATGAAGGGAGAGAAATATAAGCTATTTTTAGAAGAATTTTTTCACTAGTTGCAGTACGCATTGTGTGTTTGTGTGTATATCTGCATGTCTGAGTATGAGGCATGAAAGAAGAGAAAGAATGTACGTCTTTGTTTTGTGTGTGTGTGTGTGTGTGTGAGAGAGACAGAGAGAGAGACTAGAGGCTCTGTAATGCACAGATGGAATGTGATGGTTTTGTGCAGAGAAAGAGCGAGAGTAGAAGTTGATGTTGAAAACAACAAAACCATTTCCTCATAGCAGGTTCATGGATAATCTGGACCTTGGTAATGATTCATTTTATTAAATAAACTATTCACATTCGATAGCGCTTCTGAATCAGCCAAGCCAACCAGCCCACACTTCCTGAAATCTGTAAATTACCAAGCTTCTCACATACAAATTTACAGAGTAATGAGAACCCTAATATGCTGATTAACATCCTGGTGTTAAAGATCCCAAAGCTAAGATAAAAGCTTTCTCGATTTGAACGCATAATGTGCTCATTAAGTCCCCATTTCCATTTATGCGGGATAAGAAGAATTGTCTAGTGGGCAGAGCTTAAATGAGAGGCACAGGGCTAATAGCTCAGGCTCGCTAGCGTCTCCCTGCTGCGCGTCTGTGTCAGGTTACCAGAATGCATAATTGCAATGCAGCAGGGCTCTGCTCGGCCTATTTGTTAAGCATCTGCTTCCTAGTCTCTGCATATTCGCATGGTGCTAATTACACCCACAGTGACAGAAGGCGACCCGCAGCAACATTTTGCATAAATGCCTAATTTTACATTTTTATGAAAGTACAGGAACCATTTTTCCAACAAAAAAAATTGTCGCCATGTATCTCGGCAAGGAATCTGTGAGTTATGAAATATTAAAAGGCTGTCGGTCTTGGCGCAGTGTGGCGCTCGCGTCGGCAAACAGTAATATGTTAATTTCAAATGATAATGTGACCGTTACAATCTGCATGCATCGAACATCGCAAACATCACACATCACTTTTAAATGGTTGTGTCGCAGTATAATGTGTGCTACTTCCTTTTTTTGCACAGCCTGGTTGAATAATGCATTAGCCGCGAAGAATTATCTGAATAGGGATGAGTGTTAATCTCCATATTTAAAGAGAAGGCTGTTCATGTTAAGAATATTCCTCTCATTTTATTTTCTTGTGGATAAAACTTCCAGCTACAGAAGTAGTTAATGGGAAATTTGACCACTTGCAGTTGCAGAGATTTTATGCTTGTTGCTGTTGTAAATTTCCTAACAAGCTGTCTTAATTAAATGTTTCCGCCTCTTGTGCAGTGGCTCCGTAACCCCGGGCTGCGTCAGGAGAAGCGCACGCTGTTCGGTGACATGGTGTGTTTCCTGCTGATCACGCCATTAGCCACCATCTCAGGCTGGCTGTGTCTTCGGGGAGCTGTGGACCACCTTCACTTCTCCAGCAGACTGGAGGCTGTGGGCCTGATCGCTCTCACTGTAGCTCTCTTCACCATTTACCTCTTCTGGACCCTGGTTAGTATAGCCAACAAATGGCACATCTAGCATCATTTGACCTAAAATGTGTGGAAATAAAACACTGTTAGCCCCCATGTTCAGTTCACTACATGAGAAGTTACACAAGAGTTTAGGATTTCAGCTTTTATTTCCTGGTATTTGCATCTAGATGTGTTAAACAACATAAAACATAGAACCTCAGACCACCCAATTTATATGCTAGCAAAAGTATAGGAACAGTAAATTAAAGTAAATAACACTTTGGTTGCATATCCTTTTCTTGCAATAACTGCATCAAGCCTGCAACACCATTCGCATCACCAAATTGTTGGTTTCTTCTGGTGTGATGCTTTTGCCGGCTTTTACCGCAGCTTCTTTCAGTTGTTGTTTGTTTCAGGAGGTCTCTCTTCAGGAGGTGAAATGCATGCTCAATTGGCTTAAAGTCTGGTGATTGACTTGGCCAGTCCAAAACCTTCCACTTTTCCCCCCGATAAAGTTCTTGGTTGAGTTGGTAGTGTGGTTTGGATCATTGTCTTGCTGCATGATCAAGTTCCATCCCGATTAATTTGGATGCATTTCTCCATAAATTGACAGACAAAATGTTCCTGTAAACTTCTGAATTCATTCTGCTGCCACCTTCATGAGTTACATTATCAATATAGGTTAGTGAGCCTGTTCCAGAAGCAACCATGCAAGCCCAAGCCATGACACTATCTCCACCATGCTTCACAGATGAGCTTGTATGTTTTGGATCATGAGCAGATCCTTTCTTTGGCCTTTCCATCACTTTGGTAGAGGTTAATCTTGGTTCCAGAACTTTTGTGGCTCATCTCTGTATTTCTCTCGAATTCCAATCTGGCTTTCCGGTTCTTACTGCTGATGAGTCGTTTGCATTTTGTGGTATGGCCTCTATATCCTGCTCTCGAAGTCTTATTTGAAAGGTGGATTGTTAAACCTTCACCCCTGCCCTGTGGAGGTTGTTGGTGATGTCACTGACTGTTGTTTTTGGATTTTTCTACACAGTACTCAGCACTGTTTCTGTCATCAGCTGTTGTTGTTTTCCTTGGCCGACCCATTCGGTGTCTGTTGCTCAGTACACCGGTGGTTTCTTTCTTTTTCAGGACATTCCAAATTGTTATATTGGCTATGCCCAGTGTGCAATGCCTCTGATTGATTTTCCCTCTTTTCTCAGCTTCAAAATGGCTTGCTTTTATCCCATAGACAGCTCTCTGATCTTCATGTTGCTTATCCTTTTTAACAAGAAATGTTGGCGAAACTGAAGTGTAAAACCAAGAGTAGATGTCCAGAGCTATTTATTGTTTAAACAATCAGTCTAATAGGACACACTTGTTCCAGTGTTCCAGTATGTTTGCTCGCCTACAAATTGGGTGGTCTGATACAAAATGTGCAATGTTAACACATCTATATATACATACCAGGAAATAAAACCTGAAATTCTAAACTCTCTTCTCATATTCATCTTTTGATCTCAAACCCAAATATCTTCAGTCTACAGCAAAAATATATGAATTTGGCCTTGACGTTCTAATGGAAGTTAGAGATAATGAGTTATCAATAAAATGAATGTTGGAAAATATGTTGACCTGATTTCTACTTCCCTCTTATTTATGCATAGTCAGTAAGCGTATGGACCTCTCCAGGTTGAAGGAATCTTGGGATTGTATACAAAGACCAATTAAGCCAATGTTGTTGAGTATGTGTTGTAGATGAGAGAGAATTTGCAACGGATGCTGGCTGGCTACTGCTCATTTGTATGACTGTCAGAACCGACAAAAATACGGTACAACAAAAAGGCCCAGTAGCATTCTTTTGATCCAGGACAGCAAGACAGAAAGTCATGGTTCTGACTGAAGAGAATAAGCTCTTGGCTAAGGGCCATTTGAAACCACTAAGCAGCTAGGGTCTACCACTCATTAAATAGCTATCTCAGGCCAAGCACACTCTTACAGAGTACTGCACATTAGTGTCTGGAAGAAATTATTTCCATAAAAAAGAACCTGCAGCAATATGACTCTGTATCAGGGTAGTTAAGGACAAGGAGAAAGTGGAAAAGCCAGACATATTTGTCCCCCAGAGTCCATCCACTGTTGGCTGTCTGCCATATCTCTTTAGTACTTAGGTTCTAAATTGGGGTTTTAAGGTGCAACCTCTGGCCACTGGGGTGCTGCCCTACCCAGAAGGTATGTCTGTGTACCTTTATTTATTTTAGAGGAACATCATATCAGTACATAATCGGAAAACATAATTGGATGACTGTTCTGATCAGTCTGGGATCATTGACTACTATATCTCTACTTTACTTTTAGAGAAGGTTTAAAGTCCCTTCTTCCATATAGCCCTGAAGTGTGGTGACCTCTCTCCCAGTCAAATACATTTTTGGAAGAGTATCCAGTCAAACCCAAACAAAGCCAGTTTTGTGGACCATGTGTTGTAAATGAGAGAATTTGGAAGCCTCTAAGGGTACATTTACATTATACCTTGGTGAGCAAAAAGTGTACCTGCACAGGACGTTTTTTCTGATAGTGTGTATTCCTGTTGCCAAAAGCCAGCCGGATTGCACTTGTGCAAGATGAGATTATGCTGATGGAAAATACACAATCAAAAATGGAGAAGTTGAAGCCGATGCGAGAATTTGATATTATCATCAGAACGTGAATAGTGCAATCATGTTATCCTGTTTGAGGCTTTTGCTAGTCCCACCACACCTGATTCAAAGAAATATATTTATCAAGCACTTTATGAATTAGATCATATACTTTAGATGTACCTGTATTTGTCTAGAAAGTATTGCCTCAGTTAAATTTAGTGGAGCAATTCAGACAAGCCTTTCAGGATCATTTTCAAGGAGCCTTGAGCAATATGTACATTTTGCATAGCCCTACTTTAAAAAGGACTTTTACTTCATATAGATGCCTCTGAACTTGGGTTTGAGAGCAGCTTTAATATAAGAACATATGGACAAACAGCATCTACCCCCATGAGACCCATTATTCTGCACAGAAAAGGAGTGTTTAGCACTTGAGTGGGTGCTTGACTCTCTGAAATGAGATATTTTAATTCCCACCTGACTTGCTGGTACTTGTCCTCGCAGCCCTGCCAATTTGTAGTCAGGCTCCAGCAAGGAAAAGGCAACATTACAGCAGATTTGCCTTTTTTTTAACCTTCCTTGCAAGGGAACAGGGGAATGAGGTTTCCTAAGCCTATGGAGTGAATGCTCTGGCTAGAGGATGTCAGTGGATTAGTGTAAGCATTTTACCATGGACCAATTTCATGGCATCTGTTTGTTGTATAAAATTGGTAAGCTATATGCAGTCATGAAAAGAGCCAGATTTAGATTCCTAGCCATAGGTTTTCAAATCAGGATCTGTTGTAATTGTGGTGCATTTGTTTTGCTTTGTGTTCTGATGGCGAAAATCAATTACTTCATTAATAAATAGTTCTTCAATGGTTATTTAAGGGTTTATTTGATAAATAATGGTTTCTGTCTTCCTAATATAACCCTTTTTGATAAGGAAATGCTTTGTAGTCGGGTTCTACATAGAACCTTTCAGGGTTAACCCAGAGTGTTGGTTTGCTCAATAAAAGTCCCAGTAATATTATGAGTTTGCTTTACTTAGCATTTTAAACACATTTTGTACCATTTGTAGTCTCCCATACTTGTCGTGTTTTTCAGGATCCATGACAGACAAAGTGTGGGTGAACATAAGAGACTAAAATCACCTGAGTTTTATTTTTCATGTTCTTACTCTGAGTTCAAAATAGCCTTTACCCACCACGATATCTAAAATCCAAATATAATTGTAAAGCATTTGTTTCTAGTTGCTGTCATTTTGCAGCAATCAGCTAAAATAAATGAGAAGATTGAAGGAACCTCAACTCCCGAATGTCACAGTTTGGTGGTGTCTTTCCTGCCCTGACATACTCACTAAGCCTGCTAACGAACTGACGAGTTATATCTGGTTTGTCTGAGCATAGGAATCAGCAAACTGTGCTCGGGGCTCCAGGACTGTTGGGGATTTTTTTTATAATACACAAACATGTTGAGGTTGTGGTGTGGTATGGGCTTCCTTGCTCTTTGTTTCCTCCTCTTTTTTTTTTTTTTTTTTTTTGAAGTAGGTGGTTGGAGACTAGAGAAACATCTAATTTATATGCACTTAGGCAGTAAGAACTCTTGACAGTTTTTTGTAAAGGTTTGTTGAAAAGCTTTTCTGTTTCTTCAGTTTTGAGTCTGAATTTTCCACCTCTGGTCTCCCACACACAAAAAAGTTCATATTTTCCCACACAAAGGTTCTGCCAATGTCCTTCTTCACTCCCCGGTCAGTCTTGTCACACCGTATTTTTAGATTGCACTCAGATGTTCGAGCATAGCTGAAGAGCCCTTGAGAGAAAGCTCCTGCATGTGTAGCTGCCAGCAAGTCCAAATGTCTCTGAAATTCGATCTTGCTTACTAGTGCTTACTGATGGGCAAATAAACAAAAGTTGCTGCAGCTGTTTACTTACCACTTACCGACTGATGGTTGCAGTGGCTGATTGCTGGATGCATTAAAGGTTATACATACAATATGAACGAATATAATTTATGTACAGAATGAAGCACAAAGTGCCTCGTTAGACGTCTTTGGCCTGTGATGCCTAAGCAGTGTGATAGATCTAACCTCTTTCCATGCTCTTCTGTTACAGGTGTCTCTCAGGTACCACTGCCGTCTGTATAATGAATGGCGTCAGACTAATCAAAGGGTGGTGCTTCTGCTTCCCAAGTCCCACAGTGATTCACTGGGAAATCCGTCAGTGACAGGCCTGCTGAGCATAAAACGACCGTCCAAAGAATCGATAGTGTGACTGCGTTTTTCAGTCTACATAAACTCTAAAAGAGTGTACAGAGGATTGTCCTGAGAGGACGGGCCAAGGACTGTGAGAAGAAACAGTGCCACTGATTCTCCTGTTTAATTCTGAAAAGGCTAGTGAGGAACTGTGGACGCTTTGAAGGAAACCAGCTGCCTGTGGACTTTATGTTAGCAAGCTGGTAACCTTAGCTGTGGATGGATGTTAAGGACTATTTAATACATTTCTTGTTGATTACGCAACAGTATGGACCCATACCTTTTTTGTTTTGTCTTTGGACTTAATATGTATGTATACATAAATATATAATTGGGATGTTGACAAATGTCCATTAACGGCCCACTGAGTTTTTATTTTCAGCCAGACTCCTGTATGGTAAGTCTGCTAAGGAGACACGTTCAGTTATTTATGAGAGAAACTTTCTGACATTCTGTTGTTGTTTTTTTTTTTTTTTTTTTTTTATTTGTTCCTTTGAAAAGGAGACTTTGAAATTTGTAAATGGAATACATGTAATGTTTTTTTTTCATAAGGGTTACCCAATCATGGAATCTGCAATATAAACGCTTTTCCTGCTTCGTCCATTGTAAATTCACAAGTTATTATTTGCAAGTTGTCATTTGTTTTGAAGTACCGCAGGCTCAGTAAAGCCTTTGTCATGGTTTTTTAAATGTTCTTATAATAAATATCTGTTACTTAATAACATTTACATATAGAAGGTTAGATTCTGGAAATATAAATCCTTATTTATCAATTAACTGTAGTTAAAAGCTACAGAAACTATTTTTCCCCCCCATTTGATCAGATGTGTTTGGGTGCATCACATAAAGATTAGCAACATTAACAGCTCATTAACAACGCTAGTGCTTAAAAGATACCAGATGTTTGTATATAAAATGCTAACATGATATCTAGATGTAGTTTTTCTCACAGTCACTGACAGAGAAAAGAAACTGAGGAAGAACTGGGTAGTAAAAATCACTCCAGTTTCTGTGAGGGGGTGAAACGGGTGGCTAAGCATGTTGCTAATTTTGATTCATATGGGGCTCACTGACTGCCATAGTCTGCCTGAGTCAAACTGACCTTAAAAAAAATTTTAAAAAAAAACCAGCAGATAAAGGGGCATTAAAAAAATCTGTCACCATGAGAAGACCAACACCGTTCTTTCCTGGGCAGTGTTACTAAGAAGCTGTTTGTAAAAAAAAATAAATAAATAAATAATAATAATAATAATAATAATAATAATAATAATAATGTACTTGTGCCTTTTCTGTGGTTGGACTGCATTCACTCATCCAAAAAACTTGCAAGAAATCCACCGTGAATTACTTGTATATTGATCTTTTCCCTCTTATTAAACACCATTGTACCTGTGCTAGCAATGTCCTCCTGTAACATCAGCACAGCACACAACCACTAACTTCTCACAGAAATAACGAAAATACAGCATCAAGTAAGCACAATATAAACAATTATTCAAAATAAATATTTTCTTGGAGTTTCCTTTTAAGATTGTATGACCTTCTATACAGGGGGAAAAAAGTTCATTTGTTCTCACGGTGCCCTTAAAGCAGAGGTATTCGAACCTGAGGGGAAATGGAGAAGCTGTTGAGTGAAGTAAGCAGAATGGATTTTAATTAGACTTGATTTAATGAAAGTATAAAAAATTATTACTAATGTTTAATAGAAGGGCTTAGATTATGGCTTTTTTTTGGGGCTGTAAACAGTAGAGCACCTGCAGCGTTCGAGTTCTGGAGAAATTTATGGTAACAGTTGTTAGAAAGTGAAAAATGGAATGAAAAATGGGCAACAAAATGACACTTCGGGAAACTAATATAGAAAATTAAACAGATGTATGGGGCCAATGCCAACAAAACGTTGAATACCGCTCTCTTAATGGATATGGACGCAGTTACAGTTTGCTGCTTTTTCCTTCATAGGAATTCAATTCAGTTCAATTTTATTTGTGTCGCACTTTTAATAATCTATATCATCACAAAGCGGCTTTATAGAAATCCAGATGTAGATTTATTTTTAGATCCCTAATGAGCAAGCCAGAAGTGATATTGGTGAAGAGAAACTCAGATGACTTGAAGAAACCTTGAGAGGAACTTGACTCAAAAAGAAAACTCGTCCTCTTCTGGGCGACACCGGATAGTGAGATCATAAATAATTACTCTGTAAAATAATAACTGTACACTACAAAGTCAAAACAGTACCAAGTGTGTTAAAAGGTTGTTAAATATGAGCATCATAGTCTTTACAACAGCTTAGGTACTTGGGTATAAGTGCTTAATGTGTTCAAATGAATTCTTATTCAATTTTCCACCATAAGTACAAGCTGAAGACTCATGACTTTTTAACATAATTAAATTTTAACTGCTTTCTACATGACACCGCACCATTAATTTGCCTCAACCATGAGCGATCATATGAATCCTGTAAAGAGATACTGCCTAAAGTGCAGTTTCAACTCATCATGTATCGAGAATTTTTTTTGCTTCCATAATCAAAATTCAACACCAACTCAAAAATCAGCACTGGTTCCGCAATCCAAACAAGTGTTTACTGCATTGAAAATCGCTAATGAGGCCCTCATGGAGTAAAACAGACGTCCTTCATTAAACTCAGGAATGTGCCACCTGTTCATATCAGCTGTAGTACAATGTGTCCAGTACATTAAAAGACATGTGGAGGGTATTCAGCTCCATCCAGACTGAAATGTTTTGAATCTTTTTTTTTCCCCTGCCACTGGCTAACTTTATTTGCAAATAGTTGCCCTTGATCAAGGTCAGGCAGCAAAATGATTAAACTTTCTGGCAAAACATCACATGGACACATCCTGCATAAACTTTTTTTTTTTTTTTTTTTTTTTTAAATTGTACCTTGGTTTCTTCATTGTGAGCATCTCACATTTTTTACATTCTGCAAGCTTGGTATTATACAAACTAAACATGCATTAGTTCATTTGTCACTAGTTTTAAGAAATATTTAGCAGCAAAGAACTGACCATGACAACTTCGTTCCAACAATAATCTAAATTGGTCCATCAATAGAAAATGCATGTTCTCTTTGGAAGGAATTTTTTTGGGGGGGGGGGGGGGGGAAATCACACGCACAGGCAGACCAACAGACAACCGTTCTGTTCTCAGACAGCAAACACAACACCTCCGCAACTTAGCGGTCTAGCACTAGGTCCTTCATGTTCAGTGGTGTGTTTTATGACTCATGAAAGCACGGCAACCAGTGAATCTTCACAAACCAGCACATGAACTCTCACTTTGCAGTTTTAAATTATTTACCCAAAGCTAAAAGTGAGAGAATGAAAGACTCGAGTGTGCTCATCTTCCAAACAGAAAGGAATTCAAGAGACATTTTGTCCATAGAATTTAGACATTTTAGGCAGGAGGGGGGGAGAAGGCAGACTAAATAGAAAATACAACAAAATTTTATTTTGCCTTACAAAGTGTAAAGGTTCGAGCAAAAGCATGCATGTGACATGAAAGACAACCCACAGTTCTACTCAAGGTTAAGATGAAAATCAAAATATAGGCATAAGACTATTCAGAGTTAGATATGAGGGACAAACTGGCATAAAATAAGCCCAAGGCTAATTCTTAAGAGGTAATTAGATAATAATTGACACCATTACAATCCACTGCTTTAGTGTCTCGTCATAATGAGAGAGATAGTGTAGCCAATTCAGACTGCTTACATAAACTGCTGGCAAAGTACAGTAGAAAAATCATTATGCTAGCCTCTGCTTTTCTTCTCAAATTTGCAATTAAACACATTTGGACAGGGAGTTTTTCCTCTTGGTGCATGTCGGCATGCTGGCACATTGTCAAGTGTAGAAAATCCGGCACTGCTTATACTGATTAACCAAGATTCGAAAGAAAAGAATTCAATGTAACAAATGAAAGTCTAGACTGCCACCTTGTGGTGCTTTGCAGTTCAAACAGTTTATGGACCAAAAACATGAATATATCCAGCTGCCCTCTCTTCAAAATGGTATTTGAAATAGCAGTCTGTTTTTACCTTCCCTGTGTGAATTTAGTCTACACATTCCATTACACACAACAACCTGTCTGGCTAAAAACTAGAAAACTAGTATAAAATTATAACTTCTATAAAGAGACCCTTAAAATTCTATGTTTATTTAAAAAAAAAAAAAAAAAAAAAAAAAAAAAAAAAAAAAAAGGATACACAAATAAGGTAAAAATCACAGCACCTGGAGGACTTGGTAATTTTGCAAAAGCTGCCTACTTGTCACTGAGCTCGGTCTCACTACAGTCCTCCATTGATCGCTAAATTTTGGTTCACAGAAAGAAAACGTTGTGGAGCATTTATCAATTCACGTACAAAATAAAAATGTACCAAAAGGTTTACAATCTGTTAAAACTTTAAAAAAAAAAAAAAAATTTTCACTTAGTTTATTATACACAAGTGATACAAAAATAGTTCTGAGGTGGTTGTAGAGTTGGCAGCTGAACCTGGCTGTAGTGGAAGAGTTGGGTGGTGCGTAGTGTTACTGCGCTCACATGATCAAGCAGCCTCTCTTGGCGCCCTCTCTTGGTGGCTCTCCCTGTCAAGACGTTAGCACAAAAGATCATTACATTGGAGAGCATTTCCTCAGGCATGAAAAACACTAGAATTGACCCAAATCAACAGGGAAGGTGCTAAACTACACATACAACCACAACATTCCAAAACAGTGACCAAAATTACCAATCACTTTGAAAATAAAACAGGCGAAGTGATAAGTTTTGTTTATTCTTTCACAAAACACTAGAAGAGGTAGTGTCCATAAAATCTGATGTCCATCTTGGCTTTCCAAATTTCCACACAGATTTCAGCAAAGCACTGAACTGGGATTTTTGTTCTGCCATCAAAAATCTTACTTGTGGTCTGTTTACATTTTCTTTATCAGATTGTTAGCAAATAATTCATTAATCTTCAGCACGTTATCCTGGTCATGGTTGTGGATACGGAGACCATCTTGAAAACTCTGGGCTCACGGCAAAAACACACCCAGACCAGGCACAGACTTATGCTCATTTACACCCAAGACCATTTAGCATAGCCAATCGTAGTGCAGCCTTGGCCAACGTTTTTTGGGAGATGAGACACACACGGACATGGGGAGAATATGCAAAACTCCACCCAGACAGTAACCAGAGCTCAGGATTGAACCAGGGAGCCTGGAGCTGTGAGGTGACAATGATATCCGTTGTAACACCTTCAAAGAAAGTAAAGCTGGGCAAAAATGTTCTTGTGAACATGGCCATGCTCTAGTAATGACTTGCATGATGCCACTAAGAAACCATGCTACAGTGACTTCATCTCACCTGCTGGAGAAAGAATTCTTCCTCAATAGCCTCCACTCCCTCGTCATCCTCTTCCTCTACTATTGTGGCAGTCTTGAACACTGTACTCCTTACAGCAACTTCCTGCAAACAGTATGACACAGACACTGATGGACTTCATACTGGCCATTGTTGGAATTACACTTTACAAACCAAACAATGGCAGCCAGGGCATTTTTCCTTGGAGTGTGATTTCTTACCTCTCCCTCTGGGTTGGTCAGGACCACCTTGATGTTCTCACCAGTGCCCCAGGAGCTCTGGTTCTTCCAGATGAGGTCAGTGGGAGGGCTGGAGCTCACACCTGCGTTAGATGCCCAGATCTACGACAGACAGCATTGCACTTAAAAGCTAGACAACAGTTTCAGAAATAGACAGCTGCATAAACTACAATTCAGACGAGATCATTAGTAAAATAACTACTCCATGACCTTTAACAGGCAAAGCTAAGTACTTACAGTGACTTTCTGTCCAGCCTTCAGGACATATTTGGGAGTGAACTTGTAGGTAGCTGAAGTTTCTCCAATAATCCTGGTCAGTTCAAACCCTACCATTGCCTGGTCCTACAAAAGCCCACAGATCTCACATAAGCATCACCCAAACAAAAAAAAAAACAAAAAAAAAAAAAAACAAAAAAAAAAACCAAACAAAAAAAAAAATAATAATAATAATTTTTTTTAAAATAAATGTTTTCCTCGTGGTCTCTGACCTGATCGGAGTTGTTGTGCAGCCGGATGAACTTGCCATCCACATCGAGCTCATCAATGCAGACGTTGCCAGTGGCAGAAGCTGAGTGGGCAATGCTGACACTGCTGCTGGCCTCCGACTCCTCCACATCCACACGCTTCCTCTTCCCACGTGTAGTGCGAACGCTGCGGCTGGACGAGGCTCGAGACACGGTCACACGAGACGAAGGGCTGGGAGAAAGCTTTAATCTAAAGAAGAGAGCGTTGACAAAGTAAACAGAAGGAAAAATGTTAAATGTTCATGTTCAGTGGCGCGGACCCCATCAGCCTCTAGCATCTGAAACATTCTGCATAAACATAAGTGCATGTGAGTTTTACCTCTCCTCCTCGCCTTCCAGCAGTTTCCTATAGGCATTGATCTCCATGTCCAAGGCCAGTTTGACATCCAGCAGCTGTTCATACTCTTCCAGCTGCTGCTGCATCTTGGCTCGGATCTCAGCGATCTCGCGCTCTTTATCGGCCAGCATCCTGCGGCTCAGATCCTTCTCTTGAGCCAAAGCAGCCTCCAGTTCATTGATGCGATCCTGCCAGCCTCGTGTCTATTCAAACAAATACAAAGCCATGAGAGGGGAAGAAAACTGAGCAATATAGAAAGACTGCACAAAAAAAAAGGATTCGCTAACCAAAACTCATACCCTATGAGCAGGGACCATATGCAGCCTGCCTGTAAACATATTCCTGACTTTTCCATCTTTCATCTACCTTCCTGGTCCTCACGGTTCTTCTGTCCATTCTTCTGTTCATCTGCTTCTGTTTCACTCCTCTTACTGTGATGATGCTATCTCTCCTGTCTCTTTTCCCTGCCTAGTACAATAAACCCTACACTGCTGAAGCACATTACAGATATCAGTGAGTTTCATGTATTTAACCAGTCAAGTTGATACCGCCCCCCGGCACAAGTTTTACTCTGGATGTTCCTGACGCAACCCTCCTCATTTTATAGGAGCATTTTGCACATTTTTAGCCCACCAAGCAGAGGTCACCCCTTCCATTGAAACAACATATGGCTTGCAAGTTGCTTTTTATGAAAACGTGGCAGTCCTATCCTGGCTCTGATCACAACCAATTTCAAGGTGAGAAAAGGGAAATGTAGGCTAAATGAAGAAACTACATAGATACATTACATGGCAGTATTGCAAAGCCAGTAGTTTTCTAAGGCATCTTTAAAAACACTTGATGTTCAGTAGCACTTTCATATTAAAGACTGCACCTTTAAAGCTCAGATCTCAGTTTGCCATAAATATCATATGGCAGTATTTGGTTCACTGCCTGCCATGTTCAGGTCACATGTCCAAAATAATTTCAACCTAGCAGTCAAGCAAAAATGCTAGGTGTCCTTATAGGTCCCAGTTTGGGTCAAATTTTAAGCCAAAAGGTCTAGTTAACATAACATACTACTTCAGATGTCATTCTTTCTAATCAATTTGAAGAATGCATAGTATTGGCTATGTGTAGTGCTCTTTGCTCAATGTCTAATGATCGTAGACAGATTGATCATGGAAGACTAACAGACCTTTATGAATCTTAACTGTCTGCATCAGCTGTGCATACTAAACAGGAAGTTCTTTCAAGCTGCTGGAGAGACACTGCTGCGCACTTTGCGCCGTTAATGATGTTAGACACAATCTTAATTTTAAAAAAATACATTTTCACTACCTTTCTGTCTTACCAATTATTAAAACACACCATTAAAAGCTTTTCAAAGTTTTTTTCATCAATATAATATAGGGTGTAAATGTCCCAGCAGGAACAGTTGGGAGTGTGTTTAAGGGAATGCATACCTCCTTCTGCAAGCTGGCCAGCTGAGCTGCCAGACTCTCAACCCTCATAGCAGACTCTTTCAGCTCTTCCCGTGCCATGCTTGCTGAATTGCTGTTCATCTCCGAAGACAGGCGTATGTTCTCCAGCTGAAAACACACAATATGTGTTCAATATGACCAGAGCGTGGAAAGGGAGCTTGAACTTAATGCAAAGAGGAACCAAAACTGGAAGGTCTTCTGAGAAGCTGGAAGGAAGTGCAATACTGACACTGCTGATGCTGAGAGAGGTGTTAAAGCAAGAACAAAAAAAAAAAAAGTACCAGGCCAGATAAAATATTTACTGCAGTAAAAAAAATAAATAAATGTAACAACAAAAAAAATAATAATAATAAAAACGGCCTGCATAATATGATCCAAAAATGTATGTGCATGCACTTCAAAATTCTTTTCTTAGTTTCTTAAAATAAAATAAATAAATAAATAAAAGTTAATTAAATCAATTATCTTAACAGATTTAGAAGTTATTTATCCATGTTGACACTTAAAAATAATCACTGTAGGGCCAGATCTTTTACATGTTTACAAAATAGGGGAGGGGGAAAGAAAAAGAGGGGTTAAAAAAAAAAAAAAAAAAAAAAAAAAAAAAAAAAAACCACCACCGCTGTCAGATTTGAGCAAGACTAAAGTGGAAATGCTTTAAGCACTAATCACTTCTGCTGCATGCAAGCACTGTGCAACACTCTGAACATCCTTTATTGCATTCAACTAAATTCCCCTAACCTCACCCTTTATCTGCTCCTTGCTACATAACCATATCATAAAGGATTTTTACAATGCTCACAGGCTAAATTTCTTTACACTGAAAAAAATTTCTTTTTTTCTTTGCACTGAAAAAATCCTTTATGATAAGTCACACATTTCCAAAGGATTACATAGACTATATGCAAAAAGGTTTTAAGGTAATGTTATTTGTACATCACTCACAGCAACTTTGGGGGAGGGATAAAAACCCTGATGCATACTGCCCTTTTATTTACTTGTAGATTCAAAACGTCATGCTACTAGGTCTAATAAATCCTACACACATCTCTATAAACAATCCAAAAACTTTATAAATTCATGAGTAATTAGTGAGCTTCACCTTTGCCATGTAGGTCTGCTCCATCTCTTCCTTGTAGAGTTTGACTTGATCATCATGCTGCTGCCTCATGTCTGCCAGGGCCTGAGCCAGCTTGAACTCATACTCCATCTGGCGACCAGAGTCCACTTCCACCATCCGGGTCTCATGCCTGCGCCGGGTGTCCTTAATTTCCTGAGAGTCAGGTGAGCAGAATAAAGTCTGTGTGCAAGTATTTTTACAATGCACATTTCAAGCACTATTTAAAAAAAAAAAAAAAAAAAAAAAAACAATAAAAATGGAGTAAGAGCCAGGAAAGGAACAATGTTCCTTTGTTGTATGGCTATTCTAAACCATGCCTGTTCAGTAGGGATGGGCGATATGGACTTAAAACTATATCATAATATTTTCTGGTATTTACTGCGATAACGATATCAGTGACGATATAAATATAGTACCATTCACATCCGTTTTTGGCTACAAGTGATAGCTGCATGGAGTCATGAGAGCCTCAGAAACACAAACATTGATCTAAAAGTAAAACTTACCCATCAGATAGGCTCCTAAAATATACCAGTTACATAAAAGAAAAAAAAAAGGGGGGGGGGGGGGGATATAAATAAATAAATAAAAATCCAAACACCGGGCTCCTCGTTTAGCGATAAACTCCTCAGCTTCACGTCCACCTTCTGCCATACTTGTTTTCGCTCTGCACGTGAGCTGTAAATGGGTCGCAGATCGACGCATACAGAAATACATCATGAACTAGGCTTTATCATTCTTGTCACGGGAAGACTGATTCTTATTGTGGGGAGAATTTCTACCGGTATATCGCAAACGATAAAATATCACCCATCCCTACTGTTCAGACATGACTATTCCTTTACTCAGTCTTAAAGAGCAGCTTCTGTATTTATTTTAAGGTGGTGCACCCAAGATCAGCATGTAGAGTCATATTTGTGCCTACTTATTGTCAACGTTATTATTTTTTTGGAAACCTGCATATACTTGTATGGGTCAGCACTTAATAATGCAGGGATTTAAGCTTGATTTGCCAGATCATGTTGCTGCAATGACTAACAGTGAAACTAAAAGATATCATTTCTTATAAAGAATTTCAATTTAAATTTTCATTGTAACTTCACCAGTATGAATACACAGGAAAAACAACTACCTCATGTTCTTTAGAAGGTGACAGGAAACAAAGGAATTTGTCCCACCCAAGGTAGGAATCCACACAACATTTTTTTTAAAATCTCGACACTTTTCTAATTCTTTACACTAATGTATACTCCTCTCTGAAAGTAAAATGAAACTGTCTAGTAGTACATGTTCTTTTGCTACAGCTGCATGGTTTTGGGTCAGCAAGTGCCATCATTCAACTAGCTTTATTAAGCAGCTTTCTGTGTGTGGGCAGTTACGATCTGTTAACTCCTTTCAATGCATTCAGCTGATGATAGCTGTCTGCAGCATAGCACATTTCCAGGACCATGAGCAAACTGGTTGCTGCTACTACTATTCAAGGGAAGATGGTATCAGCAGCAGACTACAAACCAACTGCATGTCAGACTGAGCTAATGTAGAATTGCAATGAAAGTTGGAACTATTATGATTCATGGTTTACGGTCAGTACCACCTGAGTTTTGACTGAAAAATAAAAGACTGGACAAAATTTGCATTACTTTCAAAATATTAAGCAATAAACAATGAAGATTATGCTAATGGGGGAAAGGGGGAAGAAAAAGGGCTTCCCACATCTTTGAACTAAATTCCATAAGTGGGGATTGTGTCGTTTACCTCCTCAAACATGTTTTTGCGGAACTCAAGCTCCTCCATCAGGCTCTGGCAGCGGTTCTCCGCATCAACCCTCAGCAGAGTCTCATCTCCCAGCTGCTTCTTAGCAGAGACCAGTCCTGTTTCCAGCTAAACACAACAGAGGTGAAAGTGCCATTAGCCGAGAGCTTGTGCGACAGTACATGATTACATTTGCTACAGAAGGTTTATTTTTTTTTAAATAAATATAAAAAATAAAATAAAATTTTTTAAAAAAAAAAGGGGGAGGTGTACCTCCTGGATCTGGGCTTGCAGATCTTCTAGCATGGCCTCCAGGCCTTTCTTCTCAGAGTAAGCCGTGACCAGACTAGCCTCCTTAGTGTTCAATAACGCCTCTACATCCTTCAGCCGGGCCTGACAGCCAGCCAGGTCAGCGTCCTTTTTAGCATAGCTATAACCAAATACACAGCACATCAATATCTGAGGACATGACAGCACATTTTGCTAAACAAAACCACCACCTACAGAATGGAACAGTTTTAAGGTTAAGGATAGGTGAGAACATCTGGTCAAAAGCTTGGGGGGGGGGGGTGTGGATCTTAACCGGCATCAAACCATGCACTCATTTTAAATATTATCAGCATATTTTCTCCATACAAAGCAAAGAGGGAGGAGCACCCATAACTCCCAAACAACCTTAAGATAAGATCCTTTTCTCACAGGTAAACACATTGCCCTGTCTGCCACTTTATGGAAAATGTCTCCATACAAGTACTTCCTGATGTTTTAATGTTGAACATTAAGAAGCTATCTAAGCAAAATTTTCATGCATGCTTTTACAAAGCTGATGATAATCAAGAAAAACTGAAACAGGATAAATTAAGATAATTCCATTCCTTCCACTCAAACATTAAAATGTCATTTATTAAAGACATCCCTGACTCAAAGGTGATCTGTCCAACCATGTCTGACAGAGAAATCCATTCATAAAACACAAGGACAGCTTACTCATTCCAGAGGAGTTATGTGAATGAAAAGAATTCTCATACAAACACTACTCATACACTGACAGGAAATGGGATTCTTAGCTACATATTTGTGGCACTCCTTCCTCTGAATGGCTCAAGGGAACATGTGCAGATCATACAGTCGCTTCAGATAATATCGGACATTCTAACGCGACTTTGTTGGGAACAGGTGCCTTGTTCCAAGTCATGCCTTTATATATATATATGTATATGTGACCGGTGTGAATTCTATATTACAACATATGACTATACAAAACATCTAACATTTGAGTTAAAGTGCCCCTATTATGCTATTTTAAAGGTTCCTAATTATGTTTTGGAGGTCTCCTACAATAGGTTTACATGAATCCAAGGCCCAAAAAACACTTTCATTTTTCCATAATATCCATTGCAGCATCACCCTTTATCTGAAAAGGTTCGATCAAGCATCCAGTCTCTCTAGACCCCTCCTTTCCGAGAGCCTACTCTGCTCTGACTGGTCAGATGGCCCAGTCTGTTGTGATTGGTCTACTGCCTACAGTACATGTTGGAAACCAAATGCCCATTAGTCTCCAGCTCTGGAGACTTCCTCAGCAGTAAATTCACGGGAATACAACAAAAGGTTGGAGTGGTACACTCATGTACCTTTTGTAACCTACTCATGTAGGTTTCATGGTACCACTGCTGTGGTATCATTGTAAAGATGAATTTTAACCACTGATTCTTCACATCCTCATTCTTTGGAAGGGCATGCAAAGTGGATTTGCTTTCGCAGCACAGGACACATGGCGACAACACGAACAAAATTTCATGTTATGCAAATTTGTTCCAAATCTACGTAGGTTCGAGCAGGACATAATGCTGGAATTACTGAGGACTCGTTTCAGGCAGTTCAGGATTAGTTCTTTCTTTTGGGAGACAATAACTATTCGTCATGCACTTTCTTCCGTCATGCATGATCTTTGCAGACCTTTTACATTCACAAACAGCAGGAAAGGTAATATCCGAAAAAGCATAATTGGGGCACTTTAATCTTCCATTTGAATCTATGCATACCATAAACAGACAAAAGAAAGAAAACAGCTTTTGTGACATTTGTGCAGGAGGGTGCTGTAGAAGTAAGGAATAAAACACTACTGGGCTGTTACAGGAAATAGGTGGTGTAACGCACGCTGATTATGTTCCAATAACAGCAGTGTTTCACTCCTCTTATATCAAACCAATTTGCCAACAATTTCTTATTTATTAAAGAAGGACATCTTTTTTTTTTGTCCTTTTATAGGTTACATTTAATGTTGTGGAATGTACACAAAGCTTTTATCCAAAGTGACTTATACTTGAGCTGAAGAGTTGAGGGTTAAGGGTCATGCTCAAGGACCCAACAGTAGCAACTAGTCAGTACCAGGAATTGAACTCACGACTTCCGAGCAGTAATCCAGAGCCGTAACTGCTGAGGCACCACTGTAAACGTTTGCCTTGCAGCCGGCACTATTGTCAGAGCCCATGTCAGAGATTAATAAAATTAATCAACACCTTCTGACAAATTAGCATCAAGAATGCAACAGTGCTGTGGGACACATTTCTTTAACATTTATGCGTGTCTGGATTGGCATGAGAATGTCAAACACTGGCACTCTAACAGCTCTCAGGCTACAGAGATCACTGGGCAAGGGCGTCAAATACCACTGATTATGAAACATGCTTGTGTCAGAAAGATCAAATCCCAGCACGTGACTGGTAATTGGTTTCACCGACCTGCTAAGGTTTTAGAGGACTGACCTGAGAAGCTAATGGGCATTGACCTTAGTGGGTGTGTGTGTGGGTGTACATACACGAGTACGAGAGGTGGAGCTTGAGGCATGAGGTACAGATAGGTAAAGAAGCACTGAGTGAAACAAAAATGTATGGCATGTCAGGAATTCTGAACACAACTGAAAGCCAATTGTTGGAAATGCACAGTGAGCTACAACATTTTTTCATGCCATTAACACATCAAATATAGTGGCAAAAATTGTGGTCATGTACATGACAATTTCTATTTTGCTTAAATAAAAATAACCAATTCACAAAAATGCATATTTTTCCAGACATGAATATGCGATAGCATCCGTCAAACTAAAACTTTTCTCTATGTTGATGTAAGCTACAGACTATAGACTATTTATTGGATACAAGTTTGTCATTTTTTTAAACTCCTCTTTTACCTACAACTTGGTGCTGCATTTATAGCAACCCTAAGAGGCAGCAAGGGGTCACATGAGCACAAATGCACTGCCTATACACTGAACAATTTACATTTTTAGCAGGCAATCACGAAACCCATACAAACACCAATCACTACTACATTCCAACATCACACCACTTGTGTGTTTTAGGACATCCTATGGAAAGAGAACAATAATTCTGGTTTATTCCTATAAAGAGCTACAGCCTGATGTTAAGGATGAACTTTTTTCCAGTGGTAATGTTAGAATGGGCTATGAATAGAGGAGTGCTGTGCTCTGTCATCAAATTCACTGCAAATCAGTGTGAAGGACTGAATTTTATCTCAGAACTCTGACAGCACAGTCTTCTTACTAATCACAGTGACTGAATTTAGGTCCACAGTACAGATTTTACTTTCTCCTTTCTGTGAAAACCTGTGGGATTTCAGTGCCTAAAGTGAGCAGGCTTGATTCGCTGGCATGATGCACTAAATTGACGGCATACATTCCCTTAAAGATTCTTCAGATCTCTCTCTGGGGAAACTTAGAGACAGAATTTTCATTTTTTTCATTATTGTTCCAAAACTGTATGACGGACTTTCTTCTGTGGAACATAAAATAAGTTATTTCGAGAAATTTTTTTTTTTTTTGTCCATACAGTGGAAGGCAACAGGCACCTGTTTAGTTACCAACACACTATATCTAAAGTAGCTTCTTTTGTGTTCCACAGAGGAGAGAAATGCATACAGGTTTGGAACGACATGAGGGTGAGTAAATGATAATTTTCATTTTTCGGTGAACTATCGCTTTAAGGGTTCTATGTGTAAACCTGCAACAGTGCATTTTCCTTTCAGAAAGGGCTCCAGGAACCCTTAACTGATTCAGAACTCTTTTTGTAAGAGCATACTATAAATTTTACCAACCAACACAGTTGTTTAATAACATTTAATTACACAATGATTTTTTTTACACAGCTGTTTTACTGGATAAGCGAATTCATCTTATTTCCGTTTATATTTGGATGACCAGCAGTATCTAGACATACTTTTAAGGCAGTATTTATCTGTGTAGCTGAACGCGTGGACATTATCTTTAAAAAAAAAAAAAAAAAAAACAAAGGGCTGAGCACAGTTTCAAAGTGTTCTGGGCTTAGCCATGCTCACGTGGAAATTCCATGGGAATGGTTTACAAATGGCCAAAGCAAATGGGAAGAGTTAGTAGGGGAGAAGGGAAAGACCTAGCAAAGATTTTCACTGCAATTTCAATATTCCTCAAATGATGCAAACTTCTTTAAAATGACAACATACACAACTTGCTGCTTGCATGCGTTTCCCCAAAAATAGGGTCCACCTGTCACTGAATGATCACTTGGAGCAGCCTCACCAATAGACAACCCTGACCATTAACTACATAAAGCTTTTGGTAGCAAAGGCATCCTCACTGCTCAACCTGGACAAAGGGACACTTCTCAGTAGGAAATGGACAGCTGGGCTTAGACAGCAGACGTATTACAAACATGGTCTCACAGCTGTCATGTCACTCAAACCTCAGTGACATAATGGCAAAAAAGCTGGGCTCAATAAAACCGTATGGAAAATGTCTGTTAATGTAATCTAGTCGATTTTTTCCTACAAACCGAAATCAGATGCACGGAGTTCTCTATCTGGTACCCATTGTATTTTAGAATGCTCCTCAGAGATGAATGTTGTATTCAGAGACCCCCCCCTCCCCCCTTCTAAGGAGAACGCTGCACGCGTGCAGATGCGGGTGTTACAAATAAAGGGAGTCTGTCTGACTTTAAGAACAGTTGGTAAGAGGATCTTTTTGTTTCAGTCAATCAACTGACTTTCTCTCTCCCTCTCTCACCGGTTCATGTTATTCAGTCAATACACCTTCTAAGGCTGAAAAAGGGATTACTAAAACTGGCATGCATGGCTTTCATTTTCAGAATTCTTTCAAAGACACAATTCGCTTGGAATTTCCTGTACCAAGTCAGACAAAAATAGTTTTCATAGGCACTTATGCAGGGTTAGCTCTTATGCTCTACTAAAGACAACATGGGGGAAAAGTCACTATGGGAACGCCCTTATAACATGAAGATGATTTAAAAACATGCACACACAAAAGCTGACTCGGAAGCTTGGCAGTGGAGTTTGATGAAAGCTTTTCCTCATTAATACTGATTGTTGTATCACTTTTAGAAGTTATACATATTTTGCTTTGTCCACTAGGAATCAGATAACATGATGTAGCCATTAACCCTGAAACCCAGCACAGGAAAATGCATTTACACATAAAAGAGTGGTCTGTTGGGGTAGTCTGACTTCAGCAGCCCAAAAACTGATCAACCAACAAAGCAAAACCAAATACAAGCTGAAACGGTTGAAAATTATTGGACCCAGAAAATAACCAAGCATACATGTCACATAACAGAAAATAAAAATGGTTTAACAAATCAACATTTCAAAGTTCAAACATGGTTCAAAGTCTTCATAGAACACCCTTAAGTTTGTCGGTTAAATATCCAACCTTTAATAGAAACCTGAATCAGGATTTAACAGCTGACACACTACTGACTTAGTTGGCAGTTATCTTTAATGGTATTTCAAGAAATTGAACCACGGTCTGAATCAGGGTTTTAAAAACATGAAGGTACATGCAAAACTGACTGTTTCAGTTCCCAGCCCTGCTCTGTACTCTCAACATTTTTAAACCATTATAGGTGTACGACAGTCCAAAATTACAAATTACAGACAGCTGATTAGAGACTTCAGCTTGGCAACCAACTGATTTAAAAGCATGGGCATCCAATAAAGCCTTTAACAAGGGAAGTCACAAGACCATTTCACAGACAAAGCACAAGACCTCAATCTACTTCTAATTCAGGATCACATTTCTGGGATAAGGTTAATGCTTAGCGATTGGCATAATGAATGGGATTTCCTAATGGTGGAGAAAGCTGCATGTGGCCTTGACACTGGGTAAAAGTTACACTCTGACGTGTTCTCCATGACTGATGACCATTCAAACAAACACAAACTGGCCTTCATCCTGACCGCTGAATCATTTTGCTTAGCTGATGCATAAATGACAAATGACTAGCTGTGACTCCATATGAATCAAATAAAGCTGGTAGATGAAGCATACTAGTGTCATTCACAGCTTGTAAACCACACATCACATGCACCACACATCAATCCAGACCTGATGTGGAAATTCATTATATTGGAACAATATTTCTCACTTCACTAGTAGACTTAAAGCAAACAAAAATTTTTTTTTTAATAAAATGGGGGAGGAGAGAGAGAGAGAGAAAAAAAAATGCGCTTCATGTTTCTAAAACAATAATTAAATTACTAAAATCACCAATGCGAACAACTTATAAAACTGACACCAGTCTTTTTTTTTTTTTTCTTTTTTAAACTTCTCAATGTGTATCCAGTTATGGTTTAATATGATGCATGATGTCATTTGAATATGCAAAGAGCTTTGCGTGTCCTGATAGGGTACTTTGCAATCATGAGTGTTGTTGCAGTGCCCTCATGCTTCAGGACCCAGGTCTACATCATACAGCTGGTTTCCCAATTATACATTTTCTGCACTTACAAAGGTAATTAAAAACAGGTCTGCTGAAAGGATGTTTATGATTTTCCTGTTTTAGTAACTTCTCAGCTCTAAACATAAATAGCCATACTGATACTTCAATGTACAGAGTTTTATTAGTGAGAGAGGGGTGTGGTTTTTTTTTTTTTTGGTTTTTTTTTTTTTTAAGTGAATTAAGTATTGTACAATGTTTAGGATTTACAAACGACCAATGCAAATGAAATGAATAAATGTTTACCTTGGCAGTTTATCAGTTTGCCAGATAAAAGCAGAAAGGAATGCCCATCATGAGCATTATGCATGTTTTTTTAGCCTATTAGAATGCCTTGCATTCTAAGGACAATATCTTAACAGCCACTTACACAGATGGACTTAAACCTAAATATAAACCACCATCAAGACTGGCTAAAGCTTAAATATTTTGCATACAGGCTGAGTGTAGACAGCAATCAAGATTAAAAATGATCAGAGAGATTTTTGACTGATCAGAGAGATTTTTGACTGATCTCTCAAGGTCTTCAAACAAGATCAAAAATGAATTTGTTTTTATGTATAATAATTAAAAATAATTAAAAAAAAACAAAAAAAAACATCATGTATACCCTCCAACAATAGCATGCAAGTAAATACGAATGCAAAAATCAATAAACAAAGGAAGCAGACATTCAGAAACAAGCAAGCAACATCCAGACGCTTTGCTTCCCTCTAATTAGCCACAGACACCAGTGTGTAATGAGTGGGAACGGACCGACTTCCAACACAATAAATTAAACATTTTTACTACCATAAGCCATGCCTACTACAGACACCAACCCATGACTGACCACTCCACCTAGACATGAAGTTGCTAAAGGAAAAGGAAAGGACACAAACCCGAGACACACACGGACATACAAAGGGAAACATTCCAGCTTTGTCAACTGTTGTCTTTTCAACAGTTTGAAAAGCATGAAAACAGCACTGATTTAAAAAAAAAACCTTCTTAATCCTTGTGCAGGACATACTGACTTTAAGACATAAAATTATATTTGAAATGACTGACCATGAACATTTCTGTTTTTAGGGAACAATAAAAACAGACAAAACCAGTTCTCAAGCCTGGGGATGCTCATATCAGCAGGTGTGTGAGATCAGGGGTAAATAAGACATGGGGGGGTAATGCAACAGTAACTGAATACATAACAATCAGCATGAGGACTTCATTGATAACAGCATACAACAGCAACCAACAAACATAGCTGAATAAAATCTTCTGTGACTATTGAAAAGTACAAAAAAAAACATGTACCCAACTTTGTTTATTTTTGTTGACAGTTGTGACAGTCAATTGACACTGGGTCAAAATGACCCAAAGCTGTGTAATAAAAATATGAAGCAAGATATAGGCTAGTTGATGCACCAAAAAGTGGGCTAAATTTCTCCTTTTAATGCTCAACAGAAAATGAGCCAAACAAAGTGTTAGTGTCTTTAGTATGGCTCCACGATAAGTCAATTTGACCTGAATAGAACACAACGGTTAAAATAAACAAAACCACGTGTCAAGAATAATTTTTGTCATTTTTTAAGGGAAAAAGGTCGCTTCGTGCTTAGCCTGCCATTCCAACTAGATTGAGGCTGTAGGCGGTTTACCCTCCCCCACTGCATGCAAAGGTGTGGCACTTGGAAAAGTCTAAACTTCAGCCGGACATTACGCTGATATGTAACTAATATCCTGTGAAAGTGCTAAATAACGCCTGCGTTCAAATCGCACCATAAATCACTGGCACACCAATTTCCCTCTCACTACAGAGTCATGCAAGTGTGGACTGTCAGTCTGTTTACTACTAGGTTTCATTTGAACTCTCCTGTCATATCAGACTGAACCGCTCACAGCAGACGCCTGCATTACAGTAAGACGGTACATTTGTAACCGCTGAGCGGCCATTCCTGAGGATTTACAAATGGCGGGCCATTTTGAAACAATGTGGCAAACACGAGGAGGACATTGTATTCATTGATTTAAAAAAAAACAAAAAAAAAACATGTGCACGAGCAGAAACTACAAGAAACGTCACTCACTTCTGCAGGAGTTGTTCATGCTCGGTTCGGAGTTTGCCCAGCTCGATCTGCAGCCTGGCCCGCTCTTTAGCCGTGTCGTCCAGAGAGCGCCGCGCGTCCGCCAGCTCGTTCTCATACAGAGACTTGAGGCCGGTCAGCTCCCGGCTCCTCACCTCTTCCTTTTCAGAAATCTGCAGGTGAAGAACGCTGTTCTCGGACTCTAGACTCCGGACTTTGTCAATGTAAACGGCCAGGCGGTCGTTGAGGTGGCTCAGCTCCTCTTTTTCCTGCAGCCTGGTGATCCTCGTGGGGCTCAGAGGAGTGCTGCCGCCGGCACCGCTACTCGCCCGGGTGCTTATTCTCTGGCTGGCCGGGGTGGAAGTGGCGGTCGCCATTGTAAACTAAAAAAGCTGTAATAAAAGTAAAATACCCTTAGGTTTTGTTTGGACTATATGAATCGTTTCGACGTTGGAAATCTTAGAATGCTAAATATTTCGGCTAGCACCACGCCGTAAAAACGATTAGGAATATGATTATATATAGCCAAGTGGTCGATAGATAAGGGCCCAGAGCAACGTAAATTAGCTTAAATAATTATGCAGAAACGAGAAGTAAACAATAATAATCATCCTATATTCAACACAGCACCTAGAAGCCGGAAAAGCTAACAGAAGGATGGGATAATAAAACCCGCAAAGCTCACACAAATACCTTACTTTGTCTTCCAAAACGAATGAAAGAATGAGCGTGACAAATATGGCCGCTTATCAGGACGCGGGGTCACGTGTCCTAGACAGACCAATCACGAATCCCGACGCAGCTCAACGTTTTCAACTGAGCGCCCGAGACAAAATTCAAATAATTTGGAATGCAGTTTGCTTTGCGCCAATAACACTGAAGCTACAGCACGTGGTACACAGACCAGGAGAATCAGGGTATCTTCCGTTCATTCCATATCCGTCTTCAATTAAAAAAACGGAAAACGAAAAATCAAATCGTTTTTTTATTTATCATTTCAGTATTAAAATGAAAAAAAAAATTAAGACGGACTTTAAAAAGAATGAATTGATACATTTTTCTATATTTTGTTTCTCAATATTACTTCTTAAAACTAAATTATGAAAAATGAAATAAAGACAATCTAAAAACGCTACATTTTCAACGGAGCTACTTTTTCCTCATCGGCATTTGCAAAGGTCAACGGCAGGGGGGGCAAAGACGAGGCAACGGAATTAAAATGACATCTTTAGCAGGACACTCAGATGTGATAATAAATATGATTAATAATCATATGACTTACAAAAATATTTCTGCGCACCTATCCGAGGTGGGCGTACGGAAATGCTCTGCAATGAGTGTTCGCAGATTTGGTCATTTTTTGGTCATCTTTTGGTCATCTTATCAAAGATTAAAGCAAGAAGAAGAAGAAGAAGAAGCCGCAATCCACTGTTACAAGTGTCACATGTTTATCTGTTTCATAATATGACACTAATATGGCAGCTCTTTATTAGTGACTGGTGTTTGTTACAAGTAGTCACAAGTTAAGAGTACACATACTCTTGAATACAGTATACAGCGTGTCACTAACCTTTGTGTATTCTGCAAAAGCAGTGAGGTGTCATTTTAGTGAAAATAGTATTAACTGCCGCACATTACTTAACATTAACATTACTTACAGTACTACTGTACTGACGATACTACCGTTTAAAAAATACAGTGGCATCGGCGGTATTTTGAAGCTTTATTTTATCGCAATACTACCGTAGTACCGGTATACCGTGTAACCCTATAATAAATATACACAACTCAATAGGATAATGTTTATTTCAAATGTTTATTTACGTTTTTTGTTTTTGTCCACTCTCGACTACCTGATTATCTAAAACTTAAGGTTTTACAATCTTTACAATCACGCCACGCCATAGTGTATATCCCTGAAAATATTTTTTCCCTTTAATATATGTCAGTTTGATTGTCATTATGATATACGGCATATACAGTGTACATGTCAGTTTCATTTATAAACCTTAAAAATCACACTAACTAGAGTGAAACACATTAAACTGTGAAATGCACTGTGTATTATTAACACACTCAGATTTTTCTGTGTTCCTGACCTGCGTTCCTGAAATTTTTATCTCTAATCAAAAGGATATTACAGAGGAACTTTCCCAAAAATGTGATTATTTTGTATTTTATACTGGGGGGGGATGACAAAGTAATTTTAGAACAGTGCACGGTATATTCTTGATTAAATAAACAGTAAAGAAATTACTAAACACTTAATAAAGAATGTGTCTTCACAGTGACATACATTTTTGATCTTTAATAACATCAAAAGGCTAGATTTTTGCAAATTTATGCATCTTTAATTAGACAAAGCCTCATTTGCATAATGTCAATTTCTTTGGGGGAAAAATCCACTATAAAAGATATTTGGAAGAATATCAGCAATCAATCAACTGACTGTGCATTATTATTATTATTATTATTATTATTATTATTATTATTATTACTATTATTATTATTATTATTATTATTGTTCTCTGGTAAGTTTAAGATCATCTGCTGCTCTCAGCTAATAGTGTGCTAACGAGGAGGATGGATGATTTCATCAAGACCACAGTGATGCATGACAAACTCTGAGTCTTTGTGAACACGTGATGAATTTGTACCTTTCACACTTTCACCTGTTTCGTTCAGTACAGCTAATACTAAACACGTTAAGGAAGGAATAAAACAATTAGTGACAATCAGCGACAGGATGGTGTGATGAAGCGGAGTCACTTTTGCCACAAAAATAGTCGATTATTTTTTTTCTAACAGCATGTTATTCCTCCTTTATTACTGTATAACACACCAATCTGAAAACTTGTGTCAGAAAACGTAACGTTACGGCTTTACCTCTGACTGTTACAAAGCGCTGACACTGGAGACTCCTTCCATAAATGTGAATGAGCTGTTACTATAGAAACGATAACATACTAGAACGAGTGCAGTAATATAAACCTGTGCTACTGTCAGAGCTGCTGTTAGAGAAAACTAATCAACACCTTCTGACCTATCAGAATTTGTGTTTAGTCTCTATACAGATTTATTTATCAACTCTGTATGGTCACATGGTCTTAATGGTCTAATGATGTGTCTGATAAGAGAAGGTCTTTGTGAGCAGCTTAATTAAGTATAAAACCCATATGCAATCCTAAAACTGAAGAAACATCAGATATTATATACTACAGTTGTAATTTATTCCCTCTGATTTTCTCCCTAATTTAGTCGTGGCCAATCAGATCCCACCCTCCCCAATCACTAGACAGTTACCATCCAGGGAGGGCGAAGGCTATCACGAGCTTCCTCTGAGGCATGTGAAGACAGCTGACTACATCTTTTCGAACTGCTGCTCATGCAGCGTCAGGGGATGGTGTAACACTCTTGGAAGAAAGCGCTATCCACCCACTTCTGCCTGCATGAGCTCACAGACACCCATGATAGGCTCATGTCACTGTGATTGATAGGGGAGAGAGAGTATGACACCCCTCCCTCCCTGACAGCACTGCCAATTTTGCTCTATCCTGATATCTTTACCACCCAGTGCACAAATTTGCTGTACTGGATATTTATGTCTGCACAAAACATCTAATTTTGTGCTTATGAAAAGGATCATGTTTTGGGAAAAAAATGCAATTTGAGAGCTCATTACCGATCTCATGATGTTTAATCGTCCCTCTGTTCGCTGTTCGCTGCCTTCTAAACATTTATATTGAATACAATTTAAAAGCAAGATCTCAAGATGGTGTTCAGGAAAACGGCCGCCTAAAGAGCAGAAATAAATTCGCTGCTGTTGTGTTTAGGTGGATATTAATGTTTTAATTCTGCAGTGTGTGATTTAAACAGATCGCCACACACTGACACGGCACTCTAGCAGGACAAAAATCTCTCAGTTTGATCAATGGTACGTCACGCAGTCGGATATTTCCACTCTGAGTTTTTGTCTTTTTAATATTTGTAAGTGAATTAATTGTTTCTTTGTAACATTGTAAAGATGGTCACCAGTAAAAAAAATTATCAGCCTTCAACTTTCCCTTTAAGCAAATTATATAAGCAGTATATTTTGTCATTAAACACGTTTAAAGCATTTCATCTTCAAGGAGAAAGAAGATTCAGGTTCCTACACCACTCCAATCATACAGTTCACAAAGCACCTCAGTGTTACATAAGGAATAACACACTCAGTGTCATACTGAGCATGAAATATAATCAACAATGTAGTGAAGAGGAGATACTGTTAGAACCCTGAAGTTGATTATTTTCCTATAACAGCACATCACAAAGTGTTTTATTCCTCTTATATCACAGCAACTTACCAATGATTACAATCTTTTATGTATTAAAGAATGAAATGTGATACTAATTATTTGTTTGTAGTTACATATATTATTGTGAAACATCCACAAAACGAGATTCCACTCCCTGTAATCACTTATGTTACAGCAGCTATAAACAGCCTCTTATTTCTCTCTCAAAGTTAATAAGACAAAAAATAATAATAAACGCAGCTTGTCATGTTACCGAGAAACCGCACATTTTTACCCACAATTTTTAATCTGTTTATGTGGCGTGTCCTCCGTACACATCCCTATGAATAAGCTGTTACTATAGAAACATATTAGATCATGTATAATACTGCCGTAACCTACAACTTGATGATTTCAAACATTTGAAACATTTTTTTCTCTTAAAGTTTTGAAAGAGAGCTCGGAAGTTCTTTAAACCTTCGTTGGATTCACGAAGATGCGAACTCTCCTGGCAGAATGCCAGAACATGAAATTCTGAAAGTGTCAGCCGTTTATAAGGAGTTTTTCTCTCTTTCTTTTTTAGTGTGTGTTTGTGAGGGGACGGGGTCGAGTCTAGTTTAAAAAGGGAATGCATGTGCATATATTTATTCGTTTTTGAACCTTTGGGGCATTTTGTGTCATTATTACTATCTGGAACACCCAGGATACCCCCACCACACTCAGACAGAGACAGGTTTATGAAATCTACTACAGCAACACTTTCCTTTAACTTTTCACCCATGGGGAACACATCAACTTCCCATCACCATTATAAACAGGATGTGAGTTCAGTTAAAGAAAGCATAGGGTTATGGGACAGGACAGAGCAGCTTTAGCTAAAAAGGTAAAGAAAGTGTGTGTCCATGTTTGTTTCTGTGCATATGGGGAAAAGAAAATGTGCTTATTTGTGTCTAATTGAACACCTTTTGGAATGAGTGTGTGTGTGTGTGTGTGTGTGTGTGTGTGTGAGAGAGAGAGAGAGAGATTCCTTTACTCATTTAACAATTGTGGAACACCTCAGGTTTATGATTTCAAAACAGGTGTGTGTGTGTGTGCATGTGTGTGTATTATATTTTGCATTTAAAAATCACAAATTAAAACTCAAAGACAGATACAATTAATTTATTATTTATTTAGAATGAACTAAACCTCAAAGGAAAAAGTTGCATTGAAGCAGAGAGAAAGAGAGAGAGAGAGAGAGAGAGAGAGAGAGAGAGAGAGAGATGTGTCTTAATACCATTCTTATGTATAATCTTTTGTTTTGTTCATTTTTCATTATTTAATTTACTTATAATAATTACTAACTAAATGATGATAACCAAAGCAGAAAAGCATGACATTAATAATGGCTAATAATAAGGTTAAATCAGTATTATACAGAGTATGACATTAAATTTTCTGCAATAGGCGTCATGAATTATGTTTTAAAAATTATACAAAATAAAACAAGGTTCTGGTCAAATAACTTTGACAGCAAAAACACTAAATAGTTAATTAATAGGTGTAATAAATGATAAATAATATGAGTAATACACTAAATAGTAAAACACGTTAATGATGCAGAGTGATTATCCTCGGGCTCCCCCACCCCGTGCTCTCCTGCTAACTGTCCCTGCTCTGCAGGCACTCTACCTCGGCCATGTCGCCCCCTGAGCTCCCCGGCTAGCGAGCAGAGTGTAGCTGCTGTCTCCATGTTTACATTTAAAACTTCATCTCGGATTCATTAACAAACATAAAAACATGTCTAGGAAAAGCCAGGACGAAGTTTCACTGCCATGCGGGAGGCAGAATAGATATTCTCACAGCTAGCCAGCTCTTCCCCAGCACCTACAGCACCTGCGCTCCACTCTACGGTACACACCTGACACCATGCCGGAGAGACAGCGCCTCCCAGCCGGCCTCAGACACCATGGCGTCCCGCTCACAATCACTCGCTTTTTACAAAGTTCACAACTATTACTTCTTATTTATGACCGTCATTTCGCTCCTCTTTTAGGAAAAAAAAGAAGCCAAAAAGCATTCTGCACGTTCCCTCCGTACTCTGCGCATGCGCAGAGAGAGAGAGCGCGAGAGCGAGAGAGAGAGAGAGAGAGAGTGGAAGATCGATGACGTCACAATCGTGAGCTGGAATGGGGGAATGTGATGTGAGGGAACCGGAATGTGACGTCACACTATACCACTTGTATAAAAGGAGACAGAAAGCGGGTCCCACTGTCACAATTTCCGACTTGTGAATTTGCCGGAAGAGAAACACGATGGTGAAGATATTCAGAAGGATTAGAGAACGATTTCGACGCTGGAGGCCGAAGAAATCGAAGGAGGATCCTCAAGTGCAGGCGTTACGGGAGGAGTTGGAGAACGTAGCAAGAGAGATGGAGGATTGGAAGATGTTGGAGATAAAGAGATCGGAAGAGATATGTACGTTGTCGACGACGGTGGCAGAGCTGGAGGTCGTTTTGGTTTCTGAGCGTAATCTCTGGGAGCGGGACATGGAGGAGAGGGACGCCAGACTCCAGCAGAACATCATCAACTTGCAGGCTTCTCTGACACTCTGTGAGGAACGGGAGAAGACTGCTGAGCTGGAGAGAGAGAACTTGATGAGAGAGCGAGAGTTGCTGGAGAAAAACGTTGTACAGCTGAAGGCCATGGTTTCTGAGCAAAATAAACGTGAGCAGGAAAGAGAGAAGATCAAGCTGGATATGGAGGAGATGAACACTGCACACCTCCAGAACATCACCGAGCTCCAGGCTTCCCTGAAAGCCCATGAGGAACGAGAGAAGACTGCAGAGCTGGAGAGAGAGAGCTTGATGAGAGACCGAGAGCGACTGGAGAAATGTGTTGCAGAGCTGGAGGCCAGTTTGGATTCAAAGCCAATGCACCGGAACCAGGAACAGCAAAAGCCAAGCATGAAACCTGCAAGTAGAACAACAGCCTATGTTTGGAGAAACCCGTGGACAACGAGTGCTCATGTGCCAATGAAGAGGTAGATTTAAAAAAAAAAAGAAAAAAAGAAGAAGAAAAAAAAAAACGCATGATTTACCCACAACTGGGGTAAAGGAGCAGGAGCAGTTTAAAAATGACTGAACTTTTCTTCTTTCAAAACGATCAATAAAAATCTTAAGCATGAACACGAATATGTGTGTGTGTGTTTTGTTTCTTTTATTAAAGTGTTACACATAATAGTAATAATAGTAATAATAATAATAATAATAATAATAATAACAACAACAACTTGTTTTTGAAGGTCACACCATTAAAACCATTGAACTTCAAAAGGCATTTGGAGATGAAACACTCGAACACCATGAAGACGAGCCTGTTGAGTTTTTCAGAAGAAAGCAACGGGATCTGGACACATCTCAAAAAAATGATCAAAAACATGTGCACTGTTCAGGAGCAAACACTCAGCGCAAATCTGCACCAAATCAGCTGAACGGTTGTAAAATATGTCTGAGTGAGGACATAAAGCGACCATTAAGCAAAGTGACTGATTTATTTGTTAGGCTAGGTACATTGCACTTGCTCAGGATTATGTGTTTGCATTTATAAAGTGGCCCATTTTTCATATTAATGTCATGTATGAATAATTTTGCACTTTATTAAGCACGTGCATTTAATAAATTGATATTTTCCTTTGTTAATACTTATTACAACCTCAACAACTAAATATACTGTAAACGTTGATTTATTTCCTGTTATCTGAGGTAGTAAATGATTATTATCCAACTTTATTAGGCCTATGCGATGGATAAATGCATTTCTATATTTACATATTTACTTCCGTATGATAAACAAATTTAATGTAGTGTTGGGGTGCGACCCAATATCCAACATAAAATGTGTGTCCAGAAGCAAAACCAGTTGAGAACCACTGCTCTAAATTACAGATGGATACCTTTTGATTATGGATTTACTGATGCAATAAGGTGCCCACTGTCTTTTCCATCATGGGTCAGTCTGCGGTACCAAGCATTGGGAACTCTTGATTGTACTTCTTTCTTGTATGGAATAGATATTTTCTCCCTCCATAACTCCTGAAGCCACAATATACCTCAGATGTCTCATTCAAGGCCACCATACACTCTCTCTAGAAATGTTCCCTCATTTGCATCTAAAACCTAAACACCATTCACCATTTTATAGTTCGTTACCCAGAGGCTATTAGAAACATTGGGTCCCTTGGCAAATTTTGGACAATGTGATTTGAGGCTAAGCTTAGCTTAAAAAAAAAAAGAAAAGAAAAAAAGATGCAAAGTGTGTAATTTTACAAATGTCACTAAAACAAGGGCATACAGGCACCAAATGATGCTGTTTTCAATTATAGAGGCCATACCACACGATGCAAACCACTCATCAGCAGTAAGAATCAGAAGGCCAGACTGGAATTTGCAAAGAAATACAGAGATGGGCCACAAAGGTTCTGGAAACAAGATTAACCTCTACCAAAGGCCAAAGTGTGGAGAAAGAAAGGATTTGCTCATGATCCAAAACACAGAAGCTCATCAATATTTGATTTTTCGTTTTCCGTTTTTTTAATTGAAGACGGATATGGAATGAATGGAAAATACACTGATTCAGGAGAACACACCTGTTCTACATTCTCTCATTTGTTATTGATTATCAGTTGAACTTGGAACGCAGGTGTTGAAGTTAGCTTTTAAAAAATTAGCCTAATACATATTTTTTCTCACTGCAAATGCTGTCACTATTTTTGCACCACGTTTATGAATGTGATCTCTAAATTTGTTTTCATTAGTTTTCGTTTACACTATGTTAAACGTAGTATAATAAAATCGACTTTAATGCATTTTCATAAATAGCTTTTAATGTGTTTTAATAAATAATGAAACCTTTATGCCTTGTTAAAGTAACCATGACAAAAACTAACTGGACTGGTTTTACACACAGATTAAACCTGCGATTTGGCAAAACTGTAACTCCCACTATCCATTCATTCTTCATCAAAAATCCTCTTTTTTTTTGTCTAAAGTTTAATTCCCACCAAACTGATCTGCTATAAACAGCCAGCTGAATCTGCAGCATATGTTGCTGTAATAAGATGTAGTCTACTTATACCTGCAATGCCACATATTTTGAAAATGATTTGCTTTTGAAAGTCTTTATTAAGCACGAAACAATTCTGCTAAAATTTAGACTTCTTCTTAGACAAATATGCAGTAATTCAGATTTAAAAAATTTAGCCCCCGGCCTCAGTCTAAAGCACATCCTTGCAACTACTTTTAAATCAATAACATGTCTCTTAGAGAAACAGCATAATGGTTTGACCGAGTAGTGCTTATTACAATTTCCTGATGGTACTGTAGCTGAACAATGTGCATTTGAAGACAGTTCAGTTTAAGTGCAATATTAAGGGATAATCAATGCATGCAATTACAGTGATGAGAATTAAGCAAATATCAGTGTATAATATGTGAGAATAGTAACAATTTCTCTTTCTCTCTCTCAGAGTTAAACTGTTTTTGTTGTAGCTATGTGGTCCACCTGCCCTCAAACCAACATACCGTTCAATCCTAGGTAATTACTACCCACTACAGTACTCTGTGTTGACATTCATTTTTTGTGAGTTGTTGCTATTGCTGCTATGTCAGAAAAAGAATCTCTTTATTCACTAAAAGATACAGAGTATAGAGAATTATATCTTGGTAAATCAGTGCAGAACATTCTATGTGCATAGAATGCACATGCAACATTCACACAAACAGGAAGGTCGTGAGATCAACGCTCTGGATGAGGGTGTCAGACACCCTTATCCGGAGTAACTTACATTTATCTCATTTCAGACAACTGAACAGTTGAGGGTTAAGGGCCATGCTCAAGGGCCCATCAGTGGCAGCTTGGCAGGGCTGGGATTTGAACTCGCAACATTCCAATCAGTAGTCCAATGTTTTAAAGGGATACTTCACCCAAAAATAAAAATTCTTTCATCTATTACTCACCCTCATGTTGTTCCAAACCCATAAGACTTTTGTTCATCTTCGGAACACAAATGGAGACATTGTTAATGAAACCTGGGAGATTTCTGTCCCTCCATTTGCAGTCCAGTAACCAAAATGTTCAAGCTCCAAAAAGTTCATAAAGGCACCATAAAAGTAATCCATGTTACTCCAGTGGTTTAATCCCAATTTTATGAAGTGATATGAATGCTTTGTGTGTGCAAAAAAACTAAAATTAAGTCCTGATTCACAAAATATTTTTACTTCCACAAGGCGGTGATCCTTTTTCCAGCTCAGTGATTCTGACATTTTTCTGACATGTTGGTGTTATATCTTTCACTTGGATGTTATAAGTTGCACTGAATAAATACAACTGGATAAAATAAAAACTGTGTCCATCTTCATTTCAGGCTGAAAAGCAACAAAATGTGATTATTTTAAAGGGGGTGATTCTTTTCTATACCCACTGTAGCAGTAAGCCCTTCTTAGCCTGCTACATTTATATGTTGTGAAAGTTATTGTATTGTTTTTTTTTTGTTTGTTTTTTTGTTTGTTTTTTTGCTGATGAGCTCAACTATATAAAATTAGCTAGATTATATCTACACAAATAGCTACAACCATAACATAAATAACATGTTCATAGTGGCTTCATGAGAAGTTTGTTCAATTCTGATACATTTTGTATTTCTGAACTATTTTTTTTTTACTTAATGCAGACTACATAAGCTAGCTAACAGCTACAGCTTTGGAGACAGAAGGCAAAACATGTGGCCCCACAAACACAGTTCTGTCTGTTATCCGATATGAGCCCTCTGCTCTGTGGTGCTTGATGGCTCAGGTTAGTGAAAGAAATTCAGTCAATACACTGTATACCATCCTGACTTTTTTTTTATTATACAACATCTGTATGTATATCTTAGTGTGAATAACCTAGACAATTGTGCATATAGAAAAATATCTAGAATTGTATAAAAGTATGTGAATTGAAACAAATGATAATCTTGCAAACACACCCAACATATCAAGTAATAATTCATCTCTCTGACATAGTCGGATACTTTAAGAAGACCTTGATAACAGCAGTCCATAGTTTAATTTTCTTTTGTTGCAATAAAACTAGAGGGACTTTGATTTGGACATTGATTTGCCGCAGCCTCTTTTGTTGTTTATTCATGTAGAATTATGATTGGCCTTCATGCATCCACTGAATACTAACTGTATACTCAGTTTGGGAGATAGAACATCTATTGTTTATAATATTGGACTAAAACATGTGAAATTAAAAACTACCAGATGAGAGTGAAGTACTGTACAGGGCTGTCCAAAGTTTTAGGCACCCTATTTTTTTTTAGTACAAACTTTGTTATAGATTTTTTATTTTATCAACCATTAGTTTTCTAGCACAAAATTAAATGTTACAGAAAAATGTTTGTATGTCATTAAAGAAAGCAGCATATTACGTAAGAGACACTTTTCAGACAAAATACACAATGAAGGCTGCTGGGTTTTGCTGGAAACAAATAAGAAGCAAGTGCAACAGTCAAAGTCTCCAGAAGAACTGTGGCTGGTTCTGCAAGATGCTCAATAAAACTTACCAGCTAATCTCCTTATAAAACTGCACACATTGTACCAGAGACTACTATTTTTATTTGTATTTTTTTGTCACACCAGATATTGACTTTGTTTCATTTACTGCTGTTTACTGCTCTTTACTGTATTTTATTTTTAATGTAGAAACATTTAATTTCATTATTTTGAAGGCATCTTTGCTCTACAGCATTTCTTTGCATGTGCCTAAAACCTTTGCACAGTACTGTATATACCGGTGATGAGCTACTTTTCAACCCAAATCCCACGTAGATCCTTATGATAATATAACTACATAATATAGCTATTTTTGGCACAACAAGTGTAACTTTTTTTGGCTCCTCTTGTGATGTCAGTGTGTGGAAGTGTCCTCAAATGGTAATACCACTTTACAGCATTGTTCTTGTAAAACGCTATTGATTGGTTAGATGCTGCATGACAGATTCAGCTGTGTGGGTGTTTTCAGCAGATTTATAACAGTGAAGGAGAGTATCGAGGGCAGACAAGACCAATCAGGCTCTGAGGGCTGTTATTAAACATTTTCTCACTGACACACACAGTGAATACTGCTGCCAACTGCACAGAAACATCAACGCTGAAGACAAAATGGACAGCATTAGCAATAAAAAGTAAGCTCTATTGTTGTTTTATTTGCTTGTGAAACATTTTTCTCATTTGTGTATTAACAGTACACCCTGATCCTTTTACCCTCCTCAGATATTTCTCTGTAGCGAATGAAAACGATGAAGATATAGATCTTGATGACTGGATACCTCCGGATGCTGATCTGATACAAAAGATGGTCTCTCAGATTGAATATTACCTCTCTGATGAGAATTTGGCTAAGGATGCTTTCCTTTTAAAGCATGTCAGAAGAAATAAGATGGGTTATGTCAATATCAAGCTGCTGACTTCTTTTAAAAAGGTGAGCTGGTGCCTCTTTTTAACTTTTCTGGGATAACATTATAAAGTCCCACCTTGGTTGCCCTTTTAATTTTTTTTTTTTTGCATGATTGATTGGTATACCTGGCTAAATGTACAGTACTGTGCAAATGTTTTAGGCACACGCAAAGAAATGCTATAGAGCAAAGATGCCTTCAATTGAAATTAAATGTTTCTACTTTAAAAAAAAATAAAATAAAAAAAATAAAAAATAAAAAAAATACAGTAAAGAACAGAAAACATAGTAAATGAAAAGTCAATATTTGGTGTGACCAAAAAAAAAAAAAAAAAAAGTCTCCAGTAAAATTTGTGCAGTTTTATAAGGAAATGAGCTGGTAAGTTTTATTGAGCATGTTGCAGAACCAGCCACAGTTCTTCTGGAGACTTTGACGTTCGCACTTGATTCTTATTTTTGCAGCAAAACCCAGCAGCCTTCATTGTGTTTTTTTGTCTGAAAAGTGTCTCTTACGTAATATGCTGCTTTCTTTAATGACATACAAATATTTTTCTGTAACATTTCATTTTGTGCTAGAAAACTAATACTTGGGAATCTAAAATGTTTTTTGTACTGACTTGATAATGTAGAAGTCATAAAATAAAAAATCTATAAAATCTAAAGTTTTTGCACAGTACTTTATAATGTAAATGGCCCTTTTCACTTTGATTCCAGATGAAGCAGTTCACAAAAGACTGGCGGGTCACAGCCTACGCCCTCCGGCATTCATTAACACTAGAGGTAAACAAAGAGGGAAATAAAGTGCGTAGAATAGAGCCGGTGCCAGAGTCCGTCCTCTTTCAGGTACCGAGCAGACTCCTGCTGGTCTGGAACATCACAGAATCAAATCTGACAGATGACATGGCACATGATGCATCAACACCTCGTAAGAGCACCATGGAAACTGCTATTGCAATTCTGGAGCCATTTGGCACCATCACCATGGCTCGGGTCAACCGGCCTGGCAGAGAGCTTCCACCAGAACTTCAGAAATACAGCTACAGATACCCAGACTTGTTCACTAAGGAGAGTGTACTAGTAGAATATGAAGATCTGGAAGGAGCTGGACGTGCTTACCACCAACTCTCACAGTCTGAAGGTAACATGAGAGTACTCCTGGTGGGGAAAGCTTCCAAGAAGAAAGCTGTGGATGTGGGTTTGGAAGACAGAAGTAACGGGAAGGGGATCTCCATCCTGAACCAGCGCATGTTACAGCTTCAGACGTGTGGTGAAGACTCCTCAGCATGCAGCTCCTCAGAGTCAGAACTCACCTCCTCATCACCTCTGAGCATCCCTCGCTTTTTCTCCGGCCAGGTGTGTGGTAGCCCCTTAAGTAGTCCACGTTCCAGCCCCAGATGTGTCCGTGCACCCATGCCAGGCCCTCGCATTTCACCACTCTTAGCTTCAGAGGTCTGGGGCAGTCCAGACACAAGTCCAGATTCACGAGAGAAACGCAAGTTGTGTGCCAAACAAAACAAACACTGTCAGATGAGTGAAAAAAGGGCTCTAAATGGAGACACAGCGCCTCCTGGAGTCCTGCGTCTGCCTTATGGTCCTGATGGGAGTAGAGGTTTTCATGCCATCATAGTTAGAAGAGGACTTCATTATTCATTCAAAGTATAAATAACCAATTATTTAGTTATAGTAATTGGTTGTTTTCTGTTTGTGCTGTATATTACATTGTCATATGATTTGCTGACTTCTAAATGTCAATTTGTGTGTAATGGTTCTGTGCTTGTATCTTAATAAACAATTAATCCACTAGTGACTTTTTTGTTGTTTCAAGTACAAATCAAATTGCTTTCATTCACATTGCAGAAATGAACACAATCCCATATTTTCCCCCCTGAAAACCTTGCATAGCTTCTCAATACGCCTCTACAACCACCTCTGCATCAATGTGCATTGTTACTAATCTCAACTTCACTGAAGTATTGAGAAAGTCTCGTTTAAAAAAAAAAAAAAAAAGTGAAGTGCCATGCTAACAAATTTTGACCCAAACACTAATCCAAGTCACAAATAAGGAATTAAACAATCATCCATTCTTTCATCTTCAGTAACCACTTTATACAGGTCAGGGTCTCAGTGGATTCAGAGTTTATAATACTGGGTGAAAGGCAGGGATGGGATGCCAGGATGGGATGCCAGGGTGATCATTACAGGACATTACTCTCACCCTCATTCACATGTAGGAGCAATTTGGTGTCACTAGTCCACCAGCATGTTTTTGGGTAGTGGGAGAAAACCAAAGAACCCAAAGGAATGCACAGGCATAAGCAATTTACACATCATAAATGCTAAAATGATTAATACTAAAACTGGCAAGTTACTATAAAGAAATAGATACATAAATTCATAAATTTACACCATAGTTTGAAGTGGTCATATAACACACTCAGGGTACCTAACTGTACTAGCTGGGGTGGTACCATCAAGGGTACATCTTAGCACCTTTAGATTGTATCTTTTACCTGGGAAAAGATACCAGGTGCTGTAGCTTTTAAAATTTTAAAGGTACATCAGTGGTTCTTAATATCAAATTATGTACCTTATATTATTTTAAAAGGTGAAACGTACATACAGGTGCATCTCAAAAACTTAGAATATCATGGAAAAGTTCATTAATTTAATTTTCCGTAATTTAATTTAAAAAGTGGAGCTTTCATATATTCTAGATTCATTACACATAAAGTGAAATATTTCAAGCCTTTTTTGTTTTAATCTTGATGATTATGGCTTACAGCTCATGGAAATGAGATGCTGGAAAAATCCAGTATCTCAAAAATATTAGAATAAAGAATTTATAATACAGCAATGTCGACCTGAGAAGACTCTAATCAGCTAATTAACTCAAAACACCTTTTTACTCAAAGCAACGCTGCTCAGTGGTCCAAAGTCCTCTTTTCAGATGAAATAAATTTTGCATTTCATTTGGAAATCAAGGTCCCAGAGTCTGGAGGAAGAGTGGAGAGGCACAGAATCCAATTTGCTTGAAGTCCAGTGTGAAGTTTCCACAGTCAGTGATGATTTGGGGTGCCATGTCATCTGCTGGTGCTGGTCCACTGTGTTTTCTCAAGTCGAGAGTCAATGCAGCGTCTACCAGGAGATTTTACAGCACTTCATGCTTCCATCTGCTGACAAGCTTTATGGAGATGCTGATTTCCTTTTCCAGCAGGACTTGGCACCTGCCCACAGTGTCAAAACTACTAGTAACTGGTTTGCTGATCATGGTATTACTGTGCTTGACTGGCCAGCCAACTTACCGGACCTGAATTTTGTCAAGAAGAAGATGAGAGACACCAGACCCAACAATACAGACGAGCTGAAGGCCGCTATCAAAGCAACCTGGGCTTCCATAACACCTCAGCAATGCCACAGGCTGATTGCCTCCATGCATCGCCACATTGATGCAGTAATTCATGCAAAAGGAGCCACAACCAAGTATTGAGTGCATAAATGATACTTTTCAGAAGGTCGACATTTCTGTATTATAAATTGTTTATTTTAATATTTTGAGATACTGAATTTTTGATTTCCATGAGCTGTAATCTGTAATCAAGATTAAAACAAAAAAAGGCTTGAAATATGTCACTTTATGTGTAATGAATCTAGAATATATGAAAGTTCCACTTTTTAAAAAAAAACGAACAAATAAAAAAAAAAAACTAACTTTTACACGATATTCTATTGGACACCCCTGTCTAAAGGTACCAAATATGTGTCGTCAATGGTACCACCTCAGTAACAAGGAAAAGTACATTTATTTGAGTGTTCAATTTCCTAGAGGCACCTTTTCTTCATGACCGTGTTACATGCGTTCTTGCACCAACCGACTTGGGATTCTGTAACTGTGGCATAATTTATACAACAGAGTAGCTGACATAATAACTCATCAGAATTTGGAGTGTCACCATGACAACTATTCAGAGTTGCGCCTGCACAGCTCTTTGGCTCTGCTCCAGTGGTGAAGAGGTTCTGTCTCAGCCCACAGACTGTGGACCTCTTAGAGACAGTCATAACAGTAATCATCCAAAAAAAAATGCTCTTTTATGGCAGAGTCAAATAACACCATAATTTAGCTATTTTCTCCTTGCCCTAAATAGAGCAGACATCATTTTGTGATTAGCTGTGATGCAGTAGAGAAAAAAAAATACTATTGAGCTAAACTTAGATGAATCGTCATCTTCAGCCGTGAGCTGTAAATGGACATTTCAATGCTTCAATGGGAGACAGAGAGCTGTGGGTCAACTGAGTCGGAGTTTTAACACAAAAGACAGGAAACTGTCAACTGGATCATTCAGGTACACTTAGGTACACTAACCACATGGTAATATAATAGCAGGCTGTACTTCGTGACATGTCGTGACAACAGAAGAAAGGCAGCCTTCTCACACTTTTTAATTATTAGTCTGACTAAAAGTCTTAACAATATTGTTGACTTTTGAAGGCTAGTGAGAAAAGGATGTGTCAAACAAGCTTAAAAATGGATTCTAAGTAGAACTTTATTTTAAAATTAGGTACTTTAGGATTCAGTAGCAAACATAAAACACATGAGACCATTTATTCATCGTCAAAACACTCACTTGATATGAGGAGTATTCTGAATGCTTAGTGTATCTGAATATGCTGTCATTTTCCACAAATAGAAATTTAACATTGTTGGTTAGTCAGTGGCAGTCAGAACAAGTGCAAGATGATGAAGCGTCATTACTACTAGACTGTGACAGATGCTCAGAGTGGTGCTTTGTATTAAACATAATATCTCCCATCAATACTTATACAAGTACTATTAAGCATATTCTTTGGAATATGTACTATGATTTTCACTAGGGAATGAACTGAATGTATGATTAGGTTTAATTTACCTGCACAGCCATTTAATACTAAAAAAATAATGAAATTAGTGGGCAAGCCACAGTGCATGGTTGTAACTGGCTTCACTAACAATATACTGCATAAAAGCCCTCATTATACAACTGTGTACGAATAAGGCTGCTTTCACACTAGGCTTTTTTTTTTTTTTTTTTTTTTTTTTTTAAATAAATTAAAGGGCTTTATTAAAGCACTGAAAAGGATTGGAGTGATTTTTCTGAACTGGTATGCAGCATCCAGACCACTGTATTCAGCCAGATTTATATTTAGACTGGTCCGTGACACGGACCAACAAACGTCACAAAACCTACATATTTTGTTGTCTCTAGCAACACTGTAACATGAAACATACAGACACTGAAATATCCAGCCATCCATTCTCCATACTGCTTATCCTGCATAGGGTCACAGGGAAGTCTGGAGCCTATCCCAGGAAACTCAGGGCAAAAGGCAGGGGACACCCATCACAGGGCACATTCACACACTAGGGACAATTTGGAAATGCATGTCTTTGGACCGGGGGAGGAAACCGGGGTGCCTGAGGGAAGCCCCCGAGGTACGGGGGGGAACATGCAGGCTCCATGCACACAGGGCCTAGGTGGGATTCGAGCCCCCAACCCAGAGGTACAAGGCAAACATGCTAACCACTAAGCCACCATGCCCCCCCCACGGTGAAATATTTCCAACTGAATACATCATTAAGTAGCACATATTCACTCACTAACAAAACTATTTTTTCTACCAGCACTGTCCTCCATGTCGATTTGTCTTGCTTGCCTCCAAGCAAAAATCAGAAGGATGAAAATGCGTTTGATGTCACTCATCACTTTTCTATAAATTTTTAGAAGAGCTCCACAGTGACAGGATCACATTCTGCCTTCTTCCCATAAGATAACATATGGAACTTGCACAGGGAAAAATGCCTAGTGTAAAAGCAGCCTAAGGTTTCTGAGCTTGTTAACACACACACACACACACACACACACACTTACTTGCCATGTCCAGCCTCACACAAGAAATGGAGCATGAAACGGGGGAAAAGAAATGACCAAGTCAAATACACATACGTTAAATGAAATCTAATGTGCTCAGCCCACATCACTGAACATGGTGACAGCAAACTTTATTGTCTAGTCACTGTTGACACAGTCACTCAGGAAGACAACCAGCAGCATCAGAAGACCTCCAGGTCATTCGAGTTGTAAACTACAGGAGCTTCCTCTGTGCCCAGCCCAGACTCGGGCTGCTCCTCACCACCATCCTCCAGCGACTCCAACGCATCGTTTGTGTCGCTGGCGAACGTTTCCCGAGAAACGTCATCGTGCTCCTGCAGGTTCAAAGTGCCGATCGCTTGCTTCATTTTCTTGGCTGTTAAGTATTTCTGCCGCTGCCTGGCTGCCTTCTTGTTGGCCTTCTTGTTGTTATGCTCTTTCTGGTTCTCTTCAAAAAATATTTCCTAGAACACAAAAGGTTTCTTTAAGAGTAATCCCCTTTTCCTACTCCCAATACATCTTTGCAATACATCTGACAATAGAAAAGGTTCTGCACATCCTAGACACACTGGGTGCGTCTCAATCAGCTCCCTAGGTCGTGAATCAGTATATCGTGTACATGAGCTCATGCACTGGTAAGGACCCTGACTCACTACACATTTGGACACTGATGACTCAATTTCCAGCGACATGATTACGTACTTGCATTGTAAAACGTCACCACTGGCATTTATCAACAGCAGGCAGGACTGATATCTTTCTGACATTATATGACATATAAATTTGTTAGCTTAATCACAAGTGTTTCTGTCATGGTACTTCAAGCTAGGGGAGTTTTTTAAATCATTAAACACTTAAGTCATTAGACGCAAACAAACCATATAGAGAATGTCAAATAAAGTTTAAAAAAAAATCGCTAATGTAAGTAATCATTTGAGAGCTCCAACAACGATAACAAGCTACTTACATTTGTAGACAAATTTGGCTGAGAATTCGTCTGCCATTTTTTCCGAGCTGAGAGGCTTCAGAAAATATGACGTCATTTCCAGTAAGAGAACATAGTGAGCATCGATGTTCCACAGGGTCTGAAGTTAACTTTTTTCCTCCACCTGCCACAGTGGCTGGTAAGATTTCTTTTTTTACTGGCCATTCAGAATTTCTACCAGCCACCTCAAAAAAACTGAAACTAACAACGTTGTTTTAAATTATATAATTGATATAAACAAAAGGTTATTTTTTAATTTTAAAGTAATCAAAAAACGTCATTGTGGCAGCGGGGGGTGTAGTCAAGCGTCGGCTGTGGATGGAGAGGAGGCAGGTCGAACTGGCAGGTAACGTGTGATGATTCTGAAAGTTGATTTATTTGTCTCTTTGTGCTTTCAGTTGCCTCCCGTATAAGCGAGCGAGCGAGAGAGACAAAGACAACCAGCACAGACTGTGTGAGAGTGTGTGCAAAAATTAAAACCGCTGGAAAGCGAAAGTAAAAGATAAAAAATAAAGCACCTTTTGAGTTGTTCCAAACTTACCTCCAGCTTCCTAATTCAATCATACATAAGAACACATCAGTCATTTCCCTTTACATGCTAATAACTGTTTTCACAAGCCATTAGGCAGGAGTTATTTTATGAACGCAACAGACAATTAACCAATTTCACACTTCCGGGTTTTTGCTTTTTCTTTGCTCCCACTTTCAAAGTGACATTTAATGTTTGTACAGCCAATGGTAATCACGAACACGGAGAGGAACGGGTACAACTAAGTTACACAAATTTAGATATCTATTTTTGTAAGCCTTACTTGTGCGAGAAATGTACCTGCCAAAGTGGCAGATGACCAAACGATTTTACGCGCCACTGCCGACAATTCACCTGCATTTGGTGGGTGCCAAGTTCATACCCTGATGCCCCCGGTTTTGCGGTGCATTGTGGGAATTTTTAGGGAGCAAACGTTCCAGTGCATTGGAAGGATTTGTTTTGCGACTGAGACAGCGCTTAAAACGGCCGACTCCCTGATCAGTGCCCTGACTACTGAACTAGGGAGCTGATTGAGACACACCCACTGTCTGCACTCACACTTTGGCTTTCTCTGCAAAAACATATTACATTTCATTCAGATTTATTTGCTATAAAATAAGATCTTAGCCCAATTTGGCACAAAAAAAATGTGACCCTGCCAACCCTGTCAGTAACTGTCCTGTTTGTTACTCCTTCTTCACTAAAAATCTTTATAAAGTGAGCATGGGTGCAGTGAGCCTCTAATAGCGCTTGTTGTAGTTCCCATTTTTGGTGACTAGGCTCAATAATAACTTTTTGGAAGCTATGTGGGGCAGAAGACATGGAACGTCAGTTTACACCTATCAAATAGCAACATTTTAAAAAAAAAAAAAAAATGTTGTTCACTTAAAAGAGGTAATTAGTATTTCAACTCTATTTAAAATGTATGCAGCTGTGAATGAGGATTTTATGGAGATTAACATTTGCTAAACGGCTGATACGCCGCTGGTGACACAGACATCCTGATATGATTCTTCACAGAAGAAATGAGAAATTAAGTGTATGAGGACTAATGAAAACATGAAGTTATGAGTTATAAAGCAATTACGTGGAAAATATGGGAATGTCTAAATACATTAAGTTCTAAGTTCATCATAAGTTCATCTAAGTTCAATCTTAGTGTGTTTACTCTAGATTAAGTTTAAAACAGAATAACACCACAGTAGTTCATTCTTCTCATCATACCTTGACTTGATCATGAGAAATACTAGGAGTATTCTTCAGCAAGTTCAGATAAACCCCTCCAGGCGTCCGCCTTCTACTGCCATCCTATGGGAAGGAAACACATACAAATATACATCTTAAAGCTACCAGATGAATATTTCAAAGGATGTCAAGCGGAAACAATCAAGCTCAGCAGTGCTGCTCAGTGGCACGTAGTGGGAAATTACTCAGGAGGGAGACTAAATTGCTGATCTGATACGTGTTGAATTACTCTTGCTACTAAACCATGTAAAAGAGCGCTTTTCTCGTTACAATGTGAAAGTTATTCAAATTCAAATTTGTGGGAACTCTTACCACTGTGTAAAGACCTCCATTTTGTTCAATCGTTGCAGTTTCTGACAGAAGCTCTATCGCTTTCTTTGTGCCAATCACCTTCACGACACGCTCTATTAACTCCCTCTTTGGCTCCATTAACCTTTTAACAAGAACAGAGGAGGCAATCAGCATGCAATACAGCACGGCAGACAACATCCAATATACTGTATTTAAACTAGTAGTAATAATAAAACTAACAGACTGTCTGGAAAACAAAAATCATACAGTCAATCATACAATTTCTGAAATGTTGAAGATCAATTAAGGTTTTCCTCACCTATGTGCTATTTCATCAATCACTTTATCTTCGGGGTCGTCCACCGTGATCTCATACCGCCCTTTAAAGTCCATCTCAGCTCGGGGACCCAGCCGTTCCTTCACTGACCGCTTCCTCTTCAGATGGCCGTCACTCTTCTCTTCCTGTGCTCCGTGCTGCATGTATTCCTCTAGCTGCCCCTCCAGCATGGCCTCCATGCCTTGCTCTTCCTCCTGCTTCTCCTTTTCAATCAGCTTACGTGCCAGCAAGTAGTTGTAGGTCTCACACTGGCGACTGTCCATAGTGATGCCCCCCTCCATTCCCATGATGCCGAGCTCAGCTGCGACAGCCTCCTGGCTTTGCTCCTGCACCACAGAGCCCCAGATGTTGTTCACTTTGCGGCATGGAGGTCCCGCGACATTGCCAGAACCTCTGAATGCTGTGGGCGGCACAGGAAGAGGAACATTGGTGCACTTCTGACGCTTTCGCCTCCACAATACAGCCTCTTCCTCAGAGTCGCTGTCACTGGAGTCGGTTGCAATGGAGCTGCGGTAGCTGGTGACACATGAAGCGGTCTGTGGACGTTCTCTGCTCTGGAAGTGCTGGGTCGAAAAAGCTCCTGCAGAAGGCGTCTAGAGAAGAATTGAAAACAGACTTTCAGAAATGTAAAAAGGAAATATTTTCCTATAGTTCACACTACTATTTATTTTGCTGTTTAGATCCTACCCACAATTACTGCAACACAATAAACAGAACACGTGATAAACAGTACACTGCAATACTTTATGACTGGAAAATTCAAACACGTGAACAATCAGTATCATGCAACAGTCGGTTGCCTTGGTGAGATGAGTGGACCCGGCTAATCATATCTGTCGATATTTTCTGCAGGCTTGTTTCTAAAACAATGTCATATGCACTTCCTAGGGCACTAAATTAAGCAGCTCACCACTTGAATTGATAAATTACATAGCAAATAGCGTTAGTTGGCTAGCTAGGTTAACTGACTGAGGTAACCTGGTTAGCTAACGTCATAAAACAAGCTAGCAATCTGCGGGAAAAAAAAACAGGTCTCCAGGCGCCCTGGAGAAGTGAATGCACGTTTTATATTCTTACCTGCTGCCGGTTATTTGAATGCATTTCTGGCTCTGAATCAGAGCCGCTGATTTCTCCATCCTCCAGATTCTCCATTGTGTCTCCGTTGTTATGACCCGCCATTTCTCAAACCCGGAAGTTCTACGGAAGTTGAGGAGCAACGACGCCACGCGCGTCTCTCCTTATTGGATAAACCTAAACTTAAACATACAAAAACAGTACATTAATCTTATGAGGACGAGTGATTTTTCTAAATATTTCGGCCATAACTGTTTAACAGAGAAGCCGCATATTGCTAACATATCAAAGCATTTATGAAGAAGAAAGAGTAATACATTCTAGTAAATATATTAGATTATATTATGCTACATGTTACATATTATTATAGTATAGTAGTGTTTATAAAAGTGGCGTCCATGATAAATAATTTTAAAAGGAAATTACAATCCAACTTTATCAATGTTATTATATTTATTACTGAATTACTGAGTTCTCCCATGTCACTTGAATGGTTTAAATCCAAATATCATTAACTCAAAAACATGTGTAAATTATAAGAAATTACTTAAACTTAAGGCTAATGTGTTCTGTCAGTGGAAAATTCAGGAATTCAAAAAAGCTCTATGGCTCCAAAAAGAAATATTTTTTGCAAAAGTTTTAGGCACCCTATTTTTTTTTTAGTACAAACTTTGTTAAAGATTATTTTATTTTATGACTTCTACATTATCAAGTCAGTACAAAAAAAAAAAAAAAAAACATTTTAGATTCCCAAACATTAGTTTTCTAGCACAAAATTAAATGTTACAGAAAAATGTTTGTATGTCATTAAAGAAAGCAGCATATTACATAAGAGACCACTTTTCAGTCAAAAAACACAATGAAGGCTGCTGGGTTTTGCTGCAAAAATAAGAAGCAAGTGCGAAAGTCAAAGTCTCCAGAAGAACTGTGTCTGGTTCTGCAAGATGCTCAATAAAACTACCAGCTCATTTCCTTATAAAACTGCACACTGTACCGGAGACTATTATTATTTATTTATTTATTTATTTTTGTCACACCAAGGGGGTATTCCAGTCTAGCCACAGGAGGTCACAAGCCAGTGTACTTTTTGTGCCGGTGCCAAACCCGGATAAATAGAGAGGGTTGTGTCAGGAAGGGCATCCGTCGTAAAACTTTTGCCAAATTCAATATGCGAATCACTAACATGACTTCCATACCGGATCGGTCGGGGCCCGGGTTAACAACGACCGCCATCGGTGCCGTTGACCTACAGGGCACTGGTGGAAATTGGGGTACTGTTGGTCGAAGAAGGAGAGGAGGAAGGTGTGTTAGAGGAGGAAGGCGTGTCCGTAGGCAGAGAGAGAAGAGGAAAGGCAGGAGTTTAGGACTGAAAGTAGGGACTTTGAATGTTGGTACGATGACAGGTAAAGGCAGAGAGCTGGTAGATATGATGCAGAGGAGGAAAGTCGACATTCTGTGTGTCCAGGAGACCAGGTGGAAAGGGAGCAAGGCTAGAAGCATTGGAGCAGGGTTTAAACTGTTTTATCATGGGGTGGACAGGAAGAGAAATGGAGTAGGAGTGATCCTGAAGGAGGATTTTGTGAAGAATGTTCTGGAGGTAAAGAGAGTGTCAGATAGGTTGATGAGTCTGAAGCTGGAAATTGAAGGTGTGATGTTGAATGTTGTTAGTGCTTACGCTCCACAAGTAGGTTGTGAACAAGAGGAGAAAGACAGATTCTGGAGCAAGCTTGAGGAAGTGATGCAGAGTGTTCCCAGATGTGAGAGAGTGGTGATAGGGGCAGACTTTAATGGACATGTTGGTGAAGGGAATAGTGGGGATGAGGAAGTGATGGGCAGGTTTGGTCTTCAGGTAAGGAACCCAGAAGGACAGAGGTTGGTAGACTTTGCTAAAAGTATGGAGATGGCTGTGGTGAACACGTACTTTCAGAAGAGGCAGGAACACAGGGTGACATATAAGAGTGGTGGCAGGAGCACACAGGTGGACTATATCTTATGTAGACACTGTAATCTGATGGAGATTAGTGATTGCAGTGGTAGGAGAGAGTGTAGCTAGACAGTGTAGGATGGTGGTGTGTAAGATGACTCTGGTGGTGAGGAAGATGAAGAAAGCAAAGGCAGAGCAGAAGACAAAGTGGTGGAAGTTGGAAAAGGAAGAGTGCTGTGCGGTTTTTAGGGAGGAGTTGAGACAGGCTTTAGGTGGCCAGGAGGTGCTTCCAGATGACTGGACTACAACAGCCAAAGTGATCAGGGAGACAGGTAGGAAGGTGCTAGGTGTGTCATCTGGAAGGAGGAAAGAAGACAAGGAGACTTGGTGGTGGAATGAGGAAGTTCAGGAGAGTATCCAGAGGAAGAGGTTAGCTAGGAAGAAGTGGGACAGTGAGAGGACGGAGGAAAGTAGACAGGAATATAGGGAGATGCAGCGTGAGGTTAAGATAGAGGTGGCAAAGGCCAAACAGAAAGCTTATGAGGACATGTGTGCAAGGTTAGATAGTAAGGAAGGTGAGAGGGATTTGTATCGGTTGGCGAGGCAGAGGGATAGAGATGGTAAGGATGTGCAGCAGGTTAGAGTGATTAAAGATAGAGTGGTGCAGGATATGTATGAGAGCAGTAGGACAGTGGTAAGGTGTGCGGTAGGTGTGACAGAGGAGTTCACGGTGAAGGTGGGACTGCATCAAGGATCGGCTCTGAGCCCCTTCTTGTTTGCGGTGGTGATGGACAGGCTGACAGATGAGGTCAGACAGGAATCTCCATGGACTATGATGTTTGCGGATGACATTGTGATCTGTAGTGAGAGCAGGGAGCAGGTGGAGGAAACTCTAGAGAGGTGGAGGTTTGCTCTGGAGAGAAGAGGAATGAAGGTTAGTCGCAGCAAGACAGAATACATGTGTGTGAATGAGAGGGATCCAAGTGGAACAGTGAGGTTACAGGGAGAGGAGATAAAGAAGGTGCAGGATTTTAAGTACTTAGGGTCAACAGTCCAGAGCAACGGGGAGTGTTGAAAAGAGGTGAAGAAGCGTGTACAGGCAGGTTGGAATAGGTGTAGAAAAATGTCAGTTCTGTTGTGTGATAAAAGACTACCAGCAAGAATGAAAGGAAAGGTGTACAGGACAGTAGTGAGACCAGTGATGTTGTATGGTTTGGAGACAGTTGCACTGAGGAAAAGACAGGAGGAAGAGTTAGAGGTAACAGAGCTGAAGATGTTGAGGTTCTCTTTGGGAGTGACGAGGATGGATAGGATCAGGAATGAGTACATCAGGGGGACAGCACATGTGAGATGTTTTGGAGACAAAGTTAGAGAGGCCAGGTTGAGATGGTTTGGACATGTTCAGAGGAGGGAGAGTGAATATATCGGTAAAAGGATGCTGAGGTTAGAGCTGCCAGGCAGGAGGCCGAGAGGAAGACCAAAGAGGAGGTTTATGGATGTAGTGAAGGAGGACATGAAGGTAGTCGGTCTGAGAGAAGAGGATGCAGGGGATAGGGCTAGATGGAGGCAGATGATTCGCTGTGGTGACCCCTGAAGGGAACAACCGAAAGGAAAAGAAAGAAGACACCAAGGGGGTATTCCAGAAAGCAGGGTTAACTTACTGTCAGCTAAACCCTGAACTCTCGGTTGATTAACCCAAACCTTGCTTACTCAGGGTCTGTCGGTTCCAAAACACCTGAGAAGAGTTAGTTTAATCAACCTCCTATTGGTAACCGAGAGTTAATGCGTGCGCTCAGCGAATACATAAAGGCATTTTCAATGGCTCGCCGAAATCAGGAGTCACCATGGAAACCAAAGGTGGAGTTGGAAGTTTTAATGCTGGCATACGGAGGAGTACGAGCCGATTATAATGAAAAGAAGCAATACGACTGCATCGGCGAAGGAAAGAGAGTTGGCGTGGCATAAAATAACCGACAGTTTGTAAGTGTACAATACAAATAAAGTAAAAATAAAACCACTGTTTAAATCAAACCGTACCCTGTTGAAATTTGTTGCACAAGGATGACTCTCTGAAAATTCTGGCATCATGTACAGCCCCTGGCCATTTGGCCTCAACATTAGTGATGAGGTGGGCCGCATCACGTATGACCTAGTTTGTGGGGACCGATAATGACTTAAATGGTTTAACACCGAAAGGTTTAATGATTTTAAAACTACATTTTCTGTTGTTACCTGCACACTGATGCTGTGGACAGACTTCCTATTAACACAGTCTCCTTCATTGACAGAAAGAGCTTTAATAGGAATGTGGGTGCCATCAATGCACCCAATCACATTCGGCAACCCTGAAATTAAATGACAAAGTCTGACAGATAGATATATCCATGCAGTCTGAATAGATAGATCAATATGAATAGGAAGTTAAGATGTGTTAATATGTCTGTCATAGATTTTTATAGAAAGGACAAACCTGCCACTCTGTGAAATTCTTCTTTTATAAGGCGCACCGGTTTATGGCCAGGAAACGGTACAAAAGTGTGTAGAAACCGCTTCAGTGCCAGGCATACTGTACAAACGGCTTTACACACAGTTGCTTTTCCTACATGCTCTGCATCGCCCACACTGTACAGAAAACTCCCTATCGTAAAAAAAACCAAAGAGCAATGCACAGAATGTGTTCTGTGGTAAGCACTGACCCGCGGTTTGTCATGTTTGATATGTGCAGTTTGTTAAATAAATGAACGATTCTTTTGAAAACCGGTATCGCTCTCGCAGATATTCATTCGGATATGAAAACACGTCAATACGTGGCCTTATCACCCTCTCACGGCGAAAAAAACCTTGTACAATCTGTGCTTCCATGTCTCTGAAATGAACTAACCCTGGAACATAACCTGTTACCTACGGAGCAGGTTATCTTCAGAGAGCAATTTGCCATGGTTACTTACATACCCAGAAAGTTACCTCCATTTTTGGAACCGAAAGTTGAGGTTATCAGCTAACTCACCCTTAAACTTACCTGGGTATGTCACATAACCAGCTTTCTGGAATACCCCCCAAGTATTGACTTTGTTTACTGCTCTTTATGTTTGTTTTTTTTTGTTTTTTTTTAAATGTAGAAACATTTAATTTCATTATTTTGAAGGCATCTTTGCTCTGTATTTTTGCATGTGCCTATAAATATATAGGCAGCACAACAGATCTATTTATTTTATTTATTATGATTTTATTTAGTCTGATCATGGAGGCCTCACCTTACACCTTGCAAGTTATAGGACTTATAGGATTCATTGCTAATGTCTTGGCCTCCAAATTCCCCAGATCTCAATCCGACTCTATCAGATATCAACAGATATTTCATGAAAACCTGACTGCCTCTGCCAGAAAGCTTAAAATGGTCCGTGGTCGGATCTCCCAGCAGGACAATGATCCAAAACATACATCAAAATCAACACAAAAATGGTTTACTGACCACAAAATCAAATGCCATGGCTATCCCAGTCCCCTGACTTGAAAACCTGTGTGGTGAACTGAAGAAGAGAGTCCACCAGCGTGGACCTCGAAATGTGAAGGATTTGGAGAGATTCTGTATGGAGGAATGGTTTCAGATCTCTTGCCATGTATTCTCCAACCTCATCAGGCATTATAGGAGAAGACTCAGAGCTGTTATCTTGGCAAAGGGAGGTAGCACAAAGTATTGACTAAAAGGGTGGCAATAATTGTTGCACACCTGTATTTACCAAAGATATTAAACCTGTGTTTTGTTTGTAATTGTTTGATATCCATGAGAGCACAGTATTTTTGTGAATGTTTTTAAACAAAATATCAAAAGGTTAAACAATAAAGAAATTTTTCACAGCCTTCTTTGCTCATATTTTCAATATTAGTGGAGGGCACTGTATATATAACATTATATATGTTACTTATAGACAAACCTTTCTACGGCCTTAAAAGGAGATTAAGAATACTGAAATATTGAATATAAACTCAATGCTCATAGTCTAAATTGCATCATGGTAACCATAAAAAACAGCATTCACTGAAAGAAAAGTCAAATTTGTTCTACAAAGGCAGCACAATAGATGTATTTATTTTATTTATTCAGATAAAAAAAAAAAAATGTTTAGCAGAGGATGGTTTCGATCCATCGACCTCTGGGTTATGGGCCCAGCACGCTTCCGCTGCGCCACTCTGCTGTGGAATGTAGAGGTGCAGGTCTCGCAAAAGAGGGTTACAAGTACAACACTACAAGTATTAGACTATTAGAATATTTTCATTCGCTGGGTTTTAAAATTTTTATTTCAGTCAGTCATCTATTATAAAGGACTGACCCAATTATTTTTACTCGTATATATCGTGAACTTATACAGTGTGTTCTTATTTGGTTATGAAGTGGGAGAGTCGGGATTGGACCAATGATGGTGTAGGAGTCGGTGTTGCCAGATCCATGATTTTTCTCTTCAATAAGCATTTTCTGCCAACAGAACTGGCATGCTACACATGCTACTTCTGAGATATCAGTGATCCTGACCCCTTCTGCTCTCCTGACCTGCCTGATCCATCCTGATGCCCTACATCTGGTTGGAGTTCTCATCACATGGAAATCACTCACTGCTGCTGAGTATGGCCACATATGGACAGCCTAAAGATACACTTAGAAACCTTGAAGATGGCTTTGGACTGCTATACCTTAGTTATAGAAGGGAATTATTTATAATCACACTATCCAGTGTCACCCAGATCAGTCCGTACAGGATTTCGATAAGTTTTTTTGCGATTGTTGCGGCCAAAAATGCTTGATAAATGAGACCTTTCAGCTGTACTCATGTTCGACACATGTGATTCAAAGAGGGCTTTGGCTGAATGCACGTTGTGATGATTTCACATGACACGTCTTGGCCCAAATCTAAGGAAAATCTGCGGTAATTTTGAAAAAATTGCAAGCTGCTCCAAATATTGTGGAGTTTGCTTGATTTTGCATTAATTTCAATGATTGCAAAATCGCGCAATCCTGGAGGGATTGCCAGATGAGGATGGGTTCCCTTTTGAGTCTGGTTTCTTCCTCATGTCTTCTCAGGGAGTTTTTCCTTGCCATTTTCCCCTCTGGCTTGCTCATTAGGGATAAATTTATACATTTAAAATGTATATGAATTGATATATTTCTGTAAAGCTGCTTTGTGACAATGTCCATTGTTAAAAGTGCTGTACAAATAAAATTGAATTGAATTGAACTGGCACTCACGGTTTCTTCCGCACCGATCTGTATAAGCTCTAGAATGTTGTGTGTGAAACTCTCAAAAGCTCAGCAGTTTCTGAAATACTCAAACCAGCCCACCAGGCATAATACAAAACATGCCACAGTCGAAAATCACTGAGATCACATTTTTCCCATTCTGATGGTTGATGTGAACATTAACTGAAGCTCTTGACCTGTATCTGTATGATTTTTATGCATTGTGCTGGTGCCACATGATTGGCTGATTGTACAGGTGCATGAATGAGCAGGTGTACAGGTGTAAATATAAAACTGGTCGTATGTGCTTCTGCCCATCCACTGTCTTTTTCCTAGTATGGAGCTTTTCTCAATATGTGGCGCTGAACGTTCACGTCACGTGATTTGGGGGATTTGTTTTGTAATTCATGTCTGGCAACCCTGGTCTCAGTCACGCGGGGCGCGCGTCAGGCTATTTGGTTCGCACATGCGCGTTGGTGTTTAATTGCTCCAGCCATGCAGCGCGCACTGGCCATCGCGTCCCTCCGCCACTTGGCATTTCAGAAAAAACTTTGCTCTCTGACTATTCGGCAGACTGCAGCCATGTCTACGCTTCTCATCAGTCAGCCGAAGTATTCTTGGCTGAAAGAACTCGGTCTGAGTGAAGACAACGATGGCGTTTACAACGGGACGTGGGGAGGTAAAGGAGAGGTGAGAGCTGAAGATTAGAGCAGGTGTCAACTGTACTAAATATATGGTAGTCAGAGAGAATGGCCGCCCAAAGCGCCTGTACTGAACCGAGGCCTACTCGGGCCTGTCATTCTGTATGTAGGTTATTGACGGGAAACTTGTATCTGGAGCAGCTTTTTGCAAAAGCACCTTGGTTAATGTTTGCTTTGTAGCGGTTGCATCATATTTTGTAATGTGACAGCGCAGCAAAATGAAGTTCCAGTGAGCTTCTAACACCATTGACCCAACCTTGGGTTATTAATTCATTGATCTCAGATTATAAGGTCTCAGGTTTAGAGGCATTTTTAACATGTAGCAGTGTGTCAGTAATGAAATGCTACATTGTGCTAGCGATGTAGCTTGTACCTTTTTTTAAATTTTTTAATTAATTAATTAATTAAATTTTTTTATGATGAATCAGAGTTCACATGATGTATTGAACGCCATGGCAAACCACAAATCACAATACATCCTAGTGGAGTATGTTCATGGAGTATATTCATCCTCCAATTGGAGTATGTTCGTATGTTGCAGTCCAGTTTCACAGTGTGTGATTTCTACATGTCTGATTATTATCTTATGCTCGTAGGTGGTCACATCACACTGTCCTGCTAACAATGAGCCCATCGCCAGAGTCCGACAGGTAACTTTACTTCTGCACACATGACCATGTTCCTCGCTTGTTCCTAAGAAATAAGTATCAGTGTCGGACCTCCAGAAACCATAGGTGGCTAAAATGCAATCAAATGTCCGTACAATACAAATGCACAAATTATTACCCAATAACATAATCATACAGAAAGAGTCCCTCCTGCATTTTAGGGACAATAAACTGTAGACGTATTTGAAAGTCTGAATGTCTTTTGAGTCTCTTCAGAGTGGTAAATATCTCAAATAAAGCTGGGGAATAGAGTTTTTGTACTTTAAATAATGACTGATCTTGAAAGAGTGTTCCCTGTGTGAGTTCTGGTCTGTTATAACGAGTAGATAAATGGATAAGCATGTATGATAAAATGATTTATTCCAGAGCATGCGAGCGAAGCGGGGCAGTGTGACACTTCGCTCCATGTTCAGCTCGATCGCTCACTGCCAAGCAAATGCTTTACTCATGTACCGCTCACGCTCAGCGGTAAAACAAAGTCCACTCAAATCCCGCTCCGACATGAAATTTCTTTGTAGTATACTTGTTTCTGTTTGTAATACGTTGCTTAAATAAATGTGTCAAAGTATTAGAGGTAATAATTATGATATTTGTGAGTGACATTCTGTTACAGGCTGTGACTTTTATTAATTTATTTAAATGTATTACATTAAATTGATTCATTTAACCAGGGGCATTAGCTGGACTGTGTGTCATCTGGGGCTGAGCCCAGATTCTTCTCCATTAAAAAAAAAAAAAAAAAAGTTTAAAAGCATGCAAAATACATTCTAAATAGACTGTTTCCATGCATTTATTTTCTTGCATGTGAGGGCTAATTGCTTAAAAATGTGAAGATTGGACAAAAAGTTGGAAACTTGCCTCGGGTGTTATCACTGTTTACAGGACTACCAGACCAATAAAATGAGCTTTTTGGCTATCTAACATGAGATTAGGTTTGTTTTGTGTCGCTATCCAAGGGGAAGCACAACTAAGCTATCATTGTATGTGTTTAGCTGCTACAGTGCCATGCAAAGTACATTAACTGTCCTTATGCTCTGCTCATATCATATTCATGTAACTTGGAACTCATAGACATTTACACACCATGAGAGGATGTTAGTGATTCAGTTTCAACCTCTATCTATACTGAAGATAGAAAATCACAACACCGTCTTTTACTGACGGTCACTATTACTGACGTTCAGTTACGTAGTGACAAACTACTCAAGAAAAAAAGAAAGGCTAAAGAAAGAATCTTGGGGGCTATAGCCCTGAATGCCCAGGCCAGGTTATGCCCCTGAATTTAACAGATGTCTATCTAGCCCCTTGGTAAACTTGTATAAAAGGCAGTAACTGGAAAAGGATATTTGATATTCGTTATTTTATTTCCGTCAACACTATTGCTTATTTCTCAAACCAGCATATCACAAAGTGCATTCTGGGTTGAGCGAGCGGTCTGAGCGAGCGGAGCAGAATCTTAAGAAAGGTGTTCTCCGCTCCGGTGGAATTATCAGCGCTCCGCTCCCTGCTCCACTCACATGCTCTGGTTCATTCTGATCTTTGTAAAATGTATTTCTGCCTTTCAATCAGGCTACCCTGGCTGAATATGAGGAAACTGTGCAGAAGGCACGAGAGGCGTGGAAAGTTTGGGCAGATGTAAGTACTGAGATCAAGTGATGGCACTGAGATTTATTTATGATGTTATGTTGCACGATTGCCATTGATTGTTTAAATATTCTTGTATCACAGCACTGTTGAATTCTCCAATTTTATTGTTCAGAAGGTTTTGATAAGTTTTCTACCAGTTTTCATTCAGTTTATGCAGAATGATGCACTCATTCTAATGCAGATCATTCAAAGGGACTTGTATGATGGATGCTCCACATAAGCCTAATATTAAACAGATTTAAGAGAATGTTATTTAATATAGATAACAGTAACTCTGCTTCATGTTAGACCACATAACACTACCGATGTGGGGATTGTTTATTTCCTGTAACAGCTCGCCTTGTCATATTTTATTCCTTATTGTTCTTTTAGCTTTACTGAACCTCTGACATCATTATTTTTTTGTTTTCTGCAGATCCCTGCTCCAAAAAGAGGGGAGATTGTAAGACAGATTGGAGATGCTCTAAGGAAAAAGATCAAAGTTCTTGGCAGCTTGGTACACTTGGATTTAAAAACTCTGCCTTCCGACTTATGCTATTTCAGAATTAAAGCATGTATGTGGACTGCTGTGTGAGATATCTGTTTATGTATTATCAGGTGTCCCTGGAGATGGGGAAGATCTACGTGGAGGGGGTTGGTGAGGTGCAGGAGTACGTTGACGTGTGCGACTATGCTGTCGGACTCTCCCGTATGATTGGTGGTCCAGTTCTGCCCTCTGAAAGTATGTCACATCTGTGGTGATAAAAAAAAAAATCATCCACTTTTCCAGTTAGCAATTTACTGTGTCTGTAGGGTCAGGAGAGGTGAGAGTGAAACATTGAAGGCTTTTGGGAGGAACTTGATATGTCAATGTTTACAAGTCAATAGATCACCAATACACCTATTCTACTGACAAGGTCCCGATGCTGTTTTGCTTTTATTGGCATCATTAATCTCGAAATATGTCCAGAGTGCTGTCATTTTGTGCAAAATTGTACACTAGGCTTACACTTATCAGCCATAACATTAAAACTACTGACGGGTGAAGTGAAGAACATTGATTATCTTTTTACCATGGCACTTGTCAAGCGGTGGGATATATTAGCCAGCAAGTGAATAGTCAGTTCATGAAGTTGATGTGTTTGAAGCAGGTTAAATGGGCTGGTGTAAGGATTTTGACAAGGCCCAAATTGTGATGTCTAGACAACTGGGTCAGAGCATCTCCAAAACAGCAGGTCTTGTGGGGTGTTCTCAGTAAGCAGTGGTAAGTATCTACCAAACGTGGTTCAAGGAAGGACAATCAGTGAACCAGCGACAGGATCATGGGCTTCAAAGGCTCATTAATGCACATGGGGAGCGAAGGCTAGCCTGACTGGTCTGATCCCACAGAAGAGCTACTGTAGCACAAATTGCTGAAAAAGTTAATACTTTGACATGTACCACCTACCTAAACATTGTTGGAGACCAAGTACACCCCTTCATGGCAAGAGTATTCCATAATGGCAGTGGTCTCTTACAGCAGGATAATACACACCCTGTCACACTGCAAAAATTGTTCAGGAATGGTTTGAGGAACTTCACAAAGAGTTCAAGGTGTTGACTTGGCCTCCAACTTTCCCAGATCTCAATTTGATCAAGCGTCTGTGGGATGTGCTGGACAAACAAGTTTGATCCATGGAGGCCCGACCTCGCAACTTACCACAGATACCACAGCACACCTTCAGAGGTCTTGTGGAGTCCATGCCTCGACGGGTCAGAGCTGTTTTCACAGCACAAGGGGGTTCTACACAATATTAGGCAGGTGGTTTTAATGTTGTGGCTGATCAGTGTATGTCACATAATATCACATGGTATTGGATGTTGGTATTGGAGCTTTTTTATGAGTTTGAGCAAAAGATTGGACCAATACTCGGGACCTTTTTCTGGAAAAGTGCACAATGGTTCCACGTCAGGCAACACCTCTGGAATCAGGGCTGGCACTTGTGGGCAGATAAGGTCTCTCAGATGCTCCTTTGTGTTGTGTTTTCAGGACCAGGCCATGCTCTGATTGAGCAGTGGAACCCTGTGGGTTTGGTGGGCATCATCACTGCCTTTAACTTCCCTGTAGCGGTGTATGGCTGGAACAATGCTCTTGCTCTGATCTGTGGCAATGTCTGCCTCTGGTGAGACTACATTAGAAAACTTGAAGTTTTTATCTTAATAGATTTTTAGAATTAGGATTCAAAGATAAAACATGAAGTAAAATGCCTTCTATGCCTGGATCACAGTGCTTGCAAAGCTTTGCTGTTAAATGTGCCTCTTTTCCTGGCAGGAAAGGAGCCCCGACCACACCTCTGATCAGTGTAGCAGTGACTAAGTGAGTGTGTGTGAGTGTGTGTGAGTGTGTGTGAGTGTGTGTGAGTGTGTGTGAGTGTGTGTGAGTGTGTGTGAGTGTGTGTGAGTGTGTGTGAGTGTGTGTGAGTGTGTGTGAGTGTGTGTGAGTGTGTGTGAGTGTGTGAGTGTGTGTGAGTGTGTGTGAGTGTGTGTGAGTGTGTGTGAGTGTGTGTGTGTGTTCAGTAACTCACCAGTATGGCCATGAATTGCAATATACTGCCATAAAATGTTGCCAGAATTTATTAATTTATTTATTAATAACATTGCCCACTACAATCATTTTGTGTGTGTGTATTCATTCAGAATTGTTGCTGAGGTGTTGGAGCAGAATAACCTTCCTGGTGCTATCTGCTCTATGACATGTGGTGGAGCTGACATTGGGTAAGTACACAAGACTGATATATGCGATTTATGGACCTGGCAAAAAAAATAAAAATTACACACTTATTGTTCAGCTTTGATATGTACCTGTTTTAGATGACACAAATCTGAATTATTTTGTCTAGTGTTTTTGGTTTCATGCTTTATGGATTTGGACATTTCACACTGACTTTATATTTGTCTTTATTGATAAGCTACCAGATCTCCTGATTTCATGGCTTTTAGCCGTAAAATATAAGGCGTTTTTGAGTAGATATACACTACAATGGCAGAAGTTTGTGGACACCAGACCATCACACCCATAGGTGACTGGACCCACTCCGCTGTTCGAGGCTGCTGCTCGTTGCTCAGGTCGAGGAGAGCTTGGTGTTAGGTTTTGTGGACGCTAGCGGGAGATTTTATGATTTTGCCGAGTGGGGAGGCTTCCATGGTGGCGTCTGAGTCCACTATAGAACCTGTTGTGTATGTGTGTGGAGTAAGACTTGGGAGGCAGGCAGAATTTCAGCAGAGCTCGAGGCTGACTTCTATTATTCCATAGTGCTTTTCAGCACACTTTCCAAAAATGAAACAAAACCCCAAATCAAAAGAAATGCAACCCAAAAGGGACTGTCGCCATCCCACGCTCGACCACGCCCCTGCTGCCACAAAGAGCACAGTAGGTTCTAAATCTGGAATGGGATATTTAAAGAGCACCGTATTGGCCGTATAGTATTTGTATATTTTGTTTTTGAGAAAATACTATTGTGGCTTTGGGCTACTTGATTGGTTCCAAGTCCAAATCCCAGCACTGGCACTTTGGCATCCATCAACTGCAAAATACATGACAGTCCTGTAAGTGACTTGGACACATTGATGCTTCTTTGTGCACACTATTCAAATTTCTTGTGCTCTTTTTGTAGCACGGCCCTTGCTAAAGATGAGCGGGTTGACCTCGTGTCTTTCACTGGAAGCACTCATGTGGGCAAACAGGTGGCTCTGATGGTGCAGGAGCGGTTTGGTGAGTGGTCTGTTTCACTCTGTCTGTGATATTCACTTCAGCCTACATGCTGTTTTATTTTCACAGCTGTTTCTTGAGTTTGGGACATCTGTATGAAGATATTTGATATATATATATTTTTTTTCTTCTTTATTTATTTCTTTTTTTGTATATGTCTTTTTTTCCCCAGGTCGACAGTTGCTAGAGCTGGGAGGAAACAATGCCATCATCGGTAAGTTACTATTCAACAGGTTTGCATGTAGCCCTGCTTCTTGTGTAATTGATAGAATGAGTGAAGCTTCTTTTTTTTGTTGTTAGTATTTGAGGACGCTGACCTTAACCTGGTAGTGCCTTCAGCTGTCTTTGCCTCCGTGGGAACTGCAGGTCAGCGCTGTACCACTACCAGGAGACTGGTGAGTAGCATTTGAATGACAAAAGCTCTGATTTACAAAAACATCATCATGTTGACTCATTTGGGATGTACAATCTTATCTGCCAGTGTGGTGCAGGCAGTGGTAGCTCAGTGGTTAAGATGTTGGGCTACTGATCGGAAGGTCATGAGTTCAAACCCCAGCACCACCAAGCTGCCACTGTTGGGCCCTTGAGCAAGGCTCTTAACCCTCAGCTGCTCAGATGTATAAATGAGATAAATGACAGTCGCTCTGGATAAAGGCATCTGCCAAATGCTGTTTATTTTAAAATAAATAAATAAAATTTTACCAATCAGGAGCCACACCTGATACTCACTTGAAGGCAAACATGAACTGATTAAACAAGAGGAACTGCTTCTGTAATCATAAAGACATTTCTGTGCTCATCCCAGGACACTTATTCACAATATGCTGAACATCATTTCATCACAGTTAGCACTGTCTGACTTTATAGAATACAGTTATAGAAGAGTAATCACTCCCAATCACACTATCTGGAGTCACCGGTCACCTCTGACTTGATGATCGAAATCTACATCCAGATTACTGCTTCGTTACCATGTGCTATACAAATCAAATTTAACTTAATTGGAATCAGATGTGGCTCCTGATGGTTAGAATAAAAATCTGCAGCTACATTTGCCCTTTACAGATATGATTGTACACCACTGCTCTACATTATACAGTAAAAAACAAAACCCAGAGTACTGTAAGCCAGACTTTATGCGAAACACAACATTCCCAGTAAAAGATGTGATTATGAAGTCACAGTGAAAGCTTCCCTCCTTTTCATTCTCATTTCATTTAATGAGGCATGCTTTGGATAGTACTAATCTAAAGTCTCTTTCCCCCCCCCCCCCCCCCCCCCACTGTGTTCACTAGATGCTGCATGAGAGTGTCCATGATGAGATCGTGGAAAGGTTAATCAAAGCCTACAAGCAAGTCCGCATTGGTGACCCCTGGGACCGTAAGTTCATTTAGGCTCAGGCACTCAAAATCTTTCTGCTAATTTGGCCCAAATAAAAAAAAATAATAAAAAAATGGGGAGCAACATTAAAGGTGCAGTTTGCAAAATATTTCTAGACCTGTAATAAATAATAGGATTTCAAATATACCTATGCAGTGCAGTGCAATCTGGGTAGGGTTTTTTTCCCCCAGCCCCTTCCCCAGGCAGAACTGACATGATTTTGGTTAAAAGGCACTTTATGAGGCATACATAGTTTTAGCAGAGAGAGGTGGGGTCAGTTGAGGGGAAGGCGAAGACTTGTCAGTGTTCGCATCATATTTTCATTCGGAGCAGCAAAGGGCTCTGAAAATGACAAACTGCTCCTTTAAGTTGGAAGGAAGGAAAAGAATAAAACAGAATTGATAGTAATGTACAAATGGTGCATACAGTATCATGTATAGTTATGCATCATAAACAAATGGCTAAGAACCAGTGATTATGAATGTATTTTTGTGTGTTTGTCAACAGCTAGTACTCTGTATGGTCCCCTGCACACCAAGCAAGCTGTGGACCAGTACCTGGCGGCCGTAGAGCAGGCCAAGCAGCAGGGTGGCACTCTGGTTTGTGGTGGAAAGGTACAGTGCTCCATGTTTAACTGTGTCTCATGCATATAAACGGGTTTGGAAAGCATCATTTTTGGTAGATATGCTGTGTATCTGTAGCACTGAAGAAATCTTCTTGCAAAACTGAATTCCACCTCTCAATTTGCTGGTCAGGTCATGGATCGCCCCGGGAACTACGTGGAGCCTACTATCTTCACCGGTCTGGCACACGATGCCCCCATCGTTCACACAGAGACCTTTGTGCCCATTCTCTATGTGATCAAATTCAAGGTAGGACGTTTTGTCTTCTTTTCTCTACATTCACAAGGGTTTTCAGGTTTCAGATTTTTTAAAAAGATGCCCCCCCCTTATTTTACCGTTAGACGGAAGAGGAGGCATTCGCCTGGAATAATGAAGTCAAGCAGGGTCTCTCCAGCAGCATCTTCACAAAAGACATGGGCAGAGTGTTCCGCTGGCTAGGGTATGTGGAGTCTATAAATATATGCACGCTAATGTTTAATATGCATAAATTAGTTGTTGGAGACTGAGATCGGATTTTGTTTCCTACAGACCTAAAGGCTCAGACTGTGGCATTGTTAATGTCAACATTCCAACCAGCGGTGCTGAAATTGGAGGAGCCTTTGGTGGGTACAGAGTCCTTTTTACAGTCCATACAGGATTTCGAGTGGGTTTTTTTTTTGTGATTGTTGCGGCCAAAAATGCTTGATTTTGCTGTGGTGGCTTTTTTTTCCTCTTTTTTTTTTTTTTTTTCCCAGGTTTTTTTTTGTGCTTTTTTGCGGGAAACGACTTGGTAAAATCACAATTGCACAAAATTGTTTTGCATGGTCTTTCGCAGTGATGTTTGTTGGTAAATGGGACCTTTTAGCTGTAGTCATGTTTGACGCACATGAATCGAAGAGGGCGTTGTGATGATGTCACATGGCGTCTTGGCCCAAATCTGCAGAAAATCTGCAGTAATTTTGAAAAATTGCAAGCTCCTCCAAATAATGCGGAGTTTTCTTTGATTTTTAAAATTAAAAAAATTTTTTTTTTATATTCATTTCTGCAATCGCAAAAATACAAAATCCTGGAGGGACTGTTTTTACAATACTAACCGTGGCTGCTGTGAGGAATGGCTGATAAGCGTGTGGCTTTTGTGTATACAGGAGGGGAAAAGCACACAGGAGGTGGACGCGAGTCAGGCAGCGACTCATGGAAGCAGTATATGAGGAGGTCCACGTGGTAAGTGCCCACATACACTATCTGTCCATGTGTTTTACACAGAATGCAAAATTTTCTTTCCTTGGATTTCTGGAAAAGTTTTGTGATGCAGGCACAAAAATTAGGAAAACTTAGGATGGAGATTATCTATCTATCTATCTATCTATCTATCTATCTATCTATCTATCTATCATATATGCACGCACACTGACGCTTCATGTGTGTAGATGTGACACATTCAGACTTTCATTCTTTAACTACTACTAATGTAAAAAAAGAAAGTACTTCCTATGACACCCCCCCCCCCTCCCCTTTTTTTTTTTCCTGGGTGCACAAAGTCATGTAGTCTACAAGAGTTAGCTTCCCTTGCAACCCATGGCATTCATCTATCCATGTATCACCCAGAGTTCCTTCACTCAGTGGAGTATTCAGTTCTCCAGATGTCTGTCCCCACTGTAGCCTCATACTCATGTTCTTGGCTCGTCTAACCCCCGTCTCTCTCTCTCTCTCTCTCTCTCTCTCTCTCTCTCTCTCTAAACAAGTATGCCCCCTCCCCCAACCACCATTCTGTGTAAACTCTGGAGAATGTTATGCTTTAAAATTTCTAAGACATGAGCAGTTTCTGGAATACTTAAACCAGCCTAGGTCAAGCACCAACAACCACACCACAGTCAAAGTCACTGAGAGCATGTTTTTAGTGTAATGTGAGTCTTGACCTGTATCTGTAATGTATAATTTTATGCATTGCACTGCTGCCACTTGATTGCATAATTGTGTGAATGAGCAGGGTTACAGGTATTCCTATTAAAGTGGCTGGTGAATGTGATGCTAAATGCAATTTTAGGATTGTGGGCTTTAAAAAAAAAAAAATTATACAGTATCTCACAAAAGTGAGTACAGCCCTCACATTTTTGTAAATATTTTATTATATCTTTTCATGGGACAACACTGAAGAAATGACACTTTGCTACAATGTAAAGTAGTGAGTGTACAGCTTGGATAACAGTGTAAATTTGCTGTCCCCTCAAAATAACTCAACACACAGTCATTAATGTCTAAACCGCTGGCAACAAAAGTGCGTACACCCCTAAGTGAAAATGTCCAAATTGGGCCCAAAGTGTCAATATTTTGTGTGGCCACCATTATTTTCCAGAACTGCCTTAACCCTGTTGGGCATGGAGTTCACCAGAGTTTCACAGGTTGCCACTGGAGTCCTCTTCCACATCTCCATGATGACATCACAGAGCTGGTGGATGTTAGAGACCTTGTGCTCCTCCACCTTCCGTTTGATCATGCTCAATAGGGTTTAGGTCTGGAGACATGCTTGGCCAGTCCATCACCTTTACCCTCAGTTTCTTTAGCAAGGCAGTGGTCGTCTTGGAGGTGTGTTTGGGGTCGTTATCTTGTTGGAATACTGCCCTGCGGCCCAGTTTCCGAAGGGAGGGGATCATGCTCTGCTTCAGTATGTCACAGTACATGTTTGCATTCATGGTTCCCTCAATGAACTGTAGCTCCCCAGTGCCGGCAGCACTCATGTAGCCCCAGACCATGACACTTCCACCACCATGCTTGACTGTAGGCAAGACACACTTGTCTTTGTACTCCTCACCTGGTTGCTGCCACACACGCTTGACACCATCTGAACCAAATAAGTTTATCTTGGTCTCATCAGACCACAGGACATGGTTCCAGTAATCCATGTCCTTAGTCTGCTTGTCTTCAGCAAATTGTTTGCGGGCTTTCTTGTGCATCAACTTTAGAAGAGGCTTCCTTCTGGGACGACAGCCATGCAGACCAATTTGATGCAGTGTGCGGCGTATGGTCTGAGCACTGACAGGCTGACCCCCCACCCCTTCAACTTCTGCAGCAATGGATAAGATGCTGAGCACGTGCACTCAACTTCTTTGGTCGACCATGGCGAGGCCTGTTCTGAGTGGAACCTGTCCTGTTAAACCGCTGTATGGTCTTGGCCACCGTGCTGCAGCTCAGTTTCAGGGTGTTGGCAATCTTCTTATAGCCTAGGCCATCTTTATGTAGAGCAACAATTCTTTTTTTCAGATCCTCAGAGAGTTCTTTGCCATGAGGTGCCATGTTGAACTTCCAGTGACCAGTATGAGAGAGTGTGAGAGCGATAACACCAAACTTAACACACCTGCTCCCCATTCACACCTGAGACCTTGTAACACTAACGAGTCACATGACACCGGGAGGGAAAATGGCTAATTGGGCCCAATTTGGACATTTTCACTTAGGGGTGTACTCACTTTTGCTGCCAGCGGTTTAGACATTAATGGCTGTGTTAAGTTATTTTGAGGGGACAGCAAATTTACACTGTTATACAAGCTGTGCACTCACTACTTTACATTGTAGCAAAGTGTCATTTCGTCAGTGTTGTCCTGTGAAAAGATATAATAAAATATTTACAGAAATGTGAGGGGTGTGCTCACTTTTGTGTAGGCTGCCACATATTACCTTTTAAAGGTTCCTCCTAGAGGGAAGATTGAAATTGGCGCATAGGAAATTTAAAATATATTTTGCTTTTCCTCACACAGCACCATCAACTACAGCAAAGACCTTCCGCTGGCACAAGGAATCAAGTTTGAGTGAACTGTTACCTGGGGGGGAAATATCCACAACTAACACAGTAAGCTTATGTTTGTTCAGTTAACACAGGTTTGATTCCAAACTATCAAATGTAAAAGCGCAAATGTAATTGGTCTATCTGTCCTGTTAGACTGGTTTAATGGCTAGTTTTATTTGTTTATAGTTTGAATTTGTTAAAGAAATGGAAATGCCCAGTCCCAGTGTTTATACAAAACATTCATTGACGGTTAAAAAGCACTTGTTTCGTAGTGTCCTATCTTAATGCTCTTCCTTGTCAATGTAACCTTGAGGTGCTTTGTACAAATAAATCATGCCTTTATTTTTGAAGGAAATTTTTCAAGTATCTGGTTTTTGTTTGTACATTTGTTTTTCACTTTATTTTAAGATCACATTTTTTTCCCCCCCTGAATGGATCATGGATGAATTTTATATTTTGACAAGAGGTCTGTTTTGCAAAGACTCATCCACTGGAATGTTTGATGTTATTAGATAGATGCTGTTTCAGTAAGAAATCTGTTTGGTCTAACCACTTTTCAAGCGTACTACTGACACACTAGATCTTACATTTCTGCAGCATTAGAAATGATGAACAGTAAGAAATTTGCACATTATTTAATGACCCAGTCCAGCAGGGGGCGACATTGCTGAGAAATGGTTAATGCTGCTCAGAAAAGTGCAACAAAAGAAGCAGTCAGCCATCACCAGGATGGCTGTGCAGCACAGTGAAATTCTTTTTTTTTTTTTTTTTTTTGCATATCTCAGCTTGTTAGGAAGCTGGGGTCAGAGTGCAGAGTCAGCCATGATACAGCACACCTGCAGCAGAGAGGTTTAAGGGCCTTGCTCAAAGGCTCAACAGTGGCAGCTTGTTCCAGCTGGGGCTTGAACCCTGCCCTCCTGATCAGTAACTCAGAGCTTTAACTGTTGAGCCACCTCTGCCAAGTTCAAATGTTGACATCATCACAGCCAGGAGCCCATAATTGGGTAGGTAGGACTACTCACTGAAAGCACGTGTTCGCCTTTGGTATTTGGTTTTGACATTGTTTTCAATTTTGCACAAAATAAATAAATAACCACCCAGTATACACACTGACAGAAACTATAAATATTTTATTGACAATTCTAAATTGTAACAAATCGTTACAAAGCTACATTTTTAGTAATCAGATTTTATTTCTGAAATATTAAACATACAAAACCCAAGTCCTTGGGACTCACTTATTCTCATTAGCTTGAAGCTTTTCAATTCTACAGTACTAAAATATAAAGCTTTTTCTCTCCATCTGCCTTGGATGAAATGCCATGATCCAGGTAAAAAAAAACAAAAAAAACTGTGCACTCCCAAGTAGAGAGAAAGGCTGTGTGGTGTAGCTATTGCACGGTTATGTTTCCTCTTGTTCGTAGAGTCTTTGAAGCGTTTTTTTAACGAAGCATTGTCCTTCCGTCAGCACACTCAGCTCCCTTCAAGCAGCTTTCGCAGGTTCTTCTGAATCTGTGCATCAAAGAACAGTGCAGAAGATAATGAAAAACAGAGAGAAAAAATGATGAGTAGCTAAAATGGAACCTTATTGAAACAGCAAAAATTTGCTGTCCAAAAACTTTTAGTCATATAATGTATATAAGGAATAAAACACTTCAGGATATGCATGTACAGGAAATGAATAAACTTCAGTGTGGTAACACATCACACCACATCATCGTTAATTATTTTTCAGCACAGCAGAGTGTTTTGTTCTTATTCCTTACATAACGAGCTTGGAAATTAACCAGAACCTTTGATTAAAAGATCAATCATGAATCTTAAACTGTCACTTCATGTTAGAAATAACATAACATGCTTTAAAAGTCTAACCAGGAGCTGTAGCTGCAAATTAGCTTTGGCCAGAATACATACAAGAAAAACATCTGCATGTGTATATGTAAGAATATATAATTGTATTGTCCCTGTTAAAGAGCAGACTTTTACTTCCACTAGAGTGATAAATGTGTAAACACCACTTTGCTTTTCTCAGTCTTTGCCCATGACACATCCAGTGTGTGAAACCCTACCTGCTTTTCACAGCAATATTACTGAATACAAATGAAAATAAACAGGTTCATCTTACAGTTGTTGTTCAACAGAGAAATAGGTCTGTAAATGATTTAGTAGGAAAGCTCAACCCCAATGTTACTCAACCCTACAGTTACACCAAACAGTTCACTCACCTTTTCTAACTTGAACAGGTTTGTGGACAGCTCGCCATAGATCTCTGCGCTGGCTGCTGCTTGAGATCGATGATAAAGCGCGTTCCTGTATGAGAAAAAGAAAAAAAAACAAAAACGTTTTAGGTTATTTTAAAGAAATATGTATTTTGAAGTAACAATGGAAGGAAGTCTGCACTGGGACCAGTCCAGAACACTGCTTTAAACAGTGTAGTATATTGGGATTAAGATCACCTTTAACAGAAACACAGTTATGGAAAAAACAAAAGTATATTTAGAACCAACATGCTGGGTTTTTTCCGTGCATTGTCTGAGTGTTAGCTTGTCTGAAGTTGAACTTGCAGTAGGATGTGCAAATAATGCAGAACCAGGGCTGACCGGTATAAATGGGCTAGCTGAACAAAATGATTTGCTATTAACAAATGGCTTAGAGTAGATACTTTAAAAAAAATTTTTGTAACCGAGAACAGCATCACTAACGGTCGTAAGTAAAAATACACAGAATAGTGTTAAGAAGTGAGGTTGCGGCCGATTTCTTTCTAGGCCAGCCTGTAGATTCACACAGCCTATTGTTGGCAGTCGTGTCTAGGAATTACACTTTGTGAAATGACCCTTAAAGTTTGTGTAGGAGGCGCGTCACCAAAACACACAGACACACAATCCAGAATTAACACCTCACTTACTCGTGTGAATAGTCTCCCAATGAGCCCAGCGAATTCAGCCGCTGCTCGAGAGCCAGGATCTTAAAAGCCATGTAACACGAGGACATGATGAGGACACACACCCTGCCGAGACACAACTTTCTCGATCAACCAAATGACAAATACTTCTCCAACGGTCACAATTATGAGAACAAAACAAAAGCAAAACTAGTTTTGACATGCAAAAGCAGCTGAGCAGGTCAGTCATATTACTGTACATTCATTACATGGTACACAAACTCATTTACTCACAAGAATAGATAGACAAGTAGAAGACTGTTGAGAGACAATGGATAGAGAAACTTCTCCTGTTGGTTGGGACCAGTTGCAGCCTTAACCGGACCTGGAGGAATACATGCATGCTGAGCAATACTCGTGTATTTCTTGCGTTTTTAATTACCCAAAGACTTCCAGAAAGAAAGTCTCGAAAAATCTCTACACCACTACCCGTCTAAAGAATAAAAGGACCTATAAATATGAAAATCAAAATACTCCACATGTTCTTCTGTAGTTGCACTACACTATTACCTAAAGCATACTAAGCTAAAATAAAAAGGCAAGAGGTTACACTGACCCTGTGTGTCTGAACCTTAGCCTGACTCACTAACATCAGAGAATTGTTGACATATCAGCATGGTAGGATCAGTTATTGACTCGTATATACTGGAATCATTCACTGCTACTGAACAACTGTACGGTACTTATACTATCCGAGTCCTGATTTCTATTGTCTCATTGTCAGTGATTTATTTAACGTTACACCACAGCAATGTTGAATTCCTGAATCTGATTGTTCAGATGGTGTTCAATAATGTTCTATAACAGCAGATCTGTCAAGCAATCACAGGTTTATATTAACATGCGTTGTTCTAATACATTATCGTTTATATAGTGAGAGCGACCCTCCATTTATGATTTCAAAAACGTGTGTAATTGTTGCTAATATGACATTCTTGTAGGAGACGTTTTATTTAACGTTTTGTAAGGAGTCTCCAGTATCCGGGACAGGATAGTCTTTAGGACTTCTCTGGAACATGCCTGTACAAGCTGCATATTTTTGCTCCTATTAACTTTAAGGAACAAAAACAGGCTGGTGAGGGAACGGCCGTTTATAGCTGTTATAACAAAAGACAACAGGAACTACTTTTGTAGGCATTCCCCGCCTAACAATAACTGTATGCAAATATAAACAGGTTAAAAAGTATGACGTGTTATTCAGGAAGGAAGCTACTGAAGAAAAACTATTTCAGATATTTGACCTTGCTATGACCATGACCCTGTCTGAATCAATACAAAAAAAAATTAATCAGTTCATCTGCTAGTTACAAGGATAATTCCATATAAATCCTACAAGCATTCATCCAATTGTTCTTGAGATATCACACTAGTCTTGAGAGCTTTGAGAACTAGTTTGTGGGATCACAAACTGAGCTCAGACACAACACTCTCCTCTTTTCTAGAAGCACTAAGAAAATCTGTTTCAAATGAAAACAGAAAAGTGAAACTATTGCGTGTGAATGCAGGGAAACTTCACACACCATTGGGTTGCTTTGTGCTGGTGGTCTGCAGGTGAATGTCAGCATGGACTGCCATCTCTCCGCTCTTCATCACGTCCAGGAAGGTTTCAGCGAGGGCGGGGAACTCTAGAGGCAAGAAGAGAAAAGGGTTCATTATAAAGTGATGTTGGGTCTGCTTTATAATATAATGCTTTAATGTTTAAAACAATAAAGATATATAATTCCCAAAACAAAATCACCAAAGCATAACATAAAACACAGTGGTGCTTGAAAGAATTTTCTATACTTCTGCATAAATATGACCTAAAACATCATCATCTAAAAGTAGATAAAGAGAACCCAATTAAACAAATGAAACAAAATATTATACTTGGTCATGTATTTATTGAGGCAGCAATAACTGCAACTAAACGTTTCCAGTAACTGTTGATCAGTCCTGCACATCGGCTTGGAGGAATTTTAGCCCGTTCCTCAGTACAGAACAGCTTCAGCTCTGGATGTTGGTGGGTTTCCTCACATGAACTGCTTGCTTCAGGTTCTTCCACAACATTTCTATTAGATCAAGATCAGGACTTTGACTTGGCCGTTCCAAAACATTAACTTTATTCATCTTCACAAACCTTCAAACACCATTGTAATTGATGCTGTTAAGAGAGTCATTAACCTTGATAAGCCCTTATATAACACTGCCACTCTTCCACTATTCAAACATATGAAATATAAATGAACATTTAAAAAGACTTCTGTTTTATGTCAACATATGGATGCTGATAAAGCCAGGATAAAGTCTTGTCTACAAAAGAGTGTTAGTGGTCTGACAGTCCATTTTTTGTAAACATTGCCAATTTCCATTGTTTTCTCGAAAGCGCTTTCCATCCATATCGCTATGCAGGTGAAATACTGAGAGAAATGAAATGCTCATTCAACATTAACACATTGTTCTCTTACAAAAGGGGGGAAAAAAGTCTAGTCTTAAGTTTGAAACTTTTCAGGTTTCAATCCTTCATTTTTCATAATTATCAGAGCTTGACTGAGAGAAATTAGATTCAGTGCAGCACAAAAAAACTCTGACCACACACACGCAGAAAATACTAAAACCACTAATTAAGTGAATGCAAAATACTCCAGAGTAAATAATGCAGAATATTTGCATTTTATTTCGTTATTTACTGACTACCCGTGTTAAATACTGAACAGGGTCAAATGTGTCTTGCGATCCAATCGCTCATACCACATGCTGTATACGTCTCTGACAAATCACAAGACCACTAGGTTCATGTTTTTCAACAAAAAAGCTGAACAAAATGCAACAGCCTATGCCTGACAGTGGGCGTAATGCTTTTAATGACCAATCTAAGAGGCAGACAGTTTAATCAAGAATTGTTGCTCGACATGTCTTTTTAATTTGGTACCTGGATAGATTCTAGGAGCCTTGCTTTTAAGTGATTTTGGATTGCTTTTGGCAGATCTGGCAACCTTTCTAATCACAAAATGCGATCACGAGTGGTCACGGATCTTAATCCCTAATCTGAACATGGATTAATACCAGAAGTGCGGTTACAGAATCAAGATAGTCTGCATTAGATGCTTGTAACCAGTGGGTATACTGTATGTAGTGGCGGTGGCAACAGATAGAAGTAGGCTGTTGATGATTTTAGCTCTCATCTTTCTCTCATATGCTACTGCATTACCACACATGAGATAAGCAGACTCTCCACCTCTGCTGTGTAGAAACATTACAGAGTTCTTCACCACAACAAACTTTCTTAGCTGCCGTACATAGAAAACTTTACTGTTGTTGTTGTTTTTTTTTTTAAAATTTAATATAATGGTAGTGGTGGTGTCTTCTTACATGAAACATTTACCTCCACAATCCTAAAAAGCAATGCTAACAGCCTCTATTCTGTAGTCTGTAGTCAGACTCCCTTTTTGTGTTGATGAGAAATACTCCTACCTGTTTGACCTGTAACCCAACCTAATCTTATTGTCTGCTGTTCTGCATTAATAGTTTGTTTGGACTGCAATATTGTAACCAGTTATTCACAAGTACTAGTGAGTTTTAGGGCCAGATTATCTTACTGAGGAAATATTTTTTTATTTATTTATTTATACCATCAACTGCAGCATCTCTGCAAAATGCATCAATTGCTTAATTTTTAAAGAAAGGAAAAATGAAAAATGTAGTCTTTATCAGCACCAGATTATTTGATGGATCCCAGATTCTTTTCCATTAAAAAACAAACAAACAAAAAACTTTTAAAAACATACTTCTAAATAGACTGTTTCCATGCATTTATTTTCTTGCATGTGAGGGCTAATTGCTTAAAAAAATGTGAAAATTGGACAAAAAGTTGGATTTATCATTAAACTTGCCTCGGGTGTTATCACTGTTTGCAGGACTACAAGATCGATAAAATAAACTTGTTGGCTATCCAACACAAGACTAGGTTAGTTTGGTGTCGCTAGCCAAGGAGGCACAGTGCCATGCAAAGTACATTAGCTGTCCTTATGCTCTGCTCATATCATGTTTGCGGAACTCAAAGACATTTACACCTTGTTTTCCTGCTCAGCATGAGAGAATGTTTCAGTTTCAACCCTTTTACTGGTAAAAAAAAATAAAATAAAATCAGCGTATTTCCATTTTTCCTTTCACACTAACTGACCACGTGAGCTAACGTTGGTCTCGTCTCTGTTCACTGAATATAAAATACAACACTCTGTTCACTGAAGATACAAAATTACAACACTGATGTCTTCTTTTACTGACGTTCAGGTATGTAGTGACAGTAGTTTATGAGGTATTTGACTTTAATAGTAATGTATTACTACTTATTAGCTACTTATAGCAGTGCTATAAAAAAAAAAAAAAAAATCACATTAGTGACTGTTAGAGTTTTCACCTTACCAGCTCATTTAAAGTGTCATGTAAAATGTCTGATCGAATCACTGCCAATTTTTTTTTTGCGATCATCTGATTATTTTATGCATGTGAACACACTCACTGAGTGTGACAAAAGCATCAATAATATAAGCTTTGCAGCACGTTCAAGGTGATATCACACCATTTTTTGGGAAAATACAAAACAACCTGACATTTGTCTGAACCAAAATAAGAGATAAAGTTCCTTTTTTGGCCATATTTTTCAATAATTTTACTGGTGTTGCTCTCTAAAAGTCAATCCTCTCCACCAACTGACCATTAATTACCAGAGCAATCAATATTCAATATTCAAACTGCCTTATTTACAACATACCATTCCACTAAAGCTCCCACCATATCCCTGTGCACAACTCCATCCGTGTTAGTACCAGTCTCACCATTGTTATTCTATCTAGAAATGTGTACATGTTGATGCATTATAAAGCATTACTCGTGTGCTAACGTTAGAGTGACAACACTGTAGCCTATGTCTGCTCCGAAATGAATGTAGAGTGTGTGTAAAGTGTAAACCACACGTGAACCGTGTATACACACCTGCCATCTTTTCATAATCTGGCGTCTGGGAGCCTGAACTGCTACTGTCCAGCATGTCCTGCCTTCTCTGACGTACTACTCCATCAAGATCTGAAAAATCAGCTGAGAAATCCTGCGCACACACACACACACACACACAAACTGTTTATGTACAGATCATGAAAGCAGACAATCCATTTACACAGTACAAAGCACATAAATCTATTAACAGCTCACTTTCCACAGTGACACCATGGTGACTTTACACAATGGGGGATGTCCTTGGGAGTTGCATGACAAACCTACTTGTGGGATGGAAATGAAGAAACCACAAGCAAATCAACACTAACCAGAGGAAGGGACGAAGGGCAGTCCCCTCTGAAGCTGTTCTCTGCTGATGATGCGATCGGGGTGCTGCCTGCATTCTCTGCCTAAAATGGAAAAGAAAGATCAGTGTCGCGTTTCGTTTCATTGCATACAGACACAATGTCATAACATGGCTTTGCTATATTGCAGACAAACATTCACTTACACGTAAATGAATGCAGACTGATAGCAGAAACTTGTATGTAGTGTCCCGGGACAGGAACGACACAAACAGATGCTGAATATGATACAATCAAATGTGAGTACATTTTGTCAAAGATTATTCCCACGACACGTTATTTAACATAGTTTCAAATGATCACGAACGATCCACTTACCTTTTCAGTTGTAGTTGTGATAACAAGTGCATTTGGCACCAAAAGGGCAGTTTTTGTCTTCTTTATAAGGGTGATAGAGAGAACTGGGATAGCGATCTGTGGCAAAAAAACCCCCAATTGTTATGTTAATAAACCTTTTCTTTGGGCTTAACTAAATTACCTGGCATGTCTGTATCAACTTGTGATTTCAAGTAAGTACCTTGGTGTCTCTGCCAAACACTTTGGAATGGAAACAAATCCAGTTATCCGAGACAAAAAGCCTTCCCTGATAAAGAATGTCCTTCTGGAGAGCACAAGTATAACCTAAGGACAGACACAGGCATTAGATAAGATAGAACTAAGTAAAGAATTTCCTTTCAGCACACAGTACTGATAAGTTTGTAATGATGTAAAATGCTGTGACGGAGATAAGGAAATAGTCGAAGTAATCTAATGAAACTTGTTTGAACACAATATTGACTTACTTTGTTTGAGGATCTCATCACTGCTTATTTCTTTGAAGAGCTTATGATACTGTGCGTTTGCTTTGGAGAACTAGAAAAAGACAAACAATAATACACACACAAATATATAAGAAATAAAACATGAAGAGTGTCCACTACCCAAGTCCCTGCGAATTGGTTGTTGTTATTATAGAAGTGATATCATTTTAAAACAAGCACATTAATATCAACCTGCGATTTGCTTCACAGACTGTCACAGAAATGTTTTGTTTGTTTAAGACAAAGAGTACCATTTTGTCTAAGTATACATCACTTTATGAGTCCAAAATGTGTGTTTCAGTACATACCTGGCTGTACTGTGTTTTCTTCCTTTCTAGTTTTGACTCCGAGTCTGCTGGACTGAGTGTGAGTGAGGGTTGATCAGGCAGTTTAATCCTTCAAAGGTAGAGGAAATAAAACACAGAACAAAGCATTTGGGATTTGTAAGTTTTACAAAATCTTAAGTCCTACATTTAAAGCCCCAGACAGGACCAATTGCACCAGGAAACAAAAACAACTGTGCAACATGCATGCTTAAGTTTAAAAAAAAATTTTTTAACTGGTGTGCCATATTTAGGGACAGTCACATGGTGGCTGTGGCACCGTATCAGCAATTCAGCACTAGGGCTTTTAAGTGTGTTTATTTTAAGAAAAATATATGCCCTGACAAATATTCGAGAGAAAGCTATAAATATTGTGCAACATGGGCTGATTATTGCAAATTCATATGACAACTTGTAAGACAATTTACAATGAATTAAGATTAATGTCAAGGGAGGTGTTAATGGTCACACCTGTTGCTTCAAATTTCTTTCAAATTAAACCTCACCCATTAAATTACACGTCTAGGTTTATTTTCTCAACTGATGTTACTTTGGTTTTCTTTTCTTATTACCATGTTGGACCCAGTAACCCTTGCTAGCTAGGAGCTAGTCCATTTTTTAACCCATTCTAGGCCATTTTTTCTCATCTTACTCTCCTCACATTATAAAACTACTTCGTATTTTCAACGAAACCACAAAAAGAGCCTCACAATCTCACAATGTGTCGAGTTACAATGTGTTTAAATAGATGGGATTTCCCCACAATTCAATAGAACCCATAAAGCCCCTTGAATGAATGCAGACATGTCTTTATAATTGTAACAGACATGCAACAGGACCTGAATGACTGAAAACCATCGCAGAATATTCATTTACGGCTAAAATTGCAGGCCATGCAGCCAGGATCCATGGAAACCTTCCTAATACATCTTTGCAAAACAACAACAACAAAAAACACACCTGCGCACTGATCCATAAAGGTGTGTTTGCACAGCGGTGAGGTCTGCAAACAACACTGACGCAAACAGGCATGAGACCAGGTTGAATGAGGCAAGCCATGCACGGTGCATCCAGAAAGACTTGTCATTTTAAAATATTGTTTTATAGCAGGCTTAAATTATTGAAGATTACTGAAAATGATTCTCAAAATAAAGGTATAATGGAGGTATGAGATGGTGAAAAAAATGTTTGAGGGAGCGGTGTAAATGTGGTAATGGCACAACGTGATATAAACAGCTAATTTTCTGTTCTGTATCAAGTTAGCTTTCACAGCCAGTTAAAACTTACATAGACGCAGAGGACATTTACTAATATTCATTTGGGAATAACTGACATCGCAAAACTGAATACAAAAATTGCAGAGTGCCAATTAGAGTGTGGCATTGGTAGCTCAGTGGTTAAAATCCCAGTTGACCAAAATCCCATTTGAACTCATGAGTTCAAATCCCAGCACCGCCAAGCCGCCACTGTTGGGCCCTTGAGCAAGGCCCTTAACCCTCAATTGCTCAGATGTATAAATGAGATAAATGTAAGTCGCTCTGGATAAGGGCGTCTGCCAAATGCCATAAATGTAAATTAGTATTTATGTATTTAGAGAAAAACCTACCACAGTGTAACAACACAGAACACAGTATAGCAAGTTATTTGCATGTGTAGGTGCTGCTGATGTAGTCTTCACAACAGTGAAGTGACATGTTGTGACATTGTGGGATGGCACTGTGGGATCCAGATTGGACTGGGAATTTTCAAAATGAAGAAGAAGAAGAAAAAATAAATAAATTGTACATACTGTGCGAATTCTGCCCATTACTGTGTATACTGGTCTATTCATTCTCAAAGCTATTCTTTATTTATAGCAATACGTGTAACAATAGGAAACCTTCTCTTTTAGGACCTTGCATGTTTTAAGGAAAGTTAGAAATAAAACAAGATTCTATTATAGAAAAAGAATCACTGATGGGTGAGGTGATGCGTTGCCACCTTGACGCTGGTCATTTCCAATAACAGCCACATCCCGTGTTTTATTCCTCTTAAGACTTCTTATTCCTTTTATAGTTGTATTTGATGTTGCGGAATGGCCGAGACACGTTGCATCCTGTTATCAGGTACGTTACAGCAGCTACGATCAGCTGTTCCCTTACTTTTTAACTTTCTTATTAAGCTAATAAAAAAACAAATAAAACCACCCCAAATTGTCACGGGAAAGGAGAAACCAGAAAGAGGAATCTCCTCTGTTCTGAAGACTATACCACGGCAGAAAACCTATGGAGTGTTACAAAGCACTGACACAGGATGTTTCTATCAAGCAGACACTCCAACGCTAATCTACTTTTCTGTGATTCGGGCCAAAGTATGTGCCCTGTTGTCCATCTCCGTTCCACACACATGTACTTTATAATGCTTATAGGGACACTTTTACTGTCACAAGACACTTCTTTTCTTTACTGGCTGTGACTTGATCCAGCTGCTAGACATTTCTCTACAAGCCAAGAGCTTAAATACAACTGTTTGCACTGGTTTCTCAGCATCCAAGACTGTTTCGTTGTCTAGTTTGCACGCAATGTCCGATGTACTTATGTCCTGTGTATTGTGTTGAACCATGGTCCTAAAGAAACAACTTTTTTGTTCCGATGTATATGAGGTACGACAATGAAAACCCGCTCGACTCAATGTTACAGCAATAAAGAACCTAAACGAGGGAGTTACTGCTAGTATTAACATCCTCGGTGTGTGTGGAAACGTGGTTGCGTGTCTCACCTCGGGACAGGTGACTTCCTCCTGCTCTCAGACAGATCAGACTCTGTGTAGAGCTTCTCCTCTACATTTTCAGCTTCTGAGCTGTGGATGTGCAACAAATGAGTCCATTAAAAAAAAAAAGGTAAACAGGATTTTGAGCTTCTGAGCTGTGGATGTACAATTCAATCCAGAGCAAACACACAGGAACACAACACAAACACAGCTGAAGTGAAGTGAAATATATCTGGTGTCTATCTACTATTAACTTAACAATAACAATAACAATAACAGCAGCTCTCTAAACTTGTCACAGCTGGACAGCACAACCTCCTGTTGATAAAATTTCAAAACTAGTCGCGTTATATTTTACCTCCTGGGGTCCAGAAAGCGATTCACTGATGTAATTACAGACAAGGGTTGATTTGTTAACGAAAGCAGCTGCAGAGTTGTAAAACAATCTAAGCGAGGGAGTCGGATTTGCAAGTGAAACAAAATGGCACACTGAGGACACTGTATGCACGAGCTTTAGTGTCTTTTGCGATTGTTTGAAGTTAGCAAACGTGCTACTTGTACATAAGAAACATTAAAGGTGGCCTATTGACCATAAACTGCAGTTCATGGAGAAAAAAAAAACAAAAAACGGACAAATAAATAAAATTAAATACACTCCTGTAAACCAACTCGAGGAAAGTTCTAGACAGTTTGAGTTCTCTAGAGCACATCTGGTACGAGCTCATCGTGGGTTAAACACTAATCCGTGCAGCACGGTCCCAAGAGAAAACCATGAACTTTCCCCACTAAAGTAAGCGGACTTACTTAGTTTGTATTCGCAGATCTTTCTTGTCGATCCTGCCGGTTTTTCCTCCTTCGGGAGATGATAGCGGGGTGAAAATCCGATCTGTCTGCTCGATCATCAGCACCATGGCGCAGGGTTACTGCACACACACACACACACACACTCGGCTCCCCCAAAGAGCCGCTACACTCAAACAAACACACGGAAACCCATACACGCACTCCTCAGAGAACTTTCCATACACTGGTGTTACATTTGGGAAGGAGGTCCTACCTAGGAATGGGAACGGAACGGAAAAGTAAAGAGGGAAATGTCGCCCACTTCTGCCGAGAATAGGAAACAAAATCCAAGCATCCTCTGCGTACTAAACCGTGTCCGTACTACGCCACCTTGTGGTCAACAAATTAAGCTACTTCATTAATTATACGGAGGGGAAAAAAACAGAAAGGCATATCAGTTAAAATAGACAGCCCCAAATGGACGTGTTGTCTGCTAAAGTTATTATGGCGCACGCGGCGTAGTGCACTATATAGGGAGCAGGAAGTCATTTCGGACTCAGCCACTCGGTTAAACACTTTAAATACTTTTCTACCTTGAAGAGCTCAGCCATTGTAATTCATGACCGATGGAAGATGTTCGTTAGCAGTATAATGAGAAAGCTTTACAGATAGTTAGTCATTTGTCTGATTGTGTGCAAAATATAAATCATCATGAAAAAAAAAAATATATATATAATGTTCTTTTTAATGATCTATAGTAATTCCCACAGATTTATTGTAAAATCATTTATGCTAATAAATTGTTGAACATTTAGCCTTTTACAACATGTAAGGTACTCTTAAATTTTAATCAAAAAGGGATATAAATATAAATGTCAAACAACATATAAGAGTGGTGGCAGGAGCACACAGGTGGACTATATCTTATGTAGACACTGTAATCTGATGGAGATTAGCGATTGCAAAGTAGTGGTAGGAGAGAGTGTAGCTAGACAGCATAGGATGGTGGTGTGTAAGATGACTCTGGTGGTGAGGAAGATGAAGAGAGCAAAGGCAGAGCAGAAGACAAAGTGGTGGAAGTTGGAAAAGGAAGAGTGCTGTGCGGTTTTTAGGGAGGAGTTGAGACAGGCTTTAGGTGGTCAGGAGGTGCTTCCAGATGACTGGACTACTACAGCCAAAGTGATCAGGGAGACAGGTAGGAAGGTGCTAGGTGTGTCATCTGGAAGGAGGAAAGAAGACAAGGAGACTTGGTGGTGGAATGAGGAAGTTCAGGAGAGTATCCAGAGGAAGAGGTTAGCTAGGAAGAAGTGGGACAGTGAGAGGACAGAGGAAAGTAGACAGGAATATAGGGAGATGCAGTATGAGGTTAAGATAGAGGTGGCAAAGGCCAAACAGAAAGCTTATGAGGACATGTATGCAAGGTTAGATAGTAAAGAAGGTGAGAGGGATTTGTATCGGTTGGCGAGGCAGAGGGATAGAGATGGTAAGGATGTGCAGCAGGTTAGAGTGATTAAAGATAGAGATGGAAATGTGTTGACAGGTGACAGGAGGGTGAGGGAAAGATGGAAGGAGTACTTTGAGGAACTGATGAATGAGGAAAATGACAGAGAGAGAAGAGTAGTAGAGGCAAATATTGTTGAGCAGGAAGTAGAAAGGATTAGCAAGGGTGAAGTTAGGAGAGCTTTGAAGAGGATGCAGAGAGGAAAGGCGGTTGGTCCTGATGACATACCAGTGGAGGTATGGAAGTGTCTAGGAGAGATGGCAGTAGAGTTTTTAACTAGGTTGTTCAACGAGGTCTTAGAGAGTGAGAGGATGCCTGAGGAATGGAGGAGAAGTGTTTTGGTGCCGATTTTTAAGAACAAGGGAGACGTGCAGAGTTGTGGAAACTACAGAGGTATTAAGCTGATGAGCCATACAATGAAGTTGTGGGAAAGAGTAGTGGAAGCAAGGCTAAGGGGAGAAGTGAGCATTTGTGAGCAGCAGTATGGTTTCATGCCAAGAAGGAGCACTACAGATGCAATATTTGCTTTGAGAATGTTGATGGAGAAGTACAGAGAAGGTCAGAAAGAGCTGCATTGTGTCTTTGTAGATTTAGAGAAAGCGTATGACAGGGTGCCAAGAGAGGAGCTGTGGTATTGTATGAGGAGGTCTGGAGTGGCAGAGAAGTATGTTAGAGTGATGCAGGATATGTATGAGAGCAGTTGTGACAGAGGAGTTCACTGTGAAGGTGGGACTGCATCAAGGATCGGCTCTGAGCCCCTTCTTGTTTGCGGTGGTGATGGACAGGCTGACAGATGAGGTCAGACAGGAATCTCCATGGACTATGATGTTTGCGGATGACATTGTGATCTGTAGTGAGAGCAGGGAGCAGGTGGAGGAAACTCTAGACAGGTGGAGGTTTGCTCTGGAGAGAAGAGGAATGAAGGTTAGTCGCAGCAAGACAGAATACATGAGTGTGAATGAGAGGGATCCAAGTGGAACAGTGAGGTTACAGGGAGAAGAGATGAAGAAGGTGCAGGATTTTAGGTACAACAATCTGATCAACAGTCCAGAGGAACGGGGTGTGTGGAAAAGAGGTGAAGAAGCGTGTGCAGACAGGTTGGAATGGGTGGAGAAAAGTGTCAGGTCTGTTGTGTGATAAAAGAGTACCAGCAAGAATGAAAGGAAAGGTGTACAGGACAGTAGTGAGACCAGCGATGTTGTATGGTTTGGAGACAGTTGCACTGAGGAAAAGACAAGAGGAAGAGTTAGAGGTAGCAGAGCTGAAGATGTTGAGGTTCTCTTTGGGAGTGACGAGGATGGATAGGATCAGGAATGAGTACATCAGAGGGACAGCACATGTGAGATGTTTTGGAGACAAAGTTAGAGAGGCCAGGTTGAGATGGTTTGGACATGTTCAGAGGAGGGAGAGTGAATATATCAGTAAAAGGATGCTGAGGTTAGAGCTGCCGGGCAGGAGGCCGAGAGGAAGACCAAAGAGGAGGTTTATGGATGTAGTGAAGGAGGACATGAAGGTAGTCGGTCTGAGAGAAGAGGATGCAGGGGATAGGGCTAGATGGAGGCAGATGATTTGCTGTGGCGACCCCTGAAGCGAACAGCCGAAAGGAAAAGAAGATAAATATAAATGTCAAATATTCTTTCTTTCCTTAATTCTTTCGTTCTTGCTTACTTAAATTAGAATGTCCTAAATGTAGTTTTAAACTTTATTACAAATCTATAGAGTCATATATGGCAAACTAGCTAGACTATCTAAGACAACAAGATTAATATAATCACTAGAACACTATATATTGTTTTGCAGCATTTCAGAGATTTTGGCCTTTATTGGATTTAGAAAAATAAAATTGTTTTTTTGTTTGTTTTGTTTTTTAATTAATAATATGAAATGTTGTTGAAAATGCAGGTGAGACATTTGAGTCACCTGTGATTCACATGATATTCAGATGTTATGACCTCAGTTATTTTACGGTATATAAACACTATCATTCTCTACATTTTTAAAAAGGGACAGAATTTACATGTTAACATTTAGACACATTTAAATGTGCCATAAATTAACGATCACTGGATGTTGGGCCCATTAAGAAGATGCTGTTGTGATGCCTTTTCATTTAACACATTAACGTTTGAAATGAGGCTGGATGCTCAAGTGTGAATGTGTGTTAATGAACCCGCAAATGGCTTTAGAAGAAGTCAGTGTTGACTCTATATCTCTATGTCTTCTTCAGAATCTGCCTGGACACGTTCATTTGGATATATTCGACACAAAGCTGCATGGACATGGCCACAATTTAAACAAATACACATTAAAGTAACTCTGACACTTGAAGCCCACTTAAGCTTCCTGTTCTTGTTTTGTTTGCTCTTCTAACTGCACTATATGGCTGACAACTGACCATGATGCCCACATGTGCTTGTTGAAGTTAATTAATATGGAGTTGCTGCTATAATGGCCTTCACTCTTCTGGGAAGGCTTTCCACTATATTTTGGAAAGTTTCTAGTGGAATTTGTACCCACTCAGTCACAAGAGCATTAGTGAGGCAAGCCATGTCTTTATGGACCTCACTTTGTGCACAGGGACAGTGTCATGCTAGAACAGGTTTGGGCCTCTTAGTTCCAGTGAAGGGAAATCATAATGTTACAGCATACAAATACATTCTAGACAATAAACTTTGTGGCAATAAATTTTGTGGCAAAAGTTGTTAGGTGAAGGCCTACATATGGTTAGGCATCCACATACTTTTAGCCATATTGTGTATCATAATACTTCCTTGTCTTATCAACTAGAGAAGCTAGATAGAGCTGACTTCGGACTTAAGGCCATGCAATGAGCATTCCTATAAACCTTGATCATAGGTCTGTGAAAATAGACAATGATTGATTTTCAGTTTGGTTTTATTTTACAGAGCTGGATCCCTTGTTAAAGGTGCCATAGCCTTTTTTTTTTTTTTTTTTTTTTAAATTCCTTACTAGTACAAATAACCTGGAAGATATGTAGAACATGAAAAAAAACGATGGACTCATTTGTGGCCTTAGATAAAAGTGTATTAAATTGCTGAGAAAATTCAATTGGAAAATGTGATTCTGGTCCAGAATGCTTGTGTGTGTTTGGATGCACCTTCTGTCGGTCATTTTACAGACACTATACTCTACCGGCCACCGAAGATCCTGGGGACGGAGCTTCGTGAACATGGGCTGGTATCATTCAAATCAAATCAATGAACCCACCTAACCTTTAGAGACCTAAACTTGAAAAAAAAAGACTAATCTTACCTCCTGCACCTTTAAGTTCATGAGTGCCAAACTTTTGATTTATTTATTCAACTTTACTAAGATTAATTCAGAGTATGCAAAATGAGGTTTTCTTTCTGTTGTTTGCAGCTGATGGTTGCACACCATATTTTTGGTGTGAATATGCTAGAAAATCTTCAACAAACAGGAGTTTTAGTACTGAAGCACTGAAGTCCATCTCATTCAACACGTGTCTAGGAGGATGTTCAAGAAGTTTATGTTGTAGGACAATTATCAGGTGTACAAGCAGTTGGTAGCCAGCAGAGAGAGCCAGAGATTAAACTGTGGTGCTTTATGGAGAACACGCCCCTCGGCCATGAACAGGCCCTGTGTTTGACGTAACAAATTCAGTGTTGACATTTTAAACAACTTAATGCTATTCCACTGACTGAAAATGGATCAGAGACAATATAAAAATTGGTTTACAGAGTGGGTTTAGATAGGCTCTGGTAGAAGGAGATCAAGATGCAAGAGAACAGTAAACAGCATTTATGTATTTAACTTTGACCACCTGAACAGTATGTCCAAATGTGTCTTAAACATTTGAAGAACGTTTTCAGAAAATCCATGTAACATTACCTTTTCAGTCCTAATTACTGTTTAGTCTCACAGAGCCTCTGGTGAAGGTGTCGCTGTTGCCAGCATACATTCTGAAACAAGCCCGTGAAAGTGTGAAAGAAAAGGAAAGTAAGGGGAGAAGAAAAGTCCTGTCAGAGTTCATTATGTGTCCAGGGAACAATGCTGAAAGCGGCAACGCAAGCTGCACTGCACCGAGCTGCCATTAATCATGGCTGACAAGGAACCAGGGTTAAAGGTGGGAGAGTTGCCAGTGCCTCTGATAGTGATTATAGAGAGTGAGAGAGAATAAAAACTCTCCTAGCAGCCCAGAACACTTTCATATAACATATGGACTGACGTTTCAGTAATAAGACCATATCCTAACCTTAGGATTAAACATAAATTCACATGAACCCATTTGAAATGTGACATTTTTGCTGAAATGAGAGTATTAAATTTTTTTTTTTTTAACTTCAGCTTCACTAATTGAAACATGAAGTGTGAATAACAAAAGTGACACTTATAACCTAGGTTGTACAACACCAAAAAAATTAAGGAAAAGCAAAAATAAACTCCAGACTGCTATTTGCCAAGCACGGCATATTCAGTCATAATATATGAGTAGGAGAATCTATTCTGACGTATCACCCCATAGTGTAATCCTGCTTTGCTCCTTTCAGAGTCACAAAGTGACTGCATTGCTGAAAAATCCAGCTTGTTCAGACCAGCTACCAGCTGCCAAAACACAGGCTGATCATGCTGGTAGACCATCTTTGACAGCTGACATGTTATTCTCCATCTTTTATTTGAATAAATCAATCAGTAAATGTTTGAGATTTTCGGATTACCTTACTATTTTCTCCAAAATAACTTGTCTACTGATGCTCAGAGCCTCAAATTTCGAGCATCTCTTATTATCTTTCTTCAGCGAATTGGATCCTTGATGAAGCAGGGCTGTTCCTTGCTTCAGCATTCAGTGGCGTCGCCTCCTCTGAGGATAGCAGAGAGCAGACAGAGAGAGAAAGAGAGAGAGAGAACATAATGGACCCGTGACTGGAGGAGATTGAGGCTCTGTTAAGTGCTCGGCTTGAAAGCATGTCTGGCCTCATTAGCTGTCAGTTGTAACAATACTGAACTGGCAGTGAAGACAGGTTGGAGTCTCGTGGCCATAAATCACAGACCGACAGCCCTCTGACAGGCTGGGAACTAGCACACATGCAGGCGCCTTTTCTCGTTCTTCTCGCTCAGCACATCTGAAGCAAGCGCAAACACACATGTGCACACACACACACACACACACACACACACACACACACGCCTGCCTAAAACAAGTCACCAAAGAGCTAGGTTTCCAGTTTTTTTTTTTAGATTAGAATAGATTTTGATTCATTATGGTCCAAGGATTGAAAGTCCAAGTTTATGGATTGAACATGTGAAGGGCTTATATATTCTGTTAAATATTGTTTAAATGCATATTTGGTCAATTATCTTAAACGGCTGTGAGGCCATAAATACTTGCTCTGTGTGTGTATGTGTTTTGCCAGGAGCACTAAGGGCTTTCATGTCATGTCAATCTGCCTGTGTGCATTAGGTTGATGGGGAGTAGTGCAGTGGGACTGCTGAGGTGGGTGCATGTAGGTGGGTGTATTTGGGGAGGTTAAGGGGGGAAAGAGCAAGGCCTCCGGGTCATTAATCACGGCCTCTGACATGTCGAAGCAGGGGCTGTAGCCCCCCTGTGCATACAGCTGGGCCACACTGCTGGCACGGGAGGTGCATATCCCACAAGCTTCTGTTGCTCTTGCTTTCCTTCTTTTGCTCATTCTTTTGAGGACCATTCACTCTTTCATTCGGTCATCCATCCATCTGCATCAGCTGTCTGTTCAATCTCTGACATCATCCATCCAGGCAGCCATCCATCCACCGAGTGATCGGCTCGAATCTCACATTTATTCTGCTTTTGGCCCTTCCTCAGGATGCAAACTTTATACACACACAAAGAAATAGGATTCCAAATTTCTGGGGCATTTCTGAGAAACTAAGCACAGCCATTCTCTTTCTCCTTCCATTTATCTTCCTTAACTTTTTCGCTTGTCTTCTATATGTAACTTATTCCAGATGAGTCTTGCCTGGTTCCTCGCTTGATTTCCAGATTTCCAGGCCCTGGGGATTGGTTTTAAACTGGAAGCTTTAGAGAGTTCTTTGTTTTTTTGAGCAAGTTTTCATGAGCCGGACTGAGAAATAAGAAATAGGCTGTGAGTCCCGGAGGGATTTCAAAAGCCTATTTCAAACCAGTAGGTCCTCAGTTGTCACGTGAAATATGGCTGCTTCTCTTCTCCAAAGAATAAATCTTCCTGTTTGGTGTCCTTACATAGCTTGGAGGTTTTGGTTTCCCTGTTTCCCGTCAGTAAGTTGATTTTTTTTTTCTCATCTAAAATCATATTCAACTTTCATGAGTACATTAAATCTCTGACAGGAACGACTTTACATTTGACAAACAACATTGTGGTTGTTTGATGAAGTTCTACCACTTTAACTTTAACAGCCGTAATTATTCTTGTGGATCTTGTGGATCTTGTGGAGCACGTTAATAGACCAAGTGGAGTCAGGAGGGCAGGAAAGAATGCAGGGTGTTTTGAATAAAAATCTTTGAAGACAAATTGCAACATGAAAAGTGAATGTAATTCCTATTTATTTTTCTTCTTCTCTTTATTTTTTTTCTCTTGCAGCAAGCTCTCCTTGTGCAAGCTTTTCCACAGGCTGATTGAATCAGACACCTTCATTTGTGCAGAGTATGAGGTCAAAAGGCTGGAGCAACCTGAGAGAGAAGAAAAAGATGGTGATGTAAGATTTTCACTGTGGGTTCAAGTGTATATTTGTAGGGCTAATCTATGTCGATTACAAGAAAAGAAAAAAAAAAAAACCCAAAGATGAAGTATGTTCCGTTATGAATGACATGTAGGCAGAATTGATGAGACGTGACACCACATACAGATGTTAAAAGAAAAGATGAATATCTATTAAATTGTGCAAGCATATATGGACATTAACTAAATTACTTAAAACAGAAGCTGATTTACTGTGGCACATGAACTGACAGAGCAATTTTATATTTTCTTGTTTAATGAGCTGCAATTTCACCAAGGGCAAAAGCAAACACAATGCAGTTTGCTCTCTCTCTCTCTCTCTCTCTCTCTCTCTCTCTCTCTCTCTCTCTCTCTCTCTCTCTCTCTCTCGGGCTTGGTTCTATTCTGTTATTTTACCGCAGTGTGCTCAGACCCCACCTTCCTGCTGTTCAAACCACAGCAGTGCCACACACACAGGGCCTGCCATAAATCAATGGACAGGATCGTGTCTGCCAGTCAGACTAAACAAGAGCATTTGTGCTGCTTCACACTCAGCCATTAATCATCCTGACAGTTTGAAAAACACATTTCCCCTTTAATGACTGTATTTGGAGAATCATGTCTGCTTCCTCTCTTTGCATTGCTCCTGCCCTTTTTTTTCCTCTGAAAGGAGCTCTTTTCTTACCAAAAGGCTAGAGAAAAAGGGGGAGAGATAGAGTGTGTGTGTGTGTGTGTGTGTGTGTGTGTGTGTGTGTGTGTGTGTGTGTGTGTGTGTGTGTGTGTGTGTGTGTGTGTGTGTGTGTGTGTGTGTGTGAAAGAGAGAGAAAGAGAGAGAGTCAGGCCATTCAGTGTTCTAATAACAGTTGACAGCAAAGTAAATGTTGATATATGCAAACCTCTAATTAGTCATTGTTTTAAAAATATAATAAGTTACTAACATTGCAATTGTATTATCTTATGCTTCTCTTATTATTATACCAGAAACAAATCACAACTAATATTAAAATGATTATTTAATTATTTCATTTTATTATTTCACACATCCACACACAAGTTGTCAGCTGGTATAACTGTTATTACTCACTGTTGTGTCACTAATGCAGTCACTCATCAGTCATGAAAAATACAATGAAATCATTGCCCATATTTCCTCCAAAAAAAACACAAGCATACGTGCTGCGAACAATTTGATTGAAGAACAACCTCCAAGCCAGAGGGAGCGGCTCTGATTCGGGTCAGCACAAGCATCTGGGCTCAGTTATGTCCATGAAAAGGGGCCGAATATACCGTGAGGAATGTTCGAATGAGACTGCAAGACGAATCGAGGCCTAGTCGGTTAGCCATGATGCTGCCAAAGCACGTTTCTCCACGAAAGTCTTGCGCGTGACGCATACAAGCTGACAAGTCAGTGGCGTTCCCTCCGAGTGCAGGCAGATCTAAACCAGCTGGGGCCGTGCATATTAGCGGTTGGCCATAATTGCCATTGCCCTTTCGTAGGCCGTCGAGGCCAAGCCTGTATGTTTTGTTGCGTGTCAGAAGACGGCCAGCGGGAGAATGGGAGAACTGTGGAAGGAGCTGACTTTTTATGCCAACATGTACAAGGCATGTTAATTTACTGTGGCATTAGGGCATTAGGATACTGTGGCAGGATATTGTGGCATTCATTGCAAAAATACAGTTATAGACTTAGAGGGTTGGAAAGGGTTTGTTTAATCAGAGTTTTAATGAAGGCATGGAGTAAATGCCATAACCCACACGCTGACCTTGATCTGCTCTTCTGCAATGCTGTGTTGCCACCAAGTTTTCAGACATTGTGAAATATTGGTTTGATCAATTGTTTTGATATTGGTTTGGTATTGGAAGGATCAAATGAGAGTTGAGGGTTTTGTCCAGATCTGATGAGTGTTGAACCTAAGAAATGACGAACATTTCTTAGCCTCAGTTGAGCCTAAGACTTTCACACACTTGCAGGCACAGTGACTCCAAACTCAGTCATCATTATTCAATATCCCTGGTCAGCCTTCAACCCTCAGACACCACAATCATTTCCCATTTTACCCTCATCATGGGAGAAGGACTCATAACCAATAAGTGGACATGAACCTCTTGATTCTGTGTGTTTATGAGTTTAGCCCATCTCTCTGTGTACGAATGTGTGTCCATCCAGGGCTTTTATCAGTAACTAATAACACTGTACGGCTCCACAGAGACACAGTAGTTCATCTTGTGTCTCTGCCTTGGGCCCGCAGTGATATATCTCCTCAGTATGAGCAGCAGGGATGACAGAAATAGAGTGTGGGTGTTGATTCCTGCCATGGCTGGGAGCTGGGGAGGAGAGAGAGATGGACAGAGTGATTGATGAGAAGCGAAAGAGGAAGAAAGGGAAGATGGATCAGATGACAATGTGATGGACGAGCTACAGCAAAATGGAAAATGGCGCCACCATTCATCTTTCCCTTGAGAGCGGACCTCTGCTCTGGAAATTTCATCTACCACACCTTTTATTAATTTAGGACAGACGATCATCAATGGGCATGTCATGTTAGCTCAGATTTGTTCTGTGAGTTCACTATTACCTAAATGAAAGCTTGGAATGAGTGACATGCACCCAAGCCAAGCTAACAGCAAAAATTATAATAATATGTGTGGTACAGTGGATATGCCTTGACCTTTTTGTAGACGTCACTGTGGTATGCTAGTTCCCTTGACAGGCTGATCACTTGCAGTGAGGGGAAGTAAGGTGACCTGCTTGCCTGGCAAATATGTCCACTCATCTCCAGCCAAGTGGATCTGTTCCTTCACTCAGCATCACAAATAGAGATTCGCAGAATGTCTAGGAAAAGTGAGCTTAGGCGACATCTCAGGTTACCTGGCTAGAACCGATGGAGACATGATGCCTTTTCTCTGAGGCAGGATCAGTGTTGGAAGCTTCGCCGTCGATTGCATTAAGTAAGCAGCACCTCCCAGAGTGGTCCCAGATCAGTTTGGATAAGAATGTAACCATATTCTGAGCCTCGAAGGGCCCAGGCACTGTAACCTTGCAAGCTAGCTGTCAGTATGTGTGAATGATGATATACAGATACTGACCTGACAGGCCCTGTTGTGGTTCTTTACAAGACTATACAATAATATTGTTTCCAATCAAACTGCCATTGTGAGCCATGGCACTGGGATAATGTTGTCCAAAACCACCGTTCCAGGATCAGATGAACAATTTTAAGCTTTTCCTTTTCTAATCATTGATGACCTGGGACCTGGGACCAGTCAAGCCGACAAGATTCACTACTCAGATCTCAGCTGAGCCTAAGAAATGCAGAAGACATGGAAGATGGAAGAGTCACTCCAAAGTCATCATTAATCACTAGCCCTCATCTGTCATCTGCCCAGTGATAGCCACCATCATTTCTATTTTACCCTCACCATCCTCCAGCATTACATGCTGCTGGCAGTTAAAAGAACAGATTATTTTTCGGATGATGAAAAAGGAGCCAGAACACACAAACGTGCCTGGGCAGAAACAGCTACGGTTCCTCTTTGGAACCTAAAAGGCCAGGCGGCTTTCCTTAGGGAATATAGGCGGCTTACACCACAAAGTTAATCTGTTAATTACAAAAGTGTGATTCATAGTAGCGAAAATGACTCAGTGTAATTAAATTTAATTGAAATGTCCGCGGAATGGCAGTCCGGGAGGATTAATTACTACACACACGGAAGAATGGGGAACGAAAAATAACATGTAAGAACAGAGACTGTAATAGCACACTGAGAACAATAACCTTCAAGGCAAACGTTTGCATAACTATAACTCAGCTGCAGATAAGTCAGTTGCCATCTGCTGTCACACTAAGTGACAAGAAAGAGAAAGACTTTGTGCTGGACAAAAAGACAACTGAGGCAGGACAGTAGTATTCTCGGCCATAATTACAAACACACATAAAGGTTGCACAACAGTACCACACCTAAAATATTCTGATGACACACTATGGCATGATGGAGAGGCAGAAATCAGTTGCATGGCCTGCAATAAGACAGTGTTCTATATTTATAACTTTGTAGCCAAATACAAAAGGATAGGGTGTAGCAGACAAGTGAAATGTTAATTACAAACCTGTAACTTGAGATTGACAATGAGCAGTTAGCTTGATTAGTTTGAACCTTGCAAACATGATTCTATGAAAATGATGTGTGATGAAATTTGTGTTTAATCAGTCCTTAAATAATTGTATACGTAAACCTAATTACCTGATTATGCTGCCAATTCAAGGTTTCTACACTACTTCTAACTGCACCACTCAATCAGTGTGTCGTGACATGAGACAGAACTAGATAACTCAGGGCAAAGGAAAACTGCTCGGGTAAGTTGATAGATATCGCACTTCCTGATATGGTCTCCAGAGACCTGTCTTATAGAGATAGCCCTGGACCAGTCTAACATGTTGCTGATAAGATTTCACTTTGGTTGCTAGTAATGCTGAAATGAAAAAGTTTTGTTTTCAGTACTATAGTCCTAGACACTCTAATTATTTGTGAAAATACACAATAGTGAAAGACTAAATGGCAAATATATAGCATCGAACATCAGTCACAGATAGGATTAATATGACATTGAAGGAAGGATGAAGAAATACAAAAGCATGGAGTTTAAATATAACCATTTCATTTATTTAACAAAATTATAACTCCAAAGTTGGACAGCTCTGCCATCGCTATTTTTCCTTTTTTTTTCCCATTGAAGCGGCACCTTAACCAGCCTAGTAATTTCAACACTTTACAAAAAATATTACAGCTCTTTAAGTCATTTATTTGTCAGCTGTTTAAAATAAAAAATAAGCATTTAGAAAGGCTAGAAGGACTTTTGACATGCACATTCATACCGCACAGACACAATAAGCAGACAGATTCAGACAGGACAGATTTATGAAAAGAAAAGAAACGTCTGAAGCTTAAGATTTGCAGCATAGTGTGTACAAATAATGGGCAGAGAAGAACATTGTTAAATTAAGAGTGAAATGAATAGATGAACTCAGTATTTGTGGAAGTAAACTGTTTTGGATTATAAATCGGAAAAAGCCAAGCGCTTGTTAAAAAATAAATACAATTCTGTTCGAAAACTGCATTGGCGCTTCAGTCTCATACAGTCTCAAGCTTGCATGCACCCTAGGACACCCATAATTTCAGCTGTTAGGGAGTCCATGGATTCCTTTTTGTCCACCTTTTCTGTTCCATTCACTTCCCTTTTCCCATTATTGGGAAACTAGAGACAGGGTCAAATCCCAAGCGGGATGTCTTAGCAGTCATCATGCAAGTGCGCTGCTTGTTCTGGCTCTAGAATTCTGAAGCAATGGAGTCCATTTTACTGGTAGCCCAGGGCTGAGGCAGATCCCAGTCTCTGACTGTAGAGGGCGTAGTGGGAGTAATAGGGTGCAGAGGTTGGTAAAGAGTGCATGGGCAGTGTTGGTGCTGTGGGTAGTGGCATTTTACTGTAGGGATGATATCGAGCCAAGCCCAAGCTCGGAGGTGCCCTCAATGAGAAGGAAGCAGGAAGAGAAGCTGGACTGCTCTGGGGAGGCAGATGGAGGTGACATGAGGAGGAGGATGATGGATATGTGGACAGGAGCTTTCCATCCACGCCTGGCAGTGAGGTGTGTGTGCGCAGGTGGGCTAATAGCTCATCGGAGGTGGCAAAACGCTTATCACATGGCCCGCTGGCTGAGACCCAGTTGCATGCATGTGGTAGAGGCTCATTGGGCAGCATGAAGCCATACGTGTATAGTGGATGAGAAAGTGATGGTGTGATGCTGGAAGACAATGAGCTCTGGTGGAGCGAGTGCAATGGAGGATGAGGTGGGTAAACCAATGGGAAGCCAGATTTTAGTGAAGAGGCGGGGTCGTGAACACATGTGCCACAGTTGCCACCCAGGTGAGGTGCATTCGGGTAGCTTAAGCAGTACGGGTCCCGACACAAACCCTGCATGAATGAAGGTGGAGATGCTCCAGTCAGTGGGCTTGAACTGGGGTGTTTACCTGCAACTCCTACGCCAGCACCTCCGAGGCTGGACTTGGTAGGGTCTAAGCCAGGAACGAACTGACCGGGATACCCAGCATAGGTGCCCACTATAGAACCGTGGTAGCCCATGCTGGACGATGGGAGGGGGAAGACAGGGTGACTGGATTTAAAAGGAGAAATAGAAACAGGCCCGAGTCCTCCAGGCTGAGGTGGTTGTGGGTCCGATTTGCCCTCATTACTCGGGCTGCTTTCAGAGCTTGAGCTACTGGAGTTGGCACTTGCTCTGGCATGGCTTGAGTTGGCCAACTGAGGACTGTCCAGACTCGCCTTACTTGACTCTGCCTCCTTCTTTGGGTTGCTGCTGCTGTCAGAGAGTGCCACTTCTGTGTTTTTTGCCTCCCCATTTGCAGTCTGTGAATGTCCAGTGGAACGCATGGTGCTGGGTGAAAGAGTGTGTCTGTGTGCCTGAGTCTGTAAAGGCGAGCCCACTCTGGAACTTGGAGAAACAGTACGTGCATGGTGGGACTGACAGCCCGGTGTGCTTCTGCCACCACTACCTCCACCCACGGGAAGACAAAAGCCAGGCTTGTTACTGCTGCTGCTGCTGATACTCCCATCCCTCTGGCTGTCTGGGCCTGTTTTGGAGTAAGGCTTGAAGCTGGACTTGTCATCCGACGAAGGCCGTTGCTCTGCAAGTTTTAGGGATGAGGAGGAATTGCGAGATGAGCCTTCTTTCTCACCCAGTCCACTAGACGTAATAGAGGCCAGTTTGGATGAGGATGGAGGATCTGGTTTACCTATCTGAGAACACGTCTGAGCCAACAGGGCCAGTGGACTCTTCTTAGCATCCAGCTAGAAGGGAAATAAAAAATTTCAGTGAACGGCAATAGGTATTAAGAAAATAGTAAAGATTTTCTTAGTTTTACCATAATGTGCAGTAGAGTGGTCACACTGAAGTGAGAAACAAAAAATATAATATAATATAATATAATATAATATAATATAATATAATATATGTATAATATATACAGACATACATTTGCTTAGAGTAATGGCACTAGTAATGATGTTTGTGTACTTTGTGTAAGGATTTTAATTATAAGATTTAGTTATTAAGTTATTATAATTGGCCATAACTGAAAAATAGAGTAAAATATAATAAAATAGGACCTGGGAACCCAGCAATGTATGTTTTAATAATATGTAAATTGTATTTTGTAATTTTTAGATATATACAGACAGAAAGAGAGAGAGACATCTTTATCTTGAAATCAGAAAATGAATTATAAATCTTACATGTGAAATATAAAAGTAGAAAAAAATATGAAAGTAAAAAATCTAGCTGAAACTGAAAATACGAATATAATTTATATTATTGGATTATTTAGATTTATATGTATATTGCCTAATTGTATTAATACAAAATGTAATGCAATTAAGAGTCTAATGACAGAGTCTAGGTTTACGTTATTTGGAGTATTAAGAGTAGATTATTTTTACTCTTTTAAACTGCGTTTTAACTGCTACATTGCAGGAAATGTAAATTATGTATTAAGTCATTATATAAACAAATGTCTACAGTGAAAGCCTTGGCTGGATAGTGCACAGTGAAGTGAATAATGTAGTATATACCATAGTGTGGAATGAAGTGGATGATGTAGTGTGTATTATAGTGTATAACAAAATGAATAATGCAGTAAATAGCTACTATAGAGTATAATTAAGTGAATAATGCAGTCCATACTAATAGTGCATTATAAAATGCATAATGCAGTATATACTATAGTATAGTGTATCACTAGAGTGAGAAGTGAGTAGTGTAGTAGGTATAGTATGCTATATAACATACCTCGATGCTGACGGGGGCAGATGTGAGGGGCTGCAGGTACTCCGGGTGGAGCAAGTGGCCCGAGTGCGCGGTCAGCATCTTCACTACTTTAATGGGGAGACGCTTCGCCTGACGCACAGGATCCGAGGGCTTTAACAAAGCGGTGGACGTGTCCTTAATTCCAGCGAGCTTTCTAAAAGTGAAGTTACCGTGTTGGCTCTCGGAGGTCGGGCTGCGTAAAGCGGAAACTGTAGATCCACTCAGAGTGTGGTGCATTGGGTGCGAGACTGAGCCGAGGAGCGGTGCGAGGAGCGGAACGATCACAGAGGACACATCTTCACACAGTACAAACTCACTGGCTGGGTTTTACGCCCATGATGTAGCCTACCTTTTTAAATAATCCACAACACAAATGTCCACAAACTGTTTTTTTTTTCTTTCTTTCGCTTTTACAGGTGATGAATGTTTACTCCAAAGCCGTTCATAGTTCCGTTCCGCGCGCGCGATGTGAAGCCGCAGATCATCCACAACGCGAAATACAACTCTTTTTTTATATAGTAGTTGACTTGTTAATATTTAAAACTGTTAAGAGGGGAAAAAGCTAATCCACAACAACGCGGAGACAAAGACAGAAAACAGCAACAACAAGAACAACAACCAAAAAACAGAAACCCCGCAGCACGATGCGCTTTGCTCTCCGTTCCTCAGCCCTCCAACACGCTCCTGTTCCGTCTTGTGTAATTCAAGTAACCGAAAAGCGAGGAGGACCTTCCAAGTCCGCGAGCCGCCGACCAATCAGCGCTTGCTGCATCGCTAATGAGATGGGAGGGGCTATTCGGGGCGGCGCTATCGCCTCTGACCCCACCCATCGATCCTTTGTCATATCCATGTTCATTATGGCACCAGAGTGACAGCAAGGCTCTTCAAATGTCATTATAGATCAGACTCTCCGTGCACTTGTGCTTGATAAATGAGATCTTACCTGCTTCAGAATCCACAGAGCAGCGATAATGAAGTAGCCGGGGGAGCGCCCGAGAGACAGAGGGCGCACGATTCAGAAAAATCCTACACTAATCCCCAGCAAAGGGGATATCTCGCCAAGCCGACACTTAAATTGGGCTATAAATCTAAAACCAACACTAGAGACTAGCAATTTGTTATATCATAGATCTATAAATTTGAACCAAGACAACCCATATAGAAGATTAGCCAGAGCACTAACATCCTGCCAAATGCTTTAGGAGCAATATTCATGTATTTTAGCTATATGATCTTTGGTTTCCACCAATCTTTTAAATCAGGGTTTTTAATTATGGATGATAATGCTTCAGCATGCCCCTACGTCAGCTCTATACATTTCTGTTAAAGTAAATTAAATGTAATTTGCTAGTGCCCTCAGGAATCAATTGTGCACTGAAAGAAACCCAATAATAAAACAAGAAGAACTCTGTAGTTCTGTCTGTAAAACTGGAATGTTAATAACTTTATTGCATTGCTGCTCCTCACTGATTTGGCAGCGAGCTAATTTTGTTAACCTAATTACACAATGAATTGGTTAAAGAGCTTAAAAATTATGCCTGACAAGTGCTATTAGTGGCAGCCTGAAATAGTCGCAGCTGGAGTGGCTTTGAAGCTGAGAATCTTTTAGCCATCTCAGTTGAGTGAGAAATGTAGATCCATTCTGTATAACATGCGCATGAGCTCAACTCTGCAAATGGGAATACCCATTTTATATTTCACTGTACGTTCCTTTCACGTTTTATTATATGATATTACATGCTGCTTGTACATGTTGCTATCAGAAACAATAGTTGACTAGAATTTTATTACCATGGGTGGTGAAAACGATTATTTGCTTTTAAGTGATTATTAATGAACATGAGATAATGTTTGACAGTAGTGTTCTGGGCACTACAATGATGTCTGACCTCTGTCAGACATTTCAGACTCCCTCTGAGGTTAGCCGAGGTCAGTGCAGTGATAAGAAGATTGCTGGTGCAACAGTCTCAGGCAAAAAGGTCAGGAGTTAAGTTGCATTGAAGTGCATGCGCCCTGATGTGTTTACTGTTCTACGGCTTTTCTTTAGATCAGACACAGATGGTCAGTGTGTATGCACAGTTGTAGGTATTTTCGTGTTTGTGTGTGTATGTGTGTGTATGTTTGTGTGTGTGTGTGTGTGCGTGTGTGTGTGCACATGTGTGTGATATAAGCAATGTTGCTTAGTTTTGTTCAACATAATTTGACAAGAGTTTCTCAAACATTTTGTAGTCAGGGATCCATTTAATTGTAAAAATAAATACCCCCTCAGTAGAGATTTAGTTCATGAACAGGGTTATTAAATTAATATTATTTTGATGTGTTCAGTAATATTTTGTCTATTTTTTTTTAGAGCCATAGTGCTTTTTATTCCTGAACATTCCACTGACACATTGGCATTATTTATAAGCCTACTAGTTTTTGAGTTATTAAGGTCAGGATTAAACCTGTTCAACGGAAGTGACCAGTTAAATACTATTAATATATAGTAAGAGATCCAAAGATTAAAATAATAACTTTGATAATGGCAGTTGTCATTTCCGTCACTTTAATTAAAAAATAAATAAATCACAGACCCCCTGATTTTGCTTCACAGACGCAGCTTTGAGAACCACTGAGCTTGACAAATGAAACAGTGTCAAAGAACAAAATAGGAAGTTTCTCTGAAATCAGCAGACTGATTTCTTTTAGATTATCAGAAAATATTAAACATAGCAGGTCAAACTAGTATGTGCAAAACTTGCACAGTGAGTACTTCCCTAACCTTAATCCCTAAACATTGTCAACTCATCAAGCGAACTGTCATTGATGTTTTGTACAGGAAAGACATTGTCCATTTCTTCATTATCTTCTTATAATCTCTTCATAATCTCACCATTCTATCTGTGAAACCACAGGCCTGATCGTGCTCTTAGCTTTATTGTCAACGGGAATGTTACCAGAGGATGACCTCACCATAGGGTCATGACCTCAGATATGATCCTCTAAATCAATGGAATGCTCATTCTATTATTTCTGAACATGTTCATCCTTCTTTCACACCTCCTAAATGTTTCTTTATCTCTTTTCACATACACCTAGTAATTTTTAATTACTGGTTACGGGGAAAAACAACAAAAAAAGGGATAATTTACGACCCGGATTTGTTTTCAATCCAGTCATCCAGATGAGTGAAGGTGGTGCAGTTGAGTTGAAAAGCTTGAGAAACAAGCAGAGAGGAGGAGACCGGGGTGAGAGAAAGAGAAAGAGAGAATAAAAAGACAGCAGGAGGGAGGAAAGTCGAATGGCCGGCGAGAGAAAGGGCCTGAGAGGGAATGTGGTAGGAACAATAGGGAATTGCTGTGGGATGTTTCATGGGTCGCCTTGAAGTTGCTCGTCAACAGATGTGTCACCATGTTAATGACTGATTGCCATTTCCTGTTGTGGATGGTGGTCAAGCAGGTCTCCAGTTGTGAGGTCAATAAATCTTGTGGATGGATAAGTGGACCTGATGGCCATTGTACCCACACAGGGGCACTTCATTTTAATGACACTTTAGTGGTTGCTCTTCAAAAATGTGCTGCTTTGAGCAGAACAAGACTTTAAAGAAAAATGATCTGTCTGTATTCCTCACTTAATTGCTAAGAAACATTACAAAATGTTCCAAATAACAAAAGAGAGTGAGTTAGTAAAAAAAAGATTAGGAATAAAATTAAGCATAATACATATGACCATTATAAAGAGCTCCACCATCAATTCATCCTATGCTACTGAATGTACATGAAAATGACATGTTTTTAATTCTATTAAAATAATTCTCAAATATTTAAAGCATCTAAAAACAAAACAAAACAAAACAAAACAAACAAAAAAACAACCCACAATGCATATATCTGTTCTTACTTCCTTATTTGATTTCATTTATTTATTATTGCCCAACAAAATGGTTCCAGGAACTCTGTCTTTCATCCCAGCTCAAAAAGCCTGTGATAAATCTTTCACTAATCCATAATAATACAAAGAAATCATTCTATTTATGTGCTCTTAACATGTCAAAAAAAAAGAAATGCCAGTATAAATTGGAAATTAAAGGCACACAGTGTATTCTCATGTGAACCCTTCTCATATTCCTGCCAACAAAATTTAATTTGCTTAGGATTTTCATCAAATCCTCTCAACAAACCAAGACAGCTACAATCACCAACCACGTTTTATATAGTCAAATAAAGAGGCATAATTTAATAAGGTTTGGTGTAATTTTGTTAAACCATGTTTAAGGTCTTCACAGGTATTTTTTGTAAAGGGGAAAAATGTATGCAAGCACACACACACACACACACACACACACACACACACACACACACACACACACACACACACACACACACACACACACACACACACACATACACAGAGATCCGGCATCTTAATAGCTTCTGAAATCCTCTTTATTTTCATCTTCCCACACCTGGCTAAGCTTGATCTCTCCGCACTGCCAGTCATGTGTGTGTTAGACTTATCAGCTCTTAGCTCTAGATTTCAGTCAACCTCCTCTCCACTCCTTCATCTGTCATCACAACAATGACATCAATGCTTAAATATTTAAAACAACAAGATCGCCTTAATGTCACCGTGTTTGCTTTCACACCCAGAGATAGACAAGATATTGACACGATGACACATAAACGCAGGTTGTTTAGTAATTCATAGTAAAGGAAAACATACTTGGCAATCCCATACATGCAGGCAAAGACAGACACACACACACACACACACACACACACACACACACACACACACACACACACACACACACACACACACACACACACACAAAGGCATGCATTGTGTTGCTTATGTTGAAGTTATCAGTACGAGCGGGGGGGGTTATGTATTTGCTTGCCGTACGCCAGTCATCAGGGCTAAGATCTGATTGTGTGTGCTCTGTTGTGTGAAATTTCATCTGACATCAAAGGTGTTTATCTCCTCACCCGTAACTGATTTGTGATGGAGCCCTTACTGTCTCTTAACAAGCTTCACCACAGCATGTTGTACTAAACATAGCCTCTCTCAGGACACACCACTGTCTCACTCTTGACAGAGAGCTACTGTCTATCTCTCTCTCTATGTTTCTTTTGCCTGGATCTTACACCTAGAACATAATACTGTAATACAACATTTATACCATCCTTACTGATACTGAAAATGTGAGAGAACCCAGATAGAATGACAGATTTCATAGATTCTTCAGTCATTAGACCCTCCAGACTACAAGATTCGCCCAAAATAAAACACCACACACTTTCAGAGTATTCTCACAAATCAATGAACTTGAGAACAAACGTGGCTTCAGATCAATACACACATGCTGGATCACAGTTTAGTGTGGCGCTCAATAAATATGAGTCTTTCACACATGACGTCAAGGTTGTGTTTTTACATGAAACAGTCAGCGTCCACATCCCCACACTACAGTCCTAAATATTAAACAGCCATGACTGGCCTGAGAGTAGATCAGACAGATTAATATTGGATTTTTCATACATGGGACCATAAGATAAACTGGAAAGATAATTATTTTAAAACCAGCGTAAAAGTGGGACACCTTTTGTGACTGTCAGGAAGTGTGAATCAGCCTCAAAATCTGAACAATTAATTGCCAGTCAGTCCCTCCAGGATTTCATGATTTAGCAATAGCAGAAATGAACGCAAAATATGCAATATTCAGAAAAGCTCGCGATTTTTCAAAATTAACGCAGATTTTCCACAGATTTGGACATCATGTGACGTCATCACAACACACATTCAGTCAAAGGCTCTTCGATTCAGGTGCGCCGAACATGAGTACAGCTAAAAAGTCTCATTTACCAACAAACATCACTGTGAAAGACAGTTTGCAATTTTGTAGTACAAAATTCAAGTAGTTTTCTGCAAAACACTCTTATGCTGCCATGATGGCTATCTGTGTTTATATGTTCCATGTGTTTATGTTACAATCCATATGGCTCCATATTGCCTTAGCAGGTGAAATCACGCTGAAGTATCATCGATCATCCGGATTGATACGAGCTCTCAGCCGTGCTCTGGTGTAGAAACACTGTTCTCATTATAGTGATCGAGGGATCCATAGTAGTTCTTTGGGAAAGGTTAAGGTACAAGGAAATTGATGGCGACTGCTAGACCCTGGGGCACGAAACAAATGTCTTTGACTCTCTCTGAGCCTCCGCTGCGGTGGCAGTGTTGGAACAATCTATTACTATTGATCCTTACGTGATTTTGAGGGAAAGCAAAGCCAGATGTGGCTGTACTTTCCAATTCTGTTTCAGTGAACTCTCACAGAATGTACTGAACAGTCACGCTCAAAGGTGGACCTGTTCCAAATTTCATGATTTGACACCATTTTATACAGTTTCCAGCAGTATATTTGTCTTTTTTTCCCCACATATTCAGTTATTTGGAGTTCTATGGCAATTGTTAAACAACATGAGATCTCATGATCTACGTCATAAGAACCTCAGCGAGGAGGCATAAATCCCTGTTCATCCACTCTATTGTCAGTGCACGGTGGTTGTTGACAGATGCATAGATATCCATCATCACAGATGGCTTGAAGGCAAAGGGAAATAAAAGACCAACTGTCTTTGATTTAGAAACCCTCATTAATCCCGAGCAGATCCATAAAACTCACTTGACCTTCACAATCCCTTAAAGCTCACTCAGTGCCTGTCATTTATCAATCCCACTAAATTAGCCGCTGTAATGGAGAAGTCAATAGAGAATTAAGGGAATCTAAAATTGAATATAATGTCCTATCCTTTCGTGCCTGGAAAAAGGAAAAAGTGAAATTTATGTAATATCTTACATAATCACTAAGAACAAGAAGATTCTTTCTAATATGCACATTTGTTTTTGTTGCATTTGCAATGCAAACCTCGCTAAAATATTGGATTGCTATGTATAGACTAAAATGCGAAATTGACTTTTTCCATTCAGTAGTAGCCTCTGGACTGGAGAGCCACCATTCGTGTATAAATCCTTTCCGATTTCTTTCATTTTAAGGAGCAGTGCTGGTCCTTCTGATATATGAAAGCAATTCTACAGATAATCATGTTACATTTTTCCACGACTGTATCAGCTGACAGTGTCTCATTTTATTTCATTATTATCTGGCCACAACACAATGTTGCACGTTTCATTATTCTACAATCCTAATTTCGGAACAAATCCACTCAATATTAGTTATACATGTGTGAAGCAGCCCCTCCATTACCATTTGGAGTCTTGAACATGCTGTAGTGGAGAGTAGGGTGTCATCACAGTCGGTGTGTCATCACACTCTCCATCTGTTAACACTAAGCATAATTTTAACCTTCACATGGCGTGCCATATGGGTTCTGCCGACAGTTTGTCAAGTGCACCTCTGCAGAGAGACTAGGAAACTGGACCCAGAGATGTCTGTCTTTGAGTGCGTCTGTCTACTTTTATAGCACCAGAGCATGCAAAAAAAAAAACAAAACAAAAAAAAAACCCAACTAAAAAGTGCCTGAGTTACAGCTAATGCCTTTCAACAGGTGTTGTGTAAATCCATGGTCCAGCTCAGCGGCTTGATTCCAGGATAGAGTTTATGCCCTCCCTATGTGCTCCCTGACCTAAGACAGGATGGATACTGTGAGAGAAAGGGAAGGATTGCAACACTCAGGACCTGTCAGTTAGCACATGAGTGAGAAGGGCGGGTTCTGCCTGACGAGCTTTGAAGTAAAGACGGCTGCGGGCCTCCAATTAAAAGTCCATGATTGTGTAAGTAAATCAATTCTTATCAGGCCTGTCACATCAAACAAAATCATTATTATGAGGATCCGCCTTCATGATTCATCTCAGACTTGACATCTGACAACTACAGGTTGGCAAATTGCATAACAGAAAACTTGGGCTGGAGTTCCTCAAGTGTGGAATGGATGAAATGAATCAGAAATTGTTTCCTGCTGAACTCCATGGAAAAGCAGACCATGATTTGGACAGACGCATTCTTGGAAAAAAAAAAAGTTATTCAAGGTTTCTTTAGACAGTTAGGGGTGCTTAGCTAAAAGCCTTCTACCTGCTACCCTTTCTGATAGGGAAAGACTCAGCTGTTGGTTTCTTGTAGATCCTAAGGGCTCCCCCAGAGGGACCACTACAAAATCCTTAAGGGTTTTATATCCTCATTGTACAAGTAAAACTGGACTATGACTCTGTGGAGATCTTATAAAAAACTTATGAACATTGAGGTTAGGGTTAGAAGGTTGGCTTGGAGTTAATACTTATTTCAGAAGATATTAATTAATTTCCTATAATAGCAGGGCTCCATAATTGAAATTATAGTTTTAAATTTAATGTGCTCATTCTTATATGTTATAGCACAAAACACATCAAGTGTTAGGTCGCGCCAGAAGCGCGACTCCATTTCCCAGAACTCTCAGCGGCCCACGAACATGGCCGCCACCGACTCACACGCACTCACCGCGCACTACACATCCCAGCAAGCTCGGCGGCCTACAGATATGGCCGCCAGGGACTACAACACCCAGAACACTCACACATTTCCAAGCTCACAGTCACCTTCATTTTAATTACACACACCTGTTTTCTATGGCACTCCACTCTATTTAAGGACTTTTGTTTTTCAGGCAAGACGTGAAGTATTAGTTTGTTTCTTTTGATCCAACAGTACCAAGCACTCTTCTCTGGACTGATTTTCTGACTATTGACCCAAGCTAAGTATTTTGGATTACGATTTTGCTTAAGCCCTTGAATGTCTGTATTTTGTGATATTTTGGTACACATCTCACACTGCAACTAGCCTAAGTTGTTTGAAAAAACTGACTGCCTAGGTTATTGCACCCTGTGGGGTTTTTTTTGGATTTGCCCTAAACACTGCTGTTGTCCTGTTTTCCTTCTTTGCATGTGTTCTGAACAAAATGACGGATCTATTCAACGCAACTGCATCCAGCTCTCATTCTGTGTCGTAACATCAAGTCATTCACATGGATGTGTATTGCAGACACTTCACAATAATCAAACGTTAATAAAAGGAATAAATATGTCATTTAGAAAAGAACAGTGGACAATCATTAATATGGTGAAGCTATCACAAAAGAGACATTTTTGAATTTAACATTTGTGAAAGGAGTCTCTAGTGTCACTGCTTTGTAACAATACATTTTCTGACAGGTGAAAAGGACTTTGTACTTTCCGGTTTCTTGGTAACATGCAAACTGCTTTTTTTTGTTATTAACTTCAAGAGAGAGAAAAAAGAGAGGCTGGTGAGGAGACAACTGTTTCAGCTGTTATAGCATACTTAATAAGAGGAGCTAACTTGCCTTGCAGATATTCCACAACATTAAATGTAGCTATAAACAGTTAATGTACTAATGTACGATGTGTTGTTCATTAAACAGTTAAAAACTGGCAAATTGCTTTGGTACAAGGAAAAAAACAACACTTTAGTACATTTTTGGAAAATAATCATTTTTGGGGTGGCAACCAACCTGTTTTTGATTATTTTCCTACAACAACACGCCCTGTCATGCTTTATTCCTTACTTGCAAGTTCTGTTATATAAAATCAGACTAAATCCAGTCACATCACCTTTGTTTGTTTGAATTTGTACAAATTTCTCATAAGATCAGGTCAACAAAACTCTTTCACTAATTCTATCACATCAGTAAAATATTTAAAAGTAGGGAAATAGTACTTTAGTTTGATAGATTGCAAGAAGTACTTTTGTGCTTCTTGCAATCTACCAAACCTTTATGCAAACGGTTATGTGTTGAGCGACTGGGAAGATCCTCAAGCTTTAATCTAATGTAGCTTTAGTCTTAAACTGGTGTTTATGATAAGACATTTCCAGAGAGGGCTCCAAATAGACCTCCTTTAGGAACCTAAAGACCCTAACTGGCCAAAAACCCCTTAAAGAATCATATGATCCTGACCATTAAATATTCAAATATTGTGTATTAAGTAGTATTAAAGACATATTCCACATGTATTAAATCATTTTAAAATCTGACAAAGAGTCTTCTGAAAAATAAATAGTACGCCGCTGTCATTTTGTAAATGTTATATCGGGAAAAGGTAAAGATTATTTGTAACTGTCTCTAGAAGTTCCCCTTAAACCTCCTCCCTCATTTATAAGGACACATCGCTGTACTTGAGAAATTAGATTGAACTGTCTGAGCCATAATTAATTTCCTCCCGATGAATATATGAATATGAACCAGCGCCATATTTTAGAAAATGCCTTCAACGCTGCTTCCCAGAATGTGATTATGCTTGGCCCAGAAAGGCGGCAGAAGTCGTTTTTCACCTGAACAAGCATTACTTTGTCATGTTGAGCATTATTCAAAGTCACTGAGCTGCTCTAGCACCTATGAAATATTTCCTCTATTGACCTCAGCTTCTGCTGAACTAGGACAATCATTCCCCCAATGAATGTGTCCCACCCTGTAAAGGACCTGGCATTACATCAAACCTCACTGAAATGCTAAATTACTCTCTTAGATGCATGTGCTTAGTTATAATTATGCGATTCTTGGATTTTCTCCTTTTTTCTTCTCACTTTCTGCCTAACTGTGCTATATGTAGCTGCAAAGCTAGGTCTACGTTGTGTGTAAAGTTTAAAATAAAATAAAAAATTATTCATGCAATAAAGGATCTGAAGGTGTGTTTATAGTCTTAACTGTGGCCTACATTTGGATAAAGTTATATAAGCCAGGCAATAGATGAACCCAGGCTTTCCTGAGTTATTTTCTTTAGGAAGGTTATAACGGCGAGCTGTCATTAATAACTCTGACATGCTGAGCTACGGGTCGGGAGAACGAGGCTGGAAAAAAGCGAAGGGCCAGGAGTAGGAGCCATTTTGGTTATTGTCTGGCTTGACGAATGGCTCTCAGAACAAGGCAGAGCATACATCATATCACCTTTAATGGCTCCACATCTCAACGGCCATAATTCACCTGGCTTAAACAGAGAAAGGGGAGTGAAATATGGCGTTGTATATTCCACCACAAGACACATTTATGAGTCCTCCCTGCTGTATAAATGCAGTGATTGCACTTTCAAAGTAGCATGTCAGCCCACGCCGCTGAGTACAACCAGCTGCCCCGGCACAGAGACGGGCGGATGCAGCGAGAGAGACAAATTATAGTGCTGGCCGTGTCCAGCGTCTATTCAAAAACTCTCTCTTGCGGCCGTAAATTTATAGTGTTTGTGCTTACTGCTATTAAAACCAAAACCGTGGTTGGGTGACGGCCATCCATTTCAGGCCGGCAGCTGGAGGGAATTCCTCACTGACAGCTCGGCCCAGAGGCAGGAGCTTGGAGAGAAAACAGCCGAGTCTGACGGTCCACGTCCACACACAAACACGTATATGCACACATACGTGCACGGATGAAGAAGTCGTCTGGATATGTGAGTGCGATGTTTGTTTTAGAACAGCACAAGGCCTAAAAGAAAACTTTAATGGCAGTCATTTGTCATGGCTGTCACTTTGATCACTCACATCCCTCAAAGTTGATGAATGAGGCACTGCTGCAGTAACAGATGGGGACATAGTGAGGCTAAAGTTGTGTTTGCCTGGGCAAATTTGTTTGCTGATTAAAGAATGCTTTTCTTTGGCTGTCCTGCTGGTGTACTGAGTGTGCTGAAATGCATAGGCTTACCCAGGATACAGCACCCTCCTCTTTCCCTCTCATTCTTTCACTTTCTCTCTGCCTCTGGGTGTCTGTGGATATTAAAATTAAAATCTATTCTGGAAACCTGCCACCAGCACATCATTTATTTTAGCCAGGGCCAAGAAGATTTATTGTTGTGTACATCTTCAAGCCTTTTAGAAGATCAAAGTTGCCAGGCATAAATCACAGTGCCTTGCAAATCCAAACAAATTCTCCATTTCTTTCTGTCAGGCCGTCCTCCCCTTTCCCTCCCCTGAGACCCAGGAAAGATTCTTCCTCTTTTACTCATCTTTCATTTGTTTCTATATGCTAACTTAGTCATATTTAGTTATCTTGAACAATATACACTCAGTTTATTAGGACACCACAAGACCACATCAGGTTACATTCCTGTCAGCCAAGAACAGGAATCTGGGACTACAGTAGGCACAGGTTCAACAAAACTAGATAGCTGAAGTTAGGAAAAACATTGACTTTTTACAGAGTCTGTGCCCACCGTAGCAGATTCCTGTTTTCTGTTGTTTTAGCCCATTCGTCACATGCTTCAGTGTGCTATGCATTCTGAGATGCTTTTCTGTTCACCACGGCTGTAAAGAGCGGTTATTTGAGTTACAGTAGCCGTTACTACAAACATGTCTGTACAGAAACCTTAAATGTTCATTCAGTCACTGATAAAAACAGACAGTTTTTTTTAAATAAAGGGTTTGCCTCAGAAGACATACAAATATTGACTTAATGGAACTTCAGAAGAGAGGAGGGGGTTTCATCATTGGTCTTTGTCTATATTATTTATATATAAACATATTATATCTTTTTCGTGTTCAGTATATTCTGCTGAGGTGCTACTTTTCTGGGCTTGACTTAGGCTTTATTTAAAGGCATTGAGAATATGAAGTATTAATTATTCCCTTATGGAAAAATCGCATACATTTCACATATATATACATTTCACAAAAAATAAAAACATGTGCACTATATATGAGTCCAGATATGAAAATGTAAAAATGTAAAACTTCGCCTGTGACTTCGCATAGCTCTTAGAAAGAGCTATTTCTTTCTACTATTTTAGACAGACAGACAGATAGACAGAATAGCTATGGAGGCTCTGGGAATAAAATAGCAGCTCCTGCTAAATGCAACCGAGATGAACAAATCAAATGAGGTCTTCAAAATGTGTCTGCCACCCGGGTTTCACTCTGGAAGATGGATCTGATACTTCAGTGGCCCGGCAGGGACAGGTTCATCGTTTTTTCATGTGTGATCCACTGTTGTCTGGTAGATCTTATCAAGTCACAGTGGCTGCAAACAGAGAGTGAGCAAGCCTAGTACAGACTAAATAAAAGAAGGGGGCGGGTGATGAAAATGTCAAGGATTATCTTCACTTTTGCAAACCCTGTGATGTCGTATCAAACCGGATTTGTTGTAAACGATTTGGCAGCGAGGGAGATGATGATATTGGGTGGTGCAGAGGATGAGAGGATTTCTCTTGAATAATTTATTTTTTTTGGCTTCCGCCTTCCTTTTCTTGCCACATGCCATCTTTCATGACTGTTTTGTTTTAGTCAGATTGTACCCTCTGAGGGAGTAGTGCAGAGTGTGAACAGTGTTGTCAGGGCATGCTGTTCTGCTATTTGGATGTAAAGGAGTGAGAGTAAAAAAAGAAGGCAACACAAAGGTACAATTTACAACTGACATATTACCCTCCATATGAATGTACTGACATTATATTGCTAAAAGTCACGGTATCATGTCAACCCGTAATTGCTGGGCATGTCACTGTCACTCTTTCTTTCATAACATAGTCATATAAATGCCATTGATGTGCTTCTCCTTAAAATGTCCCCTTCAATTTAGTATAGTTTGATTTAATTAAATAGATTGCAATCATTTAAATTATGACTGATTTGGAAGCGATTTAATTGCAAGATCAAAAATGTCTTCAAAGCATTTTTAAAATCTGAGAGTGTGTGATTAAAGCAGGCCAGAGGTGAGAACACAGTAAACACTCGCTCTGCTGACATCAACACTTCTGTGCCCAAAATGTCACTCGCTGCACCCCAACATGCTGACACAAGACGAATGACTCTTATAGATGAGGTCAACCTCAGCCAATTCATATTTTAGAGTTCTGGTCTTGTTCACGTACACTGTACACCATTTCACTTGTCATGGTGTTTGTATAGTTTCTCAAAACTGCCAAGTCCACAGACATTGGTCTGCACATTTTGAAAAATATATATTTGTTGGTTGTCAGCCAACACTGTACAATATACAGATTTAACCTGAGCTAAAACCTAAAACCAGCTCAGCATGTTTAGAAATGTCATTTATACTTTTAATAAGTTACAGTTACCTCAACTTCAAAGTCAGGCCTGATATAATCAGGTTCAGCTCCACTTAGGTCTTTTAACAATCTATATTCTATATAAATGTCCTGGACATTACAGCAGAAATATTTTACATCAATATTGTCCAAAAATGATTTCAATATTTGAAAAAGGTTCACGAATGCAAGATGCCAATACATCTGAAGAAATTTGTTCTATTGTTATTTAAATGCCATCCTGAAACTGCAAGGACCATATGTGAATTCCATTGAAGGGATGTGGCTTTCCTGGCTAAAACCTTCCTATTTACTGTATATGAGCAATATATTAATTTAGAAGATCCAGGACCAGAGAGCGTACATCAAAATTAATATTTTCTCAATTTTAGATAATTAATTATTATTATTAAACATATTATTATCTTTGGAACTTGGAACCAAATGTCCAAATATAGAAAATCAGTATTTGGAAGCACCACAGTTGTGATTTTGGACAAATGGTAAACTTGTGAGCCAGAAATCTAGCATTCACAAACTAGTCTGGTTCTTTTCATTACTAAACATGGCCAATAACCACCTACCTTCACAGAAAGAGGCAATTTGACTGACATCCAACCACACCTCCTCATGTAGCCTATTGGCAAATGTGAGAGAATCGTGTTTATTTGCTACTACCTGTTTCAAACAAAACCACTGAATAACTTATAATGACAGGAAGTTGTGAAACTTTCAAGCCAGCCACTATATGTTGCTCCAAAAAGCTTGTTATATCAAAGTCTTCAAAATTTGCACAATAAGATTCCAGATGCTGAAGCTTGTGGCCAGAAAGGTGTACAAAAGATATTAAATAATCTGTGGCCTAGGGGGCTGAAACTAGACAAACATGAAAAAAACAAACAAACACATTGTCCATGCATTTTAACATTTACTCTTTCGGAAGCAAATGGTCATGTTTATCATCACACATATAACGGAGCTGAGTATATTCCTGCCCTTCACCCATTGTTCTTGGAATAGACTCCAGATCCCACATGACCCTAACCAAGTAGTTAATGAAGGTGAAGGAATGAGCGAATAGCTTTAGATTAACGTGTTTTAGCGTCCAGAAGGTAATATGATAAACAGTATGTTCTCATGGCAATATAGGAGAGTCACGAATCAGAAGTGTCAGTCAAACTACCTAAGCCCGCTGACATAACATGGATGTTTCATATTGGATGTTACTTGTTAGACAAGCCAATGATCATCTGTGTATGTTAATCCCACAGACTGTCTGTCTTCACTTAGACAATGCTCTGTGAATGCATAACTAATGTGTTAGGTTTTTGTGTGTCTCACAGCTTCTCAGGAACTGCTCTGCCATCTGTTTACAATAGCTCTCTCTCTCTCTCTCTCTCTCTCTCTCCCCACTCGCTCACTGTCCTCCCCTGAGATGGTAATGAATGGAGGTGTCAGTTAGAGCACCTTGACCGCTGAGTAGAGAACACACACATTACTTAGCTGTGGCTTTCGACACCTGGCCTTATTGAACACATTAGGAGGTTTACAGTACCCAGTTGGTCATAGCTTCAAGGAAACCACACACACACACACACACACACACACACACACACACACACACACACACACACACACACACACACACACACACACATCAAACCTAAAACATCCTGGAACACCCATAAAGTCACTCCGAACATCCTAGCCTTTGTCACAACCATCTGTTTTTCCTAAAATAGCATTTGGGCTTTTTGCTACAAGATATTTGTACCAACAAGGAGGACATAAGCACTTACAAATACTACCACGGGCAAAAGAGCTCACAGAAGATAAAAGTCAGTCACAGACAGTGAGAAAGAAAAAGGAGCTCAAGGCCTCAGGGCCAGCACAGTACAGGCTGGGGTTAAAGTGGATATAATTATCACTGTCGTTTTCGTATCTCCCTCCGGGACAAGAGCTCAGAATTCTCTAGCCATCTTTGTCATTCTCTCATCTCCTTTTCTAAAAGCTCTCATGTCTCTCTGCCCTCACTGTCTCTGCCACCGCTGTTCTTTGTGTTGGCCCAAGGCGAGGGATTAGCTGGCTCTCCTGCTGATGGCTGCAGGTCAAAGTCGGTACCTCGACCTGATAATGACGCTGCCGCACTGAGGACGCTGCAGGCGAGAGTGCCTTTATTACATTTTTAACACCACTCTCTAGCTTTGAGTCTGTGTCAATATCAGGGCTTTGTTCCTCCAGTGTCAGTGACCTGACTGTCAATTACAGTTGGTATACTGTAAATGTAGCATGTTACAGATAGTTGGAGCTGCTATTAGTTTCACTGTAGTTAATGAATAATTTATAGTTGTTACTGAATAACATGATGAATAACTGAATAATAACAGACAGCCTTAAAGGGTTAAAAAGCGTCATTGTTGTAAAGGGTTGTTTACTTAAGCTGCTTTCTACATGATGATGAATTTCTTGCTGCTTAGAAGTGACTCTTCTGTCTAGGTTTGGACCTCATATAGCTCAGAAAATGTCTGTAGACAACCTTTCATGTTTTTATAGCATATTGGAAGCTAAAAAAAACCCCATAGTTTTGCCCAAATCAGCAGCATATTTAACTACTTTTATGTAATTCCAAACTTGTGATACTTAAACAGAAGTTTCATCCGACCTATTTAACTCACTGTATATACTGAATACTATATAATTAATAATTTTTTCATCTTCATTTGGCTGATGTATTCTTCTCATACTGACACTCCATCAAAGGCATGAAAGGGAGTACAATGTGAAAGTGCAGGGTCAACCTCCTGAGCACCTGTGGTCAGTAGGAAGTAAGAACCCACCTGTGGTAGCAAAAGACAGTGATACTGATACCCCTCTGGCTGAAGACAGAACCCTCTTCATTGTCTACCAATCTTGGGACTTGAACTCGTGAGCTTTCCCGATTTAATCCAAAACAACTTCAATCAAGTCCAATGCAAACATCTAGCTGAACAGTTCAGGGTTATGGGTTTGATCAAGGGCCCAACAATGGGTCTCTGGCAGTCTTGGGATTTGAACACACAACTTCCCATAGAGCTTCTCCACCGCACAGTGTGGCTTGGCATAGGTCGGCAACAAATCCAGGGCTGAACCCATGGCTATGCATATCCTGCATGAGTCAATGTATTGCTATCACACAGCTGTAGCCATGAAAAAACAAAAAGTTCTCTGGAGGTGACTTGATAGGTACCAGCAGTGAAATACTTCTGAAATGACTACTTCTAAATTCCATAAGAAAAAAAACCCGACCTACTTTGAAATAAAAGCCGTCTGTCATCAGACGTTGCTGTGTTTCTGTATTGAGTGAGTAAGCATGAGACAAGTTAGTTTAATGGAAGAATCTCCACCCAAACACAAGCAAACAATACTTTAAGAGATTCACCTAATGGTTGCCCACACAGTTAAACACAGTGTGTACCAATACTTTAATACAGAGAAGTTTGAGTGCAAAGCAGACAACATTGTAAAAAGCCAAAAACAAAAAGAGTCAGTCTGTGACTGAATGAGCATCAAATGTCTTTCTATACTATGCACAAGGGCACTAGGTAGGGTGTATAGCTCTATTATGGTATATACCATAAAGGGTGCAAACAAAGTGAATAGGAAGCCATTGGGACTTGCCTTAGAATATGGCACTTAGATTACAGGGGAAACACACAAGATTAAGCTAAATAGTGATAAGAAAACATTACTGTTGGTAAATAAAAGTTATTATTATTATTATTATTATTATTATTATTATTATTATTATTATTATTATTATTATTTTAATCTGCCAAGACACTGGAAATAAACTTTGGCAGACAATCACTACAAGCCTTTGACTGAAGATTTTTGGCAGGTAAAGAAGTGACATGAGCCAGAAACATTAATCAGGATTGGTTTTGTGACAACTGCATTTAACCAGTTGATGGTCTGCACTATTTTATAGCTCCTTTTGTATGTCTCTGCTTGTCTTGCATGGTAACTGGGCAACAAGAGTAACCAAATTTGACATGGCTTAGGTATGGCACAGCTTGGGTGGTGGCGGAAAGAACAACAACAAGGAGGAATGATAAGGGTTGGGTAATGGATGACCTTATTTACTTAAACCTACACTGCCCTCCACTAATATTGGCACCCTTGGTAAATATGAGCAAAGAAGGCTGTGAAAATTTTTTTGTTGAACCTTTTGATCTTTTGTTAAAAAAATTCACAAAAATACTCTGCTCTCATGGATATCAAACAATTGCAAACAAAACACAGGTTTATCCAAAAAAATATTTAACTTTGTTAAATATCAGTGTGCAACAATTATTGGCATCCTTTTAGTCAATACTTTGTGCTACCTCCCTGTGCCACGATAACAGCTCTGAGTCTTCTCCTATAATGCCTGATGAGGTTGGAGAATACATGGCAAGGGATCTGAAACCATTCCTCCATACAGAATCTCTCCAGATCCTTCAAATTTCGAGGTCCATGCTGGTGAACTCTCCTCTTCAGTTCACCCCACATGTTTTCTGTGGGATTCAAGTCAGGGGACTGCAATGGCCATGGCAGGTCCTTGATTTTGTGGTCAGTAAACCATTTTTTGTGTTGATTTTGATGTATGTTTTGTCCTGCTGAAGATCCAACCACTGCCCATTTTAAACGTTTTGGCAGAGGCAGTCAGGTTTCCATTTAATATCTGTTGATATTTGATTTTGTCCATGATGCCATGTATCCTAACAAAATGTCCAGGTCGTCTGGCAGAAAAACAGCCCCAAAACATTAAAGAGCCACCACATATTTAACCGTGGGCATGAGGTACTTTTCCATATGGCTACCTCTCTGTGTGCGCCAAAACCACCTCTGGTGTTTATTGCCAAAAAGCGCTATTTTGGTTTCATCTGACCATAGAACCCGATCCCATGTGAAGTTCCAGTAGTGTCTGTTTTTTTCTTGAAACCCTTCCAAACAACTTGTGATGATGTAGGTGACTTCGGATTGTAGTTTTGGAGACTTTCTGACCCCATGATGCAACTAACTTCTGCAATTCTCCAGCTGTGATCCTTGGAGATTTTTTGGCCACTTGAACCATCCTCTTCACAGTGCGTTGAGGCAATATAGACACAGGTCCAATTTCAGGTTGATTCATAACATTTCCAGTTGACTGGAACCTCTTAATTATTGCCCTGATGGTGGAAATGGGCATTTTATTTGCACTTGTTTGATAAGATCAAAAGGTTAAACAATAAAGACAATTTTTCACAGCCTTCTTTGCTCATATTTACCAAGGGTGCCAATATGAGTGGGGGGCACTGTATTTGGTTATTCCTCATGCATTAAAATCAGCTGGGCTGACACTGCACCTTTAAACAGAAAAATAAAACCCCACATCTTTATGTGAGGTTTTACAGTGTCTTGGGGTCACATGGTAGAAGCAGGGAAGGAAGACTGAAGAAATTACAGACTGTAACTCATATAACTCTGCTAGTATCAAACCTTGGTATGGCCATCCAAGCCTGATACACTGGTGCTTCATCATTAAAGTGGTTTTGCCTCAATTTCTGACTACAGCTTGCCTTGCTCTTTTTAAAATGTCTATTGTAGAGTGAAAGCTATTTTAATGAGCTATCATCTCCATAATACACCGCCTCCCTTTTCATCCACAAGCCTGCCTGGGAAATGACAAGACGTGACAAAAGAGGTGAGGACCTGTGAGTGGGAAGGGAAGCTGACAGAAAAACAAAAAGTAGAGCTTTTTGAACCTGAAAACACCTTGAAAGGAGCCATTGTGTGCACGAGGAAACACTTGAGTGTGAAGTGGCTTTGAAGTGGGGGGATGAGAGGAGGGAAGAGCTGCTAAACTGCCAGTTCCTCCCTCTGCTGCATGCTTGCATAGTGCGACCCAAAGTTCAGAGCTTTTAAACCTCTCCTGCTGGGAGTAATCCACCATGACTGACCTTGGGTCAGTAGGAAAAGGGTGGCTCATGTGCATGTCTCCTCTCCAGCAGAGATGGCTTAAAATAACACATGCACTTCTGCTTCACTACTGTGTTGAACATATTGCGTTTGGAGAGACAGGACATACAACAAGGATGACACACAGACCTTATCTCTTTGCATGCTAGTCATAACAGAGAAAAGTGGAGGAAATTAAAAGTACACACACTCATACACTGGTGCGTGCTCATTTCAAGCAGCCTTGAGATGAACCTCTTAGATAACCCACACAAAAGGCAAAGCCAAAAGAATGAGATGAAATGAGAAAGAGAGAGAGAGAGAGAGAGAGAGAGAGAGAGAGAGAAGCTGGAATGACAAAAGGAGCAGGGTGCAGAGGCGGAGGACGTTGAGGAGAACTTCCACCCAGCCCGCCCTTCTTCCTAATTCTCTGCCGCTCATCTCAGAAACCCACAGCTCAGTGGCTCGATGGAGCACAGGCAGCACTTTGATAAACAAAGCAGAAGTACAATGGCGCTGAATGGGAGGCTCCCTCATGCTGGCAGGATCTGAAGGAGATGTTTACAGAGGCGCTTGTCAGATGGTGGCTCAGGGTTGTTCTAGCGTGTGTGGAAGCTGTTGGGGTGAACTGTGTGTGTGTAGGGGGTGTCTTTGATGTCTCCTCTCCTCTTGGCTTTTGATGGAGTTCCTGTGAAGTGTTTCCTCACAGCAGGGACTGGGAGGTGCTGACACCCACACAGACCAGGGTGAGCAGGAGCTGAACGCACACTTTTGCCCACTTGCTGACTGCGCCAATAGGCTTCAAAGTTTGAGTGCACACTCATAAATACACCCTCCTGATGTGATCAATAAATAGATTGCACAAAGGAAGCTACATAGCTGCTCTGAAATGATCAAATGGAACATTCCGTTGTGCTCAGAAGTCAGATAGCCTTCAGTCAGTACTCAAGCAAAAACTAAACCAAAACATGGAGGCCCACAGCTGACTATTGTGAGTATAGCATATAGCCTAAAAAGTATGTACATCAATTGTGACAGCACCATAAACAATATTTGACAACATTTCTACATATCTGCTTTTAAACAGCTTCGAATTCCTCACAGCTCCAGGGTCACCCAGACTACAATGGATTACAAAAACATTGTTACCACAGGTTTCACAACACAACTGTACATTGGTTAAGTTTGTTGAGTTAAAATTCATGCGAAGAGCAATATAAGTACTTAACACTTGCATTTAACAGCCAAACTACACCATAATTATATGTTACAACTATTGATGTTCACTGTAAATGATTGTATGTTTACTGTAAATCACTGTATATTATGCAAATTACTGTATATTGTGTATAATTATAGCATATAGCATAATATATATTGTGTATCTTGTGTTTGCTGTCGTTGACTTGTTGTTGACACTTGTATGTAGCAAATAACAGAGTCTGATTCTGAAACTACAGAGAATACTGCTTAATGTTTACATGTGCACTGCCATTTGCATGATTTGAATCTTGCCCAAGTTTCTGACTGGAAATTCTGACTTAGGTGACCTTTCCATTTCAAAACTCTTGGTCAGAGGTTGTTTTTTTCAGGTTCTGAGTACAATGGAAGGAAGCAATATTACACTTTTAATTGTATTGAGAACTCATGAAAATTATGCAGGTAAAAGTTAGAGGCTGGGAAGATGGCCATGAGTTAATGGGTTAACTCAGTGCACATGCTGCTAGAGCACTACGCACAAGATTATGAATACCTGTGGAAATGAAATGTGGTCTACTCTGTTTTTCTTATTATGTAGGTGGTATGTCACTTCAGTGATTCATATATGGTTTGTGTTAGTTCAAATCCTGCTATAAAAACCCATGATTCAACTCTCAGATATAGATTTGTCCTGTCCGTAATGTAAAATTACTTCCCCTCTGTGGGTTTGGGCCTCGTTCCTGATTCTGTCTTCGTAAACAAAGGCATCGCTGCTGTGGTCGGATTGAATTACACTATTCATTCCTGTCTGAACCCATTTTTGCTCCCACACTCTCCCAAACAAACTCCAATGTCTCTTTTGACAAATTGCATGTGATGGCCCAGGTCATAGTGAGAAGAAGTGGATTTGGTGAATAGCTCACCGGCCATCGATCACCTCTGTGGACATGAGTGCACGAAAACGCTTCTCAATCCATCAAACTGACGTATGGGACAGGATTGGACTGAAGTCAGTGCGATGAGGATTGTATTGCTTTTTTGTTACCCTCATTTGAAAGAGCCTTCCTGGCATATAGTAGACGTGTCCATGCCGTAGGGATTATAGAAGTTGTTCTTCAGGGCAAAGTTTTCCAAAATCACTGAGCTGTTTCCTAAAATTATAACAGCGAGAGCTGTTAAAGAAAAGAAAAGCTCGCTGCTGCAGCAGGTAAAGATTGTCAGGATTATCATGGTGACAGATATATGGGTTTTGGAAACCTTGAGTCTTTGTACTGGTTCAAGTTGATATTCAACAGACGGTAGGATGAGTGGCTGGAGAATGAGGCAAGCTGAAATGGTGTGGAACAAATGCACTTGGTAGAGGCAGAGGCAAACGATGGCCAGAGACATGGAGGATCAGAGGTAAGAGTGGATATAGTTGTAGCCTGAATTTCCATGCTTCTCAGTGGAAAAAACTGCCATCTGGTATTAGTGTTCTTGGCCTCAGAGGTTAGTCAAAACCCCCTGGACTTCAATACACATTTCCTTAGCAAGCAGTCACTGAGCTGACACCACAGGAGATCAGAGGAAAAGAGACAGAGCTAGAGAGCGAGAGAGAGAGAGAACTGTATAATTTTGGAGGAATAGAATATACAGTGTCTCTAAAAGGTCAATACTTACATCAGAGTCGATACACTGTACACATACTCATATGTATGCATAGCAGAGCTAGAATTTTGTCTGTAAGAATGCAACCATGTCTACTATTTGTGGGACGTAGCCTTGGTCTGGGTTAAATTCATAAGCTTTGTGGTCTTTTTGAGAACTCTAGGTAGGTATGCACACGTGCATTTGTGTGTATGTGTGTAAAGGGAAATGTAACTCCAGGAAGACATGTGTGCGTGCTTTGACAGAGGTCAAATTGAGCCTGTCAGCATCACTGTCACTTTAATTTGATATATTAATGTGAGCTGTCAGGGGCAATAAGTCGGGACTAACAGACAGCAGTCACAGCACATGTGCGCGTACTTAAATGCCTCCATAACTTCAGCCTTCCTGTCAAAAGATGTGTAATCTTGGCTTGGAAGTGCTGAGTGTGTTAATAAACTTGGTAGTGCTGAGTGTGTTAAGAAAACCTCCAATTTTCCTTCCCTCAGATTTGATACGGCACTGGCCGGTTTTATCGGAACGTCTCAAGTTGTTATGATGATATGTGCAGGCTAAATATCATAAATGAACTGCCGAAAGGGGAGATTTATGGTTCCCTTAGTGCTGGCTTTCCTCCTGCATTCCAAATCAGCTCAGATCTTTGGATCTTTCTGAATATAATGGAAAACATAAATATGGTCAATTGCAGCAGGCATGTTTCTCTAGGGACGCGGATGTGCTTTGGCTTTTATATGAACTTTCTGGCTATGGATGACTAGTGAGCCAGTTGTGATTACACAAAGGAAAGTTGTGGCATTAAAATATAATAGCTGGGAAATGCTATCATCAGGATTTACTCATGACACAACATTGGTCACAGCTCATTTACTAGAAAGACTTTTAAATAAAAGCTAAAAGATTTTTTTTTTTTTTTTTTTTTTTTTTTTTTTTTTTTTTGCAATTCTCTTGATTTTGTAAAGGTTAAAATGAAAGAGAATGCTGATTAAAGCAAACTTCAAAAATATGTTATAAAGCCCAGTGTTGAAATATGGGCCAATTGAAGATCTGTTTAGAATGTTAGGAAAAGTAAGAAAAACTGGATCCAAAAGGTCAGTGTTTCCATTTAGAATTGTACTCTGAACTGAGCAGTGAATATGAAATATGAGCAGCATAACTTATTTTCAGACTTGAAATGACCTAGTAGCCTCCTAAACACACTAGAGAGAAAATGTGAAATAGGTCAGACTAACCTACTCCAGCTGTGTTTCCATTTTAAGAGAGATCTGTGAAAACAAGAGTAACATGGATGACCTGGGGCTATAAACCCTGAAGCGGGTTCCCAACAGCACAGTGTTTTCATAAGACTCACCAGTAAATCTCTTTGTACAAGTGTGAAATGCCACCATTATAAAAATATGTAGCATTAGATTTCCTGCCTAGAACCCAGTATATGATTATCAGGGTTATAGTCAGGGGTGGATAATACTAATAAATACTGTTTGTTTCTTTTTTTTTTAATACCTTACTTGAGTATTGAATATTTTTACTCATACTTAATTACATCTTGCTTAATTACATTTTCAAGAAAAGGGCTTACTTTTTACTAGATCATACTCTACTTGTCGTGATCTCATACCACAGGGTGTCCTAAAAGTCAGGACCACGAGACTGTGCCTTCGTCAGTGGATGTTCGTGGACGTCCACTTCTCGGTTGGTCCGCAACACTTCCGGTCTTTTTGAATTTGTTAATAAGTTTGGCAGCAATGTTGTGTGTGATGTGCTTGCCATGTTTCCTGTTAAAGTCCATTACAATCTTGCGACAGCTTCCCAATCCAGCCATGAGAATATTTCAATATGTTCTTTTCTCAAAGGCATTCTGAAAGGCTATCTGAAACATATATACATATACATATACATATATATAAACTATAAGTATGAAAAATTTTGGAAAATATTTCATGAAAAAGTATTAATTTCCCCTATGTATGGAGACTTTTGGGACTCCCTGTCTCTGCCTCAGTAAAATGTTTCAGTCTGGTAGAGTAAGCAAAGACTCATAAAACGAGGTGTCTCCTTTGCCTCCCTAGAAGGCATGAATGCCATATAATTTGAAAAAAGCATGTTGTGGCAGGTTTTAGTTTCACGAATTTACTAACATTAACTGGCTATATTTAACTAAGTTAGCCTGTTGTCTTTGCTAAAGCCAGGTTAGAGTAGCATATGCTAGGTTAGATAAGCTTAGACTAGCATGGATTCCAGTAACTAACACAAATTGCCTAGGCAGCAAGTTAAATTTTAGCTAATGGCAAATATTGCAAACTTACAGAGATTGAAAATTTTCAGGCAAAACAGCATAGTTGCTTTGAAACAAAATCGTCTAACAGCATTAAATAAGTAGTAAAATTACATTTTCACATGAGAAAATTAAATGATCATAATATATATAATATCAAAAAATTATATAATATTATAATATCAGTTACAAACATTTACTTTTTAATATTTGAGTACATGTAAATGTAAAAACTTTTTTTGGTGTCACTTGAGTACATTTTTGGCTGGATACTTTCACTTTCAATTGAACAAGTTGTTGACAGATTATCTATAATGTCTACAGCCGTGGCCAAAAGTTTTGAGAATGACACAAATATTAATTTTTACAAAGTCTGCTGCCTCAGTTTTTATGATGGCAATTTGCATATACTCCGGAATGTTATGAAGAGTGATCAGATGAATTGCAATTAATTTCAAAGTCCCTCTTTGCCATGAAAATGAACTTAATCCCAAAAAAAACATGTCCACTGCATTTCAGCCCTTCCACAAAAGGACCAGCTAACATCATGTCAGTGATTCTCTCGTTAACACAGGTGAGAGGGTTAACGAGGACAAGGCTGGAGATCACTCTGTCATGCTGATTGAGTTAGAATAACAGACTGGAAGCTTTAAAAGGAGGGTGGTGCTTGAAATTATTGTTCTTCCTCTGTTAACTATGGTTACCTGCAAGGAAACACGTGCAGCCATCATTGCTTTGCACAAAAAGGGATTCACAGGCAAGGATATTGCTGCTAGTAAGATTGCACCTAAATCAACCATTTATAGGATCATCAAGACCTTCAAGGAGAGAGATTCAACTGTTGTGAAGAAGGCTTCAGGGCGCCCAAGAAAGTCCAGCAAGCGCCAGGACCATCTCCTAAAGTTGATTCAGCTGCGGGATCGGGGCACCACCAGTGCAGAGCTTGCTCAGGAATGGCAGCAGGCAGGTGTGAGTGCGTCTGCACGCACAGTAAGGCAAAGATTTTGGAGGATGGCCTGGTGTCAAGAAGGGCAGCAAAGAAGCCACTTCTCTCCAGGAAAAACATCAGGGACAGACTGCTATTCTGCACAAAGTACAGGGATTGGACTGCTGAGGACTGGGGTAATGTCATTGTCTCTGATGAATCCCCTTTCTGATTGTTTGGGGCATCTGGAAAAAAGCTTGTCCGGAGAAGAAAAGGTGAGCGCTACCATCAGTCCTGTGTCATGCCAACAGTAAAGCATCCTGAGACCACTCATGTGTGGGGTTGCTTCTCAGCCAAGGGAGTGGGCTCACTCACAATTTTGCCTAAGAACACAGCCATGAATAAAGAATGGTACAAAAACATCCTCAGAGAGCAACTTCTCCCAACCATCCAAGAACAGTTTGGTGACGAACAATGCCTTTTCCAGCATGATGGGGCACCTTGCCACAAGGCAAAAGTGATAACGAAGTGGCTCGGGGAACAAAACATTGACATTTTGGGTCCATGTCCAGGAAACTCCCCAGACCTTAATCCCATTGAGAATTTGTGGTCAATCCTCAAGAGGCGGGTGGACAAACAAAAACCCACAAATTCTGACAAACTCCAAGCATTGATTATGCAAGAATGGGCTGCCATCAGTCAGGATGTGGCCCAGAAGTTGATTGACAGCATGCCAGGGCGAATTGCAGAGGTCTTGAAAAAGAAGGGTCAACACTGCAAATATTGACTCTTTGCATAAATTTCATGTAATTGTCAATAAAAGCCATTGACACTTATGAAATACTTGTGATTATACTTCAGTAACAGTTAGTAACATCTGACAAAAAGATCTAAAAACACTGAAGCAGTAGACTTTGTGAAAATTATTTGTGTCATTCTCAAAACTTTTGGCCACGGCTGTATAATGTCTCTTGAATTTCTCAGTACTTTGTTCACGCCTTTTTGATATGCACGTAAGTGTGTTTATGGGTTTCTCGCAGAGTGTCTTCCAATTAGCCAGATGTCACACACACACACACACACACACACACACACACACACACACACACACACACACACACACACACACACACCTGCAGTTCCCACACTGGACTTTTTCCCACATGCATTTTAAATTAAATCTAGCCTCAAACATTTGTTGTACAAAACGGTTTTGTTTCTGTTTGCTGTTTTCTTCACTGCTTTGCTTGACTGCGTTCACTCTGACTTCTGTATTCCAACATGATCATACTGTAGGTACGCCATCTAATTTGCCAAAGCTCTGATGGATGCTGCTTCCATATGTATATGTAAACAGCTTACTGACTGTGACAGGACTCATTTGGGTTTTTACTGCTTCAGTCTGGGAATATTAACATGCAAGACAAGTCAAAACTACTTGCATATGAGACTCATTGAAGTTGATTTTTAAATATTTTGACAGCTACTGGTAAATCGCTTTTTCTGTCATATTAGTGTTTAGATGTCAAAATCCAAATTCTAATATTTTGTAAGTATATTTATTCTGTATAATGGGCCCAGTGTATTAGTCAGACCAAAGCATACTTACATAGGAACTCATAATATTGACTAACTGAGATCATCATTTTCAGCAAAAACTTTGGGCTTCCTTCAATTCAGTCATTAAATAATAACTGCAAGCAGTGATTTGTGTTTTATTATTTTATTTTAAAATGTAAAATAAATAAAAAAGTCTGTGAAAGTCTGAAGTTTTCTTTACAGAAGAGTTTGTGAAAAACAAACAAACAAATATCCCAGGGGAGACTGGGTGCCAACCCATCGCAGGGCACAATCACACACACATACACTCACACACCCATTTACACACTATGGACAATTTGGAAATGCCAGTCAACCTACAACCTACATCTTTGGACTGGGGGAAGAAACCAGAGTACCCAGAGGAAACCCCTGAAGCACAAGTAGAACATGCAAACTCTGTGCATATACAGTACTGTGCAAAAGTTTTAGGCACATTCAAAGATGCCATCAAAATAATGAAATTAAATGTGTATATATATATAATATATATATATATATATATATATATATATATATATATATATATATATATATATATATATATATATATATATATATATATATACACACACACACACACACACACACACACACACACACACACACACACACACACACACACACACACAGTGGGGGAAAATAGTATTTGATACCCTGCTGGTTTTGTACGTTTGCCCACTGACAAAGAAATGATCAGTCTATAATTTTAATGGTAGGTGTATTTTAACAGTGAGAGACAGAATAACAACAAAAAAATCCAGAAAAACGCATTTCAAAAAAGTTATAAGTTGATTTGCATTTTAATGAGGGAAATAAGCATTTGACCCCTTCGACTTAGTACTTGGTGTCAAAACCCTTGTTGGCAATCACAGAGGTCAGACGTTTCTTGTAGTTGGCCACCAGGTTTGCATACATCTCAGGAGGGATTTTGTCCCACTCCTCTTTGCAGATCCTCTCCAAGTCGTTAAGGTCTTTTTCAATGCCCTGGCTGAGGGAAGGAGGTTCTCACCCAAGATTTGATGGTACATGGCCCCATCCATCGTCCCTTTGATGCGGTGCAGTTGTCCTGTCGCCTTAGCAGAAAAACACCCCCAAAGCATAATGTTCCCACAACCATGTTTGACGGTGGGGATGGTGTTATGACTTGGGGTCATAGGCAGCATTCCTCCTCCTCCAAACACGGCGAGTTGAGTTGATACCAAAGAGATCTGACCACACCTGACCACAACACTTTCACCCAGTTCTCCTCTGAATTATTCAGGTAAACTTCAGACGGGCCTGTACACGCGCTTTCTTGAGCAGGGGGACCTTGCGGGTGCTGCAGGATTTCAGTCCTTCACGGCGTAGTGTGTTACCAGTTGTTTTCTTGGTGACTATGATCCCAGCTGCCTTGAGATCATTAACAAGATTCTCCCGTGTAGTTCTGGGCTGATTCCTCACCGTTCTCATGATCATTGAAAGTCCACGAGGTGAGATCTTGCATGGAGCCCCAGACCGAGGGAGACTGACAGTTTCTTCCATTTGCGAATAATCGCACCAACTGTTGTCACCTTCTCACCAAGCTGCTTGGCGATGGTCTTGTAGCCCATTCCAGCCTTGTGTAGGTCTACAATCTTGTCCCTGACATCCTTGGACAGCTCTTTGGTCTGGGCCATGGTGGAGAGTTTAGAATCTGATCGATTGATTGCTTCTGTGGACAGGTGTCTTTTATACAGGTAACAAACTGAGATTAGGAGCACTCCCTTTAAGAGAGTGCTCCTAATCTCAGCTCATTACCTGTGTAAAAGACACCTGGGAGCCAGAAATCTTGCTGATTGATAGGGGATCAAATACTTATTTCCCTCATTAAAATGCAAATCAATTTATAACTTTTTTGAAATGCATTTTTCTGGATTTTTTGTTGTTATTCTGTCTCTCACTGTTAAAATACACCTACCATTAAAATTATAGACTGATGATTGCTTTGTCAGTGGGCAAACGTACAAAATCAGCAGGGGATCACATACTTTTTTCCCCCACTGTAAAGATACTATACAAATAAGGATGATTACATATTATTTTTTTCTCATGGTAGGCTGCTCTCTGTTCTGCAGCTTTACTTTATGTTCTTTTGTTTTCGTCCGTATAATTACTGCTTGTGTATTTATTTCTTGTTGGGTGCTTTTCCTTGCACACTCTGTTTTTTTTTTTTTTCAACATGTTTTAAGTAATTAAATGCTTTTGAGTTTTGTATCCATCATCTTCCAAGTTTCCTTTTTGAGGCATCATGCTAAAACATGCAAAACATGCTAACGACAGCCATGATAATAACAGCAATGCTAAGTACAGCTTATCTATCGGCTACATCTTTAAGAAAGGCTTGACCATAAATGAAAACACTTCATTCATTCATTATTTCTGCAGTTAAACCTGCAACTTGGGCAACTGCATATGAACAGAATACATAACTAATGCTAGCTAGATATGTATGTTACATCCTTAATGGTGGTTTAATAACTATTTGAAAAACTTAATTACATCAAGCACATCTTTAACAACCAAGTTTCTTAGTCAATGTTAGCAAATGTTAGAACTGTTGGCCAAAGCTGATGCAATATTTGCTTTATTACTCCTGTTTTTGAAACTTTTCACCTCAGAGTAGGTAGGGCGTGATATGCTCATTTCAGGTATGAATGTGATGGTTTTGGAGTCGTGCCACTTGTCACTCCTTGATTCAAAGCACAGTGTGATCTGTACTCTTTGTTAATGTTTATTAACAGATACTTGGAAAATCCAGCTTGGTCTGATCGGCTACCAGCCAAAAGAGAAGCCAAGCTGGTAAGTGCTAGTACAGGAAAAGAACTTGTGAATTACTGCTACTAAAGCAACATTGAAGATAATAACATTGAAGAAAATAACAATGTTAGTTAGAAAGTCTTACTAATCAATTTAGTCAAGTTATAAGCAAGTTGGAAAATAACAGTAACAGTCAACCAAGCCACCAGTTTGACCAGCTCAGCCAGTCAAACCACCTGCCACCCCAATACCCACCAACTCCCGAAATGAATAATGTGCTTATCAAATTTTTTGTGCACTCCTGTTTTTCTCAAGTAAGGAGCACCTGTGTTCCTTACCCTGGAACCCTGCAATGCAGAACCTTCATTGCCCTGAAGTGATAAATGAAGAAAAAGAAAAAAATTTTCTGCTATAAATTCAATTCAATGTTAACTTCTATCCTGAAGTTTTTTGTGCAGTCTTTTTTTCTGCTCTACCTTCTTGCTCTCTCCAAGATTCACTGACACTGGCAGTAAAGATGATTTTTCTTAGGATATAGGATCTCCTGGGCATTTTCCAGACTGTATGCTTCAATAAATAAGAAAAAAGTCAAATATTAAGGGGTTATGCCCTTGTATCAAATTAAATCAAATAATAAAAAAAATCCAATTATCACATAATTTTAGTATTATAAAAAGTGGGTTAGCTATATTATTTGATTATGACAGATGCATTATTATTACAGACAAAGTGACCAAGGCCTGTTCCATAGGGATCTAGTAGCAGCCATGTGCTAGGTCATTTGTTTAACTAGGCAACAATAGATGACAGCTTTTTACTGTGTAATATTGCCATGTCATGCCCAATACACCCCTAACCATGTCATGTCTGCACCTTAGACATTCTGCCAGGTCCTAAATATGGTGGCAGAGCTTGTAAAAGCTGAAGCTATTACTAGAAAGACTTGGGTATTTGGAGCTTATAAAGGCTTTAACAGTTACCTTTGCTTACTTCAGGATACGGACTAAATAAAAGACTGAATACCTCAGCACCTAGTGTATGTTAAAAAAAAATCCGCAACATTGCTAGTAATACAAATCATAATCAAGCAGTCTTAGTGATGCATTTACTTGCACGACACATAAATGTATAAAAGTCATTTCAAGACCTTATTCTATCTAATTGTTTGCACCACAAATGTAATTTGCTTGAAGTATGATTAAAATGTTGAAAATCGTGAGAACCGCAGAGCATTTTAGGGGCTTCTAAAGCTTTCCCACATCTATGACCAGAAGTGAGCTGTCTAACAGTTTTCCTGGTTGCATTTCAAGAGTGTTGTTTCTGCAACAGACCTACAAGCCATCCATTATAAGTTCTTGCACACTCCAAAGTGCCTTACAAAGTGAGGGGGGGCAGTGATTTATTTCAGATTAAAAAAAAAAAACAAAAAAAACAACAACAACAACAGCAGCAGCATTGTTCTCTTATCTCTTTCCCTTGCTCTCTGCTCATGCTCTTGCAGTCAGGAATGAAAGCCATTCAGAGCTTAAACATGCTGCACAGCAGTGATCCCCCCCTTACTCTTTTCTTTTTCTTCTACTGCTTCTTCTTTGCAATCTTTCCTGGAGCAGTCACAGCCTTTCCTTTTTAATGTTTTCTTTCTTGACCGATTAAGTGTGACAGATTGGCAAAGGAACACATGATGAGAGTTCAGACGGCAGACAGGAAGAAGATCAGACATGTGATGCGATATTAAGGGGTCAGAAAGACTCTCAAGAGCTCCACCGCCCACACCAACATAGACACGATTTAATTTCCACCATATGATCCATTCAGCCATTACTGAGGAAAAACACAATCTTGTCCTGACATTATCTGTCATTTAGGAATTGGGATATCAAAGAGAGGGAAACATGTCAGATGTAAAAGCTTCAATTCTTGATATTCAAAAGTTGATATACAACAGAAGCACAGGTGTGGGAAAATGTTTTGAGAAATTTTGAGTTCTTGTGCTTGTGGAAATGTTCACTATTTCTTATTAGTCATTTTAACAGTATTTGATGAACTAACTTCCACTACAATTCAGATTATAAGGGTTGAAAATGGGATGTGGCTGTTTATTTTACAGAAAGGTATTAATATGCCTAAATATTCCACATTATCATTCCATGCTTACTTCTCTGTTGTCTCTTAAATATGTTAAACTATATATAGAGTGCAAAATTGTTATTCAGAATAATGGTCCACATTATAATTAATTACAATACAACATTAAATGTTTAAAAATAACAGTAAGCCACAGTAAAAGTACACAGAAATCACTGTGGTGGATTTTGAAATGTTGCTTTTTGTGGTTGTGAAATTCCTTGATCAGATATGGTGATATAACAATGTGACTCATTTTAGCTACATAAGGTTTCTATTAAGGCAATGCATAATGCTCATGCAGAATACAAAATAAACAAAAGGGCATGGAGACTTCACCATGACCACACACAATACATTCTGTCATTACTATGGAAGAACACAATCTGACACTCTGACACCATCTGTCATTTTGAGACGGAGATATCAAAGGTAGAGAAACATGTCAGATTTAAGTGCCTCAATTGGAAGTGAAGGCTCGCTATCTACTCTGATTTGATTAGGTCACAGTGACGCCATTCTTCCTAACCAACATAAAGGAAACAGTTGCTACTGTTTTGACTGATAGCAAAGCATATGTTTAATTAACTTGTTGCATTACATTTTTGCAGGAGATATGTGTGTGTGTATTAGGGGAGTAACACAATGCCACTATCTGTATCTCAATCTGTTTAGTGCTCGAAGTATCAGCATCTGTATTCGGAATTTAACTCAAAGTGGGCATGGCCCAAATAGGAAGGTTTTTTTTTTTCATCTCTGATTTAAAAAAATATTAAATATGAACCCTAGTATTATGCCAATGGAAACACTGGAAAACACTGATTTTCCTCCCAATTTCTCAATGTATTAATGAAACAGTTTGGTAGTACATATCTAATACTAAATTGTTTCAAAAATTACAACAAAATCTAAGATAAAACAAAGGCAACCTGAGTAAACACAAAACAGTTTTTAAATGATAATGTAATTTATTGATGCAAAAAGGTTATCCAATACCAACTGGGCCTGTGTGAAAATGTATTTGCCCCTGTAGTTACTAATTCCCCAAATCTATGAAACTGCATTCATAATGGGGTTCAGCTGCACTTGAAAGAAATTCCAGAAATGTTGAAGAAAAAGGTGATTGAAATACATGAGTCTGGGAAGGGTTACAAAGCTATTTCAAAGGCTCTGGGACTCCACAGTGAGAGCCACGGTAGTGAACCTTCCCAGAAGTGGCTGACCTTACAAAATTCCTCCAAGAGCACAGCAACAACTCATCTAGCAAGTCACAAAAGAGCCAAGGACAACATTAAAAGAACTACATGCCTCTCTTGCATCAACAAAGGTCACTGTTCATAACTCCACTATCAGAAAGACACTGGGCAAACCTTTTGGGAGACTGTTCTGTGGATTGATGAGTCGAAAGTGGAACTGTTTGGAAGACAGGGGTCCTTCAGGGCCTGGCAACTTGCAATAATTGAGAAAAACATGAATTCTGCTCTCTACCAGAAACTAATAAAGGAGAATGTCCGGTCTTCAGTTTGTAAGTTGAAACTCAAGCGCAACTGGTTTGTGCAGCAAGACAATGAACCAAAGCATAGAAGTAAATCCTAGTCCTAGAAGTAAGTGAAAGACTGATCTCCAGTTATTGGAAGTGTGTGGTTGCAGTTATTGCTGCTAAAGGTGGCACAACTAGAGTTTAAGTTTAAGGGGGCAATTAGTATTTTCACATGTGTTTTGGATAAATTTTTGCTTCAATAAAAAACAAAAAACAAAAAAAAAACTGTATTGTGTGTTTATTCACAATATATATATATATATATATATATATATATATATATATATATATATATATATATATATATATATATATATATATATATATATATATCTGGCACCAAGACGTTAGCAGCAGATCCTTTAAGTCCTATAAATTGCGAGGTGGGGCTTCTATGGATTGTACAGGACATCCCACAGATGTTTGATCAGATTGCGTTCTGGGGAATTTGGAGGTCAAGTCAACAACTTGTCATGTTTCTCAAACCATTCCTGAACAATTTTTGCAGTATGTCCTGGTGCATTATCCTCACTAAATGAGGCCATTGGGGAATACCGTTGCCATGAAGGAGTGTATTTTGTCTGCAATAATGTTTAGGTAGGTGGTATGTGTCAAAGTAACATCCACATGAATGCCAGGACCCAAGGTTTCCCAGCACAACATTGCCCAGTGCATCACACTTCCTCCACTGGCTTGCCTTCTTCCCATAGTGCATCCTGGTGCCATCTCTTCCCCAGGTAAGTGCCGCACACGCACCCGGCCATCCACATGATGTAAAAGAAAATGTGATTCATCAGACCAGGCCACCTTCTTCCATTGCTCCATGGTTAAGTTCTGATGCTCACGTGCCCATTGTAGGTACTTTCAGCAGTGGACAGGGGTCAGCATGGGCACTCTGACCGGTCTGCGGCTACTTAGCCCCATATGCAGCAAGCTGCGATGCACTGTGTGTTCTGTGTTCCTTTCTATCACAGCCAGCATTAACTTTCTCAGCATTTTGTGCTACAGTAGCTCTTCTGTGGGATCGGATCAGATGGGCTAGCCTTCGCTCCCCATGTACATTAATGAGCCTTGGGCGCCCATGACCCTGTCACTGGTTCTCCGGTTGTCCTTCCTTGTACCACTTTTGGTAGGTACTAACCACAACATACCAGGAAGGCCCCACAAGACCTGCTGTTTTGGAGATCCCCTGACCCTATTGTCTAGCCATCATAATTTGGCCCTTGTCAAAGTTGCTCAGATCCTTATGCTTGCCCATTTTTTCTGCTTCCAACACATCAAGCTCCAGAACTGACTGTTCACTTGCTGCATGATATATATCCCAACCCTTGACAGGTGCTTAGATTAGTTACTATGTAATAATATATCAAACTTGGTCATTTGTGCTTTACAATCCAACATGCTTAGTAAGTACTAGTAATACATTTTGCCTCAAGTATTTGAAGTTATCACATACCCGTACTAGATAAAATACTACTCCTAATACAGTGCTACAGTGCTAGTAAATTCTCAGAACTGGTGAGAAGATGATGATTAATTTTCTATAGCAGCCCTGACAGTAATTTTAAGTATAGTATAAGATTTGTATGCCTATTTCTAGATATTTCTACTCATTGGAATCTTGAAATTGTTGAATTCTATTGGCAGATAATTTTACATATTTCAACCGTTCATTTGTAGAAAGAAGCAAAACTATCTACCAATAGAACAAGATGATTGTTAGAGTCGTCCTCTCTATGCTACTCGCAAAAAGCTAGCGAGTAGCGTACTTCCGCATTCCCCGCATTCCATTCACAGACTCAGTTGGACTTTCCCCATTCATAGACTTTGGTTTTGTTTACTCCGCCATGTGCTCCTTTGTTTTGGTTTACGTCATGTCTCCGCCTCTATGTGTTTATTGGTTCTCTGTTTTTGGTTCATGTCATGTCTCCGCCCGTTTGTTCATTGGTTTATTGTTTATTGCTTCATGATTAGTTTCAGGTGCTTTGTGTTTAACTCTCCTTATTTAAACCCCGTTGTTTCCCTGCTTCGGCGCGGAGTATTATAGTAACTTAAATGAAGAGTATGGTCTGTGCGTTTGCACTCTCCTCACGTTTCCTGGACCATGGACCCTTTCCTCGATATTGGTTTGGATTAATGCTTCGTTCTTTGTGGATTAATTACCTTGTGGATCAAATACCTTGTGGATTTATTACCTTGTGGATTATTGTTTGTTTTTGACCCTGCCTTTGTGTTGCGTTTTTTCCCTGTCCGGATACTTTTGGTTACTTTCTTAATAAACTGACTTTTCCCCAGCGCATGCATCCAGCTCCCCCTTTGTGTGTGTCATCCGTAACAATGATGTTAAGTTTGAAATTAGTTAATATGTCTAGAAATAGGCCTCATGGTCTTATATTTGTTATATAATGATCTCATAGTGAGAACTCAACTTATAATGAGTTTGTTTTCTTTATTTGAGTTATCTTCACTTGCTAAGCTATCATTTTTTTCAGTGATATGGTGAAGCTTTCTGTAAAGACATTACTTTGTAACAGTCAGAACTAAAGCTGTTCTTTAAAGTTTCCCATCAATAATCAATTCTGCTTCATGACAGGCCGCATCACACCAGCCTCATTGTTGATTATATAACTATTACAGCACATCCTGTCATGTGTTATTCATTACCTAACTCATTTGTAAGAGAAAAATATAACCCAGAGTACATTGTAGGTTTCTGATTTTGACATTGTGGTCATACTGGCTTTCAATATAAGTGAATCAGTGCTTGGCCACATGTACCATCTCAACAATATTAACTGGTTGCTGCTGAACAGTTACTAAGCTTGAGTCATGACAATATTTAACACTTCTGCACATTAAAGACATCTCTAACCAACATCATATGATGCTTTATTAGGTAGTTATAGCCCCACAGACCATCAGAAACTGGTCTAAGAATAAGGATGAAAGGGCTCACATAGGCAGGGGTGCCAGACTAAAGTTGTAGAGGGCAACTGAATCATGAAAGCAAGTGACCTTCCAAATAGGTTTATGAGTCTACAAACCCTGACCCTGACAGTGAAAAATGCCCTAGTAAAATTATGAAATAGTTGGGGCTAAAGAAGTTATTATATCTGGCACGGGGAAAAAAGAGAGCCCAGGGCCACATGTTGTCAAATGAGCCATCAAAGGCTGAGGGTTAGGCTTCACTCTGATTGAATGTGAAGCTTACAGGGCCAGAAGGAATGGGAAGAGAGAAAGAAAGAAAGAGAGAGTAGTAGAGTCATGAAGTTTAGTTTATCCTCAGGGACTTGTAAAAGGACAAAGAACTCAAGGAAACATTATATGTAGGAAGGCATTGGTGGATCAGAGGTTCAGATGTACCTCCATAAATAGGCTGCTTACATTCAAATAGTTGTTTGAATGATGTTCATCATTAGAAGGAAATTATAAGGCAAATGTCCAGCCTGAGACAGCATTGAGCATGCCAAAGGAAGTGTCTGAAAGTCTGGCTTTTGGATTTAGAACAAGACTCCACTTAAAATGGGTTTCATTTTGAATTAAATTGGTGTAGTTTATAAACTTAAAAAAAAAAAAAAAAATCAGTGAAATCATTATCAAGTGGCCATTTTATCAGGTCAATGCACCTAGATCTAAGTATACAATTACCATCTGTTTCTATGCACAATGCGCCAGTCCCTTTTTTAACCTGTTCATCACCTCAGGAACCGACCAGACTATTCTCAGCACACCAGAGACAATTACATGGTAGTGGCATCTTGGTGAGTATTGAACATCACTGCTGGGATGAGAACAGTCCAATTGCCAAAAGTATCAACAGCCATGAAGACCTAGAGGATGAGCAAAACTCAAACTGTCCATGGAAAATTAGATTTATTCTCCAAGGGTTCACATATGAGAACTAACAAAGTAGGTTTTTCTAATAAGTGGTGAGTAGTGCTTTAAAAACCCATAGCAATGCTGCAGAGCCTCATAGACCAATACTGGCACCACACATACTAGCATAGCATTACACAATGTTAGTGTCATTGTTTTGGGTGAAAACTGTCCAAATCTAAAAAAAAAAAAAAAAAAATCTGGTCTTCCGATAGTCATCACTTTCAAGTAGAAGAAGACTGAGACATTGTGCATAGCAACACATTTGTAAATCAGTAAGTGTTCACCAACCAGGGGCAGCTATATGGTTCAACTTTACAGAAATCTCATTAGATCTAAATCCCTAATGAGCAAGCCAGAGTTGACAGTGTCGAGGAAAAAAAAAACTTCCTGAAATATAATAAGGAAGAAACCTTGAGAGGAACCAGACTCAAAAGGAAACCCATCCTTTTCTGGGTGACAGCAGACAGTTGGATTTTGATATACAGGTATACAGTGAAGAGGGAAAAAGTGCAACATGGATAGAAAAGATCTTGGATTTCTTTTTGTACTTACAGTAAATTACCTTGACTTAATTATGACCATGCATAATCCATTCCATGATGAAAAGGGCATAATTTTGTACAAATCCTTCTGAGCCACATGTTCTAAAATACACCACTTTGACATGAATGGTTACTTTGGAAGTAAGCAGGTGGTAGAGCATCAACATGCCAGGAGATTTGATATGCCAAAATAAGCTTGAGTGAAATACGTGGTCTTTCCAATACAAGAAATGGGGCTCATTTATCAACTGTGTTTAAACATCTGTCACAAGGATCAAGGAAGTATGCGTATTTATTTTATTTCTAGTAGTTTTCTCTTTCTGTCTCTTTCTCTGTTTCTCCCTTTGGTACTCAGAAATATATAAAACAGCACAGGCCTACATATTGCAGATGAAGTCAATTTTGCGGTTTTGCACTTTTGGGAGTTTTACAAAACCAAAGTAGGCTGTCAACCATAATTTTGTGGCAGCTGCCAAATCGAGTACAACTTTTTCATGCAGTCAGTAGTTCTTTAGGTTTATGCAGGACTCCAGAAATGGCCTACTGACAGTTTGGATTTGAACTGAGCAGCGCACTGAGAACAAAACTACATGAGTAATTGATAGCTGCTTTGTTGTGTAGCCATTCAATTGGGAAGCATGAGGCGATCCAAATGAAAATGGATTGTGCTTTGAGTAAAGTAGACAGAGTGGCACTTTAGCAGAGGGCAGTGTTTTGTGTTGAGATAGAGGCTAATGAGATGGTTAGAGCAGGGAGTCCCAGGACACAGCATGTCAAGACTAATCCTGGCCAAGCTGCAGTCTCTGATGTGATTCTCTCTCTCTCTTTCTCTCTCTCCCTCTCCCTTCTTCTGTTTTCTTGTTCGTCTGCCTGACCGATGGGATTCTTCCTCACTGTCACTCCTGCCAATACCAACTGACATAATGTTGCCTGGGGCAGCTAGGGTAATGTTACAGTACCGGTATGAGAACACAGAAGAAGAATGAAATAGAGAGGAAAATGCTCCGTGGCTGACATTAAAGATGACATCTCACTTATTGGCTTTGTCCTCTCATCTCCTGTTTCTCTCGCCTTGTCCTTGTCTTTGAAGCCTCAGGTGTACAAGCCCCTGTTGGAGTGGGGAAGCAATACAGACAGACACGCACAAAAACATAACATCTATGAAAAAAACTGTCTTTACATCAGTCTTCTGAGATTTACCAAGCTGCTTAATGAGTTTGTGTTTTCTGACAAATCTTCAAACACGATAAAAGGAGAAGATGCCTGATAGCAGAGATGAGACTGTTCTATGAAAGCCTCTTTCAGCATATGCTTGGCTCATCAAAGTCTCTCAAATCTATTTTAGCCTACTGGCTTCTCTGATTCCTGCTTTTCCAGCCCCATGATAAACTTTGAAGCGCTGAAGAAAAAACAAGAGAGACGCACATCTCTGTCAGCAGTTTCAGGCCGACTGAGAGGCCCTAAGCTACCAGCCATTTTATGACGAGGCCTGTAGCGTAATTAATTCAGAACCTGCTTATCGTCTGCTGTCTCAGTGGTACAAAGTCATGCTTTGACAGCCCTTGTCTTGTCGCGTCTCTTAGCTCTTCATCTAGTCTTCCCTAAGCTGCCTGGGAGTATACAAGCCCAGACTCTTTGAAAGGCAACAACTGAAACCGTATCCTCCAATGAAAAAAGATGAGCTGGAGGGGATGCGGGTGACTTGGAGGCTGGGCACGAACTGTCAGCGGAGGTGAAGTTTCACACACTGATCCACTCACTCTTCACTCTTCGAGGGGTGAATTTGAGCAGATCTGAAGGGAACAAGCCACTGATTTGTTCTCATACTTCCCACACACATTCTCATCTCCCCTGCTGATTTCTTTTCACACTCCTCACACACCCTCATTTCCCCCTTACTCACCTTGGTTTATATCCTCCTAGTTTGTATTCGAGTGTGTCATGTTTGTATATCCTCACAGCGACAGATGTGCATCACTTAATATTACAACAAAATGACTTACTTGTAATGGAACACATGCCCATTCTTTATATTATGTAGCAGGCAGCTAGCAGGCTCGGTTAACTCTGGGTCACAAGGGCACGTTGGCTTTGAAGTGCCAATCAATAGCAACAGGCAATGACAGCAGCCCACATATCACTCACAAGCCTTGTTTGTTGTTGTTGTGTTGGTGCAAATGAAGCGCCTATGCACCTTTTGGAATGGTAAAGTCACCCAGCAGGGAACGTTAGCTCGGGGAGGAGCTGAAACACTGCTAGCAGGAGCCTGTTCTCAGTGGGGGACTGGTGCAGACTCACTCCTCCCTCTGATCATGCCATCTGTCAATCACAGAGCAGGGCCGCCCAAACAGGACGTCCAGTGGCCCAGTGGCCTTTTGGTGGCCATACCAGAGGGGAGGTCAGAAGTTCAGATGGAAAAGAGGAAGAGAGGAGATGCAATGACAGAGACTGATGGTTACAGATTGGCTAATGGTTCTAGCTTTCTAAAACATACATAGACCCTGTAAGGAATCCATCAGAAGGATAAACCAAATAACTCATTAAGGTACTTAAATTTTTAGCATCTGGATGACAATTTAAAGGAACAACTGGTGCATGGGAGATATTTTCCTTGCATGGTTTGGTCCACCTGATCCCTTAATCCACACCAAGTTCTTCTGACTGATCACCTTTATCCTAGGAAACTTCTAACCTCACAGGAGTTGGTTCGTCTAGGATTACTCTGCCCCCATCCACAGAGGTGGGGAGAGGGCTCACTGAATGCTTTGATGAGTAGGAAAATGATATACATAAATTATATACTATGGTCATCACAGGTACCGGATCTCAAACCAATTCAACACAAAAATGCTCCCAAAACAACAGTGCTCTCCACTTCCATCATAAAGAATGGTGTTCATCCTTCCAGTAAAGTTCCAGAAAATTGTAGAACCGATGCTGAGGTGCGTACAGACAGTTGGCCAAATAAAAGAAAAAATCAACATGGATATACATACACACAGGTCAAAGATGAGTGGTGTATGATTGTGTGTGGAAAAAGATTTCCACACCATGGTCATCAGAGTGCAAGTGTATAACAGGAGATGGCATGAGCTTGGCACAGGAGCAGTTGGATCAGCTTTGCTTTGGTTCATGCTGCCAATGGGAATCTTTTGACTGGCTCTCCACTTGCATGTCCCTTTTACAAATACATGTCTCCAAACTTAGAAGGCATTCTAAAGCCTATATATATTCTAAAAGCGCTATATAAATGTAACTAATTATTAATTATTATTATTATTTCACATAAACACATCTGTTTACTAAGCATAAGGGGAATCTGGAGTACAAACGGAATTTGTGTTTTGGAATGCAAAATATAATAAGCTGCGCAGTAGTTCCATGTGATCAGAGAAATGTCAGGTAGTCCACATGGTGTCGGGAAGCTCAATTTGTATGACATGTTAATGAAAGGTATTCTTAGTGACATTAGTAAATGAAGTGTAGGTGTAAAACAAGTCTGCGCATGTATGAATTTGAACAATGTTTTCATGAGATCAGGTTCCAGTAGGTATACTTTTATGATAGTATCAAATTCATCTGAAGGCAGAATGTGTTTTCGAGTCATCATACCGTATGATGATTCATACAGCAACATTTTTGGTATATTATTAATTCATTTAGTGTAGTATATCTAAATAAGCTGTAAGGTTGCTTAGTTAAGGTGCATTCATCTTCAGTCAGAGCTTTATCCTGTCAGGGTTGTGGTGGATCCCGGGCCTATTCTTCATGTATACTTCAGGTACTTTTAAGAACAACCATGATAAGAGTTCTGATGACAAACTATGCAGTCCTTCCAGAATTTCGCAGTTTTGCGATTGCAGAAATAATGCAAAATCAAGCAAACTCCACAATATTCGGAGGAGCTTGCAATTTTTCAAAATTACCACAGATTCAGCCAAAGCCCTCTTCGATTCATGTGCGTCGAACATGAGTACAGCTAAAAGGTCTCTTTTACCACCAAACATCACTGTGAAAGACCGTGCAAAACAATTTCATGCAATTGCAATTTCGCCAATTCCAGTAGTTTTCCGCAAAAAAAAGCATAAACAATTCAGCAAATTGCATTGCAAATTTTGAAAAAAGCCGCAGCAAAATCAAGCATTTTTGGCCGCAACAATCACAAAAAAAAAACTCTGCGAAATCCTGTACAGATTGACTATGGATACAAATGGCTGTTAAATATTACCTATCTACAATACAAGCAATTTAATCACTTTTGTAAACATGTTCCAGTGTGGGAGTGACAATTTGGTCACCATGTTTGTCAAACCTTTCATAGAATTCTAGTCTGGTTAACAGAATTATGGGATTGCCTACAACGTGGTGGCTTCGAATTTATGGCACCTTCATATGGCTGGATTTTGATTGGGACAGTCCTTTGAACATACTGAGACCTAAAGTTATTAAAGAGTTTTGATAACACTGATAAGTTATGAAGGCACATCTTTTTTTTCCTCAAGAGAGGCTATTTAGATGGATTGTACTATTTAGTTCAGTCATAACTGTGGACTGTGCCATGTGCGTATTTGTAGGATTATAAGTAACTGAATTACTGCAAGTACAAATACTATACACCAGTGGTCACCAACCCTGTTTCTGGAGATCTACCTTCCTGATGACTTTAACTCCAACCATAATCGTGCCCACCTTACCAGCTAATCATTGCCTAAATAAGTTCTTAATCAACTAAAACAGGTGTGTTAGATTTTGGTTTTAGGAGAAACCTGCAGGAAGGTAGATCTTCAGGAACAGGGTTGGTGACCACTGCTATACACCTTTTGCTTCTCTTAAAGTAATATCCATTTTGTTGGAGTTTTGCAGAAAGCTATTTGGTGAATAAAATGCACCCCAAGCCCAAACTTTAAAAAGTACACGTCACATCACATATGAAATGCATGAACCCCTAAAACTCAATTTGATGGTATCTATTCTTTAAAATAAGTCTGATCTTTCTCAGAGTGGCCCTCATTCAGTTAAGCTTTTCATCTCTTCTCACTTCCATGCTGTTTGCGTTTCGTGTTAGGTCATTGTTGTTGGGGTTAATTCGATTCATATGTGTTGAGGGAATCCAGGTTGTGTCCATGTTGTTCTAAGGTAAGTGAGTTGTCTGAATCTACAAACCAACCGTCCTGTCTTTGTGTGAAGGAGGTAATTGGATTACTTTCATACACACACATACACACGTGCATGTCATCAGTAATATGTCATGGGTGCCAATGCTGTTTAAGATTCGACTGCCCTAGTGGGTGCCTGCAGTCAGTGAAATATATGAAAGAGTGTTTTGTCTAAGTAGATACTTGTGTGTGTGTGTGTGTGTGTGTGTGTGTGTGTGTGTGTGTGTGTGTGTGTAGTACATTCCTACAAAGTTCACTGAGAAGGCAGACCCTGTGGCACTGAGTTGGGAAAGTTCATAAATTAAAGGGCTGACAGGAATAGAACACACACACACACACACACACACACACACACACACACACACACACACACACACACACACACTTGACTAATGGCTTTTGTGCCATGACAGAACCAGTTGAGCAGGTAGTAAAAGGGTCAGTGCTGAATGAAGACACACAACTTTCTCATGGTCTTTTTGTATGCGCACACTTCCTGTTTGTCTGAAGGACTCACTGAATAGACCTCCTGTAGCAGCATGAACCTTCAAAAGTGTACTGTTCATACAAGCAGTGTTAGTTTATCCAGTTTTTAGGGCTAAGAAACATCTTTCATGTATGTGTGCATGTGTGTGTGTGTGTGTGTGTGTGTGTGTGTGTGTGTGTGTGTGTGTGTGTGTGTATGTGTGTGTGTGTGTGTGTGTGTCTGGGAAAAGAGCAATGAGCTGCCACTTTGCAGAATAGATCACTGTTTGTTGTCTCACCTGCTCAGCTGGAGCTGGACTTTGATGGCCTCTGTGCGTGCGTGTGTGTGTGTGTGTGTGTGTGTGGGTGTGTGTGTGTGTGTGTGTGTGTGTGTGTGTGTGTTTTAGGAGGAACTCAATGACTCAGTGACTGACAGAGTGAGTTCGGAGCGGGGTCATGGCACGGACAGACTGTAGGGTCAAAAGTTTACAGCCGCATGTGACCGATAGACTGATTAACACAATGACGTACTCATGAAGTAATTATTCCCAGTTCTGTTTAATCCCTTAATGCCTCACTTTATTACTCACTTATTCCTCTTAAAATTCAGTATCTACTATAAATTGTTGAGTAACTACAACAAATCTAGTATGAAAAAGTATGAAGTTATGAGAACGCTGAGTGTAAGTCACGTCCTAGGAGTGTAAGGAGTTAAATAAATTCTAGATTTAATTGATTCGTAAAGCGCTCTTGCTCTAGCTCTTTCTCTTTGTGGACCGACCTCCTTAGTTACAACCCTCAATAAAAACTGTAAAATGAAAGCCAGGTGTGTGTGTGTTTCTCTGGCCTGAGGTTAGCAGAGAGGGCAGTGTCAGGGTTAGGGCAAAATGAGAGTGATCAGAGTGCAGGTTTGTTAGCGCAGACTCAGCCTTGGGGTAGTCATGAGTTCAGCGGAGGTTCAAAGGTTATTTAATGGTTACGTTTCTTACTTATGTACATGCAGCCACATTTAGAAACTTATTTCTTATTTAGACCTTGTGAAAACTTCATTGAACAGCAAGGCTTTTACCTTTTTATTTATTTATTTATTTTTTAAAACTCCGTAGTTAATATCTCTGGTCATATTGCGGATGAGTCATCAGAAACACTCACTCAAAAGGTATTTTTCTGTAAACTTTTATCAAAATGCAACTGACTTTTGCTTGCCTTCTGATTTTTCATCTCATCACCTAATAAAACAGTATTAATCAGTAATAATAAAACTGATTGATCCAATATGTAATGTTTCACCTCCCTCTAAAAAACATTGATAAAAACTCTAAGCTTTTTCACTCTACACGCCACTATACAGTAAATTCTTTAAGATTTCACATTGTCTTTAACCTGTATGATGTTGGCAGCTCCAGATTTACATTCCTCACTCTCGTAACTACATACCGTCTATCTATCTATCTATTAGTTTCACTTAGCTTTATGAATGTTACATGCTGGTGCTATGTACAGTATGTTCTGAAATCACAGTGAGAGGACATTCAACAACCTACAGTGTATATTTGGTTCCCTGTTGGTCTTACATATTAAAAACATTTTGACAATTGCAGGAAGATGTTCTTACATTTACATTTATGGCATTTGGCAGACGCCCTTATCCAGAGTGACTTACATTTATCTCATTTATACAACTGAGCAGTTGTAGGTTAAGGGCCTTGATCAAGGGCCCTGCAGTGGCAGCTTGGCAGTGCTGGGATTTGAACCTTCTGATCAGTAGTCCAATGTCTTAACCACTGAACTACCACTGCCCTGTTGTTTCTAAAAATGTTCTGATGATGACATTTGTACAGTTAATAGAAACCGATAAAATTGAAGATGGCATTTTTTAGCTGTATTTTGTTAACCACCTCCTTGGTTGGGGGGTCGAATCCCGCAGAGTTTGCATGTTCTCCCTGTGCTTCGGGGGTTTTCTCCGGGTACTTCGGTTCAAAGTTCAAAAGACATGTGATGTAGGTTGATTGGCATTACCAAATTGTCCGTAGTGTGTGAATGTGTGTGATTGTGCCCTGCAATGGAGTGGCACCCCAACCAGGGTGCCTTGTGCCCCAAGTTCCCTGGGATAGGCTCCAGGCACCCCTGCGACCCTGTGTAGGATAAGCGGTACAGAAAATGGATGGATTGTCTAGCCCAGATGCTCATTCCTCTCAAAATTACACTCTTGTGTGTTGTAAAGCGACCTTGAGTGTGTAGAAAGGCGCTATAAAAAAATAAACTTATTATTATTATTATTATTATTATTATTATTATTATTATTATTATTATTATTATCACTCTTAGAAAGAAATCTATGTTAAGTCTACGATACAAGTTTTTCTGTCTCGGAGGGTTCCAAGCACAGTCCTTTTAAGAATCTAAGAACACTTCTAAGGCCCTCTTCTAAAGGTTTGTATATGTAAAAGACATGTAAACTTGATAACACTCACCAAAAAAACATACAAGCTAATGTACTAGCAGGATCTACCGAAGATTACATGTTTTAAATGTGGCCATGTGTATCTAAAAGTGAAAAATACAGGGAAGAATCAATGCAAAATCCTTATAGCACACACAAGATGATTGTGTGCACAAATTAATACTACTGAAAGGCAGGTATAATATTAGCAGAAGCCTGTTTCCACCAGATGAAGACAGAGTAAAATCACTCACAAGGTTTTGATGAGATGGTTTATCAAAATTATGTCTCCATATCTCAAAATAATCAAAAATGGCTTCTTAAAATGATGACTTAAAATGAATACAACAATGGCAATAGATATTCACAACACTTTCTCAACTCAAGTTTCATTCACTCTTCCCTACGAACAGAACATGCACTCCTTTGTTTTGCATTCATGTTTTATTCTGTATAGTTTTTCAAAGCATCTCAACGTGAAATCAAATTAAATCAATGTTTTATTGGATACACAATTATGCTTCCAGTTTTACTTGCCACAGCTATCAAGAATAAATAGCACATGCAACAACCACATTTGCATATTGTTTTCTAACCCTACTTTGCACATGACGCAATTCACAAAAAATAATCTTTGTAAATCTCCTGCAACACACCTACATTTCTGCATGCTTAATTTATTCCCCTGCACATACAAAGTAGCACATTATTTGGAATCATAAAACAGGGCCTAAGTGTGAACATACTTTTTTCTTTAAATTAATTTCATTGTAATTACTGAATAACACATAATAGTTAAGATTAATAACTAAATAATAAGATTTGATTTTAACGTGTGAAAGTAATTTATTTATTTATTTATTTATTTTTTGCCAAAGTAAATTTCGAAACATTTCACATATTCCCACTTGAAGCATCTCTGGAACAGATCAGCGGCAAATTGCTGCTGTTTATGGAGCTGTCAGGCAGATTGGCCACAGCCAGCATCTGAAAACACACGCTTAATATTTATTAGACGTTACACTCAGGGAATAGTCTTTAACTTGGCGACAGGCCACACTTAAGATCAGTTTGTAGTAATAAGCAAGTGCTCCTAATGCCGTTTCACGTAGGAAGAAAATGAGAACGCAAAGCGCAGCTCTCCTTGTTGTGACAAGAGAAGACGAAAGCAGACTTTTGCTCCCAGCCCTCAAGTTCGCATGATTGAGGTGAAACTGCCAATAAATTACAAGCAAATTATCCACTTTCGAATGAGAGATTCACCCCAGACAACCTTCTTCGAGTGCAATATTTCAAGCTAATGACTGACATTAACATTGATGTAATAGTGGTTTCTAACTCTCCAAAAGAAGTCTGACTGGCAGGCAGAAACTTAGAAATGGAACAAGATGTGCAGATGCGTGTCTGACCTGAGAGAGAGCAAGAGAGAAAGGAAGAAAGAGAAAGGAAGAAAGAGAAAGGAAGAAAGACTGACTGACAGAAAGATTTAAGTGGAAAGAGGGAGGACGTGAGAGACAGGGTGAGGGAGAAGCAGACGTGAGAGTTGAGAGACAAGAAAGACAGTCAAGTCTTCAGCTGGGATGTAGGCGTTCTTCAGTGACAGCTATAATTCTCCAGCCTACAGAATTCCATCAGCACTGTAGTCGTGTTAAAGCTGTGCCGTAGGGGCTTGGGCCCTTTCAAGTCAGCCTCTCTGACAGGTAGATTTATGAGGGCTGAAATTTGGACAGATCACACGTCAGTCAGGTCGGCCTGTCAAACTGTCAGTACACTGCCTCGCCTACAGGGGCCAAGGATTTCACACAACTCTTCGACAAGGACAAAGTTTATTCATGCACTCACACAGACACTCTGTCTCTCTTACACACACACACACACACACACACACACACACACACACACACACACACACACCTGTTTTAACTCATATCTGTCAAGCAGGGTTAAGGCATTACATACACAGATGTAAGAAGGAATGACAGAATGAAAACAACATGTTTAAGTGAACAGATAAATAATACAGATGAACATAAACACACGCATGAAAGAAAGCAAGCAAGAAAGAAAGAAAGAAAGAATAAAAAGGACAAAAAAGATGAGTGAATTCACTTGACATCATAAGAAAGAAAGAACGAAAAAAAGAAAGAAAGAAAGAAGGGGAGTGACTAAGAAAAATAACCTAAAACGGATTATCAAAGAAGGGGTGAATTAACTTCAAATCAAAAGAAAGAAAGAAAGAAAGAAAGAAAGAAAGAAAGAAAGAAAGAAAGAAAGAATAAGAATTTTAAAAAAAAAAGATTAAAAAGGAAGGGGTGAATTAACTTCAAATCATAAGAAAGTAAGAAAGAAAGAAAACAAAAAATTTGACATCATAAGAAAGAAAAAGAAAGAAAGAAAGAAAGAAAGAAAGAAAGAGTGTGTCTTTGAAACAAAGATGATTTAAAGATTTTTTGAAGACTGGTGATAACAGTATCAGTATTCATAAGAAACCTTTAGAACCAAAGAAAGAAAGAAAGACAGAAAAAAGAAAGTACAGCAAAGAAAGAGTGGATGTTTGAAACAACAAAACTGCACAGCACTGAAGTGAGAGAAAGAAAAGAGAGAGGGACAGAGTGTGGCAGGCTGCTGGGGGATGTCTTTCAGCAGCACATCTGCATGTGGTATTTGAGAGCTGATTAGTCATGCTGACGTTGTGCGGAGATAAATCTATCACCCAGAGGAACACAAACACTCGGAGAAATGAAAGGAAGCGAGGTGACACGGCTCTGCTGTTTCAATAAATCACTGAGACGTGATTAAAACCATGCGCCCGGGTGATGAGAGAGGCTGCAAGTGCGAGGTGAGCGTTTTCTCATGGACACAGCGCTGTCCAACTGGGCTCGCCTGCTAAAGTGGCTATGGGAAAAAGTGACGGGGGAACTGTCTCTCTCTCTCTCTCTCTCTCTCTCTCTCTCTCTCTCTCTCTCTCTCTCTGTTTCGACACTCCTGTCCCTGCCAAGGTTCTTTGTTAGACTTGTCCTCTAGTCCTGTTCAAACAATAACAACAGTCTGTATATAATCAGAGTCTTATGTTGAATAGTTGCTTAAACCCAAGTCGTTCCTGTGAGGGTTGACTTGCTAAAGGTCAAACATTTTATTTTAGGCATCAAAAGACACTTTGAAGAGATATTTACATCATAATTAAGTTTAAGTTTTTTTTCCTGTCGTGGAAGTCTGCGTGATAAGGTGAAGATTGTATTCCAATAGAGCCTTGTTACACACCCGTCTCTCGCAAAAGTCGTTCTGTCTAGTGAAAGGAAAGAGTGGGAGGAAAGTGGCTGGGGAGGCGGATGAGGAAATGGAGGGATGATAAATAATGACGAGGAGGTCAGAACAGAGGGAGAAGAAAGACGAGACATGCTGCTAGATTGCTTTAGTTGAGATATATTATATAAAACGGAGACAAGAATTTATGAAGGCCCACCCACACGTCGATGACAAAATCAAGAATTTTAGATTGTAACCATATCCCAAGACTGAAGGGCAGAAAGGTTTAATATCTTTGCTAGTGTCAAGTGCAGTCTCTATAGATCGTTATCATTCATGCTCAGAGCAATAACAGACAAGCCAGGACAAGTAAGTGTTCCCCTTAGGGAGAGGGGATTGATGTGAAGCTTGGTTTAGAAATGTGCCATTGAAGTGCTGTGTACTGGCTCTAAATGGAAAAACCAGCTGGAAGAGTTAAAACAATGGCTTCGGTAAAGCACAGGAAGAGTTATTCCAATGTAGTCATTAATACAAAACCATATACAAGACTTCTATGTAATGCAAACGCTTTCATGTGGCACTCTAATGTACTGTGTCATAACATGTTTATGTGAAGGAATGAGACATATTTGAATACAGTGTTTTCCAGGCATCACCACAACCTGGTTCAAGGAGAGTGTCAGCTTTGCTTCTCTTTCATCTCCATTATCGACAGAGCCACCCCGCTCAGCACCATTGTTCCAGGCAGACATCTTTTACCTCTGGTGCAGTGCGGGGACGGGCTTTGGAAATGTCCGGAAGGAAAGCTAATCCCATCACTCAGCCTGGGAAACGCTAAATCACACATGAAAGGCAAGTGGAAACGTTCCGTCACAGATCACACGCGGGCTGCTGAGAGCTGAGGAACCGAGCAACAGAGGAACCGAAGCGAGCTTGGCCCGGTTCCCCTCTGCCCTGATTCAAAGTGCACTGCAGCAGGAAGCAGTCATTCCCACTTCCTGTCCAAAGGCGGCCCGAGGGAGCCAAAAAATGAAGTGTTAAAGACTTTCTAGCACTCAGTGTTTTTTAAATAATTCCAAGAATTGCTCTCGCTCTCTGTCTCACCCCATTATCAAGGACGCAATGGTGCTGGCCAACATACTGTTGACTACAACTGATGACACTTATCATGCAATGATGACAAGATTTAATATGGGTCATGGAATATGGATGACAAGGGTGCTAAATTCTGTTCGGTTCAGGGTTAGAACCATTAAACATTCACGAAGGATGTTTTTGCATGTGTGCCGTGGGGGCGCTGTTGTTACACAGAACCCCGGGCAGCTGCTGAGTTACTCCATAACTCATTGTATGTCTAACTACCTTACAGATAAATAAACACATCTGCATTTGCACACGCTCTGACACACCTAGCCGAACATTGGCCGCGTTGTCTTGCATAATCCATCAGTACCTGAGGACTGACAGGTGCGTTTGCAGTGGCTTTGATTTGCGAGGCGACTGCCAGGCTGTGGCTCGACCCCATTAGCTGAGGATTCCCAGGCTTGTTAGCGCCCTCCTCCCTCCTTTTCCCCATTATTTACCAGGCCTTCATCACCACAGAATGTGTTCCTTGTACAGAGTAATGGAAGCAATCCATCCTCTCTGTCAGAGGCAAAAACAGCCCTGCTTTCTCTGAAGCCAGGGCAAAGCACTGGACCCACTTCGAGCTTGGCTGTTTACATTACTAAGGTGTGTGTGTGTGTGTGTGTTTCTTTGGGCACATACATGTGAAGGAGTGTGAGAGGGTGTTTCTGTTTAAAGAAACACACACGCACACTGTTGTAGTCTGGGGAAGGAAGCACGTTAGGGGAGGTTGGTTAGCTAGCCAGGCCTTTTATTGCTCTTGATGAAACGCTCCAAATATATTTCCACCCGATCTCAGAAATGAGGCTGTGTGCAAATGTGTGTGTGTGTGTGTGTGTGTGTGTGTATGTTTGTGTGTGTGTGTGTGTGTGTGTGTGTGTGTGTGTGTGTGTGTGTGTGTGTGTGTGTGTGTGTGTGTGTGTGTGTGTGCTTTATGGACAAAGGATAATTCAGGGTTATTAATGACACTGAATGGGTTTGTGCCCTTCTCAAAGCACAGAGGTTATTCCTCATGAAGCTGTGCAGTGCAGGTCAACTGGGAGATTAATCACCATCTGTGTGCGCTGCAGTTATAAATCACTGTAGTGGTACTGGAAATTACGATTAAAGTCGATACCATTTGTTTATTTTATCTTTACTTTCATTTTATTTTTAGCATTTTTTTTACTTTCTCACTTTTGTCCTTTGAAACACACACAGTGCGGGTGCGGGAAGGCACAGTACAGTAACAAATCTTTCATCACACATTTCATTATTTCCATTGCCAAGTGACCTGTACTGTACAGTAAGTCCAAAAGTCTGTATACATTTAGGACAAAACAAAACAGACAGCGTATGTTAAAATGTTCTCCAAATCTGGAGACAGAGAGGGTCATGATCAAATTTCTAACAATTAAAAATACTTCAGATTTGGATTGTTCTCTTACATCCTCACCTACATACATTTCATTTATGTATTTTTTTTTAGAATTATAATAGATTATAGATTTGTTTTTTTGTGAAAAAAGGTGCATTGTCCTTTTCCCCATTTAATTAAAAACTATGGGAGCACAAACTTTCACAATCAACTCTAAGAATCCATGCTAAATTTAGCTAAAGTTAGTTATTAGCAATATGGGTGGAGGTAGAAATAGTGAAGCTATTGATTAGTCAAGTGCAAGCGTCACAGAGTGTCATGAGTCAGACAGCTGCCATTTTGGAAAGAAAATATTAACTAGCTATAATTGAGAGCAAATAAGATTGGGTGTTCTCAGAGTGGTACAGAATCACATTTATACTAGACTGTCTGACATTCTTCAGTAATGTCATTCCCACTGAGTATGGCTTTTAGCTTTTAGCTTCTTCTCAAACTTTTTTCTGTGTTTGTATCTTCAGATAAAATCAAAAGCAAAGACTTAAATCAGACTTAAAACTTTTCCACCCATTAAATGCCATCAGGACTCAATCTCTATTGTACTGATATGTGATGGGAAGTGTGTACAGATACTCTATGATGGTAAATATAGTTTTAGATTTGCATTAATTAGATTTGTTTATTAAATAGCCCAAAGTACTATAACAAGGGGCATGGTGGCTTAGTGGTTAGCGCATTTGCCTTGCACCACTGGGGCTGGGGGTTTGATTCTTGCCTCTGCCCTGTGTGCATGGAGCTTTTCCCCTGTGCTTCAGGGGTTTCATCTGGGTACTCCAGTTTCCTCCCCCAGTCCAAAGACATGCATTGTAGGCTGACTGGCATCTCTACAGTGCTGTGAAAAAGTCATTGTAAAGTATATCTCATACTAAATTGTTTAAGAAATTAAAACAAAATCTAAGATAAAACAAAAGCAACCTGAGTAAACACAAAATACAGTTTTTAAATGATAAATTTTTAAATGATGTTGTTTATTGAAGCAAAAAATTTATCCAATACCAACTGGGCCTGTGTGAAAATGTATTTGCCCCCGTAATTACTAATTCACCAAATTTATGAAGCTGCATTCATTATGGAGTTCAGCTGGACTAGATGCAACCAGGCCTGATTAGTGCAAACCCTGCTCAATCAAATCAACACTTAAATAGAACTTTTTCCACAGCATGAAGTTGGTTAAAAGGTCTTACCCAGTAACACACTATACCAAAGTTGAAAAAATTCCAGAAATGATGAGGAAGAAGGTGATTGAAATACATCAGTCTGGGAAGAGTTACAAAGCTATTTCAAAGGCTCTGGGACTACAGAGGACCACAGTGAGAGCCATTATCTCCAAATGGAAAAACTTGGCACAGTAGTGAACCTTCCCAAAAGTGGCCGACCTTCCAAAATTCCTCCAAGAGCACAGCAATGACTCATCCAGCAAGTCACAAAAGAGCCAAGGACAACATCAAAGGAACTACAGGCCTCTCTTGCATTAATAAAGGCCACTGTTCATGACTCCACTATCAGAAAGACACTGGGCAAAAATGGCATCCATGGAGTGGCGAGGTGAAAACCACTGCTAACCCAGAAGAACATTAAGGGTCATCTGAATTTTGCTAAAACACACCTTGATGATTCTCAAACCTTTTGGGAGAATGTTCTGTGGATTGATGAGAAGAAAGTGGAACTGTTTGGAAGACAGGGGTCCCGTTACATCTGGCGTAAACCAAACACAGAATTCCACAAAAAGAACATCATAACTACGGTCAAGCATGGTGGTGGAAATGTGATGGTCTGGGGATGCTTTGCTGCTTTAGGGCCTGGGGAACATGCAATAATTGAGGGAAACATTAATTCTGCTCTCTATCAGAAAATCCTAAAGGAGAATGTCCGGTCTTCAGTCCGTCAGTTGAAACTCAAGTGCAACTGGATGATCCAAAGCATAGGAATAAGTGAAAGACTCAACTCCAGCGTTTGGTTGCAGTTATTGCTGCTAAAGGTGGCACAATCAGATTTTAAGTTTAAGGGGCCAATTAGTTTTTCACATTGGTGATGGGTGTTGGATAACTTTTTTTGCTTCAGTAAATAAACAAATAAATAATACAAGTAAATAAATAAATAAATAATTTCTCATGTTGCCTTTGTTTTATGTCGTATTTCGTTTGAAGATCTAAAACTATTTAGTATGAGATATACACAAAAACAGAAGAAACCATGACCAAATACTTTTTCACAGCACTGTAAATTGTCTGTAGTGTGTGTGTGTGATTGTGCTCTGTGATGGGTTGGCACCCTGTCCAGGGTGTTCCCTGCCTCGTGCCCCGAGTCCCCTGGGATAGGCTCCAGGCTCCTCCGCGACCGTGTGTAGGATAAGCGGAATAGAAAATGGATGGATGGATCCACAACAGTAATTCGTCTCGCAAACCTTCACCCAAAATGCGACCTAGGTTAAGAATTTAATAAAAGTAGGCAAGGTTCACATACAAGGCTGATGCATCAGAAGGCTCACTGACATCAGTTTAACACCTACATGGTAAGCAGTGCTTATGATTCACCAATTATTTCTGCCATTCTGTTGGCTGAGCAGAAAAAGACTTCACAAATTCCACTGGTTCTTCTATAGCTTTTGTATTTTTAGCCCAATTTCAGCTCTTCCCCCCTCATCCCCAACCCTGAAAGGCAATCTATCCGCCCCCGGCAGGCCGCGGCTCCGGCCCCTATAAATCCTGGCGACAGCGGCGCTTTAATGGATAATTAATTGATGCTGCTCCCGAGCTGTAATAAGACAATAAATTACGACCTAGGCCAGTGTGCTGTGTCAGTGTGTGTTGCTAATGGCCCTTCAGGGCCGGCTGCAGCAGCGTAATAAATTAGACAGGAATTAACTGCTGCCTGCTACGTGCCTCTGCTGCCAGGGGAGATGGAGACAAGGGAGAATGAGAGAGAGAGAGAGAGAGAGAGAGAGAGAGAGGAAGGCCAGTGACCGATGGTCCTCTTCAGCATGATGTAGTGGATGTGTTAGGCTTCGTTACATACGAGTGCTTCTACTTCGATTTCTCCCCTTTTCTCTTAGACACTGTCACTTTCTTGCTCATACATTTACAATGCAATCCGTCTGTTCTACTTTAAAGATCGAGTTAATGCTTTGTGCTGTCAATTACCCAGAGTTACCAAGACTAATTTAGAATGAAATAAAAATGTTAAACAATAAAGGTTAAACGTGATCGCAGCACAATCTGATGTGAAAGATTTGGTTGTGTTTTTCCATTCCAACATTGATTATGGAGTGGATAAATACAATTTTTTATCAAGGTCTGCCAATTGAGAATAAATTAATTTCTGTAAGGACTGATGAATCCAGGTATGAAAACGAACTTTTTCCATATATTCAACCACAAGTACAATATTTGTTTTGAGGTACTTGCTATTGCATCTTTCAAAGACCCTGTATTCATTATTATTTTTTTATTAAAGTAAAGATATCTTCTATGATTTCACAGTATTCCTAATTTTGTATGTAATGTAATTTGGTACTGTTTCAGCAGTATCATAAAGACTGACACAAAACAAGTTACCTCTTTTCTTTTTTACCTCTTTTACCACTTTCTTCAAAAGTTAGGATGATTGCTCATCAATAATCTTAACAAATATGTCCTTTTAAAATAAAAGGACACATTTGTCCTGCAGGTAGAAGCTTCACATGTTGAAGCGAATCTCAGTTCCATAATAACAAGGGCAACATATCCTGCTTAGAAATATGCCATTGCTTTAGTGAAAGACTAATCCTATTTTAAACGGTTGTCTGATTAAGAGCTGAGCGAAGGATTAGTAAGAGTGCGAGTCTATGTGTGTGAGCAAGTACGCATTTCATTCAGTCAAAGATTTAAAAAGCACATGCTTGTTTGCTAAAACATATGCGTTTATATAATGTGTGAACATGTTTGTATATTTATGTGTTCCTGGCTTACCATAGCCTCCATCTGATCCTGTATGTGTGGAAAAGGGAAAAGGAAAGAGGAAAGAGGAAAAAGAAATTGCAAATGAGATTTGAAGTGAGCAGCACAAGAAAAATGGCTGCTGCTTTTATGTCTGTCTAATTAAAAATGCCGCCAGTCTGGGCTCTCCTGCAGCTCCTAATGGCGCTCTAACGAGCCGAGCTCAGTGGCAGTTATGTAGATAAAACCTCGCTCTGATTGATCTGAACGGCCTGTTGAAATTCGTTTCACTCTAGCATATTGATCTCATTCCGCTGGTTGAAAACTGCTAATTAATAATGATAATAAAAGTGTCGCAGCTTATTAAAATCACCTTGACAGGTGGGCCCTTACTTCCCCTTGCTCTCTTGTTTCTCGTCAGTTTGTACTGATTGTACTGAAGTGTATCTGCAGCTACAGTTTCACTTATCTGAAGGTTTTCCCCTGTGTTTGTTTGAATAGATCACAATTCAGATCGGAAGGAAATACGACGTTATTGCACCACTTTTTTAGAGAGCTATAAATGCCTCTGTATTAAATGTCAACCAAATATTGCTCAACCATATTTTATATGTAAGCCTTGGGCTACTAAATACAGTGCTGTGAAAAAGTATTTCTTCTGTTTTTGGGTATCTCAATAAACTGTTTCAGAAATTAAAACGAAATCTTAATCTAAGGCAACCTGAGTAAACACAAAATACAGTTTTTAAATGATAATGTTATTTATTGAAGCAAAAAAGTTATCCAATACCAACTGGGCCTGTGTGAAAATGTATTTGCCCCCGTAGTTACTAATTCCCCAAATCCATGAAACTGCATTCATAATGGGGTTCAGCTGGATTTAACGCAACCAGGCCTGATTACTGCAAACCCTGTTCAATCAAGCAGTAACACACTATACCAAAATTGAGAGAAATTCCAGAAATGATGAGGAAGAAGGTGATTATAATACATCAGTCTGAGAAGGGTTATAAAGCTATTTCAAAGGCTCTGGGACTCCAGAGGACCACAGTGAGAGCCATTATCTCCAAATGGAAAATCTTGTCACAGTAGTGAACCTTCCCAGAAGTGGCCAACTTTCCAAAATTCCTCCAACAGCACAGCAACTACTCATCCAGCAAGTCACAAAAGAACCAAGGACAACATCAAAGGAACTACAGGCCTCTCTTGCATTAATAAAGGCCACTGTTGATGACTCCACTATCAGAAATACACTGGGCAAAAATGGCATCCATGGAAGAGTGGCGAGGTGAAAACTTCTTCTTTTCTCACGCCCCACTTTCCTGCGACTTTCAACATCATAGTATTGGGAAATCCAACAAAGGAATAGCTAGTAATAGGATAGTTACACAACATAGTTGTGCTGAGTTACAACAGAGACTTGGCTCAGCTAGTTACCAATCTACAAGATGACAAGCGCATTGATGTTGACAGTGGTATTAGCATGAAAGTTGAAACTTGGGATCCTGATCTGTTTGAGTGTACAGGTGAGGACGTGAGAGAGCTGGACAAACCAAAGCACTAAGCACTGGCGCTGCTGCATTGGTCTCTTTTGGTAGAGATAAAGCAAAGGATAAATTCCACTGGTGCAACTATCAGCAGGTAGTCGAATGGCATTGTGAGCAAAGTAGGAAACTGTTAACCAAAGTGAAAACACACCAACATGACAAGGAAAGAAGTTTAAACTTAAAAAACGCCAATGAAGATCACATGTTAATGAGAAAGACTAATATGCAAGTGGTTCAATGTGGATTTTTCCTTTAATACCAAAGAGAAGAAGCGTATTTCCTAATGCTGGTGATAATAATGCTGTAATGCAGATTTAGATGAAGCACTTTGCATGGAACTGTACTGTAATTAGTGTTTGTATGTTGTAAACTGAACATTAAAGACAGGGTTATACTTTTTTTTTAATGGCTGCTCTGGTTGTAATTACTGCAGTTATGTTGTGTGGCAATAACAACATGCATAGCAACAAACTAAACCACATACATCCATACTAATTAGTATGTCCTCCCTCTTTCTCCTCTCTACTCCCTTCTTTAGCACAGGTTTGCCTTTGACCTAAAGCTTCTTTCTCTGCGGCTGTCAGACTAATGTACAATGATGTATGATGGTCTTATTAAATGCACAGCAGTACACATATATTTAGTACTGCTTTGAATGTAGCCTACCTGTCTGTCGGTCAAATTTTCAGTGTAAGCTAATCTGACATGATTCTGATGGCCAAAATTTCCCCTTTTCTCCCCTCTACCTGGCACATCTTTCACACACACCTGCCCTCCTTGCTCTTTCCCTTAGCTCCCACCCCCCACCCCCCACATCCTCCCTCCTTCTACTCTGTACTCTCTTTGTGCCGATGAAGATAAAGCTGTTCGGCAGTGTCACCAGCGGGCCAGGCCGCCCCACTCGGGAGAACCAGCGACGAGAGCTTAATCCATCATGGCGGGGGAAGAGAGGGAGGGAATGACACGACAAAAGACGGAGTGCCTGGCAAAGCCGCGGCCCACAAACTTCCCCCTATTTTTCACAGCCTCCTGTCAGGCCGTCTAATAAAGCGGGTCGAAATATGGCGGCGAGTACGGGGAATGAACTGTTCTACTGCTGACGTAATGCCGCCCATAAATCCGCCATAATTACTCAGCGCCGTGGAAGCCCTGACTGGATTTATCGTGTCTTAAGTCGGCATCTTAACGACTTTGTGCTTTTAATATCATTACTCCGTAATTTATTCGCCTTTTCTGCCTCGGCACATGATTTTTATTTATTTATTAGTTCAACACGCACAGTCAGGGCAATACGGTAGCCTATGTAGTCGAGGACTTTAGCACAACATTGACTGAAAGGTTCTTTCACTGTCATTCAGGGGACCAACTGACGCTGATGTATAGAATAAAAGGTTAAAGCATAGGCAGGTCTGAAAAGCTTTTAAGCTTATGAGGGGTTTCCTTTGTGTTCTGACTTAATCCATATAAAGCGACAGAAAAACAGGCCACCTGCATGATAAAGATTACAACCATACTACAGCCTATTCAGTTGGCAAATTTGAGCTGAAATTGACGTGACGGTAAAAAAGGCTTACAGTTAAAGACAAAGGAAGCTCTAAAAAGCTTTCTGAAACCTGTGGCCACCCATCCAGAGGTTAAGCCACACTCTACAAATCTCTCTCACTGCTGCTTTTCATTTACACTCTTCCCTTCTCCCCTTGCCTGTCTACATCCTGCCTTTCTCCTGTGCCACTTTTGGCAGTCCTCGCTCACAGTGTGTCAGCCCCAATAAACCAGACAAAGGTGTAGGGTGGAGTGATGGCTTGCTCCACATCACCCTGCCAGGGTGTTCAGCAGAGCTGCATCGCTAATGCTTTTCCTCTAAATGGGCGCCCTCCCCCTCCTCTTCCCACCCCCCTCGCCACCCTTCCTGACAGTGACATATTAGTTTTGCGGGCTCCTGGAATCTGATAGCGGTGAGTTTGCCACCACACTCAGGCCGTGATTAATGCCCCTCCATTTGGGCGCCGTAATTGGCTACGACTGCACCGGGGAATAATCAGGCCCCTTCTATCCCTCTCTCACTCTCTCTCTCGGTCTCATTCTCTCGCTCGATCTCTCTCGTTCAAGCGCGAGGTGCCACCACGATAATGAGAACTCGGGTTAATTGAGCCCCCGGCATTGGCCCCCGACAGTTACTGATGACTGTTATGACAAAGCTGCTCTCTCTTTCTGTACTGCACGAGCAGACACACACACACACACACACACACACACACACACACACACACACACACACACACACACACACACACACACACACACACACACAGACTCTGGCCTCCGGGACACAGAGTGCTGAGTTGAGCAAGACTCCTGGGCGAAGCTCATAAGAGGGAGGAGGGAGAGAAATAAATAACCAAAATATATTAAGCGAGCCTAGCCTCTGCCTCATTTTTCTTCCCTTTTTCCACACACGCATGTCCTTGACTTTCCCCCAGTCACACTTTCCTTCTTTTCCTTCTTTTTCCTTATCCACACCACCATCGCTCGCATCTGTTCTTCTGCCAAGGAAGGAAAGTTGACTGCTCTGAATATATATATGGCTGTAATCTTTGAGAAGAGGAAGGAAGAAATAAGAAAGAGATTGGACTGAGAGAGAGAGAGAGAGAGAGAGAGAGAGAGAGAGAGAGAGAGAGAGAGAGAGAGAGAGAGAGAGAGAGAGAGATGGTGATGAAAATGGAACAGCAAGTTGATAACAGCAATACCAATGGTGTCAGTTGGAGAAGGGGATGATAGAGTGTGAGTGTAAATCCAGGTCAAGGCATACTTTAAAGCTGTGCCGCGTGTAGTTTGTGCAGTTCCAGGACAGCCAAAGGTTCTTTGGTTAGGAGGCCTGTTTGGAAAAAGAAAGAGAGTTTCAAGTAATTGGTCTTAAAAAAGTTCTTTTTCTTAGAGAGCTTGGCTTGTAATTCATTTCCTTGTGTAATTATCTAGGTTTATTTATGTATCTGCTGTAACTATTGCATCTTCAGTTTATTCCATTAGCCATTCATGAATGCTAACTCTCACATCCACACCCACACCCCCCCCCCCCCCACACACACACACACACACACACACACACACATACACACACACAAACTGTAAGTGCCAGTTTAAAGATTGATGAGGGCCAGCAGTGAGACTTTGCATCTGTTTCCTCGGCTGTTCTGGGAGACTGCAAAGACAGAGCAGTGTTGAGGGAATGAGGTGGAGAGGACGACTCTTGGGAGGTTGAAGGAAGAACATAAAGGGCAAGAGCATGTGGGGGTTTGCATAATAAGAAATGACCTTCTCAACTTGGAATGACCTCACCATGACCCTGATAGTTTTGTTAAAAAGGCAGCAGCTAAATGGAGAATGTCAGGCCATAAAGTAACTCTCCAGACACTTTGAGGAGGGAACGGCTTCTTGAGACATCTGACAAGCTGACAAGAGTTTCAAAAGACACTGCTGTCTCATGTTATCAGAGAGGGTGTTTGGTGATGAATCCCTCCTCTTTAACTGTCAAAATAATGGCCAGGAATATACTAGTTACTGCCAGGATGAACCTTAAAGGAATACTCCAGGGTTTTTCAACATAATCTCTATTCTCATAAACTCTATTTTGAAAGAATTCTGAATGAATTACAGTTAACAATTTCCAAATAGAATATGAAAACATAATTCAAATTCAATGTGAATATTTTGCTGGTCAGAAAGTCACCACATTTTGATAGGGACCCTTCTCATGAAAGTTTACTGACTGCCCCAACGACTGCCCTTAGACTTCCATTCCAAGTGAGATTCGAGTCACTTGCTGTTCCATTAATGTTGAAATTCTTGCCTGCTGTAAACACTTAAACACTGCTAGATGTACTAGATAAAGATCAGATTGAGAAATGCTGGGTTATTCCTTTAAGAAGAAAGATCCATAAACAAATCCAACAGATACACAGTGAATACTGTGTGTGTGTGCTGAAGGGGGGTATACTCTGTCTGAAGGTGATTAATTAGATAACTGGGAACCCTATCTCCTGTTTAGTACCTCACTAATTACACTTTTACGAGGCTTTTTCTGTAAACGGGGTGTAAATCTGCCCCCTACGACTCTAACTGCTCCTCCATCAAACATCGTAATCCTGCCAAGCTGCCTTTACTGCCCATCCGCTCACCAAGCCGTCGCAACACGACATGACTATAAATGGGACAAACCGTTCAGATTCCGCCTGAAGAATTTAAGAATTGGTGAACGTGCAATTAAGTGATTTTACCACAGATTCCTGATGTGAAGACATTTTGGTGGAATTCAGAAGTTAATGTGTGGTGCTGGAATTAATTGTCATGCAATATGATGGCATGGAATTATGGCTTGAGTTTCAGCTATAAAATATAGATGTGTCAAAAATAATAAGATATGAATGAAACGATACATAACATTAATACTATAATATACTATAATACTATAATATATACTAAAACTATAATATATTGTACTGGAATATTCTGTAAAATTGACTTGTTAAGACGATCATTCTTAGTCAGTGTAGAAAAACAGATAATTACTGCTTAAAAACTTCCAGCAATTCTTTTTTTCTTTTTGCAGCATCATATGATGAGCATAATGTTATAACTACGACAGATTTCTTTACCACAATATAATGTCATATTAGTATACCACACCATTACCTACCATACAAGAAAAGGAAATTATAAATAAGAACAATAAAGTACAGTAGAAAACGTGTGTGTGTGTGTGTGTGTGTGTGTGTGTGTGTGTGTGTGTGTGTGTGTGTGTGTGTATAGGGTGAAAGCTGGGTCAGGTTTGTAATTAAAGTCCTCGATATGTGGTAAAACAGAGTGATGGTGCCTTATTGTGTGCCTGCACATCATATTTTATGCAATTAAATGCCATCTGTTTGGGTCCTGTTAGCATTCATTAGCAATAATGTGCCTGTTCAACAGCACTCCCTAGAGCACAGACTCTGTGTCTCTCTCTCTCATACACACATGCACGCACACTTTCCCAACCATAGACGTGCAGATATACAGACACTCACCCTCCACCACACGCAGACATACTCCATACACAGGCGCTTAAATTTATGAACACACTCAATCTGTGAGACAATCTGTCATAGCTGGGAAAATAATAAAAGCATGATGGTGGCAGTCAATAAATCAGCACTGAACAAAGGTGTTTTCTGGTTCTCACACATGCAGAACACAAACACTAAACCTCCATTCCAGTGTTTGATTGCGTTGCCATTTATGGGTACACACCAAGACAGCAACGGATAAAAGCTCTGTATGATATTTTGGCACACAAACAGACACACACAGTGTGGTGCTCATATTTCAGGTATTTTCTATGAGTGACGAAAGAGTCAGATATATAAAAGGCAAATATTTACTTACTTACTTAGTTATGGATTAAATGACATTTTAAGTAATAATGCACACCTCCTCTCAGTTTGAAATGTGCCACTGTGCAACTAATTCTTAAAATAGAAGTTACAAAACATGTCACTTCCTTGTGTGTTTTCTCCTTGAAAATCCTATTGATGCTACATCAGTAACTGGTTCTTCACCTGCCAGCCATCAATAGGTTCTCACTCAACATGATGTCTGAGTCACTCCGATCAATCGCAACACACTGAGGATGACAGATTGCAGCCATTATCTCTTCATTACTGACAACTTAAAGAAGTATTCCATTGTAAGGGTGCTGGGCTGATGGGCCTGTAGCCCTGAATCCTTTTTTTTTTTAAAATAGCCTTAAAGGTTTTTATGTTGCAACACCTTATGCCTAGTGCAAACCATCCAACTTTCAAAATCTCAGACTCACTGACCCTCGCAGAAATGTGTCTGATCCCCAAATCCCACTTTCTCACAAAAAAGCAAGAGCTTTGGAACAAGAAAAAGAGAAATAAGAGAAAAATATTGAGGAACTGTAATATTGGTTGGGGAGACCTTCGCAGCGAGGATTGTCTGTTCTGCAAAGAGAACTGGAGGTACGGTCTAAAAAAGTTATTTTTATTTTTTATTTTATTTTTATACAAGCAAGCATCATGTCATGTTTGTCTTTATTTTTGCTGTTCCTAACAACCATTTGGCATGCCAAATCAGTTCTTATAGATGCAATATTATTATTGCGCTCACCCTCCAATACAAATAGATGAACTGGATTCAGGGATCTGCTGCACGTGACAGCAGATGAATTTGATTTCCTCTCTGGATCTGTTTCTCAGCACATTACTTGCAACTAGTTGCAAGAGAGTTGATTCACATTACATGAATCAACAGCTAGAAAATTGAACAAGTTAGAAAATATCGCCTTGGCAATTGTTCACAGATGCTCGTGCTGCTGAACTGTTCACACTATATGAGCAGCCGCTTTGTGAAAGTGGAGAAAGTACTCACCCTGCCTGGGGGTTGTAGTTGCTGAACAACAAAATTATCTGGCGACTGGGAAATCGAGGCTAAAATCATGTAGCGTGCACTAAGCTTTACAGACCACTAATTACACATTCACACTCATGGGAGTTGTAGTCAGTTATGTAATGTGTGAACTATTCTCACTAATCAGTGTGTATTAAATACAGAACACCATTTCCCATCAATGCTAATGATATTCACAATGTGAAGCTTTTTCTGTAACTGAGAATCTTGACAAGAGGCCTGAAGTCTGTAACACTGAGTCACATCTAGAACTCTAGATCAAGAACCAGATAAAACATACATGATGATAATATTAATGTTTGCATCAAGTAATACAGATATACTCCTATATGGGATTTACTCTAGGTAATTTATGAGAAAAACTGAAAGTTAATATTTTGCTCATGATATGAGGAGCAGAGATATTATCTAGCAATACATTGCATTCACTGATCAATTATTTGTGGCTTAAATAAATGTTAATACAGACCTTTTACATTCTGGCTATACTATTCAATGGGTCTGTTTCTTTTCCCAAGAAGCCTAAATTCAATATATTAGCCTAATAAGAAATATGAAAGAGATATGGAGAATGTCCCTTAAGCAAGAATGTCTAATAAAGTGAACATAAATCATTTAAATAATACAACAAAACCACTGTTGTGCCAAATACACTCATAGTAATGCTACACACAATGTTTTGCTCTGAATGGTCCATATGGTGATCCGTTTTTGGTGATAAATGGACGGTGTAAAGGAGACATGGGCTATAGTCAGTAAATGTGCACATGCAAAGGTACCTGATAAACTGGCCAAAGAATGCAGATACATGGTAAACACCTAATAAAATGTCTCCTGCAAGTGTGATTAGACCTTAGGGTATCCAAAAATGTTTTCATGGAAGTGTATACATTTTTTCTTTGTGTATCTAGCTGGAAATACTTTCACTGCTCATATTTCTAGAAGGAAACAAACCACTTTATAAGGAGGTGATGTTGTTGCCCCTTCTTCTGGAAACTAATACTGCATCATGTTGTCAATGAATATCAGTAATACAAAGAGGAACTTTTGCCTTTTTGGGAAGTGACTAATGCTACAAACACTTCTTTCAAACAGCTAGTATTAACTCATAATCCTGAATAGACAATCAGAGCTTTTATAATTGACTGCACACACCCTTCACTCACCTGCATGTGCCTATGCAAAAAGCCACAGACTCACTGTATAACACACATACACACACATACTGTACACAGCCCTCTCATTACACTGATGGATGTCTGGAGAGCTGAGGAATCTGAGTTTCTTTCTCTTGCTAACCCACAGCCCTATACCCAGTGCAGTTCCTCCCCAAATTCCGTCTGTATGTAGGGGTGACAGACAGGCCACGGGGCAGTTATAGTAACTGCGATGGGGATATCAGATCAGAAATATACTCATGTGTGTGTAAAGCTTGTTTAACCAAATCCCCATGTTCCCCACTGAAATGCAGCAATTGAGCAATATTTTGGCCTGTGGTTAGATGTATAATTAAAAAAAGACAATTTTTACCTAAAGTTTCATTCAGACAAGGCAGAACAGCCATAAGCTCTAACTTTGGAACATGCCACATAAACTGAGTTATAAAAATAGTCCCATCCGGGTCTAAGTGTCAACTCTAGTTTGGGTTTTGGGGGAGAAAACAGCTGGTCTTGATAAACTGTGATTACAAACTAGACACAAGTGCAGATTAGAAGTGATATTTTTGTTGGGATAAGACATATTGTAAAGTCAAATCCACTGCGATTAACTTGTTTGGTAGCTAGCAGAACTATGTTTTGGGATTTTACACCTGTGTATGGCATGGTAATTATGATACAATAAGCAAATGTCAGTTTGTTAACAGCAAAGAAATATTGAAAAGTAAATAAATTATTAAATGAAAGACATTTGTTTTGTTTCATGATTTACTGTTTTATTGGCTATTAAACTGCTTACGATGATTTCTACATTTATATGGCCTCCTGGGCACAGCTGTGACCAGGATTTACAATCATGGTGAGGTTTACACATACTTCACATATCTAAACGTAGAATTTTACACTCACATACTTCACATATCTAAACATAGAATAGAACAAAACTGTCAGACTGTACACTTGCAAATTTCTTACACTCCATTGCTCCCAAACCCATAAACACACACATGGAAGAGTAGGAAGAGTTTAGGTTTCATACCCACACTATAATTATTATACTATAATTAATAATTAGTTTGTTATATAGCCTGATGCTAGAACTAGACTTTAGTATTGGGAAACAATAAGACCAAGCCCCATGACTGGTAGAAGCCACTGGTTGGGCAGAAGCCCCCTAGTGGGCAAAGTTTCATGACGTGCAAAAGCCCCTAGTTGGGCAAAACCCAAGAGCTAATGCTTTTGCCCAAATCAGTATTTCAGTGTGTTAGGTAGCTAATTTTGATAAATTTGATAAATTTGATATGTTGCACAATACTGTATTTTTATTTTGGAAGAGCAATTTATTTTCCCAATCAAGGAATATCTTCAGCCAATCAGGGGCTTCTTCTGTCCAGCCTGGGGCTTCAGAACATTGGTCTGTGGGCATGTAGCCACAAACCACTGAGCAATAATGTCTTGCTCTTCCAGTAGTCTATCACCTCCACCACGTCCATATTTCCACAATTTCAGAATTCTGAACATGTAGAGTAAACTTTTTTTTTTCCCAAAAATACAGAGGTCTGTTGTGAGAGAGAGAGAGAGTGTAGAGAAAACTCTAGCATGATAAATTAGAAACAAATTAGAAACTTATTCACATTGAAAGTGATACTTGTCTCTATCACGTGTATCTGATGTAAAAGTTACACTTCACTTTAACTAATGTTTGAATCCACAATAGATTTTTTTTTTATACAGAATGACAGATATTTAGAGTACTTTTTATCATACAGAAGACAGTTTATTACGGATGCCACCCTGAGAATAGGGCTAAACTGACATTTCTAGAAAGCGTTTTCATCAGATTCTGCTGCAAACTACAGTATTATTGATAAGATTTTTTTTTAACAGACAAGACTTGGTGTTGGGATGGTGGGGACAAAATTCATATGTATCCATATCCAAATGTCATGGAGACATGGTCCCAGTTCCCCAGCATCCCTGGTGTAAGATACACTTATTCTTCCTGAGGAGGCAATAGTGCATAACAGTGTAAATATTGTTTTGTTACTGCAGCCCATTCCACACTGTTCCAAAATCTGGAAGGTACCATAATAAACAACTCATAGGGTGTAGGTTGTAAATGTGTATAAATAGTATACATCCTATTATATATAGTATACTATTGTATAAGCAAAAAAAAAACAGAGTGGCCTGTTCACTCACTACTTACAGTGAAATGCTCAACAAATATCCTCATTCTGTTTCACTCACACTCTTCTCTCTTCATTTCTGACTTCCTTTCATTTATAATGGCCAATTCTGTCTCTCTTCCAGTTCATTTCATTTATCCTGTGTCCATTTTTCTCTCTTACTGTCTGTCTCTTTGTGCTGCTGTTTAATCTTCCTCAGTGCTCAGTCACTCTGTGTTAAAACTGCACTCTGCCACTGTAGCAGTCTTACAGCCAGAGAGATGTCGACTAATAATAAAGCACAGATAGAGTCCCGGGTTTTCCACAGAGATAGAAAACCTACACCTTCTCTTGTCTCTGACCCGTTAATCACTGCTTACTACGATAGAAGTAAATCTTTAATGAGTTTTGATTAAATGTTTTATTCATTAGGCAGTACCGGTCATAAACTAAAATGCAAAATTGGTTGTATTTGTTTTTAAGTTGCTATGACACCGCATCCATATTCTTTATAAGAAGTTGCCACCCCTGAGGATGACAACTGAAACTGAAACTAGCTAAAGTCATAAAGGGCTATGCAGAGCCCTTGTGTAGTAGATTTAATGCAGTCGGGACTGGATAGGTAGACTCTTTGGCTGATGCTAAGTGCAGCCTCTCTGATTTACTTGGGGATTCATTTCATTTTGACTCCCTCCGAATTGGATTCTGTCTTAGGTGAGTTTGCATCTTCGTCAGCAGAATTTCATGGGAGCAATGAGAAAAAGCCGCCGCAAGCAGGAACGAAAAAGAAGACAAATGAGAAGACATGGTAAGGAAAAGGTTAGGGGGTGGGGGTATATGCAAGGAGAGTAAAATGAATGTTTTAGGCCGTATTCCACTGTGAATCACCACTGACGCACATTAGAAAACCATTTATAAAGAGAGGGATGGTGAAGAAGGAGCGGAAGGAAAAGAGGGAGTGTGCAAGAGCAGGACTGACCAGAAATAGTAGAGGACAGATGCCTGAATTTGTCCAATTATTCACAGACATGCAGACACACATTTGCACACATCACGTATGAGAATAGTGACATGCAAATCCGTAAATAGTAGTAACTACAGATGGCACGATACCACTTTTTCTTTTCTGATACTAATACCAACACTGAAACCTTGAGTATTAGCCGATACTGATACCCATTCAATATTATTTTCTTTAAAAACTACTACACTTTCAATCTTTTTTTTTAACTTAAGCACTTCACAATTAACCACGTTCATACAAAAAATCACTTACATTGTCAATATAAACAGTATATAAATAAATATAATTGTAGTTAATACAACAGTTAGATCCAGTCCACTAATTTGATTGGAATACTCTGCTTATCTGTGTTTTGCTACAAAAACTCCAATTCTAGCAATAGTTCATTAAACTAAAACCATGGCTTGATTTACTATAGGCTGTCAGTCAGTCAGCTCTATCCTGCTGTGGCCTGTCTGAGAACTATTTTCTTTGATGCAAAATTAAACAGAATACTGTATTTGGCCTTGAAATGTCAATTACTCAATATTAATTTCTTGTTTATGGAGTTGCTGTATAAAAGCAATATCAAACTCACACTTGTGCTGTTGTACTGAATACCAGCAGGGCTGTGATTACCTTCAGCCAAATCACAGTTGTACTGACATTAAGTATAACAGCATGCTTGCTTGTGCGATAGTTATAAATATAATAAAATCCATTGTAACAAAAATAAAACCAGTCAAGTCTCTTTATATAGTATGTAAACATTTCCAGTTCCAAAAATAAATCCATTTTCTAAATTCGATACCAATCTTTGCTATTTGTTACAGGATCCGATATCCGATATGTTGTCTCTGATATCCGATACACCATTTTTTTTGCTGATATCGGCCCGATACTGATACTGGGTATTGGATTGGTGCCATCTCTAGTAGTAACTGAATAGCTTGTCAGAAATGTTAACAGGGCATCTGGTTAAGTCTAGTCTAGTGGTGGCTGGGACTGTGGGATGCAACAAAAAAGTCACACAAATGGGAGGTTTTTACTTTTATTTTCAAGTGAGTGGTCAGATATGAAGCTCACAGGGCAAACAAAGACCATGTTCATTGACATTAATGTAAAGTATTCCTTCATTCTACTGTACTGACAGTAAGTGGTTTAAATTAGGCTACTAGTTTGTTTATAATATTGTGAAATAGAACCAAATCAATGTGTTAGAAAATATTGCAGGCAGATACGAATAAAAAATACTAATAATTGTGTGAGCGGTATTATAAAAAATATCCCGCACACATCTGTAATTATTAACTTGAATGACATAACTGAGGTTGAGGAACTGCGAGAGCAGAATTCACACACCATGTTGACAGTGCTGGCATTTCTACCTCTGGGTTTCCCCAGTGTTTTCCAATGTTCCTGCGGGCATTTTCATGTTTAATTAAAGAAAGAAAGAAAGAAAGAAAGAAAGAAAGAAAGAAAGAAAGAAAGAAAGAAAACCTTCTGGTTAATGCCAGGCCCACTTCAAGTTTAAATCTGAATACAGATACGGATAGTGGCATTGTGTTATATGCCTAGTAAAGAATCTGTGTTGTGTTGTTGGTTTTAATAACATTACACTTATCCTTGTATAGCCAGTTTAGATAGCATCATGACCGTGTTGTTGTTTTTAATAGCATTATCCATCCAAAGAAGCATCACATTGCAGCACTTAACAACAACATAAAGCTGACTTCTTTCCACCTGTCTAAAACAGTGTTATCTCTTCTCTCCTCTTCTTTTCTGTCAGGGAATCTTTATCACTCCTTCCCATTACACACTGAAACAGGATGACTCCCCCTTACCCCACCCTCTCTTTACTGGTTGCTAATGGAAGATATACAGTGACATGGTAATGATCTCGGCGTAGCTGGGGTGCACAGGCCTTATTGATCAGCCCTTGATTTATAGCAGGTTACGCTTGATTATCGGGTCATTAATCAGTCTTAGATTACCCTATCAATAAAGCTGCCAGCCTGGGTTTGTTTGGAAAGTGTATGTGAAGTGGGGGGGAAGGATGGGGTGGGGGCACTTTTTTTTCTTCCTGTCCAGACAATTAGATATAGCTATCTAGTCAGCTTCTTCTTTTCAGATCTATTGGCTTTGAGCTTGTGCATGCAAATATTTGTTAATTAGAGTCAGTGTAAAACAATAAGTTAACAAAAGCTGATCTTGGGCAGAAACTCCTGGGTGGGCAAAAACCCCATGTCAGCCAAAACCCCATGTTGGGCAAAACCCTCATGTCAGCCATAGCCCCGGGTTGGGCAAAATCCCCACATCAACCAAAGCTCCTGGTAGGGCAGAAGCCCTGTGTTGGCCAAAGCCCCTGTTTGGACAAAACCCTAGGTTGGGCAGAAGCCCCTGGTTGGACAAAGCCCCTGGATGGGCAGAAGCCCCAGGTTAGACAGAAGAACCCTAGTTGGACAAAGCCCCTGGTTTGGCAGAAGCCCCAGGTTGGACAAAGCCCAGGTTGGACAAAACCCCTGGTTGGGCAGAAGCTCCATAATAACCAAAGCTCCAGGTAGGCCAGAAGCCCTGTATCAGCCAAAGTCCTAGGTTGGGCGGAAGCCCCTGGTTGGACAAAGCCCCTGGTAGGGCAGAAGCCCTGTATCGGCCAAAGTCCCTGGTTGGACAGAAGCCCCAGGTTAGACAGAAGTCCCTGGTTGGACATAGCCCCTGGTTGGGCAGAAGTCATATGTTTGCTAAAGCCCCTGTTTGAACAAAGCTCTGTTTTGGGCAGAAGTCTGACATTATAGTTTGCAGGCAGGGGGTATAGATACAACCTCTAGATACATCTGGATGTAGTAAATACAAGGAAAAAGACAAAAGCAATAAAAGTCAAGTAAAATAGGAACACACTGCCAGTTCATTAAAGCCTGTGATTATTACCACAGGCTTTGTATATTTACAGACCTTTCCAAAATTTCCCACATACATAAATGGAGTCTCACACTGTTTGTCCTTTGTCGCTCGGAGCGGACATGGCTCTATTTCAAGGCCAGATCTCTTCCCCTAAATAAGTGCATGGCTAAAGAAGTTATTGCTCCTGTCGCTGTGCCCACAGCTTTACAGCGAGCCATGAAGCACAGCCTGGCGCGTGACTGAACTCCTACAAGCACTACCTGGAACTAGCTTTTTATGAGAGTGAGCAAATTGCCGGTAGTGATTTTCCTATAAAAGCTGAAATAATGGCCCTTGATTTAATGAGTGGCCTACTGCATATGGAGCAGCAGTGGCAGAAATACTGCAGGCTGAGCGAATACGTCTGAGTGCAGTCTGATAACTTAGCTCTAGACACTGCAGAGACATAATGGAGGTCAAGAGATTTAATGGCTGATCCATATTGGGTATCTATATACGTGCAGTCTCCTGCTTAACCTTATTGCGCTGGATATTTTTTCACAAATTCTAAGGGTTGATGGCACAACAATAAGATTTCCCGCTAAAATAAACTCAATAAGCCAACAATCTTTCATAAAAAAGATGGTGCAACATTTTGGAAAATGGCAACAAATCACTCCTAGCTCTCAGACAAATGAGTGATGACGTACTATGTGCATAAAAAAGTGAAAATCAGCACCACAGACATGGTAGTGATGCAGGGAACCAGTCAGCTTTGGTAAGAACTGGCTCACATTTCCACCACTTTGAGAGCCAAACTGTTCTTTAATAAGGCGTGGGAGTTTCCTAATGCACAGCATTAAAATAATAACCATGGAGGATTTTGAAGTTTTAAGTACTTCTGGCTTTATGAACATATTTCACCAGCCAACATCAAATCCTGCAGTGTTTATACATAGCACAAATAAACGCTCATGTTCAGAATGAGAGATACATGATTTTAATGCTTTTAGCTCCTTATTCTGAGTGTATAGTTGCACAAGATTTGTTAGCATTAGTATTAGCAATCTCCTGTAGATCCTATGTATTGCAATTGTCTGTACAGCAGTTGTTTCCTTCTCAAACTACTGATTCATGGTTGCTATAATTAATTTTGCTTGTTTGTTTGTTTGTTTGTTTTTTAACAATAACTGCTAGCACTTTAATTTGAGGCTCCCCTGTAGATATTCTATTGATTATTAGTAACCTAACAATAATCAAAATATTGGTCTAGAGACAAGAACCGTTGATGTCAAGGGCTCGGGGGCAACATAATCTTTTGACCATGACAACAACTTGAGCAATTCAAGTTACTTTAATGAATATTAAGATGCAAGATGCAAACAATGCCATTTTAAAGCATATTCTAAAACATATGGCTCAACAGAAAATCATTTGCGCTATTGTTGGGCGATCATGAGTTTGAGTCGTGACGATGCCACAGCCATCCATGGCCGGGAGTCAAGAGAACAATATCGACACTATGATATTGAAAACAATATTGACACACACTAGTGACACTACGGGCATCTGTGAGCTCATGTATGCGGAAGAGGGTTGATAGCGCCTTCCTCTGAATGTGTTACACTGCCCTGTGATGCAGCGTGAACAGAAGTTTGAAAAGATGGCTTCACACCCCTGTGGGAAAAAAACAATATAAACCCTCCTAGAATTTGTAATGGTTATAATGGGAATTTCTGTGATGGCTTCTATTGTTTTTTTTTGTCTGGGAAGAAACATGTTTTGGTAGCTATTGTATGACGGGGAGAGTTAGCTAGTAGATGGGAATTGACATAACCAAAGTGGGTAAAATTGGAGGATGAGTGGTGGGTTGGGGGGGGGTTGGGGGAATCAGAATGACCAAAACATTATGTAAAATATTTTCACAACACCTAGCAAGGTCATACAGCAGACCAATCAAAACACCCAAGATAAATAGCGAACTTACCTTTACAGCTACAACGTACCCATTAATTGCACAGTTCATGTGTGTGTATTAAGATTCTACTTCTAATTACTTGCATGTATTTTTTAGTACCAGGACAACTTGCTAGCTAAAGCAGGTGTGATACCGAACTTGGAAGAATTACGTCCGTCAGACTCACACCCACATCAATTTCCCCCATCCAATCAAATGAAAGAGTGAAAGCCCGTCTGCCCACCTAGTGGATCAAGAACTCAGTCGAGTTCAACCGATCGTGAACTATGCAAAACCTAATGTAAAACATGAATGAAAATATCTTTATTCAATAAATAATAAAAAATGAAATTGTGTGATGTTTCTTGTGTTACCATCCCCCACCCCACATGTAAATGCCATGAATCATTGTGTACCGGTGTGGCTAGAACTTGCAAAACCCTAGCCACTCTCTAGTAGCAGCAAATAACCTCTCGCGAGAGTTTCGCAACGAGTTTTACTATTTGTCGTTTATCCCGTTGTAAAGAGCTGATGTTCTGGCCAGCGCAAATAAAGTTTATGTTACATGTATGAATTATTTTATGAATAATGATGGTTTGTAGATGGTTTTCCTTTTATACATACTGTACTTATTGCAAACTATTTTTCAGTGGCTTTTAAAAAGTGGTGGGGACACAATCGACTTTGGCAAAAAGTGTTGGGGACATGTCCCACCCGACACACCCACAAATGACCCCTATGGCTTTAACCCTCTACTGCATGAATTATTACATTTACATTAAAAAATGTGCTATGGATTTTTATTACGTGAATTAGCTTGAATTTGCAGTTGTTTAGCCACTTAGTAAGCATGTAAAAGTTATATCTTCTAAAAAGGAATTACAGTTGTAGAAAGTATGTGGATGGATTTACTCACTCAAAATACATACAAAAAATAGATCCAAACATTTTGGGTGAGGTATCTTTTTAATTCTTTCTCTTGAAACAAAAAATTTAGAACATAAAGTGCAATTGCAAAATGTCTGAAATGACAAGTTTTTCTTACTTTGAATGTGAAAAAATGTAAATATACTATTAGAGAAGCCTAGTGTCTTTGTTGCTATGTAGGCCCGTTTCAGTTCATGAATGCACATACCATTCCATTATCGCTTGTTGTTGCCATATGGCAACAGTTACATTTTACCATTTAACAAAAATATACTCAAAATATAAAAACTTGTTTAAATGACAAAAAAGAAATGTTAACTTATCTCAGTCTTTAATTGGTTTTGCCTAAATATTGAAAAAGTAATCACATTTTGAAAGCCCTCCGAGGATGACCTTTACCATGCCATGTGATTGCAGATACGGAAGTGCAAACAGCACTTCCTGGTCATCTGACATGGCGTCATGAAACGGAGATAAATTAATTGTTGCCATATGGCAACACCATGCAGTAAAGGGATAAGCTGTAACTTTAAGGGTTGTTCAAGATGAGTGGATACACATGGCGTCAACATATAGTGGTGCAGTCTGCAACATCCCTAGCAGCACTGAGCACACCCACTTCTCCGCTGTCTCCTTTGTGTAGGGCAGAGTCATGGTGTAATTGAGGAGTGTGCTTAAACAGGCATTATTCTAAGTGCTGCGAGCTCCCACTGCATCGCTGGCCTTCCATTCATCATCAGTGGCACTGGAGAGAGAGAGAGAGAGAGAGAGAGAGAGAGAGAGAGAGAGAGAGAGAGAGAGAGAGAGAGAGAGAGTAAAGAAAAGAATAAAACGAGAAAGAGAGATAGAGAGATAGAGCTTAGCCAAGTCTTGAAGTGTGCGTCAGCATGAGGCTCTGTGGGGGGGCGACAAGGCTAATGATTCCGCCATGCTGGATCATTCATCTTCTTTTAAAGCACTTCCTGCTCCTCATTTCATGCAGCCATGCTTCTTCTTGACACACATAATGATGAAGGGCTACTCTCATGTTGAGGGAATATTATAGTGATTAAGTAATGAAAAATTAATTGCAAACGGCTCATGTGCTTGTAATTTTCCTTATGAATTAATCATACAAGGCTAGATTAATATTTTTTCGTCTCTCGCTCCTTTGTTGACAATACAGTACGAATAGAGTCTGCGGTGAGCCGTTCCTCCATCTCCAGTACACTCACATTTCATTCTGGGGGAAGATGTAAGGAATTGGGCACTGAAGGAGGGAGGAGGATAAAAAACAGAAGGTGAAAAAAAAGGCAGAGAGAGAGAGAGAGAGAGAGAGAGAGAGAGAGAGAGAGAGAGAGAGAGGACAGTGTGGTTTAGGTTACAGAGAGAGATTACATTTCAAAAATATCACAGACAGAACAGACAGGATAATCAATCACTCCAGGGAGTACACACACACACAGAAAGTGAGTGAGTGTGTGTTGAAGAGAATTGGAGTCATAAATCAGTGCTAGTTGTCATTGGGGCTAATGTGTGCTGAGTGCGGCAAAGGGACAGTCGCAAGGCCGTCACGCTGTCCCACGCTTCACTGGCATCTCCACACGATAACAGCCATACTCACACACATTCATTGTGGATGTGGATGCGTGTGTGTGTGTGTGTCCTGGACTCAGAGGCTACAAACCTCATTACAGTGACATGGTACAATTGGCTTCACCGTGTAACCTCATCATTCTCCACTTATAGACATGGACATTGATTGCCCTGCTTTCTTATAATGAAAGAAAGGTGCATATGTGTGCACACGTCCCGATTATTATCTAGACATATTTCACTTTTAAAGCACTTCTTTCACATAGCGCCATATTTATTTGATGGGATTATCCTACTCATCACTTCCTTCCAGATTCACCCTCTGATCACAGAGGCTGTGGTTTTGCTTTTACAACAAAATCATCTCGTGATTTATGTGCTTGTCAGAAGCTGAACTCGAAAGGATGGGATTACATAATTACAATGACCTTTAATATCCTCTGTGTTTAGTTTTTCTTGTCTTCCCGCCATCGAGATGCTTATTCTTCCATTAGGCGGTCGGAATATGAGTGTGGTCCGCTGACACACAGATGAAATTAATGAAGGCGAGGAGCAGGAGAAACTAAACCCGTTATTATGTGTTGGAAGGGCTTTTCGGTGAGCTGGGCTCTCTTCGCAGGTCCACGTTTGTACAGCTGAGGGCTGCGGAAAGGAAAATATTGCAGCGATGACAGTTGAAATAATACGCCTAAATCAACTGTAATGTAGAGTTAATGTTAAAATTAACTTAAGCTGTTCCGATGCACTCATGCATACACATATTCGCACATACACTCGCACACATGTAGACCACCCACAGTATCTGGTCTGACTTTAATTTTGCAGTTAAATTGCACTTTTCTTACTTAACATAACTGTCAGGTCTAATGAACACTAGGGGTATGGTATAGAAGCACACTGAACTAGCATATACTGTATAACATGCTACTTTTTACCCATTTTAAGTAACATTTGAGTGATTCCAGAATTGGGACATTCCACAATGGGACACATTTGTGAAAACACATTTTCACAATTACCGGCCACTTTAATAAGAACACCTGTACACTAGCTGATTTATGAAATTATCCAATCAGCCAGTCATGTGGCAGGAGCACAATGCAAAATATCATGCTCATCTGCAGGGATTTTCACACACGGCAGTCTCTAGAGTTTACACAGCATGGTTTGAAAAGCAAAAATCATCCAGTGAGCAGCAGTTCTGTAGGATGAAACAACTAATTCAAGCTTATTTGAAGCATACAGTAACTCAAATAGTAACTACTCTTTACAATCACGGTGAGCAGAAAAGCATCTCAGAATGCACAACATGCTGAATGTTGAGACAGATGGGCTTCAGCTGTACCCAGATGAAACCCCCAAAGCATGGGGAGAACATGCAAACTCTGCGCACACAGGACAGAGGCAGGATTCGAACCCCCAACCCCAGAGGTGAAAGGTAAACATGCTAAGCCACCGTGCCCCCCAGACAGGAGTCATACTCTATAATATAGTACAAATGTTAATAAGGTTTGACTCCATTTATTTTCATTGAATGATTTAATCTCATGACCGTCATCACCACAGCTTTGTACATAAATTTATTCGTACTAAGTACTCAATACTCACTTTTTGGACTACTTTTACTTTTAATTCAGTATTATTTAAGTAACAGTAATTTAACTTGAGCACACATAGAAGATTCTATACTCTCGACATCTCACGGCATCATGTTGTAAAGGTTTAAACATTGAAGGCAATAAACCTGAGGGTTGGGCCTGATGCCATCTTCACTCCTCATAAAACGAATCACAACTACGTTTGTAATTGAGCCGAGTTCAGTTTTATGATTAGATGCTGGAGGCTGAGTAACTGCTTCATGACATCTGGGTTGTTCAAAGCAATAGCTCTGGTTTATGGTGAGAGGCAAATCAAAGTGTCTCCACAGTTTAGTGTACATGCTCTGTTTCTAAAGTGGGGCATGTAATGGATTTATTGGAAGGCCATAATGATACAGTGCTCTCTTTCAAATTGCCTGCAGACTTTTAACCGCACGGGTCAAGACCAGCCTGCCACAAGTGTGTGACCATAAATGCTACCCTTTCAGGCACTGAAAGTTTCTCTGTGCATGTGGAAATGTACACGCACACTCCCTTTTCCCACACACGGGAATTTTGAGACACAGATTACACTTTGTGACAGACAGTCAGGAATAGAGAGGTCAGCCACTGACCAGCCACTGTCAGTGATCCATCATTCCCGTCTCTTGCTCAACCTCTCCGAACGTAAGTGTACGCGCGAGCGGTGTATATGAGAAATATGTGTTAAATCAATGCCTCAGTGTGGTTTGGAATAAGACCGTGAGCACATCTTCTTCCTACAAAGGAGAGATCATCTTTTTTCATGCTCACCTTGCTCTCTCTAGCTCTCTGTTCTCCTTCGCTCCCCGCTGTCTGTCTTGCTCCCAGGTGACTTTGTGATTAATAGTACTCAGCTGTCAGGCACACTGCCCTGAATTTCCTCTCACAGTGACACCTTTCTCACTCAATCTCCATCTCTAACACTCACCCCCCCTTTCATAGATCGGCACAAAAGAGCTCCCTTGCTCGTTACCAGACCAGGGAACAGAAATGAGGAAAGTTGTTAAGGACTTTTAAACCAAAAAGGTTCATACATGTTTTGGATATTACTCTGTCATCCAGATCTTACATCTTTCCATTCATTTGTTTTGGATGGAGCCTCTGAGGTAACATGTTGATTATTTATTATAATACAGCATAGCCATGACTTAATATATCGAGGTCACAAGTTAATATTTCAAACTAAGTTTTCATATTACTTTCACATTACCAGGTTGAAGTGCCACAAATCCAAGTTTCCAATTTACCACAGATCAGATTTTTTTTCAGGGCTGTATGGACACAAAAATAAGATTTTTTTCAAATCAGATCTGAGCCACTTTCACATAACAGATGTTTACATACAGTCCACAAGACACATTAATAACTGAATTTACACAAATGAATCAGTTCAAAAGTTTACATATGCCTGGTTCTTAACACTGTGTGTTGTTACCTGGATGATCAACGACTGCTTTTATGTTTTGTGATGGTTGTTCATGAGTCCCTTGTTTGTCCTGAGAAGTTAAACTACCCACTGTTCTTCAGCAAAATCCTCCAGGTCCTGCACATTCTTTGCTTTTTCAGCATCTTCTGCATATTTGACCCCTTTCCAATAGTGGCTATACTATATGATATTGAGATCCATCTTTTCATCTTCGAGGGACTCATATACAACTATTACAAAAGGTGCAAACATTCAGTGATTCTCAAGAAGGCAACACGATACATTAAAAACCAGGGGGGTGTACAATTGTTATTATTTTGTCTTCTGGGTAACATGTAAATATCGTATGTAGCGTCTGAATGGCAGTACCAAATGAAAAAAAGAAAATCTTTAAACAAAATAATAACAATCTACACCGATCATCCTGTTCAAAATTTTACATGTAGTGTTTTAATGTAGTGTTATGATTCCTCTTATGTTTTTTATTATAACTTTTTGCAGATTCTACAAGGCATATGTAAACTTATGACCTCAACTGTATATGTCCTTAGGACGTGAACAAGAACAGTTAGATCAAAATTCATGTGGCTTTTTCGTAACGCACATGTGTGTATCGTTGTTGTCATCATCATGCAGCGTCAGCAGCATGGCAAAACAACAATAGAGGACAGTGGTGAATCTGTTCAGTGGAAGGATAGGCAAATGAGTTATTTACGTGATATTTGTGGAATCAGTTCAAGCAAACCTACCCAAGAAATTCACATGTGTATACTGGGTGTTTCCAGGGACAGGCGTGTTCTCATTAAAGACAAATATGGGTCACTTGCAGTTATGAATGTTAACCATCAAGATAAACGAATCCAACCTAAGCCAAAAATAGAAATTGCGCAAAGAAGCTTGTAATGTGAACGAAGCCTAAATGAGCATAATCATCTTGTAACTTGAGCCCAGGACTTAATATGTGGTGGGAACATCATGCTTAATAAGCTTATTCACTTTGAGCATTTACTTAAGGTGTGGCAAGCTAATGGTGTGAATGTTGCCTTGCCAAGATTTCAGGATTGAAGTAAAATGTAATATCAGCTGTCTCCATGCTTAACACAATGGTGTTATACTATTGATTTCTCTGTTTCACTCATTTTAAAGTACAGGGTGTCCCAAAAGTCTCCATACATAGTGGATTATGTGTGCCAGCACCACATCAGTTGTTCCTTCGTCAATGGATATACATGGACATCCAGTTTTCAGTTGGTCCACAACACTTCGAGTCTTTTTGAATTTGTTAATAAGTTTGGCAACAGTGTTGTGCTTGCCATGTTTCCTGTTAAAGTCCATCGCAACTCTGCAACAGCTCCGATCCAACCATGAGAAGGATTTCAATATGTTCTTCTTTTGTCAAAGGCATTTTTAAAGGCTATCTAAAAAAAAAAAAATATATATATATATATATATATATATATATATATATATATATATATATATATATATATATATATATATATATATATATATATATACATATATATATGTATAGTGTTAATTTCCCCTATGTATGGAGACTTTTGGGACACCCTGTATTATCATACATAATATATACTATATTAGCCATGAGTTAAGTATTTCATGGCCATGGAGTAGATCTTGAGAAACTTAACTTGTGGCCTTAATATATTAATTTGTGTCCAAACCTTTAAAAAAAAAAAAAAAAAACACCATGTCACCTCTGCAACTGTGTAGGTTTTTTTTATCAGGTTGGAATGATCTGTTTTGCTTATCAAGATGTTTTCATATTTGTTCTTCAGTCCATATAAATTCCATAATCCCTAAGAAAAAAAGAAAAAAAAAACTTAGCTTGTTGATCTGAAACAGTTGTGGTCTCTCTTTTTAGCTTTCCTGCCTTTAATAGTGAACACTGACTACCTGAAAAATTATTTCAAACACTCATATCAAGGTAATTATATTCCTCCAAAACCAGTAATGATGAGAAAAGTCAACAAGCTTACACAACGAGTCATGAGAAACTCTTGTCTGATAATTATGTTGTCACATGACAAGCTCTTTTTACTGTATCTTCATCTGAGATTAACACTGTTGTTTCCCAAAGCCTGCATTTACTTTTATCCGCCCAAAGATCTCAAGGGCATGTGGGCGTAAATGTACGTGTGACACACACCTGATCCCCAGGCTTAGGCGAGCTGTCAGTCTCGACTCACCGTGTGACAGCTGGGTGGCAGGGACAGGCCAAAGCCTGAAGATGTGAAAGTGAAAGATGGCTTCCTCGCTTTCTTTGGCACATCTTCTTCCTACCCCTGCTTGTCCTGCTGCTCCCTACATCTCATGTCTCACACACATGCTTACACATATAAACTGCAATGCAAATGCACACCCCAATTCCAAAATGTGTAAAATGTAAATAAAAACAGAATGCAATGATTTGCAAATCTCATAAACCCATATGTTATTCACAATAGAACATAGAAAACATATCAAATGTTTAAACTGAGGAAATACCATTTTAATAAAAAATTTTTTAATTTGATGGCCGCTGTTTTTTAGTAACACTTACTTTTCCAGCCTTTTGTTGCCCCCGTCCCAACTTTTTTGAGACGTGTTGTGGCCATCAAATTCACCTTATTTTTTCCTTACATTTCCTCGGTTTAAACATTTGATATGTTTTCTATGTTCTATTGTGAATGACATATGGGTTTATGAGATTTGCAAATCATTGCATTCTGTTTTTATTTACATTTGACACAGTGTCGCAACTTTTTTGGAATTGGGATGTATTTGTCTATACTGAATACAGTTATTGCATGATATGATGCATTTCTGTCATGATGTCCTCTAGTGTCCTTGGATGTTATTAAGCTTATCATGCTGATATAATAATTTGAACCAATCAATGATCTCGATTTTAGGAGCCACATGACTGAACACAGAGACATGGAAAGAGAAACCAGAATTAATTAAAATTTAACTGATCAATAGTTCAATAAATGGTTTAACAAGTGTATTAGTTGTATATCATGCCCAGAACTCAATCCAAGCGTCTATTTGCATAGATTTCAGTGGAAAACATTTTGGCTCCATTAATGGCGTTTTAATGCAATGACACATGGCGTCAGAGTTACATAAATGCATAATGCAAAGGCACATGTTTGGGGCTATTTACTTACTTTTTAGCCCTGTCCAACTACAAATACATGTTGCCTATCCTAAAAAAATCAGCAATGCAATAGATGCAAACAATTCTGATTTATTTCTCTGTACATTCAGGTGTAATTTGTTTTTTAGTTAGCTAGCTAACTAGAAGCTAGTCAGTGTATGTTGTAGCGTACTGTTATTTTGTTATATTATTGTAGCATAAGTCTTCACACTCAGCTCTTTAACAGTAATAAAAATGTGTGTAGTGTAATACTAATTAGTTAGCTGGAGATTTACTTTAATTATTGGCAGTTACACTGATTAGCTAATGCTAATTGGTCGTTGCATCATGTTGGATCCATCTGTTAACAGCTAATACAGTGATGCAGGACAAGCAGACAAATTGCAGTTGAATTAGGGCCACCTTGTCTCCTTGATTTTAAGAATAGGTTCCATATTTTTGTGGGGAATAAAGCTAACTGCTTAAGTTTACAGTTTGCTTGCTTTCTGCTCTTATGTCACCTGCAAATAGCCAGGGAACTGTATGCCATTTGCTGTAAATAAAACTCTGACAATATTATGTAGCTATTTCATTTCAAATTATTGATAAGCTATTTTCTTTTTGTCTTTTGAGGCAGGTCATACAACTGTAAGCATCTGTATTAGGTCATTTATCAACTCATACACATTGATACATGACCAATATTACACCACAGTCATATATTCTGATATATTGTGCCATTTGTGAAATTTAACAAAGCACCTTCACTACTTTATGTGCCATGATCTCAGAGTGCCTCTTTTCTTCCATGTCTCCTTAAGGCTTCTCTGTTCCTGAGGGGCGGATGAAGGACAAGGATCAGAGCAAAGGAGGTCAAGCATTACCGCAGCTATCTAATAACCACGCGGACCCCTGACAAGCCATCTGTCACCGGCTTTGTGTGTGTGTGCGTGCGCTGGCCTCTCCATTAGCATGGCACCTGAGTGATGCTCCTGCCCAGTGCGCCCGCCGCTCATACATCTCTATGGCCAGACACCTTCCTGTGGAGAGAGGATCAGTGCCTCCAGGACCATGCATCATGTGTCACTGGTCAACCCTTCCTTTAATGAGCCTGTGTGTGTGTGTGTGTGTGTGTGTGTGTGTGTGTGTGTGTGTGTGTGTGTGTGTGTGTGTGTGTGTGTGTGTTTGTGTGTGTTTGTGTGTGAAGACTTAAAGTAGACGGAGAGGTAAAGGAAAAAGTGAGCTGGGGTGGAAGTGAGGGATGGATGCATATTGAATTTCAGGCATGTCAAGGTGCTTAGTTAAAGAGGACTATTATGGCCTGAGCTATCTGGGACATCATATGTGGGTTGAGTAATGAGAAGAGGAGAGGAGAAAGAGGACAGCAACTTAATTACTGATTACTGAATGTACAGTATATATATATATATATATATATCTACAAGATTAAAAGGTTTGAGCAAGGTTACTGTTAATGGACACATGCAAATACATTAATGTATTATGATCATCTAATAACAAACCATCAGCATTAATACACCATCCATCCATCCATTTTCCATACCGCTTATCCTACACTGGGTGGCAGGGAGCCTGGAGACTATCTCAGGGAACTCGGGGCATAGGGCACACCCTGGACAGGGGGCCAGCCCATTGCAGGGCACAATCGCACATTTACACACTACGGAAATGCCAATCAGCCTACAACACATGTCTTTGGACTGGGGGAGGAAAGCGGAGTACCCGGAGGAAACCCCCAAAGCATGGGGAGAAATGCAAGCTCTGCGCACACAGGAGGGAGGCAGGATTTAAATCCCCAACCCTAGAGGTGCGAGGCAAACATGCGAAACTCTAAGCCACCATGCCCCCCTTAATACACCATCATGTTCATTATTTGTTTGATTCATTTTATTACTACAAATAAAAAATAAAATATGAATGAATATGTTTTACAATGCATTTACAGTGTATTAATATTGAATTTGTACTTTATGATGATAGTTAATTCTGTAAATAGTTAAAAAGTAATAGTATTGTTATTTTTTATATTATTATTATTATTATTATTATTATTATTATTATTATTATTATTAGTAGTAGTAGTAGCAGTAGTAGTAGTAGTAATAGTCGTAGTTTTACGCAAAATATAAATGCCACAATTGTTTTTCAAAGTGGAAAGAGCTGTTATATATGAATGAGAAACACGTAAGCAACGTACTGTATATAGGTTTTAAAATAAGATCTACAAGTGAAATATAAAATATATTTTTGTGCTTAGTATGTTATAGTAGATATTGTTACCTTTCAACAACACTTTAAATTCATATCCATAAAACTGACTGCTTGCTGTGAAATAAATAAAAACCTGTTATTTGTACATATCATACTGTAATTGTGTTATTATCCTAAATCCTATATACTGTGTATTGTTCTCCGTGGTCAATTTACACACACACACACACACACACACACACACACACACACACACACACACACACACACACACACACACAAGCATACAACCAGGCTCTATGTTTTGTGCTACTGTGACCCATTCTTCTTTTGAAATGATTGAATTCCAGATCTGCTGCAGGGGGCATTCATCACCCCCACCTCCTCCTCCTCCTCACTCATCATTTCATCCATCTCTTACTTTGTTAATAACTCCCTCTCCACTCATTTGCCATTTGTAAAGATGAACTGACTCTGCTGTCAGCCCAGGCTCTCTCATTCCTCCTTCTTTATCTGCAATACACTTTGTCTCTTTGTCTCCTCTCAGATTTCTGCCCTTCATCTCCCTTATCCCCCTCCTCCCTGCTTTCCACTTCATCTCACCCTCTTTTTCTTCATCTGTACTCCTCTCTCGCCCCTTCTCTCATCTTGACAGAGACGTCCATCATGAGCCGAGGCCTGGATACTCGCTGCCCTCTGATACCTGCATCATTTGCTCTCTCTCTCTTTCTCTCTCTCTCTCTCTCCTCTCTCTCTCTCTCTCTCTCTCTCTCTCTCTCTCTCTCTCAGTCTTACATATTAGGCTATCAATCATGTTCAGCAGGCAATCCGTTCAGCCCTCTTTAATTCTTTTCAACCTCCTTTCTCTTTCTCTCACTCACCTCACCTACTGCTTTTTACATGCTGGCCCCTCTGGCTAACAGGCTTAAATCAACAGGTACAGATTGCAATTGTTTACCAGGCATATATTGGGATTTTAGAGAGACATACAGTGGGGGAAAAAAGTATTTGATCCCCTGCTGATTTTGTACGTTTGCCCACTGACAAAGAAATTATCAGTCTATGATTTTAATGGTAGGTGTATTTTAACAGTGAGAGACAGAATAACAACAAAAAAATCCAGAAAAATGCATTTCAAAAAAGTTATAAATTGATTTGCATTTTAATGAGGGAAATAAGTATTTGACCCCTTCGACTTAGTACTTGGTGGCAAAACCCTTGTTGGCAATCACAGAGGTCAGACGTTTCTTGTAGTTGGCCACCAGGTTTGCACACATCTCAGGAGTGATTTTGTCCCACTCCTCTTTGCAGATCCTCTCCAAGTCAGTAAGGTCATTTTCAATGCCCTGGATGAGGGAAGGAGGTTCTCACCCAAGATTTGACGGTACATGGCCCCGTCCATCGTCCCTCTGATGCGGTGCAGTTGTCCTGTCCCCTTAGCAGAAAAACACCCCCAAAGCATGTTCCCACCTCCATGTTTGACGGTGGGGATGATGTTATGATTTGGGGTCATAGGCAGCATTCCTCCTCCTCCAAACACGGTGAGTTGAGTTGATGCCAAAGAGATCTGACCACACCTGACCACAACACTTTCACCCAGTTCTCCTCTGAATCATTCAGGCAAACTTCAGACGGGCCTGTACATGCACTTTCTTGAGCAGGGGGACCTTGCGGGCGCTGCAGGATTTCAGTCCTTCACAGTGTGTTACCAATTGTTTTCTTGGTGACTATGGTCCCAGCTGCCTTGAGATCATTAACAAGATCCTCCCGTGTAATTCTGGGCTGATTCCTCACCGTTCTCACGATCATTGAAACTCCACGAGGTGAGATCTTGCATGGAGCCCCAGACCGAGGGAGACTGACAGTTTCTTCCATTTGTGAATAATCGCACCAACTGTTGTCACCTTCTCACCAAGCTGCTTGGCGATGGTCTTGTAGCCCATTCCAGCCTCGTGTAGGTCTACAATCTTGTCCCTGACATCCTTGGACAGCTCTTTGGTCTTGGCCATGGTGGAGAGTTTGGAATCTGATTGATTGATTGCTTCTGTGGACAGGTGTCTTTTATACAGGTAACAAACTGAGATTAGGAGCACTCCCTTTAAGAGAGTGCTCCTAATCTCAGCTCATTACCTGTGGAAAAGACACCTGGGAGCCAGAAATCTTGCTGATTGATAGGGGATCAAATACTTATTTTCCTCATTAAAATGCAAATCAATTTATAACTTTTTTGAAATGTGTTTTTCTGGATTTTTTTTTTGTTATTCTGTCTCTCACTGTTAAAATACACCTACCATTAAAATGATAGACTGATCATTTCTTTGTCAGTGGGCAAATGTACAAAATCAGCAGGGGATCAAATACTTTTTCCCCCCACTGTATGCTGCCATCAAGGCAACATCTTTTCCCAGGAAGTCCATGGTTATTTCAGCAGGGCAATGCCAGGCCTCATTCTGCATGTGCTACAACAGCGTGGCTTCATAGACACAGAGTGCGTGTGCTTGACTGGCCTGCTAGCAGTCCAGATCTGTCTTCTATGGCACATCATGAAGAGGAGAATCAGACAATGGCAACCAAGGACTGTTGAGCAGCTGGAGTCTTGTATCAAGCAAGAATGGGGAAAAATTCCACTTGCAAAGCTGCAACAATTAGTATCTTCAGTTCCCAAACGATTTTCAGCAGGCAATCCATTCAGCCCTCTTTAATTATTTTCAGCCTCCTTTCTCTTTCTCTTACTCACCTCACCTCGCTTTTTACATGCCATCCCCTGTTGTTGCAATCAACAGGTGCATGATTGCAATTGTTTATACAAGAATTATTTCATTGGAAGTTTGAAATAATTAATTAATAATTATTATAAATATAAATATAAAGAATAATTTTATCTATTTATTTATTTTTATTAGAGCCATATCGCTTTATACTCCTGAACTTTGCACTAACATATCTCATTAGGTCCATTATTTATAGACTTTTCTGTTTTTGAGTTATTAAAGTTTGGATTCAATTCCATTCAATTCAAGTGGCCAATCAAGCTGGCTAATAACTATAAGAACTCAGTTAACACATAACTTTGCTAATGGTGGATTGTAATTTCCATACTTCAAATAATAATAATAATTAAAATAAAACAAATGTTTTACAGACATATAAGTCAAATAGGCCATATAAAGCAACAAAGTGCAACAATGACTCCAGCTCATATGGTACATAACATTTAATGAACATTTTTTGCTCTGGTTCTTTATATCTTATTTAAATTCTACACTAAAATACAAGCCTACAGGTTTTCTGGCATGGTTAAACATATTCGTATTAAGAAACTGGAACAACATTAAAGTGCATGTTGCAGAAATAAAATATATAATGTCCTTAAAATACCAATAGAGGAATGACTCCCAATCCACTTAAGCACATCTTCTCTGTATGTGACATGTGCTTAGAGTCAAAAGTTTCAGACTCTGAATTTGGAACGTGACCCCATTTCCCATGAACCTCACATATGATTCCCATTGCGCTTGTCATCATGGAGCATGGCATACCATCACTCAGTATTAGCACCCATGTGAATCAAATGTGCAGAGATAATGTAATGTAATATTAGAGGCATATAAATTATGAAGGCACCCATGGGGTTGGCTGTGGAGCGACCGACAGGAAATGGATGTAGGAGGGTGAATTCGATGGGAGGATGTGAGAAGTTTGACCTTAGCTTCTCTACAATTACTAGTTAAAACAAAGGCTTGAAAGTGAGGGCACGTATTTGTTTTAAAGACTTTCAGCTGCCCTAAATGGAGTACCAGTAGGAGTCATATAGTTTGTCTCATGTGGAAATGATGGAAACTATAATAACCTTTTGATCTTTGTCCCTTTCATTCATTTTATTTTATGTGCTTGAAACTTTAATGAAATCGAGCCAACCCCAGAGACAATGCTGTTGAACAACCACCATATTCATCCACTTTATTTGATTTGGAACCACTGCCCTGCTTTCAGCCTTCCTCTCTGATTAAACTCAACCAGAGTCAATTGTTTTAGATTCCCTCCCAAGCCATCAGAGCAACTGTTTGACATCTTTGTGGTGCAGCCAAGCCTTTATGTTAAATGTGGTCATAAGAGGATAAGAAAGTCAGTATGAATTACAGAGAAAAGGGATCCCAATATACAATGCGGCAAAATGCAAAGACATAGAAGAAAGAAAGAACAAGCAACATGAGAGAGAAAGAGAGAGAGAGAGAAAGAGAGAGAGAATAGATAATGCAGAAGGAGGGAGGAGGGAATGGAGAGAAGATGGGCCTTAGCTGGGGATTTGGTTGGCCGCGGCGGGGCTATCATTACCATACATCGGCACAATGAATGAGCCTTTCAGCGAGCGGTAATAAGAATTTGATAAATCATGAGCAGAGAATTAACTAGACGTCAAAACAATGAGAGGAGTCCTGATGGATGAGAAGACGGGATGATACCGATTAGTCTAGCCAGCCCGCACGGGGAAAGAGGGATGAGCGAAGGACAGAGAAGATGGATGAGGGAGCAAGGGAGGAACAGAAGGGTCAGACAAGGTCAGAATGGGAACTTGAGAGAGAGAGAGGGAGAGAGAGAGAGGAAGATAAAAGCAGGTACAAATAAAAATAAGGAGGAAGACCGCAGACTGTAAGGAGGATACGTGATGATATACACCGTTGGAAGGAATAAAAAAAAGTAGTCAGGAGCATGTATTCATTGACATTATAAATGCTGACAGCTAAGTTATACAGTTTTTCACAATTGTTTACACAGCAAAACGCCCAAACCATACAAAATCACTAGCACATTTTCTGCTGTCAAGCAATGTGCAATTTCACAATGGTCCCTGGCGAAATGCAACACACAGATCTGTGTTGGCCACAAGTGTGAGTCTGTTTTGTTGAAATAAAAGCAAGAATGCATCACAGAGAAAAGAGATTACTACAATGCTGGCTATATTCATGCTACACCAGGGAAAACCCATTGAGTAACTTTCATCTGTGTAATCAGACTTTCACGCAACACAGTATGACATGAGATGTCTTATATGTATATCTGGACAACAACACAACTCAATAAAGAAAAATGAGGAGGTCTAACAGGACAGAGGTCTAAAATGTCCAGAAATGTCCAGAATTATAAAGAGTTTTTTTTGTTTTGTTTTTTTTATAAAAATGTATTTATATTTTAATAAATTGACATCCACATTCACAACATTGCTAAGAGTGTTTTTTTTCTTCCTTTTGACCTACTGAGTGGCTCTTAAGTAGTTCAGCTCTTCTGAAATGTACTCATTGTTCCTGCCAGTATGGCTGTGCTAAGTGAGAACACAAGCTACTAATGTATGCATTTTTCATGAGGCCTGTCTGAGGAAGGTAATGAAATCTGCTGCAATGTTTATTATACCTGGTCTTCTCACTACGGAGGGAGCATGACTCTACACAGCAACAACTGTTTTGAAACAGGAGCTCCAGTGACCATCTTACTGTGACAGCCTTCATCTGACATGGCCCTTATGGCATTTCATTGTAGTTTCCTATGAATTAACCATGATATTTTACAGCAACAAAATCATGACATTTTTCTATGTCATTGTACAGTAACTGCTGTATGGTTATGGTACTACTAGGGTTTTTTTAAAAAAAAAAGTTTAATATGGTTAGTAATGTTAAGTAAGGAATATGCTAAGTAAATAATAAAACACGAACCGGTGTACTGTTATGGGAAAATAATCACTGATGAGATGATTTAATGCTTAGGATGCACTCTGAAGTTGATATTTTCTAATAATAATGACCGATGAAGTATTTTTAACCATGTTTAATTTTGTGGAACCTCCATGAAACTAGTTAGTAAACAAGTCAGAGCCATACTGTTATTAGAATCCAGCACAGATATGATGATATTGCCACAGTTTTTAGTGGTGACTGTTGACCACATTATACTCTTGACCATGATATTACCATTGTTTTATTGTGGTACCTATTAACATAACTGTAATGTTAGTACTAGTAATGTCATGAAATACTGTCGGAACCATGATACAACCACTGTGTGCATGTCATGATTTACTTTTGCCCCAAAAAACAGTGACCAAACATCATGGGTGACCAAAACACATCCAGCATTGTTGCCTCACAGCTCTCAGATTACCGGTCCCATACTTAGCTTGACTTACTGTCTGACACGGAGTGTCATGAATATTTGTGTGCATGGTCTGTGATGGACTAACGACTGGCATCCCATCGAGAATGTATTCCCTACCTCCAGTCTAGTGTTCCTGGGACTGGCTCTGGATCCACTGCAACCCTGACCAGGATAAAGCGGTTACTGAAGATGTATGAATGAATAAGTGAATGTTTGCAATACTTCTGATATTCTTGAAAATACACAGGACACTTTGTTCTAAAGCAACTAAACACTAGTATTTTTTGAAAATGTGCTGCTGCTGTAAGCTCAGCCACTCTTCCACATCAGTGGCAAGTCAGTGATATATCATATCACAGTCAACTGCGCCACCTGGTGGGCTTGAAGAAGAATCGCATGGATTCATAGGCCATCCTGTCCAAGCATAACAAGCTTCTAACATAATAATCTTAATAGTCAACCTATCCATTCCCACAACATGTCAAAACAGCATGACATCTAAAACCGATGGCCTCTGTTATCTTATATATACCTGAAAGATTCAGGATGCACTCTAACATGCACACACACAGAGTTTATTAATCCCCCGTGCAGAGCGTGTGGTGCTGCTGCGATGTGATTACTCCGTGTTGATTTAGCTGTCAGACAGAGCATGTGTTCCCTCTGTGATTTATAGACTGCGTTGTCAAGCCAGTGGAGCGGCGATGAATTGGCCAATATTGTGCCAGGCTCATTTGCTTGGCATTACGTTAGTGTGGAAATGATGGCCACACAAAGTCATGCAAATGAGCCTGGAGAGCTCCCCGCCACTCAGCCTGTCATACCCTCAGCATTGTCTTTATTTATTGCTGTAATCACCACGATGCGCTTCTGGCCATGATGACAAACCTGCACACAGCCTGCCTCATGCTCGGGTTTCAACACTCATCTCATACTTCTGTGCTGTGATCTGATCGGGGTGTGCATGTGAGAAAAACAGTAAGAGTGCTGCTTATTTCTTTTCAGCCTTGTTTACACGTAAATGTGATCTATGCATAAATAATGGATTTAATATTTTTCATTACAGAGCTATTTTTTAGCATATGGAATTTCTTCAAGATGTAGGCTTGGTAACACTTTACAATACTGTTCTATATCTCATAGATGACTATACAGGGGCTAAACAGGAACAGTTTCTCAGTTCTGCTTAAGTTGCTACTGTTAACTACCAAGGAATGTTATTTACTAGGAGTGTACACCTCAGGCTTCCACACAATATTATACAATTTCAATTCTTAAGGCAATAATTTGGGATTTGACAACACTACTGAATCTATTGCGAGAGGATACAATTTTAATTCATAAGGCAACAGTTCAATATTTGATGTTACCACTGAATCTGCTGCTATGCTATATATTACAATTCATTGTAATTGTATTTAGTAGCATCTGAATTATATGTGACCAGCTTCTTCAGTATCTGGGATTGGCCTACCGTTAATTTGTGAATGGAGAAGGACGTTTTTTGCACTAAGTCCCTAGTGTCAGAGCTTTGTAACAGTAATATGTAAAGTTGTAACTTTACATTTTCCACTACAGGAAAGTCTTCAGAACGAGGACTTTGCATTTTTTGTGGTTTCTCTGAAAAATATCAACCTGCATTTTGCTTTGTCTTAAAAAGATAAAATATAGATAATAATAAATATCATATAATCTGTATATCAGATTTGCCTGAATAACACATGAATAGTGGTTAGCACGTTTTCCTCGCACCTCCGGGGTTGGGGCCTCGAGTCCCACCTCCATTCTGTGTGCGCGGAGCTTGCATGTTCTCTCCGTGCTTCAGGGGTTTCCTCCAGGCACTCCAGTTTCCTCCCCCAGTCCAAAGACATGCATTGTAGGCTGACTGGCATTTCCAGATTGTCCGTAGTGTGTGAATGTGTGTGATTGTGCCCTGTGAAGGGTTGGTGCCCTATCCAGGGTTTCCTCTGCCTTCTGCCTTAAGCCCTGAGTTCCCTGGGATAGGCTCCAGGCTCCCCCATGACCCTGTGTAGGATAAGCATTATGGAAAATGGATGGATGTTCTCTTACAGTGAGCATTCAAAGTCAAAATTAATTATTGGTCAGCAAGTATTTGAAAGAAAAATGCTGTTTGCATAAGTATTCAACCCCCAGGTTCAGGAAGATCCAGATGAAATATGTTGTCTTAACGAGGACACAAAGTGCTATTCACCTTTCGGCATGACAACAACCTGAATCATACAACGCTGGAGTTGCTTCGGGACAAGTTTCTGAATGTCCTTGAGTGGCCCAGCCAAAGCCCAGATATGAATCCTGTAGAATATGTGTGGAGAGACCTGAAGATTCACAGTTGACAAGCATTCCTCATCCAATCTAACTGAGCTTGAGAGGATCTTCCAGGAAGGATGGTTGAAACAGCCCAAATCCACATGTGCAAAGCTTGTTACCCACGAAGACTCAAAATTGTAATTGCTGCCAAAAGTGCTTCTACAAAGTTTCGAATAAAGGGTCTGAATACTGATCTAAATGAGAATTATCCTTAATTTAAAAAAAAAAATTGTTTGTATATCAATGGCCAAAAAAGTTGATTCAATTTCAAGTTGATTTTTTGAAATTATTATTATTATTATTATTATTATTATTATTATTATTATTATTATTATTATTAATTTTATTTTATTTTATTTTTTATTTTATTTTATTTTTTTACATAAACTGAAGGGGTCTTGAATACTTTCTGGGGAAAAAATGCACCAATGCAGTCTTTTCCAACAATAAAAAAAACAAACAAGATTAGTCAAGCCTAGATTTGAGAGGCCACAGTCTGATGATCAGTTATATGATCATTTATGTTGGTTAAACAGTATCATTAATCAAGTCTATGAGGTCTATGTGAAAATCAATGCAAAACAATCAATGCAGCAAAATGTATCAGAATAAACCTGCAATCACCATGTATGAAAATTGTAAACAGAAACAATTGGTCTTGAGCACAACTGTCCAACTGTCAAATTGCTTGCATGCAAGAACTACTAACCGATCTTAGCACAAGAAATAGGAATAAAAAGTAGCACAACAGGCATATTTTTTTCAGAATGTGGATGGAAATATAACACAATGGCAACTTTTCTTCTAATATTTGGTTAATACTTGAGGCGTGACTTTGCACGTGTGTACAGAAGCAGCGGCAACGCGAGCAGCATTGTTCACACACTTGTCTGCGTACTTTATGTACATCTGGAGGATTAAATGCAGCATCCACTAGATGGCACGTCAGAGCCAAAACATCCGTGTCCAACTGTTGAGCAATTTCATGCACAGTGATGTTAAACACACTGATGAGCTCTGTTTCTTTTTAAAACTCCCCACTGTCATTGTGACTGTTGTCATGAGTTGTGCCTCAAATCGAAATTTCTGACCCTACATTCAAAAGTGTTTACTAATCTGGAAAATCCAGATGACTGGAACTCAGAACAGAACTTTCAAGAATGCTACAATTTAAAATTGAAACACTAACCATAATAGGAAAAATGGTTTGTGTTAGTATTCAAAAACTGTCTAGAATAGTACACAAGTATGCGATTTGACACAAGTGCTAGTTTGTTTAGTCATTTGTGGTCACAATCACAATCGTGTTATACCTCCCCCAACTCTTTCCATTGTTAATATGGACTGATAAAGTACAGTTTTTCCACGGCAGTTACATTTTCCTCCTGTGCATGGTGGTGAACGTTTGTGTTTTAGACAGATGCAATATAGAGAAATGATTAACAGAAATACTGATTGCACAGCAGAAGCTTACTGCATGTCAGCTTTACTGAATGTCAGCACAATATTTTGCATAGATGTGAAAATCTCACTGGATTAAAGAACTTTATTTGAACTCAGTGGCAACAGTTACTTATAATAATCTTGAGATCAGTACAGATATTTGCCCATTATATTTACTAAACCAGTAAATACCGTAGAATAGACAGAAATAAATGCTCCACATGAGTGGCCAGTGTAAAAGAAAAAGGATTTTTTTTCCACTGTGTAATCACCTGACCTGACCTGAAAGGCTATTATTTTAGCAATTGCAGCTACAGGTGCAGTTGAAGAGATCCTGAAAGTCAGGGTTGTGTAATGAACATGAAAAGATCATTTACTCTATCATCCTTTTCCCCCAAAATATGTTTGGAGGAGAACCTAAAAGTAAATAGACTATGCACATATTACCCAACCAAAGTACAAATTACACAATGGGACAAACAACATAACCATAGGTTTAGCATTTATTAATTTGTTTGTTTGTTTGTTTGTTTATGACATACATGAAACTCTTAATAAAAGAAAGAATTCACAACTACAGCAGCCATCCAATACATCTGTGTGTGTGTGTGTGTGTGTGTGTGTGTGTGTGTGTGTGTGTGTGTGTGTGTGTGTGTGTGAAATTGTTTGGCCTACATCATTCTTATGTCGCTGACAAGACCCCAAGATATAATGCATATTGTCCAACCAACCCTAATAGTTGAGCCACTGATAGATGACAGATACAGTATTAGTTTTTAGCCTCCCATCTAATCTCTCAACCAGCCATCACTGATGATATATGATTGCATAATTTATTGTGATTGTGATTTATTATGATCTCTTAAGGGAGGAGTTCTCAAACTTTTTGCAGCCCTTTTAACTGTAAAATAAATTTCACTGACCAGCTTCAAAGATAATCAAACTATTCAAATATTAGGCTCATTTTTTAAATATATACAGTAGTATTTTGGTTATTTATTCCAGCTTTTTAAAAGCGTTTTCTTGCTGAAATTTCCAGTGATAGAACACATTTTTAATAATACTGCCATTATCGTATTAACTAGTTAACATTAATGTTAATAATTAATTAATCATAGGCCTGCTCATATGAGTTATTAAGGACTGGATTAAACCCAATCTATTTAACCAATCAACACACTAATAGTTACAAAAGTTCAATAATAAATTTGATAATAATGGGTTGTGATTTCCAGCACAGTAAGAAAAAACAAACAAAGAAAAACAAATCACAGCCCCTCTGATGTGTAACAGACCTCACTCAAAAGGTTGATAGTATGCATATGCTGGAGGTTTATTAATAATTTTCACAATCCAAACCTCTCAAACAGAGAACAGGCCAGGGTCATACACCGTGATATCAATATAAACACAACCAAAGAGCAAATCCAAAGAACAGTCAGAGGGCCAGGGAGAGAGCGATACATAATAATGCACAGTATTTCCATAATCCAAACAAAGAGGAAAGGCAAGGGTCATTCAAGGCAAGAAATAACAGCTCAGAACTTACACAAATGGGGAAAAATTGGGAAGGGCTTACAATGTGTATGAGTGTTCATGTACTTTATATATTTTTAAGGGAACAGGAAATGAACATGACAATAAAAGAAGTGTCCTAGAATTTGGAGGAGGGTGCCCTCTGTTGGTGTGGTGGTGAAAGGTCCCAGGCAGATATGACCCTGTGCTTCGCAGGCTTCTGGTATGCATGTCTAATTTTCTAAAAATTTAGTTATTTAATTATTTTTATGTTACAGATTTTCACAAGATTTATATATTTATACATGTACACCAACACTGACAGTGATAATTCACCCTAACCCAGTAACAAACTTCTTTCTTACAGCTTTTTGTGTTGGTTTAGAGAGCAATGTAGTTCCTTGAGCCAAGTCTATAATTAGATCTTAATAAAAACCAAAGCAAACAAACAAACAAACAAACAAAAAACCCCAATGGAAATCAAAAAGTATGTGCCACTTTTAACAGGTTGTGGGCAGTGGTATCTCAGTGGTTAAGACATTGAACTACTGATCAGAAGGTCATGATTTCAAATCCCACTGCTGCCACTGCTGGGCCCTTGAGCAAGACCCTTAACCCTCAACTTCTCACTTGTATAAATGAGATAAATGTAAGTAGCTCTGGATAAGGATGTCTGCCAAATGCTGTAAATGTAATGTAAATGCTTTTTAGTGGAATTATGAGATACCAAGTCATAATTAGAAGATACTAAGTAATAATTATGAGATATCAGGTCATAATTTTGAGATACTATTTTATGCTAAATCATAATTTTGAGATATATGAAATCATGACTTGTAATTATGACTTAGTATTTCGAAATTATGATTTGTTTTCTCATTGTTGGCTTCCATATAATTCAAAATTATGACTTGTGATTGCAAAATTATGATTTGTTTTCTTGTAATTGACATTTTATCTCCAAACAGTGACTTGTTATCTCACAATAATGACTTTGACTATCTCAGAATTTTGAGAGATTATCTGGAAATGATTAATTTGTGTCTCATAATTAAAACTTATATTGGAGTTATGACTTAAAACTTATATTGGAGTTATGACTTAAAACTTATATTGGAGTTATGATCATAATTATGACATAATATCTTATAATTATGACTTAGTCTCTTGAAATCATGACTTAGTATTTCATAATTATGACCTAATATCGCGAAATTATGACTTAATATTTTATAATTATGACCTAATATCTCGAAATTAATACTTGGCATCTTACAATTATGACTTAGTATCTCATAATAATGAGACAATACGCAGGGTTTGTTTAAATGGCCGATATGGGCTTCCATATGATTGTATTATGTATTCTCAAATAGTTTTGTTCTGTAAGCAGTTTATATACTATTATTTGAGTTTACGCATCATGTGAATTATCACTGCAGTAACAGTACTAGGTTAATTAACTGGGTAATTAAGTAGCGCTGACTCGAATGCGGCAGATTTGTGATTCACTTTCATGCGATTCATTTTAAAGATTCGTCTTCCAAAGATTCACTCTTTCATAGGCTGAATCCCAAAAGGCCGCCTAATTCATGGGCAGTGCACTATTTAGGGAGTGGACATCTTTATTTCATTGCCATCGTAGTGCACTCATGTAGGAAGTACGGAGCTATTTGGGACTGAGCCTGTGGTGCGCGTCACGAGGGGAAAGAATAAAGTCTCTCATATGCAGTGGTAGAGAGACAGCTACATCAACAGCTATGTTATGGTGTCCTTTTTGATATGAAATGACAAAAACATGGGGGCCAAAGAATCCAGGATTGGTTTCCTTTCTTACGACGAGGCCATTAAAAGAGGTGAGGTGTCGCAGCTGTTGTAAAGCGTGTAGTTTCTGTTTATGCAGATAGCTAACGAGCTAACAAGCTCCAGTTTGATGTATATTAGCAACAAGCAGCTAAATTAGCACGCTAGTCATCTGTCACGCTCAGTGTTAGCTGTGTTTTCTAGCCTCAGACTGCTGTTGACATGCTGTTGACATTGAGCTGAAACGATTTATTGTCTCTTTGTGTGCCTGAAGAAGCAGACTCTGTTCCTTTTGAGTGTCTGTTTAGAATTATGATTAATAACACTAGTCTAGTCAGCTGTCATTTGGCTGCTTAATAACTAGCAGCTGGACAAAAACAGATAAAATATCAATTCATTTCTGTCAGTAAGCCAGCCAATTGCACAATCTTTTTTCTGTCCCTGGATTTGTACACGCATCACTTATGTTAGTTCGCTTGTTTATGTGGAGTGCTTTTAGCTTAGCTTATTGCGCAACTCACATCAATGTGAATCTTAAATCTGCACAGGCTGTAATGTTTCCGTTAAAGTGTAAACATGTAAACAAAATATGTTGTTGTTTTTCCATTACCGAAATCATCTTAAACCCTAAATCCTGCTGTATCTAAGCAGTTTGCACACCACCGGCCTGAGCACTGGTCTTTAAAGTGTCCCTGAAATCAAATAGGTGCCTCAGAGCTTTTTATGAAGTATCCTAGTGTTATAGACACCAAAATGATATTGTTCTAAAAAAAATAAATAAATAAAAAAAACCTACAAAAGTTTGTTTTGAAAATATTCGTATTTTAATTTTACAGCTGGTCACTTCTGGGAAAATTTAAATGTTTTTGATGATTCATCCTGCACTAGTCTCGTGTTCGTCCAATTAAGGCTCTCTAAAACGTATATGACCCGCCCCCAGGGGGCGTGTCTTGCTCTACAGTGGCAGCTTGTTAGCAGCAAACATGGTTCATCTGTGATTTTGCTTGATCTTTATGGAATTAACTTTGTACCAAAAGTATTGAACGTAACTTTTCTAGAAATGAACAAAAATATACAATGAGGAAGAAGAAAAGCAATCTAAAACTGAAAACGGTGAACTCAATAGCAATAATTTAACATTGTCTTCAAATAAACAACATTATTTGTTAACAGTTTTCTAAGCTTTGTTTTTGCTAATTATGGTTTATGAACGCGCTGCCAGAGTTTTCGTTTACGCTCCTCAAGTTTACGTTCGCCATTCTGGAACAAACCTCATGAGTGGGCGGGCTTAACAACGATTTACTCTCATTGGCTAGTGAGATTTGGATTGACAGCTCAAGTGTCCAGCTGAGGAGGAGGAGGAGGAGGAGGACGACGACGATGACAACGCTCCGTGCCGCTCCTGAGAGCTCATCTCGAAAAAATAGTCGTATGAGACTACCCAAACCTCAAATATTTATTACGAACTAATATACTGAGTAAGTAAGTAAGTCATTTCCACTACAAAGTACAAACACTATAATTATACAGAGAACCACATCCAGAACGCTCTCCAAAATTAGCGCCACTGAAGTCTCTACTTCCAGGTCAGGGAGTTGTCAATCCAAATCTCACTAGCCAATGAGAGTAAATCGCTGTTAGGCCTGCCCTCATGTAAGGTTTGTGCCAGAATGGTGAACGTAAACGAAAAGTATGAAAGCCTAAATGAAAATTCTGGCAGCGCATTCATAAGCTGTGATTAGCTAAAAGGAAGCTTAGAAAACTGGTAACAAAGAATGCTGTTTATTTGAAGACCATGTTACATTTTTGCCACCGAGTTCACTGTTTTCAGTTTCAGAGTGTTTTTCTTCTTTCTCGTTTTTCGTTTGTTGAAAAGTTACGTTCAATACTTTTGGCACAAATTTAATTCCATAGAACTTCCCTTACGCAGTGGTTGAGGGCTACAAAATGGCTGAGGGGAAAAAATGGTTGGAGTGTTTTACCAACTTGGGGATGTTCAACGCCGGAATGTCTTGCTTCCAGAGAAAGCGATTCCGTCTTCTCCATCAATAATAGTATGTAATACAATTTAAATCTTCATAGGCGGTAAAAAAAAAATTTAATACTGTTTGTAAACACCCGGTTAAATCCTCTTAAATCTATGGTTACCAAATTCTCCTGTGTCTAAGCAGTCAGCACACCACCCGTCTGAGCACTGGTGTTTAAATAGGTATTTCATCATAACTATTTAACTAACAGAATTTGTTCTGAAAATGAAAAGAAATCTTTACATTGTCATATTACCCTGTCCTTTTTCCCTCCCATCTCTGCACCAGTTTCTCTGAACGCTTTATTCCTTATCTTTCAGTCACTGATGTGGAGCTGAAAAGACTGAGGGATGCTTTCAGGAGGACCTGTGGCCTGTCCTGCTATATGAGTCAGCAATGCTTCTTCAAGGAAGTGTTGGGGGACATGGTTCCACTAAATATCTCGGAGGTAAGACCGGTCTATATCACAGGCATTTTTCACATGCTGTAGGGCTTGTCAATACTTTCTGTTCAGGGTGGTAAAATATGACCTATTTGTGTGTTGGGCATGTGGAATGTGCCTCTGCATGTTTCAGCATGTGATATCTGGCAGTGGTGGTTTTCAGTTGAAAGATTTTCTTGCTCAGAACTGCACACTGAGCATATGTACAGTGACCGTGAGTGCTTAACTGACTGCTCTTCTGTTTTTATATTTACATCATGTATCAGTTGTACTCTGATAGAGGAAAGTCTAGGATCTAAAGACTTACATTGAAGAAAGAAGAAAAAAAGGAGTGGCTTGTGAGGGAACGACAGTTTATAGCTGCTATAACAAAATTGATAAGAAGAACCAACTTCCACAATATTAAACCTCACTAAACAGAAAAAATACTATGCATTCTTTTATTAATAAATTAAAAAAAAGTAAAAAAAAAAAAAAAATTGCATTGATAATTTGCTGAGGTACACAATATGGTCAAATGTTTGTAGACCCCGACCATCACACGTATATGTGGGTCTTTCCCAAACTGTTGCCACAAAGTTAGAAACAGATAATTGTATAGAATGTCTTTGTATGCTGTAGCGTTAAGATTTCCCTTCACTGGAACTAAGAGGCCCAAACCTGTTCCAGCATGACAATACCCCTGTGCACAAATTGAGCTCTATAAAGACATGTTTTGCCAAATTTGGTGTGGAAGAAATCAAGTGTCCTGCACAGAGCTCTAACCTCAAACCCCACTGAACACCTATGGGTTGAACTGGAACGCCATCTGCACCTCAGGACTCCTCACCCGACATAAGGGCCTGATCTCACTAATGCTCTTGTGGCTGAATGAGCACAAATCCCCACAGCCATGCTCCAAAATCTAGTGGAAAGCCTTCCTAGAAGATTGGAGATTATTATAACCGCAAAGGGGAACTAAATCTGGAATGGGATGTTTAAAAAAAAAAAAACACACATGGGTGTGATGGTCAGGTATCCACAAACTTTCAGAACATACTGTTACTGGAAAATAATGAACTTCGGTGGACACTTGGTGTCAAGCAGCACTCCATCATTGATTATTTTCCTAATACAACACACCACATTGTTGTTTATTTTGTTATTACTGGCTTAGTGTTATTGGTGCTCCTCATCAAAATGTTATATCTTGTGCATATGTCTAATTGTGTTTATATTCAGCATTTACAGTGGTCTTGAAAGTTTGTGAACTCTTTAGAATTTTCTAAATATCTACATAAATATGACCTAAAACAACATCAGATCTTAAAAGTAGACCAAAAAGAGAACTCCATAAAACAAAGGAGCCAGAAATATTATACTTGGTCATTTATTGATTGAGGAAAATGATCCAATATTACATATCTGTGAGTGGCAAAAGTATGTGAACCTCTAGGATTAGCAGTTAATTTGAAGGTGAAATTTTCTATTTATTATAGATAACACTGATATTTTAAACAGCTTTGCTTTCAGGAATAATATATAAAACTGCAGAGTTTATTTTCTGTTAATTGCAAATGAAGGGGAATTTGTCTACTTGGATGCAGTCAGCGGATTCTTGTTATTCTAAACAACTGAACCAGCCTTTGCAATTAACCCGGTTAATTGCGAAACCCTGTGATTAATCTGTTTCATTTACTTCACGTAACAGAATGTGGTTTTCACTGCAAGCTTGATTAATTTAACAGAATTTGATTAATAGACTGTGGAGGTGAACTCCTGGGGAATTTGTGTGAACCTGACCTACAGAACAGATTTGGGCATGATCATGTGCCATGGGGTTATATGGCATGAAAATGGTATTTGAGGTTAACTGTAAGGTAGTGTGACATTACTACATGACTGCGACTGAAACAGAATTTTCAATATCAGTCTTTCACAACTCCACACAACTATTGTTACCATACATTTCTTTTGGCAAGTCAACTAGGACTTCTACTTTGTTCACATTAGAGGTTGTTTTAAAGTCAGTGCCTTTTTGCCCTTGATAACATGGAAGATTCCAAGCAACTCAGCCAAGACCTCAGAAAATACATTTTGGACCTCCACAAGTTTGGTTTCATCCTTATGAGCAATTTCCAAACAACTGAAGGTACCATGACCATCTGTATAAACAATTGTGTGCAAATAAATAAATCTTGGGACCACATTATTTAGGAAGGTGACAAAAATTTACTCCCTGCGATGAATGACCTTTTTGGTCTGAAAGATTCAACTGAACACCAAGACACCAACAAAGGAACTGGTGGTACATCCACTATTAAGAGACTATCCTACATCGCCATGGCCTGAAAGGCTGTTGTGAAAAGATGAAGTCAATACTCTAAGACTGGCATTAAAAAAAAAAGACATTGCAGGTGACCACCAGGACAAAGACCTAGAATTTTGGAAGAGTTCTCTGGTCAGATAAAACAACAATTGAACTGTCTGGCTATAACAGTCAGGGCTATGTATGGAGCAAAACGTGTGAGGCTTTTAATCTGAAGAACACCATCCCAACTGTGAAGCATGGGGGTGGTAGCATCATGTTGTGGGGGGTGGTTTGCTGGAGAAGGGACTGGTGCACTTTAAAAATAGAGGGACTCATGAGGAATGAGGATTATCTAGAAATACTGAACACCTCAAGACATCAGCCAGAAAGTTAAACTTGGTCTTGGTCACAAGTAGATCTTCCAGCAGGAAAATGATCCTAAGCATACCTCCAAAATGGCTTAACGACAACTTTAGGCCTGTTATATTATTTAGAAATGTTATGGTATTTATGTTGTATTTAAAAATAATAATAATATACTTAATGCAGTGTAATAATATTGTTATATACTAAAGTTATACTGCTAAATAATTTAAGGACTATATCAGTTTAAAAGTTACTTTAGGCATTCTTCATTTTCTTCTATTTAAAAAAACTTTTTATTCCTGATTTTTGGCTGCAGTGTTGCTCTTTCCTCACTATATACCTGCTTGATAAGCAAGGTTAAAAGCTCGATAGCAAAAATAAAATCTTGGCTGTGAAGCAACTTCTTTGCTTAATTGACCTGATATATAAAGTGCTGTTTTGTGTCTCCACTGTTTCTGACCACCAGTTTCACTATTTATCATTGTTCCTGTGTTCCTGCAAATGAATGTCAGTCTCAGTTCTTATGAAGCTAAGGCACATGACCACTTCCTTTTCCTGTCTAGGATCCATGCTTACATTTTACTCAGATATGTTACACAGTGGGCTCCTGTGAAGAAAATGAAGAAAATGCTCCTATTTTGCATTATTTTCTAATTTAATGCAATCATTTTTTTTTCATTACAAGTTATCAATAACTTGAGTGAAAAGTAGAATCTTAGAAATATTTACATGAAATTCTTAGTATTTGGTATGTCCCCTTTTTGGTTTGATGATAGTGTGTGCTCTTTTCATGGATTCCAAAAGTTTGTGTAAAACCTGGTGATCCATGTTCAATCAAATCCATCAGAGTGCCTTCTGAACACGTTTTCAATGGAATGGATAAGTCTCAAGGAACATCTGACCTTTTGTTCAAAGGAGATAACATGAGCAATATCATAGATTTGCTTACATTGATACAGTGTCCTGGTGCAGAATGTTGAATATTCAAAATATTGAAGATTTTCATCCATTGTTTTTAAATGTTCATAATTCTCTAGGTTGAAAAAAAAAAAAAGAAATTCCCAGATTTTCAATGTGGCCTCAGATTCAATGTGGACCCCACTATACGTGCCTTTTAATGAACTTCTACTAATCTGGCTGATAGTTCAAACCTTCATCTATACACCTAATGCTGCATTTGACTTGCCTCGGAAGTGAGAAGTCGGAACTCGGAAGTTTGTCATTTTTCATCCTCCGTGCATTCAAACTACAAAGTGGGGAACAACATGGACGTTTGTTAGCAATAAGCTAGCCAGCCAACTGTGATGAGTGAAGTATATTTTCTTCCTCAAAACACCAGACTGTTACCAAGTAGGAATTCTGAATTGAGGGGGCATTTTCTTGTTTTTTCCTAGGTGGAGGTCAGAAATTACGAGTTATGACCTTTAGTCAAATGCGCCATAAATCACACGCATCCAGTTGAAGTCAATCTGAATGAAGTCTCTCATTCAGAAAGTCTCATTTCATTCAAAAGTGGTGAATGATCCATCTGATAACTGTTAAATAGTAGACTAATCGCCATGTCTCATGTCTTCGAGTCTCATTAGAAAAAAAAAAAGGTCCTATAAGGCAACAAGGTTAATAAAAGATTTTAAGATTAATTAAGAGATTGGGTAGGTGGTGAGGCTTTCAAACTAATATTGCAATGTAATGGTTCTCCTTGGCTTTTGTTCAGTAAGTACATTTGGATGCTGTTTTGCTGAGACCTGTTTAAAGCTGATCTAATTTTAGCTACGCTGACAGGACAGGACAATTTCTGTTGCTAATGTTGTCACTAAATACTGCAGCTTGCATTTAATTAACATTTTCAACAGTTGTAGTTAGAATTAATCTGTACTTATATATTGTAGTCATTTTAGCTGGTGAAGGGTATAAGTAGGAAAACCAATGTGCTTGAGTGTGTAAATGTGTGGAATGTTTTTGAAGTTACAAAATGCCCATTAGATTGCTGTTTAACTAATACTAGTGATCTGAGCAAATATTCAGCAAGTAAATGTAAGAGTTTGATGCCTATTATGATCATTTTGTTTGAGATTATTTGGCTAGCACTACCGAATTAACGAACAGTATTTTTTCCTTGTAGGTGATCTATAGTTCCTTTGGTGGCACATCGAAAGGTCTGCATTTTAACAACCTTATCGTTGGCTTGGTGCTGCTCACAAGAGGACGCGATGAAGAAAAGGCGAGATGTGAGTGATCTCTCTCTGACAGCTAGTGTAGAGGCTGTCAGTAGATTCTAAAATGTTTTAAGTGATAAGCATTAGGCTTGTCATGATAATTATGCGATCGACTTATCGTACGATATATGGACATGACCTCGATCATTTTTGCTGACCTCGATGTCGCCCATTGTATTTACATGCGTGTTTGTTTACATAAGAATGAACGTCACCAACTTTTTAGCCATTTGCACCACTTCTGTCCTCTCGTCTGCTGTCAAATTAAAAACCGAACTTCGAATATTCATCGAATTTAAGATAAAAATGCATGTGTATGCAAAAACTGTGCATTCTAATTTAAGTTGTGTACCAAATTTAATTAAAACATACTGTTGAAAAAACGACACGCAAGATATTAACAATGCACTAACTGTTTTTTAGAAAAATCTAGAAAGAATAGTTCTAGTGTTTCAAATAATCCAGTTGGAGTCATTAATCTCAGGGATTGACCTACTTAAGCTGTGTGAGCTGAAGCTGAACAGTGAATGAACACCGGTAAACTGAAGCGCTTTACTAGTTAATTTAGCGGGTTAATTAACTCACCCAAACGCATCCTACACACATATGAGATTAATCAAACAACTTTAAACTTAATATTACAACTCGCTTCTGCACAAAATGACGCAAATGCACAAGTGAACTTGAACATAAGTAGCACACTAGGTAGAACAGCGCTCTAAAACACGGACAATGAATAAGTAATGCATAAATAATTTCCAATATTTTATTACAATAGAGTGTTCATTGTAATGTTATTATTTCTGGAGATCAGGGTTTCACAACAAGGGCAGTTTTCACATGTTTTGTTGATACATGTTTAAGTTAATATGTAGAATGTGTGAATATTTGGTTTAATTTTTGCATTTTCTCATCAACTAAAATGCTGTTGACTAATACTTGATGCCATTTTAGTCAGAGTAAAATTGACTAAAATGAATAATTATGACATGACGAAAATTTGACTAAATTTAAAGGATAATTTCATCAGAAGACAAAAACTATATTTTGTCATTCCAAGTTCAGTGTCTGAACAGTCTTACAAATTAAAAGTTCATTGCTCTTTAAATTTTATTGTATTTTATTGTGCATTATTATGCTATTATATTATCATGATATCAGTGACCTAAAATGGTCTTAAAATGACAATAATATTGTTTATCGCATTTATTTCTGGGACAATATATCTTCCAACAAAAGTTCTCAGCAGGATTCTCAGTAGGAATACAGACAGACAAACAGAGTGATGAAGATGTCTTTTTTTTTTTTTTTTGGTCTCTTGCAGACATTTTTAGTTTATTTGCCAGTGAATCAGGCAGCTATGCTACACTTGAGGACATTGAAGCCATGCTACAAGCTGTGGATGGAGAAGTTCATCCCTCTCTTAGGAAGTGTTTTACAGAGGTCAGCTACCTTCTTCAGTTGCAGAAAATAGATTTATTGCTGTTTTAGTCATTATACTACAGCAAGTTGCACTGATTAATTGTTTGTCATTTTGATCTGATCTGTTTCAGGCCGAAAAGGTCACTTATGAGAAGTTTAAGTGCTGGCTGCTTCAAAACAAGGACGCTTTTACCTTCTCCCGCTGGCTCCTCTCCAGTGGGGTGTGTGTGACTCTGACCGATGACAGCGACACACCCACGTTCTACCAGACATTAGCCGGGGTCACACACTGTGAGTGTGTTTCATTCCGCATGGACATTCAGTTGTTCAAGTAAAATGTTAAAAAACAAACAAAAACATTATGTATTGATACCTAGGTTGAAGTTCTTAGTCACCACCTATCATATAGATCTAAAGTTTTTCAGTAAAGTATCTATGACATAATCGGTGGAAAAATTCTCATTTATCTTTATCTTTATCATTTGACTTTATCTTTAATGTGACTAGTGGCACAGACACAATTTTTATTTATTTATTTTTTTTCTGGTGAGCTCAGTGAGTAGGTGCAAAGTGTCATTCACAAAGGCCATCTAAAGTTAATACATTTCTTTCCAGTCCTTTTGTTGCTTCAGCAAAAATTTTAAAGTGCAAAAAGGTTCAGAAGTAAAGATTACTGTTTTCTCGCAGATTATTTTAAAAGCACTTGAATAAAAGCACTTTATATTTCTTATTTATATTACCTAATACATATAATTGTTGATTTGTAATAATAAGTACTATGTGTCTACTTTGTTCACCGTAGTCAGAGCAAAAATGCACTTAACACCATATCTGTTTTCGCCATTCTCCTGAGCTGTAAAATTAATTTAATGTTACGTATTGTGTAGTAATTTCTCCACACTGTGACATAATTTAAGAAACCTTTTAAAATTTATATGATCTTTATGGCAGAATCAAAGCAGAGAAAATGTTAGCAGTGATAAATTACTGTAATGTTTTGTGTGATGCAGTGGAAGAATCAGATATCATTGACCTAGAGAAGCGATACTGGTTACTGAAAGCTCAATCAAGAACTGGACGCTTTGACTTGGAGACATTTGTCCCATTGGTATCCCCTCCTATTCATCCATCCATAAGTGAAGGTATGCACTTCTTGACACTTTTATTCATTGATGTTTTATTTGAGCAATATTTTCCATAGGACCGTGTTTGTATGTCAGCATACTAAGTAGTTCAACTGTGAATGTGACTTGTGTTTGCAATCTTTCCGTCAGGTTTGTTTCATGCATTCGATGAGAACAGAGACAATCACATAGACTTCAAAGAGATTTCCTGTGGGTTGTCGGCCTGCTGTAGGGGACCTCTGGCTGAAAGACAGAAATGTAAGTGAAGATCCTGCTGCGTCATTGATGAATTTTTGTTATTAAATCAAAATCTGACCAGTTATTTTGCACCAAATTTAGCTTCATGACACATTACATCATACTTGCTGTATAATGCACATAGAGGTATATCATCTAAACTGATGGAGCTTATGCCAACTTTTTTTTGGATCAGTTTGTTTTAAAGTATTTGATGCTGACCGTGATGGAGTTCTTTGTCGAGAAGAAATCCATGAGATGGTTGTTGCGCTGCTGGAGGTCTGGAGGGACAATCGTACTGACTCAATCCCTGTAAGTCACCTTATATAGGGCGCTGTTGGAAACTATAAATTGAGACATCCTCTTAAACTCTGATGGGACACGCTTTACTTTTTTAATTTAATTTATTTAAATTCTGGCTTTTTAATTTCTCTTTTACTTTTCTTGCAGGAATTACATTCAAGTGTGCCTAATATTGTTGAAGACATTCTCAAAGTACATGACACTACCAAGGTATATATTTCCATTTACTGTTTAGTTGCATATTTTTATGAAATGGATAACCAACCAAGAGTAAGGTTACAGCTTCTCTTTGCTCCGATTGTATATAGAAGGGCCATTTGACACTCGAAGACTATCAGATATGGAGCGTTCAGAGTGCACTTGCTGCCGAGTTTCTCAACCTCCTATTTCAGGTATGAGTGGAAGCGTTTGCATTAGGGGTTGGCAATATGACAAAAAAGTGATATCACTATTCTCGAAGGCATACAATACACAATATGCATCGTGATATATAGGTCTTCTCAGAAACTTCCAACAATACAGTACTGTTGCCTAAAAGAACCTGTGATATGATGTCTACAAAAATAACTTCTTTTTTTTTCATTTTTAATAGTGAAAATTAAATCTTAAAATATGAAAAAAATCTTAGCATTTTACCGTTATAAAGATTAAGTACAATATTTTAACATCAAATCAGCTGCTTCCAGTCAGTTTGTAATTAAATTTATGAAAAAAAAAAATTATAAAAAGATCACAATATCCATGATATCTCAGAAAAGCATATTGTGACACAATTTCTCACAATATCGATATTATATCATCATATCACCCAGACCTGCTTTGCAAAATTTTATTAATGTTCTAATGTTTGTCTCTTAACATTAAGAAATACCTCTATAGTTATTTTTTTCCCCTGTCACTCCCTTTAGGTATGTCATATTGTTCTTGGACTGCGGCCAGCCACTCCCGAGGAGGAAGGACAGATCATCAGGTTCATATAAGACCTCACTTGTTCCTATTTATTTCATAGTACTTCTAATTCCCTATTCGGTCTTCAGTCGGTTCAGAATTTTAGTCTGAAGAAACTGCACTAATCAGTAGTTTGTATTCTGTGTTCAGGGGCTGGTTAGAGAGAGAAAGTCGGCATGGTCTCCAGCCTGGAGATTACTGGTTTCTTATCGCTACACAGTGGTGGCAGCAGTGGAAGGACTATGTCAAATACGTAAGCTTAAGACAACATAATGGGTTGTATCTCAGACTGACCCTCTGTTTGCTGTTCTCAAGAGACCTGTCTGAGCTTATGCATATGCAGTAGTTTTATAACCATTTACAGTATGTAGGTAGACTAGCTTTTTGTCAGCTATGCATCTAAAAACAGTCTATTAAACTTATTAAAAGGTTAATTTGGATAAAGAGTTTAAACAACGTTTCTGGCCTATTTTTGATCTATTTATATTGCAAGCCTGTGCGGCAGTTGTTGTCTGGTTTTCTGTTCTCTTTTGTTCAGGGAAATGTGTTGAAATAATTATCTGTGATAGTACATACACTACAGATGTGCTGGATAGAGATTAGGTTAAAAAACCCTGAAGTATTCCTTTTAGAGTTGAACACATGGCAGCTCATTTTGTTATTTTATTTACAGGACAACAAGGTGATAGTGGTGGAACAACCCACAGTATTTCCTAGCAGTAGAACACCTACCTCAGCTGCAGGGACGGAACAAGGGGGTCAGAGTCAGGGTGAGGGCACAGCAAGCTCACACTCTTCCCCAGAAGAGAAGTTCTCTGATAACATCTCTAGTGCCTCAGAAGCATCGGAAACGACAAGTGGCAGTCAGTATTCACATAAAAATCTCAAATCTAGCCTCTGGCTACAGGTGTTGTTGATGAAATCTTTCACAGACATGGCTCCTTTCTTGTCTAGGTCTCCTCCATTCCAGCTCGACTGCCACAGATATCTGTTTCTCCCGACAGACTGATTCGTCTGAGGTAGACAGCCAGAGTTTCCCTGGGGCTGATGGGAATGTGACAGCTCTCAGGCCAGGTGCCATAGATAACCAGCCACTGGTAACCTCGGAGCCTCTCAAAGTAAGCATTAAGTAGTGCTGCTAAACACAATCACATACCTGACAAGTATAATGTGATTGTTAAACATTAAATAGAGGAGAGATCACTAAATATGCATAATTATAACATCATATACTTATAGGTAGAATCATTCCCATTTTCTTTTGTAATGTAGTCAATTTGTACTTGTATTATGAGTAACTTTGTTATTCTCTCTAATAGGCTCCCACATTAACAATGGAAGGGGCGCTGTTGAGACGCTCTCCCAGCCTGAATCTGGGCCAGAACTTTGAGATTGTACCCGAGCCAGTTTGGAGAGCTCTTTACCACTGGTATGGAGCAAACCTCAGCCTGCCCCGGCCAGTACGTACAGTCTTCCTCATCAGTCATCACAGTGTTAATGTGGTGTTTTCTAATCTCATCTCTACATTGGAAGCTTATTGCCTTTAACATCTGAACAGTACAGCTGGTTGTGCTCAGTGTACGTCAGGTTCATTCTGACCTTCAGACACAGTTCTCCATACTCCTGGATACTTTTATAATACTGGGCTAGGGCTGCACAATAATAACTAATGTAATGGTCACAATTATTTATCATGGTTATTTAGGCAATTTGTGGACAAATAGTTTTATTGCATTTCCTAATATAAAGTGACAGAAAATTGTTAAATAGAAATTTGTTATTCAGCCAAAACCAGTTAACTGAAAAAAGGATTCTCTAATTATCTAAATTAAGCTAAGTTCTCCAAAATCACAATCTGTTATGTTCAATGAATTGAGGAAGATGGAATTTTTCTATGTAATTTGCATCCCTTAAGATTTGATATCTGTTTACTTGTACCATAAAGTGTTGTCCTCAAGGTGTTTCCTAAGATTAAAAAAAAAAATGCAGTGACAATAAATAATATGATGTTGTACCCCTGATGTGTAGGTGATCAGGTCTAGGGATATGGAGAAAGCAGAGTTAGAACTCTTCCCCAGACACCTGCTCTTCCTGAGGCAGCAGCCTCCAGCACGCACACCGCAGTCTAACGGCTGGATGAACATGGGTAAGACTGAACACATGAAGTTAACAAGAGTGTTTCAGGACTGTATCCAGCTCACATGTACAAAAAATACCCTCAAAAGGACAATATGCAGTCTGCTCGTACCATTTGTAACTAATTGTTAGCTTTCTGTAGTAGTCTGACTTGGCTGTCTGCCAGTTTATTTGTTGTGAAGTGCAAAAGTTTGCATCCCCTTAGGACAAAGGGGGGGAAACATGTAGCAACAAGAAAATTGTTACAAGTAACAAAAATGGTCAAATAAGATCTTAAAAACGAATGTGATGAAAGAAGTTTTTTTTTTCTAAGAACTTATATGCCTGTAGGATCATGGCAAAACTCTTTTTCAGACAGAAGTTTTTAATTATTGTCTTGTTGCAGGACTCACATAGCATTTTTAACATTTTGGGATTTTTTCTGTAGCCCTAAGAGCTAAATTTTCAGGTTTGAGAATTCAGAGTGGATGCATACTTGTTCACTTGACTGTACATCACAGTAGTCTACTCTTGAAACTCAGAAACTAGTAGATGTTCACTTTTATGATATGCTTGTCATGTTCCCTGTGTGTGGTTAGTTAGAGGTATTAAAATGTTTCTCTTTCAACTCAGCTTAGTCAAATTATAACCTTTTGTACTTGCCCTGGATTCTTTCGATACAGCTAATCAACTCCTGATGTGTCTTGTAGGTAGCATGCCGTCTCCCACTACCCCTCTGAAGCGGGTGCTGGCCTACACTGGCTGCTTCAGCCGAGTGGGAATGATAAAGGACATTCACGACTATCTGTCTCAGAGGCTCCGGATTAAAGAAGAGGATATGAGACTGTGGCTTTACATGAATGAGGTGAAGAGGCTCTGAAACACACCCACGCACACACCCACACACACACAGTTACACTTTCAGGTGCACAGCAAAATTCTAGCTCTCTTGATTTTAAATGGATCAAGGATGAATAATTTTCAAAACAAGACAAAATGTGATACAAATTCAATCCATGGGTTTATACAATTTATGGTGTCATTCGAATATAGATATATCTGGGATAGTTAAATTATGCATTATAATGAATGCCATTTCAAAGGGCCATTTCTCTTAATTTCTTAACTTAAAAACACTTGCCCTTGTTACAACTCTTGACTATTCTTGTATGTATTTTTTATGAATTAAAGGAATTAATTTTCCCCTCATATTTCAACATTCATTCTTTTCTCAACCTATTCAAAAAATCTCCCCGATAATTATACAGTATCTCCCAGTGGTTATAGAGCAGCCAGAGATTTCACATTTAAGTTGCTCGTCTGTGTACATGCAGAATGTGTTTAGACACATCAAATAATAGATTTCCTTTTTTTGTACTCTTTAAAAATGTTGGTGCATCTGAGTTGTATAACTTTTTATTTTTATTTATTTTTTTTAAAAGGTCTGCAACTAAAAACAGGTCTTTTTGAATGTTACTTTTTAGTTTTTTTTCTCCCCAGAGTTTTTTTCCTAACAGAGTTCACTGAATAATAATAATAATGAGTAATGAGATTAAATGAAAACCTAATAAGTGACATATAATAGTAATAAAATTATACTGACTGCTGCTTCCCTTTTACTTTCTTTACACTCTGTACAAATTATTGTAATCTGTCCCCCAACAGAATTATTTGACTCTTCTTGACGATGAGGATCATTCACTGGAAGCGCTGAAGATCCCTGATGAGCAGTACATGGTTATTGAAGGTGGTTATTGATGGTTATTATCTATGATTTATCATTATTGTATATTATTTATTAATGAAGAGCATTATTATTCATCTTACATATATGCCTACTTGTGTTTGTTTGCTTTTGTAGTGCGCAACAAAGACATGAGCTGGCCTGAGGAGATGTCGTTTTTAGCCAACAGCAGCAGAATGAACAGACACAAAGGTCCAGGACAATTGAATTAAAACATTCTGCAGGGCTGCATGTTTATGTGTGAGGCTTACGCATTTCTATTTCCTTCTGCAGTACCCACTGAGAAAGGGGCCACAGGACTCAGTAACCTCGGCAACACATGTTTTATGAACTCCAGCATTCAGTGTGTGAGCAACACTAAACCTCTTACAGAATACTTTACGTCTGGGTGTCACCTTTACGAACTTAACAGGTGTGTGTGTATGTGATTGTGTTTGCTCTTTTTGCATGATTAAAATTCTAATGCAAAAAAATTTTGGATTGCTAAAGGGGAACACTGGGTTGGTTGTCACACTTTTCCTTTTTGGCTATTGTATCAATTCATTCAAACAACAGAAAATGACTGAGTTTATAATCCCACCTCAGATAAAAAAAAAAAACTCTTGCAGCCAATGGGAAATTAAGAATATGGATCTCATCTTCTCTTTTATTTTACATTTTATTATCAACATTTTTATATACGATATAAGCACATATATCAGATACTGTAACACACAACCCCATTCTGCCATACACTTACATTTTTACACTTTAATTCCTTGTTTCTTTTTTTTTTTTTTTTTACACTGATTCTTGTTTTAAAAGAAATTACTTCAAAGTTTAGTTTATGGTATTTATGGTTATGGTATTAAATATGCAAATTAGTTTAATTTCATATGACAAAATCTATTTAAAGTATGAAGCTGTAGGCTTGTGAAGTGCTGACTATTTTAACCTCTCTTGCAGAACTAATCCTATTGGGATGCGAGGACACATGGCAAAATGCTACGGTGATCTGATCCAGGAACTGTGGAGTGGTGCTCAGAAAAGTGTTGCTCCACTGAAACTCCGGGTACTCCTCTAAACTAACATTCTCATAACCAATCTGAAACACTTTTAAATTCTCAAAGGGCAAATTTTGGGTTTGATTTATTACAGTGATATCATTTGATCTCTCCCTAATAGTGAAGATGATTTGTCCGCTAGTTAGGTGTTACACAACAATATACTAATGATATTGACAAGATAATATTAAATTGATTGCCATTTGAAATAAACACCTCAGTGTTTTTTCTTATTTAGTGTGTTTATCTGATTCTTCTCTGCACCTGTAGTGGACTATAGCAAAGTATGCACCACGTTTTGATGGCTTCCAACAGCAAGATTCTCAAGAACTGCTGGCCTTTCTGTTAGATGGTCTTCATGAAGATCTTAATCGTGTCCATGATAAACCCTATGTGGAGCTGAAGGACAGTGATGGCAGACCTGACTGGGAAGTTGCATCAGAGGTTAGTAAAGCTCTGAAAATTGTGAACAGTAGAAACAACAATATGGCTAATTTACATTACAATCTAGTGCCCAGGTAGTTTAATATATTGAATAGTTGATTAGCTTAAACATGGTAGACAGGTTTTGCGTTTGTGATTTGGGCAGCTGTGCAAATCATTTTAGCTATAATGAGCAGTGAGAATTGCATTGCTTTAATGTTGTACTAATGGAAATCAGGAAAACACAAGTTCTGAAATAATAATAACAGCAGTTAATATTTTAATTTGTATTTTGTATGTTTTAATAAATTCTTATAACCGAATTCTGTAATCTGATTGGTCAGATGGTGTTAATTTTCAAGAACATTGTGGCTCAGATAATAGTTCTGGCTGTAACTCAAATCGCAGGTTTACATTAATGTGCATTCTAGTACATTGTAGTTTCTATAAAAGCAGCTAATTCACAGGGACTTGTATGGTGGACACTTCACAGTAATCTATTCCTTACTTCATATATACTATTACACAAGATATTACAGTTGTATCAAACGTATTCGTACGTTTAAAGTAATTTTTTTGTGCGTGATAAATATTATAAATGAATCCCTCATAATTACTGAGTCTTAAGAATATAATTACACTGAAATTGTGATCTTTAGTGATCTCGCATCTCGTGTTTACTGTGTCATGTCAGGCGTGGGAGAACCATTTGAGACGAAACCGCTCTATTGTGGTGGACCTGTTCCATGGTCAGCTTAGGTCTCAGGTCAAGTGCAAAACCTGTGGCCATGTTAGCGCTCGCTTTGACCCATTTAACTTCCTTTCCCTTCCTCTGCCCATGGACAACTCCATGCACCTTGAGATCATAGGTGAGTTTATGAACATGATTGCATCAGTGTAGCTTGTGAGATTTGCACAATATCCTTAACAAAATGAATCATGTATGACGTACAATACATCAGTCAGTTACAGTACTGTGCAAACATTTTAGGCACATGCAAAGAAATGCTGTAGAGCAAAGATGCCTTCAAAATAATGAAATTACATGTTTCTACATAAAAAAAAAAAAATACCGTAAAGAGCAGTAAACAGTAGTAAATGAAACAAAGTCAATATTTGGTGTGACAAAAAAATAAAAATAGTAGTCTCGGGTACAATTTGTGCAGTTTTATAAGGAAATGAGCTGGTAAGTTTTATCTTGCAGAACCAGCCACAGTTCTTCTGGAGACTTTGACTTTCGCACTTGTTTCTTATTTTTGCATCAAAACCCAGCAGCCTTCATTGTGTTTTTTGTCTGAAAAGTGGTCTCTTATGCTGCTTTCTTTAATGACATATAAACATTTTTCTGTAACATTTAATTTTGTGCTAGAAAACTAATGTTTGTGAATCTAAACTTGATAATGTAGAAGTCATAAAATAAAAAATCTGTAACAAAGTTTGTACTAAAAAAAATAGGGTGCCTAAAACTTTCGCACAGTACTGTATATGGTGTGCTGTGTGAGGCACTGTATGTGCCGACAGTTTATGTTTGGGTGTCTGCTTTCAGTTATAAAGCTCGATGGCTCAACGCCAGTGAGGTACGGGCTTAGACTCAACGTGGATGAGAAATACTCCGGCTTGAAGATTCTGCTAAGTGAATTATGTCATCTGAGACCAGAACAGATCCTCCTGGTCGAGATCCATTTGTCTTGTATTAAGGTGCTAATTGTAATTCTGCAACCTTCCTATCTCCTGAAGGCTGTGTTGTTTATGTCTCACCATGACTAAGTGTTTCTGTTACAGAATTTCCCATTAGATAATCAGAAAGTGCGGCGTGCTGTGAGTGGTTTCCTATGTGCTTTTGAAATCCCACTGCCCTCTACACCTTCGCCAGACTCCTCACCAAAAGAAGCAGGCTCTGGTGAGAACTGATGAACTCTATGAAATTTTATTTGATCAGTAATACCCTTTAGCTTTTGCAGCATGAGGGCAGTTTTAAAGTCTGTAAAGTCAGCATTTTCTCTTAGACTGATGTCATAGACTTTAGCAGCAGCTCATCAGTTCATTACTCTGGGAGTTTTTTTTTGACTAGGCTTTAGGATTTGTATTTTATTTCTTGAATGTTAGATGCCCACTCTTAATGCTTACTATGTTTATAGAGGACCTCCCTAAGGTTTCAAATGGAACCAGCCCAGCAGTCTCCAGTGGTATATCCCTGAGGCTTGACATAATTCCTAAGGGCATGCCAAATACCGTGGTGCCCTGTAGCACAGAAGGCAGCCCTGCCAACGGCCTCCCCAATGGCCACATCATGTTGCACCCTGCCAGCCCCTTCACTGGGTACATCATTGCTATCCACCGGAAAATGGTGAGAGCTAGTTGTTAAAATGTCATTAAAATTGTTTATTATAGATAAAGTTGAGCTTAGCATTTCTGTTTAGAATCATACTGTCTTATATGTGGAAATATTACAGAATGCATGGACTTGATTAGATCAGATCAGATCACTAATAATGTATTTTAAACAACTGTTTTTTTTAGCCATACTTTCTCATGTAATTTGCGTTTTGTTTTTTCCTAGATGCGTGCCGAATTATACTTCCTGTCATCTCAGAAAAACCGGCCCAGTCTGTTTGGCATGCCACTAATTGTTCCCTGTACAGCAGACACACGTGGTCGTGACTTGTACAACACAGTGTGGACACAAGTGTCCCGATTGGCTAGTCCTCTGCCCCCTCAGGAGTCGAGCAACCATGCACAAGACTGGTCAGTGTCTCCGTTGTGTGACAGAATGGATGATGCTGGTTTTATTGCTTGTCACGACTTGTGTTTTAATGGAAAGTAGTGTTGTTGCACATTCTATAAGGAACATAACACTTAGGGCACAAACAGCTTAGTACATCCCTTTCATAAGGTGCAATTTGTTTGTATTCTACTCAGAATGCCTTGCGGGTTATGTGTGAAACTTGTACACAAACCTAAATGTGGTGAAGGGGGAAATGTCATTCGATGTTCCCGCCAATGTACTAATTTTGGACAATTAGGGGTGGTCAGTTTTGCCTGTGATGTGTTGAGGCAGCATTGCCAGAATTTAGTTATTTTTGAACTGCCAGCATGGATTTTTTGTTTTCTCTCGTTAATTCTTACAGATATTCTTTATGACAAAATATATAATAATACAATCCCATTGTTGAACAACTATTCAGGCAAACCATTTGCTTTACTGCTTGTCCATTGTGCTGTTTTTGAACATGCAGATCTGGCAACCCTGCTCATAGCACATACCAGAAAAAAACATGCAAACAACAAAGAAATTCAACACGTTAAACAGGACTTGACAGTTTTCTAAATTTTATACATTTTATACACATTTCTGTGTTACAGTGCTAACCCTGTGAAAGATTTCAGAACATTTTGGATAGTGGATCTAAAATTTGTATTTTACTGTTGTGCTTTTCTTTAGTGACGACAGTCTGGGCTACCACTACCCCTTCACCCTGCGTGTTGTGCAAGGAGATGGGAACTCTTGTGCCTGGTGTCCGTGGTACAAGTAAGAGTGAAGGCTATAAAATTCACCATATATTAATGGATGGATTGTTCCATCATATATGAAAGATTGATCCTTTCTGTCTTGTCATCAGGTTCTGCAGAGGATGTATAATAGAGTGTAATGATGACAGGGCTATAGTAGGCAATGCTTGCATAGCTGTTGATTGGGACCCTACTGCATTGCACCTCCGCTACCAGACATCCCAAGAGAGGGTAAGCTATAAATAACAATCCAGAGCAGGGCCACTGAGATTTAGAATGGGGGATTAAAAGGAGGCCCAGAGAGCCATTTCCTTATGTTGGTGTTGATCACATATTTTAAATCAATTCAATTCAAGTGGCATTATTGTCATTTCAAACATATACAGCTGGTACAATACAGTGAAATGAAACAACGTTCCTCCAGGACCAACAACACAGAACTACATGAGACTACACAGACCAACACAGAACTACATAAAATGCATATGTGCAAACAGTAAAATAATTACTAAAACAGGACAATAGGCACCGTGCAGTGCAGACCAACACACAGTTCTATTGTGATAAAGGATTCCTTGAAAAATATTGAATTGTCTTCTTCATTTTGTATTTCTTTAGCTGGTGGAGGAACATGTGAGTGTGGAGCGGAGTCGCCGTGCTCAGGCAGAGCCAATCAGTCTGGACAGTTGCCTGAGAGCTTTCACCACTGAAGAGGAGCTGGGTGAAAATGAGCTCTACTACTGCTCCAAGTGCAAGACCCACCGATTGGCCACCAAGAAACTGGACATCTGGAGACTTCCACCAATACTGGTACTAATAGAGCACTTCTTCCAGAGCACCAAGCACTGAAATCTCTGTTTTAATGCAATCAGGATATACAGGTGCATCTCAATAAATTAGAATGTCGTGGAAAAGTTAATTTATTTCAGTAATTCAACTCAAATTGTGAAACTCGTGTATTAAATAAATTCAATGCACACAGACTGAAGTAGTTTAAGTCTTTGGTTCTTTTAATTGTGATGATTTTGATTCACATTTAACATAAACCCACCAATTCACTATCTCAACAAATTAGAATATGGTGACATGCCAATCAGCTAATCAACTCAAAACACCTGCAAAGGTTTCCTGAGCCTTTAAAATGGTCTCTCAGTTTGGTTCACTAGGTAAGCCACAAACATTCATTGCCAAATTAGCTGGCTGTTCACAGAGTGCTGTATCCAAGCATGTTAACAGAAAGTTGAGTGGAAGGAAAAATTGTGGAAGAAAAAGATGCACAACCAACCGAGAGAACCGCAGCCTTATGAGGATTGTCAAGCAAAATCGATTCAAGAACTTGAGTGAACTTCACAAGGAATGGACTGAGGCTGGGGTCAAGGCATCAAGAGCCACCACACACAGATGTGTCAAGGAATTTGGCTACAGTTGTCGTATTCCTCTTGTTAAGCCACTCCTGAACCACAGACAACGTCAGAGGCGTCTTACCTGGGCTAAGGAGAAGAAGAACTGACTGTTGCCCAGTGGTCCAAAGTCCTCTTTTCAGATGAGAGCAAGTTTTGTATTTAATTTGGAAACCAAGGTCCTAGAGTCTGGAGGAAGGGTGGAGAAGCTCATAGCCCAAGTTGCTTGAAGTCCAGTGTTAAGTTTCCACAGTCTGTGATGATTTGGGGTGCAATGTCATCAGCTGGTGTTGGTCCATTGTGTTTTTTGAAAACCAAAGTCACTGCACCCGTTTACCAAGAAATTTTGGGGCACTTCATGCTTCCTTCTGCTGACCAGCTTTTTGAAGATGCTGATTTCATTTTCCAGCAGGATTTGGCACCTGCCCACACTGCCAAAAGCACTAAAAGTTGGTTAAATGACCATGGTGTTGGTGGGCTTGACTGGCCAGCAAACTCACCACACCTGAACCCCATAGAGAATCTATGGGGTATTGTCAAGAGGAAAATGAGAAACAAGAGACCAAAAAATGAGATGAGCTGAAGGCCACTGTCAAAGAAACCTGGGCTTCCATACCACCTCAGCAGTGCCACAAACTGATCACCTCCATGCCACGCCGAATTGAGGCAGTAATTAAAGCAAAAGGAGCCCCTACCAAGTATTGAGTACATGTACAGTAAATGAACATACTTTCCAGAAGGCCAACAATTCACTAAAAATGTTTTTTTTATTGGTCTTATGAAGTATTCTAATATGTTGAGATAGTGTATTGGTGGGTTTTTGTTAAATGTGAGCCAAAATCATCACAATTAAAAGAACCATAGACTTAAACTACTTCAGTCTGTGTGCATTGAATTTATTTAATACACGAGTTTCACAATTTGAGTTGAATTACTGAAATAAATGAACTTTTCCATGACATTCTAATTTATTGAGATGCACCTGTATTTCACTGTGACCGAAAAAAAAAGTACCATGTTTTGTTTCCCATGGTGCAGATTGTGCATTTGAAGCGGTTCCAGTTTGTCAGCAATCGCTGGATTAAATCTCAGAAGATCGTGCGGTTTCCCAGGGATAACTTTGATCCGAGTGCGTTTTTGACTCCACGGGAAGTAGACCACAATCAGGGGTGGAGAGGTGGTTTGGCAGAGGAGTTGTCCGTACAGGAACATGGGACAAATTCTGGAGATCCACCCTCAATTCCCACATCACTCAATGTTAAAGGTCAGCTCTCAGCCATCACAGCAAACAAAGTTATGGCTTTTATTCAGATTAAAATGAGTTTCATGGTCTGTTATGCAGGGCTGGGAATAGAAGAAGTGAGATACAGTGTCTAGTCCATTTTTATTAAATGTGTGTTTTTTGTTTGTTTGTTTTTTATGACAGAAATATTTGGGGGGAATTCATTTTATTGTAAAAAGCGCTCACATTGTCAAAGTCACAGCAGCATGTAAAATGTTAGTTATAAAACACTCAACAGCAAGTGTTCTTGTAATTAATGTTATATATAGCAGCCTACAATTATCCAGTTTTCCATGTCAAGCTATTATTATATTTGAAAAAGAGGTCATTGTCTGCAATAATTTTAATGGAAATACAAAAATTTTTTTAAACGCCCATAAATTTCTTACAAATTTTAAACACATGTGGAAAAGTTGCCATATTCATAGAGTAGATGCCAACCATTCAGCAATGTGCATAAATTTTTACAAAACATGATGGAAACGAATTAATGATTAGAAATTTGTTATTAAGTTTCATTTGAGTTTAATTGATGGTTTCTGATATCCTGTGTGTGTGATCCACAGATTCCCTGAGCTCTGGTAGGTTGTTGTCTTCCTCCCTCAGTCGAGGCTGCAGTCCCATCAGCAGCCCTAAAGGCGACATGTGCAAGCAGGGGCAGAAGAGAGCACCCCGGCAGGACTCGCGTCTGCAGCTGTCTCTCAGTAGGGAGAGCCTGGACAGTGGCAGAGAAAGTCCAGTGGAGCTGGAGCACATCAAGTCTGAGAACCAGAATGAAGCTGAAGCTACAGGCCTGGACTCCGCACTGGGGGACGAGCCAGTCAGAGACTGTGACAACGCTACGACGGTTTCAGAACTGGAGAGCAATGGCTGCACTGAGGACAGCATAGACCTGGAGGCCTCACAGGACCAAAGAGACAGGATCTTTCTGGAGCCCATCTATGATTTGTATGCAATATCAGTGAGTATCTACACATTGACACTGGTCCTCTGCGTCCAAAATTACTGTCCAGTAAAATGTTGATTTTGGTATGGGCACTTCATGTAGTGCACTACAACAAATTACCTAAATGGGCTGTGCTTGATATATGGTATACTGTATATTTGTATATTGTAAACCTACATAAGTATTTACTATAGACTCTTCCTAATAGTACAGGGGTGGACAAATCAGTAGCCCGGGACAAGATTTTGTGTTTAGTTTTTTTATTTGTAGTTGCCTAGCGGACGAGTAGGTTCAACAACCAGGAAAAAAAAAACCTACTGCTTATTGACTTGCAGAACAAAAGTAGGCCTAATGCACTTCATGATGATGCAACACATAAAGACATAAAGGGAAAATAAAGATCCTAATATCTTTTAGTTGCTATGGGAGGACAACAAATCTCATAGCCGAGATTTCGGTGTGCAAACTTGATGTGCTACATGATTATATACTCGTTCATTTCCTTTGGTCTGTATTAACGCACTATCTAGCTAACTAGTTACATTATTACATGATCCCGTCTATTCAAATTGGAGCTTTCACTTCTCACTGCCTGGTGGGCTAGCTAATTAATGTAGGATTTGTTCAGTATGCAAGAATTATCATTTCACAGGCTGTGACTGACCACCTGTCAATCAGGTTCATTTGTAGACTGTTGTTAGATTTGTCTTTTAATAATTAGAGTCATAAAGGGAACGAATGCTGTGCAATATGCTTGTTCAGTTTCAGGAAACAACCTTTTCACAACCTAAAACCCTGTGTGTGGTGATTCGTGTGTTTGCAGTGTCACTCAGGGATTCTCGGAGGAGGCCATTATGTCACGTATGCCAAAAACCCCAATGAGAAATGGTACTGTTACAACGACAGCAGCTGCAAGGTAAGCGTTCTCACAGGAGCCTCCAAATATATGACCATCTCTTATATATTTACGGTGGCTCCATTGTGAATCTGTTTCTGTTAATACTTAAATTAGCAAAACATATCATGACTAACAAGACTATTTCAAGCTTGAAATTAGTAGGAATGTATAGAAATTGGTTTAGTAATCTTCTGTTTGGTTCAGTGTAATCTTTATTCATAAGAAATACTAGATCAGTTTGACTATATTCAAGATATTTTCACTTGCTAAGATGTCATTTATTGCAGTGTAGCTTTAATGATGTTCAGAGTAACAGACTGGCCCACCCCCCAGCTTTGAAGAAAGATACTTTGAAGGCTACTGTACTGTATTTCATTGCAAGCATACTATTTTAAAATGTTCCACCATTTCTGGAAAAAAAAAACAAAAAAAAAACATTTTCTTCTGCAAAACTGACTCCATTGTGAATCTGTTTCTGCAGGAGGTGAATCCAGAGGAGACCGACACCGATTCGGCGTACATCCTCTTCTACGAGCAGCAGGGAGTGGATTACTCTCTGTTCATGCCAAAGACTGACGGGAAAAAGATGGCTGACACCAGCAGCATGGACGAGGATTTTGAAACAGACTACAAGAAGTACTGTGTTGTTCAGTGATGCCTGCGCTCTCATCAGTGTCTGAGAAACACTCAAAACGATCCACTCTCTCAGATTGAGAAAGGTTTTTTTTTTTTTCTTTTTCTTTTTCTTTTTCTTTAACTTTTAGCCAAACTGTGGTACTGTCAAGTTCTTTTTGGCTTGCACTGTCTGACAAATTGAGAAAATGTTTGTTCTCTTGGCAGTTTGTCTCGCTCACTGTTTTTAATTTCTTCGTGTGAACTTGTGATTTTTTTTTTTTTTTTTTTTTAATGTACAGAATAAATTAGTAAGTGCCGGTCACATACTGTACGAAACATACGTGACAAAGGATAGTCATTCACATCAATGTGCACTTGGTAGTCTATTTATTGTTAAACTTTTAACAGCATCATGACATTTTTTTTTTTTTTTTTTTTTTTTTTTTTTTTTTTTTAAGGAATAATCTTTAATGCTGTCCTGTTCATTGGTATTTTATGTAATTTTGTTATGTTTGATTATTGTTAATTTCTTTTAAAGAAAGAATGGAATGTTCTAGACATCATATTTTGTTGATAAGTTGATAATAATGTATGCACTTTTATATTCTTTACGTTGCTATCTTGGTTACCTTCTGCGATGTTGCACATATTGAATGTCATTCCACGCTTGTTTACAAAGTGTCATCATATGTCATAACCTTTGTGATTTTTTTTTTTTTTTTTTTTCGTGACTCGAACCATTTTTCTCTGTGCCAACCTGATTCGTTCATCATCCTGTAGTACAGTTTGTGCCATTGTGTTGTCAATGTTGTCTTTGCTCAGGAGTTATATATTGTGTTAGCATGCCACAGAGGAAGCGCCTGAGCACTTTATTTATTTGTAGCTTACAAAAGAACAAAAAAAAAAAAAAAAAGTAAGCAATTGGACCCTTCCACTTGTCAACTGATTATTGCTGAATATAAAGCATTTTACAGTGTGGAGCTCTGTGCTCTAATATTCAGTCTGCTCAGAGAAATCTGAGATCAGTGAGTTAAACAAGTACAGATATTAGTATTGTTTTGATTTTGTTACATTGTGCCACTATTTGACATATTTAACATAAAGAAGTTGGATTAGTAAAGCTTGTCAGAATAGTATTAAATATAACCCAAATGTGAAACCCTAGCCCTGTTGATCCTTCTTCTGTGTCTTTTAACTGTCTTGTGTGTTATGTTGAGTGCTAAACTGCACATTGGTAGTAATTGGTATGATTATTCATGATTATTCTTTCTCTTTCCTCTGAAATGAGTCCTACGCTAGTCGATCGCTACCTTAATAATCTACTACTGAAATGCTCTTTTAAAAATAAAAAATAAATCAACTTTTTTCATTTATTTACCTAAACTATTTAATGTAATACATACTATGGTCAAAATCAAATAATTTGCACTGGCTTATTATATACAATGTATATAATGCCTATTTTCTTTCTTTCAAATATGTGTAAAAGAATATGAAATATTAAACATTTAGTATGGACTAAAGCAGTGTTCATAAATGGAGTGGACCTAAGGGTGCATAGAAGATTTCGGCACAAGCTGATTGGATACAGATGGCAGAGCCTAGACTAGTTTCATCAGCAGTAGGCAAAAGCGTTTGCCTCGCACCTCCGGGGTTGGGGGTTCGAATCCCGCTTCCACCCTGTGTGCACGGAGTTTGCATGTTCTCCCCGTGCTTCGGGGTTTCCTCCGGGTACTCTGGTTTCCTCCCCCAATCCAAAGACATGCGTTGTAGGCTGATTGGTGTTTCCAAATTGTCCGTAGTGTGTAAATATGTGTGTGATTGTGCCCTGTGATGGGTAGGCACCCTGTCCAGGGTGTCCCCCGCCTTGTGCCCCGAGTTCCCTGGATAGGCTCCAGGCTTTCCACGACCCTGTGTAAGATAATCAGTACAGAAAATGGATGGATGGATGTTTCTGCATGGAGAAATACCAGCCAGCTGGAATTCCTGCATGTGTTAAAACTTCATAGATGGCATTGGATGATTCTAATGGCCTTTACATGAATTTAACTCTAATGCCATTTACAATGTCAAGAGAGAAGAAGAATTCTACACTGCAAAAAATGACATCTTAAAAGAATACTTTGAATCTATCGTATTTCTACTAATTTCAATTGATAAACTGTCTTATTCTATAGCCAAATCCATTTCATTTCCAGCATTTGGCAGACATCCTTATCCAGAGCAACTTACATTTATCTCATTTATACATCTGAGCAGTTGAGGATTAAGGGCCTTGCTCAGGGGCCCAACAGTGGCAGCTTGGCAGTGCTCAGGTTTGAACTCAGGACCTTCCAATCAGTAGCCCAATGTCTTAACCACTGAGCTACCACTGCCCGAAAAGCTGTTTGCTTCTTTCTAAACAAATGCTTAAATTAGCAAAAAATATCACGACTAACAGGACTATTTCAAGCTTGAGGTTAGTAGAAATGTATAGAAATTGGTTTAGTAGTCTTCTATTTGGGTTAGGGTAATTTTTATAATAAGAAATACTAGATCAATTGGACTATATTCAAGAGATTTTTACTTACTAAGATGTCATTTACTTTGAAGGCTACTATATTTCATTGCAAGCGTACTATTTTAAAATGTTCCAATCTTACAGACCATGATTTCTGGTGCAAAACTGACGTCTGTTTTTTTTTTAAATTTTTTTTTTTTTGCCTAGTCAATGTTTTAGGCTTGATTTTTGAAATACTGTAGTTAAGTGTGTGCTTTGACAGGAAACCACAACGAAAGGGGGTCTTGAAACTTTGATGACCTGCATTGAGTTGAATGTTCCATACAGAGCACTAAAGCATTCAGATGTAGATCACAAAAGGAAAGTAACACCCCTTTCCCCCCCAAGAAAACCTGTGAAGCGAAACTAGATGAAACAAAACGATGGATGGTTATGATAGCAGGTTGAAGGTGATCTTCACTGGTAGGTTTATCTATTTTAATCTGCAGCTTGTGTTCATGTTTGATGGTACATACTGTGACCATCATATAAAAGCTAAGTGATTCATAATGATGATGATGATAAAGTTGTATTCTATACCAAATAATATTGTAATATTGATCAGAGGTAAAATGAACTAAACTGCTGCATTTTACTTCAGGTCTCACTGGTATGTCCAAAAACCAGCTTGCTCTCAAAACTATTCATTTTAATTGTGAAAACATATTGAATAGTCAGACATAGCACATTACCAAAATTGTGTTATCTTGTCTTTCATTATTTATTTCATAATTTTCCTTAAAAAAAAAAAAAGCATTCACATCCATATTTTGCATAGATTTGTGAAATAAAATGTCACTTAAAGTCACAGTATTGATATTGATAGGAACTTGTCAGACTTACATCTGGCTGTAAGACCACTGAACCCATGTGTAAAAATTTGGGACCACTTTTGAACACTGGAAAATATTAATACACTATAAACATGTAATTCAGGAAAAAATGTGTCCTGTAAGGCAATGTCTATGCGCATACTACAAAACATAATGTTTTAGAAAATGCTTGTGTGTAATGCTTATACATGTTTGCACTTTTTCATGCAGTGATGATAATTCTGAACTACTGTATATAGAGTGGTAGAATCTGCAACTAAGCTCAAAAGCCAAACCTTCATTACCTTTATTTATTTATTTATTTATTTATTATTGTTTATTTTTTTTTACATTTGCAGTAGTAATTCTAATGCAATCATGGAGAAGTTAACCTTGGCAATTATGCTAACATTCATAAGCATGTAAATTTCCAGCTAGAACAACTTTTGATTACATTTCCAGTAAATCTTTACCAGTGTTGGGTAAGTTACTTAAAAAACAAAAAGCAATTAATTACTCATTTCTAATTACATTGTCAAATTTGTATTTGAATTATTTACTAATTACTTGGTCTGAAAAGTAATTGCATTGCTCATTACTTCTTAAAATCCATATCAATCTTGACCACGTGGACAATAGAAATGATTAATTCTTTTAATTTGAATCAAACATGGAATAGTTTAGCCTATTAAGCATAGCTTTATTAAACCATTTTTAATACAAAAATGTAAACAAATTAGATAAACTGGCTTAACAATGAGAGCTACTGCTTCGGAGAAAGACAGACAGTTTTTTCCCCATGACATAATTTACATTTTACCATAATGTTCTTGTCTACATGTGTCAAAAAAAAAAAAAAAATGAAGTAATGGGAATATTTCCATTAAACAAAACAGCCACTCGTTTCTGCATAGCCACCTGGCATGAATTCGCGTGCTCACTAACCTACAGCTAATGAATTTAAAGGGGCTGAAACCCCTTTAAAATTTTGTCTTTAGATGATAAATTTAGATTTTAAATGCAAAATTGTTTTATACATATTTGTTGAAAGTCTGTGCAGTATATAATGAAAGAACATCATGAGTAACTGTAATTAAAGACGACAACAGAGAGACAGACAGACAGACAGACAGACAGAAGAATCAAAGATAGAGTTGTTTGGCCACAGTAACAGCAGACATGTTTGGCGCAGACCAAAGACAGCTTTTCAGGAGAAGCACCTCATACCAACTGTGAAGCACGGTGGTGGAAATGTTATGGTTTGGGGTTGCTTTGCTGCCTCAGGGACTGGACACCTTGCATTAATTGATTCAACTATGCATCATACCAAAGAGTGCTTGAAGATAATGTGAGGCCATCTGTCTGAAAGTTGAAGTTGAACAAAAAGGACCTTTCAACAGGATAATGATCTAGCAAATCCACCAAGGAATGACTCAAAAAGAAGAAATGGAGGGTTATGGAATGTCCTTGTCAAAGCCCAGATTTGAATCCCACTGAAATGTTGTGGGTGGATTTGAAACAGGCAGTACATGCAAGAAAATCCTCAAACATCTTGCAACTGAAAGAATATTGCATGGAAGAGTGGTCAAATTTTTTTTATTAATTATATATATTATTTTATTATATAAGAAGTTATTTCAGCTAAAAGGGGCAATACTAGCTTCTGAGGCCAAGGGTGTACTTACTTTTTCCACAAAAGAATATCACATGTATTGATATTTCTGTTGAATAAATGATTGAAAAAGCTTTCCTTGTGGTTTTGTTCAAGTATATCAACTTTATTACTAGGCACTGCTTCAAAGAGGATCAAATGTTTGCTTGTCCAAATATGTCAAAAAAGCCAACAACCAATTTCCATGGGGTGTACTTATTTTTTCACATGACTGTATGTGCTATTTGAACATCCCATTGTAGATTTAGACATTCTTTGTTGTAATAACCTCCACTCTTCTGGGAAGGCCTTCCACTAGATGTTGAAACATGGCTGTGGAGATTTGTGCTCATTCAGCCACAAGAGCATTAGTGAGGTGAGCCACTGATGTTGGGCAAGAAAGCCTGACACTCAATCAGCATTCCAGTTCATCCCAAAAGTGTTCAGTGGGGTCGAGGTCACGGCTCTGTGCAGGCCACTCAAATTCTTCCACTACAAATTTGGCAAACCATGACTTCAAGGACCTGTCATGCTAGAACAGGTTTGGGCCTCTTAGTTCCTGTGAAAGGAAGTCTTAATGCTACAGCATACAAAGACATCCTAGACAATTGTGTGCTTCCAACTTGCTTGCAACAGTTTGGGGAAGACCCACATATGAATATGATGGTCAGGTGTCAACATACTTTTGGACATATACAGTGGGGGAAAAAAGTATTTGATTTTGTACGTTTGCCCACTGTCAAAGAAATGATCAGTCTATAATTTTAATGGTAGGTGTATTTTAACAGTGAGAGACAGAATAACAACAAAAAAATCCAGAAAAACACATTTCAAAAAAGGTATAAATTGATTTGCATTTTAATGAGGGAAATAAGCGTTTGATCCCCTTTCAATCAGCAAGATTTTTGGCTCCCAGGTGTCTTTTACACAGGTAATGAGCTGAGATTAGGAGCACTCCCTTTAAGAGAGTGCTCCTAATCTCACTTTGTTACCTGTAAAAAGACACCTGTCCATAGAAGCAATCAATCAATCAGATTCCAAACTCTCCACCATGGCCAAGACCAAAGAGCTGTCCAAGGATGTCAGGGACAAGATTGTAGACCTACACGAGGCTGGAATGGGCTACAAGACCATCGCCAAGCAGCTTGGTGAGAAGGTGACAACAGTTGGTGCGATTATTTGCAAATGGAAGAAACTGTCAGTCTCCCTCGGTCTGGGGCTCCATGCAAGATCTCACCTTGTGGAGCTTCAATGATCATGAGAACGGTGAGGAATCAGCCCAGAACTACATGGGAGGATCTTGTTAATGATCTCAAGGCAGCTGGGACTATAGTCACCAAGAAAACAATTGGTAACACACTACGCCGTGAAGGACTGAAATCCTGCAGCACCCGCAAGGTCCCCCTGCTCAAGAAAGCACATGTACAGGCCTGTCTGAAGTTTACCTGAATAATTCAGAGGAGAACTGGGTGAAAGTGTTGTGGTCAAGTGTGGTCAGATCTCTTTGGCATCAACTCAACTCGCCGTGTTTGGAGGAGGAGGAATGCTGCCTATGACCCCAAGTCATAACACCATCCCCACCGTAAAACATGGAGGTGGGAACATTATGCTTTGGGGGTGTTTTTCTGCTAAGGGAACAGGACAACTGCACCGCATCAAAGGGACGATGGATGGGGCCATGTACCGTCAAATCTTGGGTGAGAACCTCCTTCCCTCAGCCAGGGCATTGAAAATGACCTTAATGACTTGGAGAGGATCTGCAAAGAGGAGTGGGACAAAATCCCTCCTGAGATGTGTGCAAACCTGGTGGCCAACTACAAGAAATCTCTGACCTCTGTGATTGCCAACAAGGGTTTTGCCACCAAGTACTAAGTCGAAGGGGTCAAATGCTTATTTCCCTCATTAAAATGCAAATCAATTTATAACTTTTTTGAAATGTGTTTTTCTGGATTTTTTTGTTGTTATTCTGTCTCTCACTGTTAAAATACACCTACCATTAAAATCATAGACTGATAATTTCATTGTCAGTGGGCAAACGTACAAAATCAGCAGGGGATCAAATACTTTTTTTCCCCCACTGTAGTGTATCATACTGGATTGAACATTGTATGTTATTGTAGAAATGATAGATTTTAAAGGTTTTTTCTTTATTATTTCAGATGTATACACCTACATCAAAGCATAATACTGACATGGCATCGAGCTATTCAGCAACAACACCTGCCTACACAGCAACAGCACACAACAGCACAAAGGAAGATTTTTTTAGATTTGAAAAATCATATGGTAAGAGAGGATATGAAGAAGTTACAGCGTTGTGTCTATCCATTAGCGCTTAAATCTGTCAGACTGGGTGGTGAAGGAGTGAAAAATAAAAGCTGACGTTATGTGTCGCAACTTCATTCTGTGAAGTTTTTTTTTTTTTTTAAATCTTGATTTTCAGATGGAGAAAGCTTGCTGCTTTGCATAATCATAACTGTGTACGCTTCAATATTTCTGATCATCATAATGGCTATAACATGGTTGAAAAAGTGAGTTTACTCCTTATCTACGCCAACACAGGCTGCTATATTTCGAAAGCCTTTGAATCTGAGATGTGCACAACTTAATAGTGTTTAACTCCTCTAGGTATCAGACCTTGAAGCGCAGCATTAGGATTCTGCAGAACACACAGCAGCAGGCAACGTTTCTTTCATCTGCTGAAACTGATCCTTCAGAGCAAAGCTCTGGGCCTGAACAAATAATTACAGTCCAGCTGGAACAAAATGCCATTTCAGCTTCTGAATTTAACCTGCAGAGCATGAAGTCAGCTGTAAGACCTCTCTGGTTAGATGTATAAGTGTTTTTACTACATGAAGGGGGACCTAATGTTGATAATCTAAAACTATATTTCACAGAGTTCCTCATTTAACAAAGCTGATCTCACTATGCATCAGCTCATCAAAGCTGGAAAACAAGGAATGCTGTATCAAGCAAAAATGACACATGGTGCTATCAAAGGCCACACCATGTTCACCTGCAAAATCTACAAAAAGGGTAAGGTTTTGACACTTTACATTACTTCCTGGGTTAAACAAAGACCTTGTGATTTAGTATGTTTTTGATCTTTGCGTTTTAGCCACTAAACACAAGCAGGTCAAAAGGGAGGTTATGCTCATGCGGAATTTAAAGACCCACTTGAATCTGCTACAGCTTGTAGACTGGGACATCACAGAAGGTATGGTGTGACCTTTTCTGTCATCTTTCTTCAGGTAGAAATGACAGTCAGTCATTTTTCAGATTTCTGGATGTCTTCTCTTAAACTGTAGGATCAAAGCCCAACAGAAAAATATTGAAATCAGTGCAAAATCACTTCATGTCATATAACCCAGAAAAGCTTGTTTGTTTATATGTCATTTTATGCAGTGTCATTATACAGGTAAATTTTCTTTATAAACATAATAAACCACACTAACTAGAGTAGAAGCATATGAAACCACATTTTTAAATTTTATTTTGTATATGTTTCTTTCTATTTTTTCTCATCAGGTTGTATTATATCATGTTGTAGCAGATTCAGTGGAATCATGAATATTGAATCTTTGTTATGAATTGAAAAAGTGTGGAAGTCAGAGGTTTACACCCCTATGTAGCATAGAACATAATGTTGATTTGATCATTAACGTTCATAGATCATTGACGTTAACTGACACAGTACAGGTCATATATGTGAATATGTGTGTTATATTGTCATAAGGTGTGAACAGAAGAATGTAAGGATGTTCTTTAATATTGCAAATTAAAATTTCAGTGTAGTACACAAAATTATTACAAAAACAGGACATAAAATCCCTTTCAACTGTGCAAGCAAAATGCTTCTGTGGTTTTTAGTAATTATAAAATTCACTACTCTACATCCTCAGAAGCACTTCATATACAGATTTCTGCGTCATTTCAATTAGAAGAATATTACAGAGGAATTTCCCAAAATGTTGATTATTGTTGGACTTATTTTAAATTTTATACTAAAAATGGCATAAAATAGTTTTGTGCATGTTGATTAAACAATAAAGAAATAATTTTCCAACAAGCGTTTCTTCACTTTAGAGCATCTTTGCTGTAAAATAAATATTTTCATTTTTATCAATATCAGTATCAATATTTTCATATTTTCAACAATATCAAATGACTAGATTTTTTCCCCCTTTTATTAAGTATGGAAATGTATGCATATTTGTTTAGACAGAGCCTGATTTGCATAAATAAATAACATTTTTCCAATACAAAAATACTTGTAAGAATATCAGCAATAAACTGGCAATGATTGATTGTGATATCTATTACTACTACTATTATTATTATTATTATTATTATTATTATTATTATTATTATTATTAAATACCCTATTCACCTGTAGTGTATTTCCTTAATCAGTGTCAAAAGTGGTACTGCAATGAATAATAAGTAATCGAAAGGATTCATTTTTAGTATATTGTCCTGCAATAATTGTTTATTTCTGTTCAGTTCAATACAGATTCATAAGCTTGCTCTGTTACTACTTTAACTGAACTAAATTGCAGTAATATTGTTTGCCTGTGTGTCAAAGTGCCCTATATGTTAATTATGGAAAATGTGAAACAAGGCAGCCTGCACACCTACCTTAAGGTGAATAAAGATAGACTGCGCAAAGAGGAAGAGCTACAGCACCTCTTCACCATTGCACTTTACCACATAGCACAGGCCATGGACTATCTGCACTCCAAAATGGTACTTTTACTCAAGCTCCATCTGTATTTTGTTCAAGCTACATGACTTATTATAGTGTGATACATTGACTTTTTATGTGGTCATCAGATACTGCATTGCAACCTGGCACTGAGGAATATCATGGTGCACAGATTTCCCCATGAAGTAAAAGTGGCTGAGTTTGGCTTGGCCAGAGACATGACGAGGGGATGGAACCTCTCGGGAAACTGCGAGAAGAGCAGCAGTGTAAGGCTTTTAGCTTTCTCGAGTTTAAACACAACATATGTGAAGACATCTTTCAAGTAGACAAAAAGGAAATAAGCATGACAGAGATGTAATTTATAAAAATTAAAAAACAAACAAACAAAAACAATAATAATTGTTTGACATTAATCATAGGTTATATCATATTGCATCACATAATTTTAAACTGAAGTTTGTGTTTGAGGCAAGAATGGCATTCCGGTCTTCCCTGTGGATTAGTGTGACATCAGCCAGTTAGACATGTTCTTTATGTATGTGGAAGAGGGCAGTTAGCACTCTCTTCCAGACCTGTAACATTACATAAATAACAGTTAACAAAACTGTAGTGACAGAGCTGTTTCATAGTATTAGACCTTGTGCAATGGGGAGAACTGAAATAGGTAGTGACCAATCTGATAGAAAGTGGGGGATAAAATACACAGCTCAATTTTACATTAACAGGTGACTGTCACATCTCTGTCTTCTCTCATACTGAACCACAATCCTCAATGAGCTACATCAGAGCCAGCACAGTGAACATATCCCCTGATCAGTCATATGACCCCATCTCCAATCACAGTTCCCAGATTACTAATCATACACACCTATTCATAATAGTGGTTCTAAGCATTTGATATTTGTTTTGTTACTGTTGTTCATTTTGTTAACCTATAATTTGATCAAGCTGAATATTGCTTAGCCAGGTTTTATTACAATTTGTCATTTGCCTTCATCTACTTAACTGCCATGTGATTTTCAATAAACACCCTCTGCTTGTATCTGCTCTGTCACCAGGAATACTGAGAAATTACACTTAAGTGTAGATAATGACTTAACATATTACTCAACATATTATTCAGTTCAAAGTGGAAATATCCAGCCATAAATGTACTCAAGTCAAAGTAAAAAAAAAGAAAAAAAGTTGCTGCTTTTATGTGTACTGTAAATACGTTAATTTCATGTTTTCATATGAAACATAACTTTTATTACTTATCTAAAACTGTTAGAAGACGATTTTCATTTAAAGCAACTACAACCCCAATTCCAAAAAAAGTTGGGATGCTGTGTAAAATGTAAATAAAAACAGAATGCAATGATTTGCAAATCTCATAAACCCATATGTTATTCACAAGAGAACATAGAAAACATCAAATGTTTAAACTGAGGAAATGTACCATTTTAAGAAAAAAATAAGGTAATTTTGAATTTGATGGCCACAACATGTCTCAAAAAAGATGAGACTGGGCAACAAAAGGCTGGAAAAGTAAGTTACTAAAAAGAAACAGCTGGAGGTTAATTGGCAACAGGTCAGTAACATGACTGGGTATAAAAAGAGGATCTTAGAGAGGCAGAGTCTTTCAGAAGTAAAGATGGGCAGAGGTTCACCAATTTGTGAAAAACTGCATCTACAATTTGTGGAACAATTTCAGAATAATTTTACTCAATGTGAAATTGTGAAGACTTTGAATATCTCATCATCTACAGTACATAGTATCATCAAAAGATTCTGAGAATCTGGAGAAATCTCTGTGCACAAGGGACAAGGGTGAAAGTCAATATTGCATGCCTGTGATCTTCGGGCTCTCAGGCGGCACTGCATTAAAATCAGGCATGATTCTGTAATGGAAATCACTCCATAGGCTCAGAAACACCTCCAGAAACAACTCAATGCCTGTGAACACAGTTCACCGTGCCATCCACAAATGCAGGTTAAAGCTCTATCATGCAAAGAAGAAGCCATATGTGAACATGATCCAGAAACGCCGCCGTCTTCTCTGGGCCAAAGTTCTTTTAAAATGGACTGAGGCAAAGTGGGAAACTGTTCTGTGGTCAGATGAATTGAAATTTGAAATTCTTTTTGGAAACCATGGAACACTGCGTCCTCTAAACTAAAGAGGACTAGAGAGGAGGTGAACTTTTTGTCAGTGCTCAGTTCAAAAGCCTGCATCTGTGATGGTATGGGGATACATTAGTGCCTATGGAATGGGCAGCTTGCACATCTGGAAAGGCACTATCAATGCTGAAAGGTATATACAGGTTTTAGAGCATCATATGCTTCCATCCAGATTCCATCCCATCTTTACTCTTTACTCTTTACTCTTTTTTATACCCAAACATGTTACTGACCTGTTGCCTCAGTTTAAACATTTGATATGTTTTTTTTTTTTTTTTGTTCTATTGTGAATAACAAATGGGTTTATGAGATTTGCAAATCATTGCATTCTGTTTTTATTAAAATTTTACACAGCGTCCCAACTTTTTTGGAATTGGGGTTGTACACAATTTTGCCTGAAAACACCATTCAGTCTCTGTAGGTTTGCTGGTCATGTGCATAACTAATGCTACATAGTTTGCTAATGAATTAATCAGTAGTAAAATATCCTGAATATAACCAGTATTTACCAATAAGCTAGAATTTGACATGCTGCCTAACCAGTTATGTTAGCTGCTGAAGTCGGTGCTAGTCTAACTTGGCATAAGCAATGAAAACAACTTATTAAATAAATTTAGCCAGTCAATGTTAGTAAATTAGTGAAACTCACCTTAACATGCTTTTTCAAATTAGATGGAGTTCAAGCCTTCTATGGAAGCAATGGAGATGCCTCATTTTATATGAGTATTTGCTTACTCTAGCATATTGAAACATTTTACTGAGGTAGGGCCAGGGGTGCTCATCCTCAAGTTCCACACTGCAGTGCGGTGGTTTATCCATATTCAGACTCTTGTATCTCCATACAGAAGCAAATTCCCTTTAGATGGTACCCTCCAGAATATTTCAAAGATGATGTCTATGGATTTCAAGGAGATGTCTGGGCTTTTGGAATCGTAATATGGGAGATGCAAACATTTGGTAAGTGGAAGGGATAGAGATTTAAAAGAATGTCCGATTATATGAAATGTTTACTCATCAATCCTGTATCTCTACTATTGATTTGAACCCTTCATTAATATCTTTTAGGCACTGTGCCCTACCCCGACTTGAAAACATCAGAGGAAGTTGTGAGTTATGTATGTGCTGGCCACAGGACCCGAGAGCCAGAAGAATGCAGGCCAGAAATGTGAGTAGCTGTGGTAAGACTTTCTGACTCATTTCAGATTAGAATGATCTGTAATACAAGGTGGAATAACAAACGTCATTTTTACTGTCGATTGTGGGTAGATTATATTGTTTCCATGATAGTCCATGTCAACTTCAACTCTCAAAACCCCCAACCATCTCCAACAGAGGAAATGTCGGTTGTAGCATTTCTCAAGAAACTTAACAGCCCTTAAGGGTGCTAAATGAAACCCTTTTGTATAAACCAAAACTAATATTATTGCTTTGGCTGTCAGCACAAAAGAGCATTTATAGTGTAATGTCCATTTGTTCATTAATTCATCATCAGTAACTTCTGGATTTGGAGCCTATACCGGGAACACTGGATATGAGGCAGGAATAAATGCTGGATGGGACACCAGTCCATCACAGGACACCATTCACACACACATTCACACCTAGGGGCAGTTTAGAGTAGCCAATCCACCTACAGGCCTGTTTTTTGGAGGTGGGAAGAAACTGGAGAACATGGAAACCCATATGGACATGAGGAGAACATGCAAAAGTTATTCTTATTATATTCCTGCCCCAGGAACACACTATTATAAAACATTGGGTAACCAAAATCACATGCTTAACTGGGTCCTACCAGTCTGAATCGCTTACTGTTACTGTTAAAGACTTTCTGGAGCATTAAACCTATATACATTCATCAGTCACTTTATCATGAATACCTGTACACCTGCTTATTTATGCAGTTATGTAATCAGCTAATCAGCAGCACAATGCAGGAAATCATGGAGATACTGGTCAAGAGCTTCAGTTAACGTTCACATCAAACATCAGAATGGTGAAAAAAGTGATCTCTGTGATTTTAACCATGGCATGGATGTTGGTGCCAGATGGGTTGTTTTGAGTATTTCTATAACTGCTGAGTTCCTGGGATTTTCACACACAACACTCTCTAGACTTCACACTGAATAGTGTGAAAAACAAAAAACATCTTGCAAGCTGAGGATCTTGGTATGAGCTGACAGGATGTCTATACTACCTCAAATAAGCACTCTTTACAACCATGGTGAGCAGAAAAGCATATCAGAATGCACAACACATCAAATCTTGAGGTGGATGGGCTACAACAGCAGAAGACCACATCATGTTCCACTCCTGTCAGCCAAGGACAAGAATCTGAGGCTATCACGGGCACATAGTCACCTAAACTGGACAGTTGAAGACGGGAAAAAGACCAGGTGATTTTTCTTCTAATCTTCAACTGTCTAGTTTCCATGAGCCTGTGCGCATGATAGCCTCAGATTCCTGTTCTTGGCTGACAGGAGCGGAACCCAATGTGGTCTTCTGCTGTTGTAGCCCATCCACCTCAAGGTCAATGTTTTATGCATTCTGAGATGCGTTCCAGCTCACCACGGTTGTAAAGAGTAATTATTTGAGTTACTATATCCTTCCTGGCAGCTCAAACCAATCTAGCCAAACAGTTTCTATTCTGTGTAAACTCTAGAGACTCTTGTGTGTGAAAATCCCAGGAGAGCAGCAGTTTCTCAAATACTCAAACTAGCCCATCTGGTACTAACATCCATGCCATGGTTAAAGTCACAGAGATCACACTTTTCTTCATTCTGATGTTTGATCTGAATATTAACTGAAGCTCTTGACCTGTATCTGCATGTTTTTTTTTTTTTTTTGCAATTTGCTGCTGCCACCTGATTGACTGATTAGATAACTAATGTGCAGATATACAGGTTATTAGTATTATGAAGTGGCAGTGAGTGTATTTATCATATTTTCATCAGTAATGAAACTAAAGATTTATCATAGTATTTATAAAAAGGACTTTTATTTTAATTTTTTTATAATAACAAAGTTAGCATCAGGTATGAACACTGCCAATACAAGAATTAATGTATACTGCAGGCTTGAAATGATGAGAGACTGCTGGCAAGACCCCTACATCACGAGACCCTCCTTTATGGATATTGTCAAAGTTCTGGAGAACATTCTGGAAAATGATCGTGTAAGTGCTCTTCAGTTACCAGGCTACAGTATGAAGATATTTCTGAATGTTTCTACTGTGTTTCTTCCAGTAAACACAGACGATAACCATGGCCATCATTTTTAAAGTAGTATTCTCTGTCTGAGAACACTGTAAATATAAAATATTAATAGGAAACTATCAAACTAAAAGATTTGTGCATTTCTCTTTGTGTCATTTGTAGGACTATGTGAATATGGACAGCAGCACTGTCATTGTATCAGTGGAGTCTGAAGATGGAGATTAATTATTATAACTGGCGTTAACATCAAAAATGGATTGTTGGGTCTGGTTCTACAAATTTAGATGATTTCGGCAATTTCGATAGATAAATGTAGAACAATGAAATACTTAGATGAATTACTATGTATATTTATGCATAATTTCAGACTGTGACTACTAGCTTTTGAAAGCTCATGTGACTGTTTCTAGGACATTATTTCTATATTAACTATGTTGAATAAGTTGTACTCAGATAACTCTGTGCTGGTTAAAGAAAATATATTTATTATTAAAAATAATGAAGCAGAATGGAGCTGCACTGGAATGACCCTGTGAAAATTGCGATTCAAAATTGCAAAATTTGCTTTCTAATTATTTAGTAGTCCAAAGCGTTTCATATTCAAAAGATGTATCAGAGATAATGTGCCATGTATATAGCTACAAAATGTAATAATTTATTATGTGTTGCATTAAGGGTGTAATGATCTGGCAATTTGGATTAATAAATCAATTTAAAAGGCAATGATTGAAATTAATCGATGCAACAATTATTAATGTATTATTATCGAAAACGAACAACAACTTATAAATATATAAATGTATAATATATATTGATATATCTAAATATATATTGATAATATATCTAAAAATATTTTTTACACTGACGTGTAGATAATTTAATACACAAGGTGATTTGTCCATAATTCTATAAAATTATTCTCTAAGTCATCATCATTTGCGAATTATTTGTTAGGCCTCACATATCATTTGGAGGCTACTAAATTGAATTGTATCGTATCGTATCGCATCTCATCGCCTTGTATCAAATTGTATTGTATTGTATTGTGTTGTAGCAGATTCAGTGGAATCATGAACATCGAATTTTTGTTATGAATTGAAAAAGTGTGGAAGTCAGAGGTTTACACCCCTATGTAGCATAGAAAATAATGTTGATTTGATAATTTTCATGTTATGGATCAATATGTGTGACGTTAACTGACACAGTACAGGTCATATATGTGAATATGTGTGTTATATTGTCATAAGTTGTGAGCAGAAGATTGCAAGGATGTTCTTTAATATTGCAAATTACACAATTAGTACACAAAATTATTACAAAAACAGGACATAAAATCCTTTTCAACTGTGCAAGCAAAATGCTTCTGTGGTTTTTAGTAATTATAAAATTCACTAACCTACATCCTCAGAAGCACTTCATATACAGTTTAATGTACTTTATGTGCAGCTTTTCAGCTCCGCCCTGTGCTACTACGATTACAAAGAATTGCTGATGCAGAAATAAACAAGGGCAATAAAAGAAATGTCCAAGTGAAGTATTTTGTAGTATATCTCATGTTTTATAATGACCTCGGATTATCACTGGGCGAAACTGCAGTAACGGTTAATATAAAAAAAGGTAAAATAAAATGCAGCATCTTCATCGTTCATTCTTTACCCACCCCAACTGCTGCTCTGACGCTGTGTTTACGTGGGATGTGTGACGTAGGAAATAGCTAACAGCGTTAGCTAGCTGGCTAATTTTGGAGTCGACTCCAATTCTGATTCCCGGTGTTGGGAATTGCTGGAGTCGATTCCAAGATGGAGCCGAGTCGATTGCACTGTGTAGTGTAGACGTACCGTAACTGAAGAATCGACTCCTCATGGTGTCGAATCCCAGCCATAGACTACGCTACAACGGAGGAGCTGTGATTGTGGAGGGTGACGGTTTTTTGTTTTGCCTGCTTAGTAATAGCAAATGGTGCATATTGATGAAGAATATTTTATGAAAGGTAAGCTGACATTGTTTTTGCGTTTTGTCTCACTAAAACTGTAATTTATTTAGTGGAAGTTAGCTAGAAGGGTGTGTTTGTGTTGGGGCGGGATGAGCGGTCTCCACAGTCAAGATCATGGAGGATGAACTGGCTAGCGTTGGCTAGGTGGTGAATTAGCTCGATGACAATTAGCCCGGTAGATTATTTCGTTTAATTAATGTAACGAATTTTACATGAGATAATAGTGGCATAACATTTGAGCTTTTTGTTATACCCGTATTAGCTAGGTAGTTAGCTAGTTCTACCAGCTAGGCTAATGTTAAATGCGCAGCTAACGGGACGGCCCACGCTAGCTCGGTGCTACGTGATATGATATTGCAGATAAACACACTGCAGATGTGTTGGCGTTATAGCTCAGTACAAGTGTACAACACTTATCGAAAAGTGTATTTCGATATTATTCAAGAATTTGATGAGATATAAGTTACGATATAAGAAAATTCGACACATTTAATAGACTAGCACTTACTATAAGGCCTCGGTATAAACCAGGTTTGCAGTCATCCAAGTAATGAGACTGTATTATAATGAACAGAGCCTCGAATTCACTCGGACACTGTGCTGAGATCCTTAAATGCCAATTATGTAAATATATTTTGTTCAGTAAATGTAAGCAGGCATCACATTTACCAGTGTCCCTATAAATCTGTGCAGTTCTCAAACTTTTTGCGGGTTTCGGAGTACAGACCTCCTTATGCTTGTAGCACAGATTTATTTTATGATCATCCTCTGACTATCTAACAAAATATAAGCCAAGAGAAATTTCATTTGTGAACTGTCACTCACAGCATCTAAATAGTAATGATAATACATATAACTATTTCAATAGTAATTGATAGTCATCACTTCATTAAAAAAATACAGAAATATAATAATAATAATAATAATAATAATAATAATAATTTGTTGTTTAAATTGAAGACCCTAGGGCCACACCATGGACCCTGGACTTTGAAAATCACTGTGCTAAAATACCATCTTGGAAGCTGTCTAGGTAGACAGTGATTTTAATCAGTGATATGATACCAGTATCGATACTTTAATTACCTGATACTGATCCAATACCGACATAGTGACCTCTCTACTTTAAAGACGCCACTGCATAAATGTTGTTTCAGTTAAGGGAATTCAATATTTCTATTCACTACAATAGAGTTTCTTATAGTTTAGAAAGCGTAGCTCAACCATTGCTCTGTCTATGTACAATTTTTAAGTAAGGTACTGATTTAAATCATGATTCAATTGTAACGAGTTATTTTTCCTCTGAACATGGTAGTTTTCTAAATAGTTCATTGCTCTTCCACCAACCTTTTCCAGAGGTGTCTAGTTCTGTGCCATGTCTTTGGAGAGCACGTCAGACCTGGTTAACGAGAACACGTGCGTACCCTCCTCACTGAGCCTTGATCTGCGCTGCCCACATAGTGCTCTACTGGACACAGAGCTAGGTCTAAAAGGCAAAGCTAAAGGCTCGTCCACTTCTTCTTCTTCTTCTTCTTCCTCCTCTTCCTCCAAGAGCCGCCATATCTACGCCAGCACCACCTCCTCACAGCTCCTCACTGGCATCATGGGCGGCCGGGACGATGATGTGTCTCACCGTGAGGAAGAGCGAGCAAGGAATCAAGAAAACGAGCAAGGTCACTCCGTCTCTGGGAGCAATGCCAAGTGGATGAAGGAAGGTCAGAACCAGCTGCGCAAAGTCGCAGAGCAGCAGCAGGACCTCAACAGAAATCCAGACCAGAACCTTAACCTGACGGAAAACGAGAATGAGAACGAGTGTCCAGACGGGAACCCAAACCAGAACCACATGCTTGAGGAGCAAGAGCATGATGTGGAGAACAATAAGAACCTGAAGGTCCTCTGCTCTGACATAGACATCAGGAATACTGCCAATGAACCTCTACTGATTGATACCTCTGAGGTTCCCAAGAGCAAGGAGCAAGAGGAAGACGAGGAAGAGGATGAGGAGGAAGAAAGCCTACCTGCCAGTGGTGGAGAGAAAGACACCGATTCCTCTGAGGCACAGAGCAGCAGTGAGTCGAGGAAAAGCGGTGAAGGTGGGAGCAAGAACAGATGTTTACTGTTCAGCAAGAATGGCGCTCCCAGTGATGAGGACTCCAGCTGTATGTCCCTGTCTCAGGGGAGCACGGCCACCAGCACTCCTGATGGAGATACAGGTAACAGGCTTTATTCCTACTGGATTAGTTTTTACTGTTTCAAAATTTTGTAGATTGGACTGTTTCATGACCACTGGTGATTACACCACCCTGCATCTAGAAAAAAAGTTTGTTGTTTTGCAAATCACACTTGTTTTTACCTGTTTTGGTAATGCTGAGTTCAGATATGCCACTGAAAATTCCCTATCACGTACTGTTTTCCCACAAAATAAGAATGAAGTTTTTAATAATTTTGCTAAATTTATATTGCTTTCAGGGTTTTATTTAAATTGGTAGAAGCTGTCAAATTTCACTATTATTATTTATTAATTACAACAATAGGCACACAAAACATAACACTTGTTTACAACATGAACAGCAGACAAATAGTCTGTGAAATGTTTGTGAAGATCTCTAAATAAAGCTATTTCAAAAGCCGAACATTATAATAATATGCAGAGTGCTTAAGGAGTGAACTTCCTTTTGAGGGATTTTCTGGAATGGCTGACTTCTTGACGATCTCTCTGAAGGCACCAGCAGTAGTCAGCCATCGTGTTCATCTACCATGGTTTGTCCTGGTCACCCAGCTTCATTCCAAAATATGCAGAATATGCCTTTTTTACAAAGTCTGTAATTTTCTGCCATTGTTTGGATGTTGCAAAACACCCACAGATGTAGCAGAAATCATCTGGGCTATGCTTGCGTTTCTGTCTTTCACTGGTCATTATAAATCCCTGAAAGAGGAGTTTTGTGTGCATGTAAGTGTGCCTAGCATTCATATAAGGGCTAATCAGAGGAAAAGTGATAAATGTTGCTCACCTACTGTACATAAACATAGTGTTTCCTGTGTTGGTGGCAGTGTATCTGGCAATAGCTGTAACGTTTATGGTCCATCTTAGGCAAAAAAGCTCTACACTGGACATCAGGCTTTGTGAAAAGTTGTGTTGTTCTAATGCAAAACTAACAGCATATCTGGACTCAGCATCTAAGTATTAGTAAGAAACAACTATCAGATCCTATTCAGCAAATCTGATGCAGGGCGGTGTTATTAAAGTAACAGTGTAGTCAAGTTTTTCCAAGTGTTTCAAGACTTATAATATATCGTTTTACAGATTTTATTGATCAGTCCCTACAGGATTGCACAGTTTTTTTGTGATCATTTCAGCCAAAAATGCTTGATTTTGCTGCAGCTTTTTTTCTAAATTTGCGATGCGACCTGCTGAGTTTTTGGTGCTTTTTTGTGGAAAACATCTGGAATTGGTGAAATTACAGTTGCACGAAATTGTTTTGCATGGTCTTTCACGGTGATGTACCCATGTTTGACGCACATGAATGGAAGAGGGAGGGTTTTGGCTGAATACATGTTGTGATGACGTCACATGATGCATCTTGCCCCAAATCTGCAGAAATTTTGAAAAATTGCAAGCTTCTCAGAATATTGGAGAAGGAGAAATTCTGGAGGGACTGATTAATATGGAGCTTGTAACAGGCTGTTGGCAAGCCGATTAGCAGTAATGCTGTGCAATGGTTCTCACTTGTTTTAGGGTTTTGTTTACATTTTCTGGCTCCGAAATGAGGTCAATCCACAGCCAAAGCAAGCTGCTAAGTTGCCCTAAAAAGCAACCCCTCCGTATAACAATTTCTCTGTGCTTTCACTCTTTATTGCTGTTCCACCACCACTTGGTGTGACTATTAGAGTCTTACTGGGACCGCAGTGCATTTGAGACAGACACAGACCTGCCAGCCGGGTGGATGCGGGTGCGGGACACTTCTGGCACCTACTACTGGCACATTCCTACAGGCACCACCCAGTGGGAGCCACCGTCTCCGATGGAAGATGGTGCAGTGCCAGAGAGACCATCCAGCACCTCCCCTGCAATTACACCCTCGGAGGAACCACAGGTACAAGCAGTGGTTCATTTAATTTAACATTTTAGATTATACTTTAATAGACATATTTCTTTTAGATAATTCTGCCACTAATACTGTACAGCAGTGTTAATAGTTGAAAGGATGGCCTTCTCTCTCTGGTCTAATGTGTGTATGTCAAGCATAAAAACATGTTTCTGTTTTTAGATTACATGGAATGGAGTACCTCGTCAAAACAGATTCAATGATGACTTGTGGAAGGTGGGTTCTTATTTCAGCTTGGTGTGGTTTACTGTCTATTTATGTACTACAGAGTTATACACTTTTTAAGAATAAATGTTGAAGCCTGACTTGTTTTGCTGCTGTTTTATTACGTTGAAGGAGGAGGATGTAACTTCTGATCAGAGTCTAAAGGAATTCGAAGGGGCTACTCTGCGCTACGCCTCAATCAATCTCAGGTATAACTTGTTATTTAAGCATTCAGAGATATGGAATGGTTAAATGCTCTGTACTGTCTGTGCTATTTAAAAAAAAAAAAAAAAAAATATATATATATATATATATATATATATATATATATATATATATATATGTGTGTGTGTGTGTGTGTGTGTGTGTGTGTGTGTGTGTGTGTGTGTGTATATATATGTATATGTGTATATATATATGTATATGTGTATATATATGTATATACACACACATATATATATATATACAGGTGCATCTCAATAAATTAGAATGTCGTGGAAAAGTTCATTTATTTCAGTAATTCAACTCAAATTGTGAAACTCGTGTATTAAATAAATTCAGTGCACACAGACTGAAGTAGTTTAAGTCTTTGGTTCTTTTAATTGTGATGGTTTTGGCTCACATTTAACAAAAACCCACCAATTCACTATCTCAACAAATTAGAATACTTCATAAGACCAATAAAAAAAACATTTTTAGTGAATTGTTGGCCTTCTGGAAAGTTTGTTCATCTACTGTACATGTACTCAATACTTGGTAGGGGATCCTTTTGCTTTAATTACTGCCTCAATTCGGCGTGGCATGGAGGTGATCAGTTTGTGGCACTGCTGAGGTGGTATGGAAGCCCAGGTTTCTTTGACAGTGGCCTTCAGCTCATCTGCATTTTTTGGTCTCTTGTTTCTCATTTTCCTCTTGACAATACACCATAGATTCTCTATGGGGTTCAGGTGTGGTGAGTTTGCTGGCCAGTCAAGCACACCAACACCATGGTCATTTAACCAACTTTTGGTGCTTTTGGCAGTGTGGGCAGGTGCCAAATCCTGCTGGAAAATGAAATCAGCATCTTCAAAAAGCTGGTCAGCAGAAGGAAGCATGAAGTACCCCAAAATTTCTTGGTAAACGGGTGCAGTGACTTTGGTTTTCAAGAAACACAATGGACCAACACCAGCAGATGACATTGCACCCCAAATCATCACAGACTGTGGAAACTTAACATTGGACTTTAAGCAACTTGGGCTATGAGCTTCTCCACCCTTCCTCCAGACTCTAGGACCTTGGTTTCCAAATGAAATACAAAACTTGCTCTCATCTGAAAAGAGGACTTTGGACCACTGGGCAACAGTCCAGTTCTTCTTCTCCTTAGCCCAGGTAAGACGCCTCTGACGTTGTCTGTGGTTCAGGAGTGGCTTAACAAGAGGAATACGACAACTGTAACCAAATTCCTTGACACGTCTGTGTGTGGTGGCTCTTGATGCCTTGACCCCAGCCTCAGTCCATTCCTTGTGAAGTTCACTCAAATTCTTGAATCGATTTTGCTTGACAATCCTCATAAGGCTGCGGTTCTCTCGGTTGGTTGTGCATCTTTTTCTTCCACACTTTTTCCTTCCACTCAATTTTCTGTTAACATTCTTGGATACAGCACTCTGTGAACAGCCAGCTTCTTTGGCAATGAAAGTTTGTGGCTTACCTAGTGAACCAAACTGAGAGACCATTTTGAAGGCTCAGGAAACCTTTGCAGGTGTTTTGAGTTGATTAGGTGATTAGCATGTCACCATATTCTAATTTGTTGAGATAGTGAATTGGTGGGTTTTTGTTAAATGTGAGCCAAAATCATCACAATTAAAAGAACCAAAGACTTAAACTACTTCAGTCTGTGTGCATTGAATTTATTTAATACACGGGTTTCACAATTTGAGTTGAATTACTGAAATAAATGAACTTTTCCACGACATTCTAATTTATTGAGATGCACCTGTATATGTGTGTGTGTGTGTATATACATATATATACACATATACATATATATACACACACACATATATACATATACACACACACACACACACACACACACACATATATATATATATATATATATATATATATATATATATATATATATATATATATATATATATATATATACTTGCTCTTAAAACATTTTAATTTAAATGTATTGTCTCTGTTTATTCCCAGCTGTACTCAGTCAGAGGGAGAAGAGAAACCAAGTTCGTACAGCACTGATGGAGAGGCCAAGGTATGGAATGTAGTGTTTATCAACACTACTCTGCTACTTGTATGTTGGAATAGTTGCTTTAAAGTTTCAAAAGCTTCGAGGTTACTTCCTCAGAAGCTACTTGAGTAACAAAAACAATAGGGGAGTTACTAGCTTGGTACTGGAAAATGTTTTTCCATGATCAAACCACTTAAGTCAACAGCTTGTAAGTTATTAAGAAAAACTTATTTTAGTTTCAGATTATTTTGTAGTGCATGCAGTGTTACTACAATTCATAATCTCTTCTGTGGTGTGTCTTTTGTAGTGTTTTGCTGTACGATCTCTGGGCTGGGTGGAGATATCCGAGGAAGAGATGGCACCTGGCAAGAGCAGCATTGCCGTCAATAACTGCATCAGGCAGCTCTCCTACCACAAACACAACCTGCACGACACAGCCGGCATCTGGGGAGAGGTATATGTGTGCATTGTTTCTGTTTGTTGCAAGGAGGGAAAACTTGAGGTAAGTGAATGAATGGAAGTTGGTGATTATATGTCACTGTATTCTCCAGGGTAAGGACATGCTCCTGGTGCTAGAGAACGAGATGCTAAATCTGATCGATCCTCTGGGACAGACCCTCCTCCACTCACAGCCTATAGTCAGCATCCGTGTGTGGGGCGTCGGCAGGGACAACGGCAGGTGAGTACAATAACCAAGAGTGAAGGTGTGACCTAAACACAAATCTTTAATCTATTCTTATGGAATGTTTTCATAACTTATTTTAAGTGCAGCTAAGCTATTATTCACAGGGCTTAAAGTATTCCAGCACCATGCCGGATCTCCAGCGTGTGGCCGTGAGGGGAAAAAAAAATTTGGAACTTGCATGCAGTTTAATATTTTCGAGTCAATTGATTTCACCTACCATTCATATGAGAGGAACGCAGCGCTAACTAACGTTACAAGCCTATCAGAAGCAGAGCAGGGCAGGTCCTGGCAACACTGTGTGATTGAGATCCATACATCACGTTAGCGTTGTTGATGACAGCATGGAGCGCAAGTTTATGAAGCCTGGGGATGATGTCCTACCCATAGATAAATAACTCAAAAATAAATGGCGCTGGGCGTGGATTATAGAAAAAGGTAGAGACGGCAAGCCTTTTGGCAGTTGGTGCCAGAAATTGAAAGCCTGCTGCTTTGCTCGAGGAAGCTACTATATGCCAGCAGCGGTAAGAAAGTGCTTGCTCGTCATGAATTAGACCCCGGTCATAGAGCCGCTGCCCGTGCACTCAAACTTACCACGACGTTGCCGGGAGCAACTGTTACAGCTGACACACCGTTGTCTATGACTGACCGTGTCTGCGACTTAAAAATACGTTTGTGCACATGTATCACGGAACATGACTTGTCATTCACAATTTCGCAGCCACTGGTCACAATGTGTAGAAAACTAGCAGAAGACAAAAAAGCGTTAACTAGCCTGTCGGTTTCAAATCAACATGCGAGTTACATGAACACTCATGGCATCGCACTACAGTTCAAAAAATGTTTGTCTGAGAAGCTAAAAAAATGCATGTTCTCACTCAGTGTTGATGAAGCAACAACCTTGAATATGGATAAAATACTCAATGTGCTTGTTCGCTTTTTTGATAATGAAAGCAACAGAGTAATAACACAACATTTGGCAAGCAGAAAAGTCAGCATTGCCAATGCCCAAGCACTTATGCTGGAACTTAAAGATGTCCTGCAGACTAATGGTCTTGAGTGGAGACAAGTGACCAGCATCCTCCCCCTTCTGGTCCAAATGTCTTAAAAGGAAGAGTTTGCAGGACTTTGCTTACAACCCAGAAAAAAAGAAAAAATAAGTGATAATGGCCTTGATTTCACTTCTAATCTTCAGTTTACCAGTTCAGTTCTTTAGCTATTTAAGCACTTTAAGCACTTGTTATTGTTCAGAAGAAAACACTTTAGTTGACATAGTACTTTAAAATAAATGGTGCAAAGCATAATCATTGAAGAGAAGTGAATCTGTCCATCTCAGTCTCAGTTTACCAGTTTTGTAAGCACTTTAAGCTCTTGTTACTGTATTTTTGTTATTATCGTCAATATTTGTTTATTTATTTTACATTATTTACATATTTCAGTTACAATTTTAACATACAGCCGTAATACTTGAAAATAAATGGTGCCATTGCATTGAAGATAAGTCCCCCACCCCAAAGAAAAAAAAGTTCAGGCTCAGGATTTTTTTTCCACTTTAACCCCTGTATTCATTTTTAATGGGAGTTGTGATGTTGAGCAACCTCAGAAGAGGCTACTAAATATAATTATGACCTAAAAAAACTCAGCGTGTCAGTGTTGGCAAAGGTGCTAAATTGACCACAGATTGTTAAATACTCCGTTCAATTCTGTTCAAAGGAGCAGTAATTCTCCAGCAAGGCATATCGCAATGAAAACACTGACAACCCTTCCTCTTCCCTACAGCTATGTATGCTTTCTGTGTTGCCTTTTAATTTAATGTGGTTTCCAGCTGGACACTGAGCTAATGCGAAAAAATATTAACAGAAGTCTTAAATAAAGAGCAAGATCTATTTCATGGAAATACTGTGAATTTGTGAACTTTAAAAATGCATCTGTAATATTACATGAAATATTACAAACAGCACATTTAACACATTCTTAAGAATGACTGTGGGTATTCTGAGTTTTTTTTCTCTGAGTCCTCACATTCTCTGCCACAGTGCTTTTTCTCCACTGTACATTTCTCTTGTTAAACGATGCTGCATAAATGATACATATTTTGCTAGACATAATGCTTAATGACGCATGATTTATTTGATTTTAGTTTAAGTTGACTTGCTAGACTAAGTTGGACTTTTGTTGTGCTCCCTCATTTGTTTGCTGTTCAAACTTGTTTCGGTTTCTCTTTATGCTGCTGCATTCTGGGACTCAGGGAGAGGTAGTGTATTGCTATTATTGTGCCTTATTTTCCATATTTGTGGTTGTCATGGCGATATGCTGCCACAGCTGATTTTCACCCCACCAGCCTCATTTTCATGACCAGCTCACTGTTGTGTGGAATATACACTCACAGTGTAAAGTGATGTTGATTAATAGAAATAAATATTACATTTCTAGCTGTAGTTAGATATAGTGGTGTATTGTACATTCGTGTGAAAAAATAAGTACACCCCATGGAAATTTTATTTATTTATTTATTTTAATACATATTTGGTTAAGTTGATAGACTTGAACAAAACCACAAGAATAACTCAATCATTTATTCAACAGAAATATCAGTAGGTGTGAGATACTTCTGTGGAAAAAGTAAGTACACCCTTGGCCTCAGAAGCTAGTATTGCCCCCTTTAGCAGAAATAACTTCTTGTAGGTGTTTTGCATAATTGTCTACCAGGCTTGCTGGAATTTTTGACCACTCTTCCATGCAATACTCTTTCAGTTGCAAGATGTTTGAGGGTTTTCTTGCATGTACTGCCTTTTTCAAATACCCCCACATCAGAACACATTCAATGGGATTCAAATCCGGGCTTCGACTAGGCCATTCCATAACCTTCCATTTCTTATTTTTGAGCCATTCCTTGCTGGATTTGCTAGTGTGCTTATGATCATTATCCTGTTGAAAGGTCCACTTTCGGTTCAACTTCAGCTTTCGGACAGATGGCCTCACATTATCTTCAAGCACTCTTTGATATGATGCAGAATTCATAGTTGAATCAATGAATGCAAGCTGTCCAGTCCCTGAGGCAGCGAACCAACCCCAAACCACGACATTTCCACCACTGTGCCTCACAGTTGGTATGAGGTGCTTCTCCTGAAAAGCTGTCTTTGGTCTGTGCCAAACATGTCTGCTGTTACTGTGGCCAAACAACTCTATCTTTGATTCATCTGTCCAGAGCACATTATTCCAAAAGGCCTGGTCTTTGCTTAGATGCTCACTGACGAGCTGTAGTCTTGCAAATGCTTTTTCCTGGCACCCCTCCCATGCAGGTCAGATTTGTGCCATCTCTTTCTGAACGTAGAAGCATGCACTTTTAAACCAACAGTTGCAAGCAGACTTACTAGCAGATCCTGTGATGAAATTTTGGGGTTTTTGGAGACAAAGGACAGTCCTGGACAAATTGGCAGCCGTTTGAAATCTGTACCATTTGTAGATTATTTTCCTTATAGTCAAATGATGTATTTCAAGTAATTTGGAGATCTTTTTAAATCCCTTGCCAGACTCATAGGCATCCACAACCTTTTTTCTGAAGGCCTTACAGAACTCTTTAGATCTTGGAATGATGACAGCATACACCTCAATAACAAATGGAACACCAGACATTAGATATGAGAGGAGTATAAATAAGACTGGTTCCACCTGCACTCCCTAAGCAGGTTCTAATCACTGGCACCCAATTTTGAACACCTGATTCTAATTTTATGGATTTGAAGGTGTGATAAATATAGGGGTGTACTTACCTTTTCCATGTGACTGAGCTGTTTTTTTTTTTTTTGTTAATTTAAATTGTGAAAATGACAACATGTCAAGTTTGTCATAAAAGTATCAACTTTATTAATAGGCACTGTTTCAAAGAGGATCAAATGTTTGCTTGTCCAAATATTTTTTCACATGACTGTATTTCACTGATTTATAATACTTAGAAATAGTAATACTATGTTGTAGTGCCCTTCATTTCATCCTTCATCATTTTAATCTTAAAGCCATCCATCTTCCTTAATCCTCACAACCCAAATGTGTGTGTATTTTTGTGCATGTGAGCACTCCGTTATGACTGTTTCACCACAGGGACTTCGCCTACGTGGCTCGAGACAAGCTAACCCATGTTCTGAAGTGTCACGTGTTCCGGTGTGACACTCCTGCCAAGAACATTGCCACCAGCATGCATGACATCTGTTCTAAGGTTAGCATTTCTCTTCTATGGAATTAGCACTGACCGTGTTTTGTAGTGAATTTCGTGAATCCAAAAATCCAATGATATGTGTTCTAAAAAAACAGTAAAAATGGTGACCGTATACACCATGGAGTCTGTCTAAAATAGCATTTTATGTATGCTTTTTAGCAGCCCTTTTCCTTTTTCTGCGTTTTGTACTTTTTATAAACACTGAGCCTGCAGTAAGGCCAAGTAGGATGGTTCAGCATTTTGGGTTTTTTGTGAATGTTTTGTGAATTTTCTGTATGTGAAAATAAATGAGGTAAAAGCAAGTAATGTGTATAAAATGTACTTAGCAAAGCAGCTCTGGGAACAGGGAACTGCTTATTTGTTGTAAATTATAAAAGGTTGTCTATACTTTGCATATGTTGCAGATTATGGCACAGAGGAAGTCCTCAAAATCAAGTCTAAACAGACTCAACATTGATCCCTCCAAACTAGTGGACATTCCGGTTCAGGGTATGTAACATCACTCGAAAATTCTGAAGAATATTCAGTACAATATAGGACATACATGTGGCAAGTTAAATAGGAACACCTGTACATCTGCTTATTCATGCAGTTATCCAATCAGCCAATCACGTGGCAACAGCACAGTGCAGAAAATCATGCAGATACAGGTCGGGTGTTTAAATTAATGTTTACATCAAACATCAGAATGGGGGAAAATGTGATTTCAGTGACTAACCATGCTTTTGGTTGTTGGTGCCAGTCGGGCTGTAACTGGACAACTGAAGATAAGAAAAAGGCCAGGCAATGTTTTTCCAATATTCAGCTGCCCAGTTTTGTGAGCCTGTCACCACTGTAGCCTCAGATTCCTGTTCTTGACTGACAGGAGTGAAACCTGATATGTTCTTCCACTGTTGTCGCCCATCTGCCTCAAGGTTATGCATTTGGAGATGCTTTTCTGTTCACCACAATTGTAAAGAGCGACTATTTGAGTTCCCTTAGTCTTCCTGTCAGCTCAAAGCAGCCTGGTCATTCTCCTCATTCTGATGTTTGATGTGAACATTAACTGAAGCTCTTGATCTGTATGATTTTATGCATTGCCCTGCTACAACATCATTGCTGACTGGATAATTGCTGGTGTACAGGTATTCCTATTAATGTAGCCAGTGAGTATTTTTATAGGGGAAGATACTTCCTGTATGGTTGAAGCAAACCACATGATTTCTACATTTTTAACTTACAGAGTTCCCAGCACCAAAGAATGAACTGGTCCAGCGTTTCCAGGTGCGCTACCTTGGTAATGTACCAGTGGCAAAACCAGTAGGTAAGGAACACTGTTCTCTTTTAGAGGTTTCAGCGTTGTTACTGTGTGAATCTGAAAGCTGCTTTTGTGAGGGCCAAATGTTACACTGGTGCTTTTTTGTTCTGCTCAGCAATGCAGATTTATGAAAATGATTTAGGGAGGGAGAGGTATTTCCTGACTCAACCTCAGAGTAGCCTCAAAGCCTTACTAAAACAGACCAAACCAGGAGTATCAAACTCGGGTCCTGGAAGCCCAACATAGATTTGTTTTCTCTCTTTTAAGACAACAGATTCAAATTTTGCAGTGATGTGGCTCTCAGGGGGCATTATAAACATTGCTATGCACAAAAGGAGGTTTGAATTTAAATGAAAATTTTGTGAAAGCCACATTTCATCATTGTCTGGTTAAGTGGAAGTGTTACCTTACAGTGGAGATTCATGTAAATTGTACTTCCAAAATTCCATGTGGACACTGGTGTCTGTCATATATGTCCTTAAATAAAACACTGCATTAGAGTCTGCATCCTATAGTTGTGCTTGCATTTAAGTTAGCATGTGCACATTGGGATTAATAAATGGGATTATGCATATTAGATGGTGTATGCACATTTCTATTTACATATGTTACTGCATACTCTGGAATTCATACACACTTTTATTAATGAGGCTACAGGACTGGAATGTGATACCCCTGATCTAAAGAAAAGTGTTCTGAAAAGTGTTCAGACTATGTGTGTACTGATGCGTTTACACATTCTGAAATGGTTGCACTTTCAGCAGTGTGATTTAAGTTTGGTTATTGAATTTTTGCTTAACATTGTAATACTGGTCTTTTGTCTTGCTGTGTGTTCTCCACTTAGGCATGGAAATTGTTAATTCTGCCTTGGAGACTGCACTTGCCTCTGGAGACAAAGCAGATTGGAGTCCTGTGACTGTGAATGTGGCCTCTGCCACTCTTACTATTCTTATTTCAGATGTGAGTATAATTACACACATACACAGCATAATAGTTATTTTTGTAATTCAGCCTGTTGTGTAAAAACACTGCATTTATTTTGGTGTGGTTTGAAATAGCACATTGCAACTGTATTTTGTCTTGTGTGTGTGGGTGTAGACTGAAGAGGTTCTGTCAGAGTGTCGTGTGCGCTTCCTGTCATTCATGGGTGTAGGGAAAGATGTACATACATTTGCCTTCATCATGGCCGAAGGCCCCGGAGATTTCATCTGCCACATGTTCTGGTGTGAGCCCAATGCTGCCAGTCTGAGTGAGGCTGTGCAGGCTGCATGCATGGTGAGTAAAAGGAACAAGGTACTAATGTCAAGGTGTAGATCAGAGGAAGCCAAACTGTGTGTTTGATGTTACTGTAAGCAGAGGACAAAATTAACCACATTCTGGGAAATTCTGGGGTTTAAATAGACCTACAATGAAGAGTATAATCTAACACTTTACAACTAATTCGAATGGTAACAGTCATTAGAAAGTGATTAAAAGCACTGCTTGCTCTCCTGCACCAGTCAGCGCAGACATGTTCAATGCCAAGCACATTCAACTCTGTACATGCATTAGTGATATGTGAAAGGACTGAAAAGTGAATTCCATGACTATTTCATATTGCTTTGCAAATGGAAAAGTGCAATATTTTGTGCCTGCCTTTAATGGATTTTTTGAGGCTGCACTATATTGCCTGTATAAAAGATTGCAGTATTTGTGATTTCATATCTCTGTGTGTCTGGTTCCAGCTGAGGTATCAGAAGTGTCTGGATGCCAGGCCCCCCAGCAGTATCTCATGTTTGCCTGGCCCTCCTGCAGACTCTGTAGCTCGCAGGGTAGGCTCCAGTGTCAAGAAGGGTGTGCAAAGCCTGCTGGGAACATTCAAGAGATCTGGAGCCCAGACACCATGAGAAAATGAGTCCTCCCCATAGTGGCTCTCATTCTTTCACCTCCCTCCTCACCCCAGTTTGTCCTCCAGTTGTCAGCTGTAGATCTCATTCGAGCGTGGAACACACATTTCATTTCTCCTGGCCTCTTCTGATGAGCTCAGGTTCCCCTGCATTTCTGTGTCGTGAGTTGTATGAATGTATGATCAAGACATGATTTAGAATTGTTACACAATAATTACGTCAACACTATTTCACACTTTGGTCTAGGTAGATTGGGGTTTGAAAGTGATCCGAGCATACGCATATATGTCTGTCTCCTTAAAAACTGGACCAAAATTGTCATCACAATGAACGCAAAATACTTAATGTGTTCATATCTTAAAAATAATGCGTAACTACATGCGCTTTTTAAAAACACTAAAACTAGCACCAAGCAACATCACTACAGTTAATGTAATGTGCTATATGTACTGTAACACTGCTGTTGGCACAGGTTTTTAAATATTGAAAACATGACAATAAGTATGTTTAAATAGAATGGATGGATCTTCTAAAAAAGTTGTGTGCATATTTTCCGTTAACAGACCACACTGCGTGCGTGTATTTAGGATGCTTTCACACTAGACCCTTTTTTTTTTTTTTTTTTTTTTTTTTTTTCTCGACCGCAAGCGCATGCTTTGCACATAATCCTATTGGAAGCAGCCACAAAGTGCACTGCTTTTAAATAACCTTGCAGCCAGGGTTTTTTAGTCACAGAGGTGCAAGAAAAACAAACATTGAAAACAACTAAGTGGAAAAAACTCACTATTTTTGGGATGTGATGTGATGTCCCACTTTAATTATGGCTGCAGTCACACAAGTAGCTCCTCTTGTGAATTTTTTTTTTTTTTTTTTTGGGGCCACCAAAATCACAGTAAGCAACCTCTTCATCGCTATAGTTAAACAAATCTTTGTTTAATCTTAAATGCTGACAATAATCAATCGAATTTAGATGGAAAGCTTGTCTAGTTAGTTCCGAGTTATCGATAAGACTGGCAGGAGTGCTGTGGTTACAGTGTGTGTGTGTCGTGTGTTCCCATATCAGCACAATAAGTGCATCAGCCAATGATTTTTCCCTGTAAAAAAAATGCCAAGTGTGAAAGCACCGTTAGCGTGTAGTTAATAATCAAATCACGCAACAAGAGCTAGACTATAACTCTAAACAGAACAAGACTGTATTCTATAAAGCTACACTGTATATGACACATCTGACCACATGTTGATTTGACCTTATCAGTGCATTATAAGTTTATTATTTACACGATTTGATGTTTTTTTTTTTTTCTGACTGGAATTATTTAAACAGATTATTTATATACTCTAAAATAGCGTTACTGTATCATAGTCTTCCAAAAGGAACCGGCTCAGTGAAGAGCCCCTGGATATTTCACTAGCTTAAATGGGCATTAGTGACGGAATTATTTTGTAGGATTTTTTAAAGGATTTTTAGTTGTGTTAGTAGAATATTATGTTTCCCTGCTGGATGGGAATTCTGTTTTTTAGACATGTGAGGTCTCACCACTATGTGGTATTTTTTATTTTAATTTTTTGGAAAAGGAGTGTCTCGATCATGTTTCTGAATGTGTACAAGTTTGCCTTCACCGGGTTAGCGAGGTCTGATCTGGAGTGGAAGTGATATATAAAAATGCTTTAATCATGCAGTGTAGGTGTAGGCATAATGATGTACAGGTAGAGGGCGCTCTCTGCTTTCCACTTGTCTTGTACAATAACGTCAGGCTCATTTCTCAAATGGTTTCTTTGTGACTTGTATGTATTTTAGAACAAAAAACAAAATCTGAAATTTCTCATACACTTGAAAGAACCATGTGTCACTGATTTGTCGTGTATATACAGGTTATACACTGATCCATTTCCCCTCTCATGTACCTTGTAATATAATTCACCTTGACTTGCCTCGCTGTTTGGCTCTAAAACCAGTAACAGCCATTCACAAACATCACATCCTACAATTACTCACTGAATGTTACTGTGTATATAAACTAATATAGTGATAGTAGCAGAATGCACCCATATCCAGTAGCACATTTCTCTGAATGCTAACAGGTTGTGCAAACTGTACTTCACTCACAGATGTTTTTTTTTGTTTGTTTTGTTTTCTCTCCAACATACTGTTCAGTTGGCTTGTGAATAATCCTTAGCTTTTAGCTCAGCTGCTAAAGAATGAATGTTGGGTGAAAGGAAATGGGGTTCTGTCATTTTTTTTTTTTTTTTTTAAACCATGTCACAGTAGCTTGCACTGCAGTCGCTTTACTAACAAAAAATGTGTATGTGGTTGTGTCTCAGCGTTTCCTCTATAAACTGTAAGGGAGTGTAGATCTAGATCACTTCATGTCATGGAGATTGGTAACAACATGGAGTAAAATCTATGTATTGTACCTTATTCAAGGAATGTAAATGTTAGTTGTTTAACTAATCCATTTTTAGGAAAATCTGCTTTTCTTTTTTTTTTTAACTGAAGAATGAATGACTGTGCCAAAGTGCACAAAACCATCATAACCAGCCAGCCAACATCATATTTCTTTATGCATAATAAAGCCATCTGTGAGCGAGTTATCTGGATAGGTGTGTGATATGGTAGTGCATTTTCTGATGTGTAATATGCAAATATTATTCAAGTGTTTAGTGTTTCTAGAATGCACTTAAGTTTTCAATTCAGCAAGAGAGACCATTTCTCTTTTATTTTGTTATTGCCTGTTTTGAATTGCTTTCTTATAATGTAAATTAGGTGTCATGTACTGTATATACATATATTAATATGATGTGTCACTTGACAAAATAAAAGTTACTGTCCGTCTCCTCACTGAGGACTGTGTGCTAAAATGAATTTTAAAATTCGGATATAAACTAATGTATTAGTTTTTTCATTTCATTTTGTGCTGCAACAGGAAATGTACATTTCAAATCTCACGTGTTCCAAAAATTCAAAAGCATATTAACCAATATACATTCACTGACAACTTTTTACGAACCCCCAGTCAACTAATCATGTGTAAAATGAAGATTGGAAAAGCATCACTTGGTCTTTTTCCAACTTCAACTGTCCAGTTTAGATGAGCCTGTGCCCACTATACACTCGAATTCCTGTTCTTGGCTTACAGGAGTGGAATCCAACATGATCTCCTGCTGTTGTAGCCCAGCCACCCCAGGATTTGACTTGTGCATTTTGAGATGCTTTTCTGCTCATTAAGGTTGTAAAGAGTGGTTATTTGAGTTACCATGGCCTTCCCGTTGAATCGGTCTGGCGAGTCTCTTCTGAACTCTCAAGTGTTTCCACCTGCAGATCTGCCACTCACTGGGTGTTTTTTGCACCACTCTGAGTAAAACCTACAGACTGCTGTGTGAGAAAATCCCAGTAGATCAGCAATTTCTGAAATACTCAAACCCAGCCCATAAATCATGACATCAAATTGAGTGAGATCATATCCTCCCCCCCATTCTGAAACTTGATGAGAACATTAACTGAAGTTGTTTAATTGAATATGTATGATATGCTGCTGCCACATAAATGTCTGATTTGATAATTGGATGAATGAGCAGGTGTACAGGTGTTCCTAATATCTTTGTAGCTATGACAATAAATAAATGCTGGTATCCAAATGGATGGGTTCCTCCACTCACTGTCCACTTTATTAGGAGCACATTCATACAGTTATCTAAGCAGCACAGTGCATAAAATCATGCAGATACAGCTTCAGTTAATGTTAACATTAAACATCAGAATGGGGAAGAAATGTGATCTTTGTGACTTTGACCATGCCAGATGGGCTGGTTTGAGTATTTCAGATATTGTTGATCTCCTGGGATGTTCTCACACAACACTCTCTAGAGCTTACACAGAATGGTGCAAAAAACATCTTGTGAGCTGAGGGTCTGCAGGCTGAAACACCTTGTTGATAAGAGAGATCAGAGGAGAATGGCCAGACTGGGTTGAGCTGACAGGAAGTCTATAGTAACTAAAATAAACACTCTTTACAACCACGGTGAGCAGAAAAGCATGTTGCTTTGCGGTTCTTTGCGAGCGGTACAGATGTTCATGCGGTCGCATTATTCCTGTCCTAATATATTGTCACAAATTGATATTTATTTTATTAATATGTAAATGAAACAATTTACATTTATAATAATTGAAATTACATGAAATATGTTTGGGTTATACATTTCCAATCCGTTTATTCTCATTGTGAGCCTGTAAAAGTAAACTTACGCATTTACACAATCAGCAATTTTCCGAGCTTTGACAGCCGCAACGGTGTTGCTTTTTGCGGTTAGTGTAGGTTTAAATTCCTCATATTTCCGCATAATAATTACTTGCTCTTCAGCCAGAAGTATGCACACCTGCTTTTTCCATGTTGAACGCTATTGGCTGTTTGCTGCAAACGTCTGGCTTTCATGTGCACGCGCACGCCGAGTAAACCTCGATTCTGTGTTAAAACCTGGGTTGACTGAGAAAATTGATAACCAGCGTCATGAAACATGTTAACCTTAACAAATCTAACCCGGGTTAATTTGGTTTTGTCAACTCAAAACTTACTCTGCAACTCTGAGTTTGTTCAACCTGCTGCGTGAAACAGGCCTCAGGAAGTGTACTCCTTCCAGAACATGCACCAGATCACACTGACAAAACGATGTACCACATATTAACGTGTATTGACAGGCTATAAATGAAACTAGGTAACAGACAGTAAACTGTAACCTTATTTTTAAAATTAAACTAATGATGAAAGTCCACCATCCCTGCTAATAAAAAACAATAGAATCCATTACAGAAATTCTAATTGTTTCCACTACAAATACCATTACAAACCATCAGCTGATAACCATTAAAGCCATTACAATGACTATAATTGGTCCGTAATAGTATCCACTAGACATAACATGCCACCAATAGAAGACAACAAATTACCAGAGGGACCCACAGGAACCATTACAGTTTCCATTACAACCATTACAAATTCTATGAGGGTTTTTTTTTTCAGCAGAGCATGGTTGGTTTGGTTTATGCTGTTATATTCATCATTTTGCTCTCTTCTATCACTAACTCCAATCTGCTCTGATTTGTCCTATGATTAATAATTTCAATTTTTCAGTCACCTTTTGTGGTCACTCACCTTTGCTGATTCACCAAATGGCGCATAGAGGGCGCTTGTGAGCAAGAGCGGGTTAAGACTTCACAGAGGACTGAGAGGTGGACTGAGAAATTAGATTCACGGTCACACATTTTTGGACCCTTCCACCCCTGCTTGGGATCTAAACTAGCATACATTACTAATGCACATCACCTCCACAAACGAGTCCGGTTTATATACAGGCTAAAAACCAGTTTCAAACTTGGCAGTTCGGACAGGAAAACTCAACTGAATCAGATTGCTGTGATTTCACAGACGCATCATTATTGCGTCAATCGTTCTGTGAAACCGCATTTTTACTGATCCGCTGAGAGGAGAGACTGCTGCTCATTTACCTGTGAAAAATTCTTCAAACTCATGACTGGTAAACAGCCTTGAAGCATTTTTATTGGTTTATAATTTAAATTTTTTATTAACAGCACAACTGAACCATCTTTAAAACGTATATTTGCAAACACACTTGTACGTACTCTATACTTTTTAACCCAATGTTTTTGTGGGAAAAAATAATTTTATTGCACTTTTTAGGTGGAGTGAGAGTTAAAAACACTGTTAAAATGGCAGTAAAATGGAAAACCACTAAATAGCTTCTATATGCCTTATTTATGAAACTGACAATACTTCGAAAATAATGTTAAAATATTCTTACGTGTTATAGTTTTGTTCTTGGATAAGAAACAAAATATATATGCCTGTTTTATAAAACTGACAATATTGCAATAAGCCTGTTACAACACAACACTGTGTAGCCTATTATTAAAGCACTACAGAATCCAAATATTGCCTGTACTGCAAATGAAAGTAATAATTTCAGGCAATGTGTTAAAGCCTGGTCATCAGTATGCACCACTATAGACTACTGCTTCTTATTGTCATGGTAGTGCTAAAGAGGCGCAGAACTACAACCCCAATTCCAAAAATGTTGGGTGCTGTGTAAAATGTAAATAAAAACAGAATGCAATGATTTGCAAATCTCATAAACCCATATGTTATTCACAGTAGAACATAGAAAACATATCAAATGTTTACACTGAGGAAATGTACCATTTTAAGGAAAAAATAAGGTAATTTTGAGTTTCATGGCCGCAACAAGTCTCAGAAAAGTTAGGATGGGGGCAACAAAAGTGTTGGAAATGTAAGTGTTATTAAAAAGAAACAGCTGGTGGAACATTTAGCAACTAATTAGGTTAATGGCAACAGGTCAGTAACATGACTGGGTATAAAAAGAGTATCTTAGAGAGGCAGAGTCTTTTAGAAGTAAAGATTCAATTCTTTATCGTATTTTTCGTTTCATGATGTGCCAAATGTTTTCAATTGGTGAAAGGTCTGGACTGCAGGCTGGCCAGTTCAGCACCCAGACTCTTCTACTACGAAGCCATGCTGTTGTAATAGATGCAGTATGTGGTTTAGCATTGTCTTGCTGATATATGCAAGGCCTTCCCTGAAAAATACTTGCTCTAAAACCTGTATATACCTTTCAGCATTGATGGTGCCTTTCCAGATGTGCAAGCTGGCCATTCCATAAGCACTAATGCACCCCCATACCATGAGAGATGCAGGCTTTTGAATGGAGCGCTGACAAAAAGCCAGATGGTCCCTGTCCTCTTTAATTTAGAGGACACAGTGTCCATGGATTCCAAAAGTAATTTAAAATTTTGATTCATCTGACCACAGAAGTTTTCCACTTTACCTCAGTCCATTTTAAATGAGCTCTGGTCTAGAGAAGACGGTGGCATTTCTGGATCATTTACATTTATGGCATTTGGCACATGCCCTTATCCGGAGCAGACATTTATGTCATTTATACATCTGAGCAATTGAGGGTTAAGGGCCTTGCTCAAGGGCCCAACAGCCCAACAGTGGAGCTTGGTAGTGTTCGGGTTTGAACTCATGACCTTCCAAGCAGTAGCCCAATGTTCACATATGGCTTCTTCTTTGCATGATAGAACTTTAACCAGCATTTGTGGATGGCACGGTGAACTGTGTTCACAGACAATAAGTTCTGGAGGTGTTTCTGAGCTCATGCAGTGATTTCTGCTACAGAATCATGCCTGTTTTTAATGCAGTACCGCCTGAGGGCCCGAAGATCACATGCATGCAATATTGATTTTCACCCTTGTCCCTTGCGCACAGAAATTTCTCCAGATTCTCTGAATCTTTTGATGATATTATGTTCTGTACATGATGAGAAATTCAAAGTCTTCACAATTTTACATTGAGGAACATTATTCCGAAATTGTTCCTCAAATTGTAGACGCAGTTTTTCGCAGATTGGTGAACCTCTGCCCATCTTTACTTCTGAAAGACTCATCATGTTACTGACCTGTTGCCAATTAACCTCCAGCTGTTTCTTTTTTATAACACTTAGTTTTCTAGCCTTTTGTTGCCCCGTCCCAACTTTTTTGAAATGTGTTGCAGCCATCAAATTCAAAATTACCTTATTTTTTTTCTTACTTAAAAGTGCATTTCCTCAGTTTAAACATTTGATGTTTTCTATGTTCTCTTGTGAGTAACATATGGGTTTATGAGATTTGCAAATCATTGCATTCTGTTTTTATTTACATTTTACACAGCATCCCAACTTTTTTCAAATTAGGGTTGTACATTACCCATCAGCCCCAGCACGTCACATGTCGCAAGCACTCTCAACTGTCTCATTTCACCTTGATTAGGGCCACTATATACAGCTCTATGTAGCGTCCGAATATCCCTACTACCCTAATATACAGTAGGCAAAAAAGCAGTGTGCCGAAGGAGTAGTGTGTCAGAATTCTCAGTATTCATAAAACAGTAGGCGAGAAATACATGGATGACCTACTGCTTCCGCCGAGATTCTAGAGTAGGGTACCAATGGATGCTGTGCTATCCCATAAGGCAACAGGACTGGTGCGGAAGAGCTGTCGGAATCAAAAATGGCGGAAGGCAGAGCGTTGGCCATTTTGAAGTTGTAGGCCACATGATAATGCCAACATGGTGGATATAGTATGTCTGGATTGTATACATACTACAAACATATACTGATCAGTACGTACTGTATCAATGGCCGAGCAGTAGGTACTGAATCAAATGCAGTAGGTACTGTCACAGTATGCGATTTCAGACACAGACCTAGTTTTTCAGTGTCTGGTTGTCAAGCTTTTGTTGTAATGGTCTTGTGTTGTCTTGTGTACCACAGTATTGCCCATCGCATGGTCTTTGCTTTGTGACCACAGTTCAGGTTTATGTCCTTTTTCTGTTTCTGTTGTTAGCACTTTACTTAATAAAATAATCTGCACTTTCAACTGCCTTAACCTCCCAAAATGTGACCCTTATAAAGGGAAATGAATATACCAAGCAAAAAAAGCTTGTTCTGTTCCTGACTGCTGTGAAAGAAAGTGAGATATTTTCCCCCTTAAAATTCCAGTGGTATCAGTATTATCTATTATCTATACTTGTCTATATTTTACTTGTCAAGTATTTCTCTTCCATAAACCATTTAGCACTAAAGCACATTTGCACATAGTTGCCCCATTTAATGACATCAATAATGATATTTGGAGGAAACATGATGACAAAGGCATATTTGATGCTTGGTTACACATTGGTTGTGTAGGTTGATAAATAACATGCATAATAATTACTGTCTGAAAAATGAAACTACCAAGAGTTTTCAAGAAGGGCTTACAGTCAGTGTTGCCAGATTGGGCAGTTTTCTGTCCAGTTATACTGTTTAATCATATTGTGCTGGAAATGGCCTTAATCTGTAGATATATTTTTACTAGTTTACTAGTGCATTGTACAGTTTTTAGTAATTGATTGTTCTGGAAACATACTAACTCTGGCAAAACTGCTTACATTGTGCATAGGGTGTATACATGAACTTTAAGGTCTCCACCCACTGATGTGTAAAATTTTTGCTGATCTAATCAATCATATTACAAAATACAAAAATTTGTATGATTGTATATACAGTAGTATGGGCTCTTGACACCAGTGGAAGTGCTTAATGGTACAGCATGGAAGCCACAACCTGTGTGAAGCCTTTGGAGACAAGACCTCACACACCTTAAGCAAGCCACACTGCCTTGAAAAGGCTCCCTGAAAGCAGTGGGATTTGAACCCATGCATGCAGAGCACAATGGATTAGCAGTCCATCACCTTAACTTCTCGGCCACCTCATCCAAGGCTTTCTGTGTTCAACACAGTTTATAAATACATATATATGCATGTGTGTGTGTGTGTATACAGTATATATGTATATTTTTCTGAGTATACTCAGAAAAGTGAGTACACCCCTCACATTTTTGTAAATATTTTATTATATCTTTTCATGGGACAACACTGACGAAATGACACTTTGCTACAATGTAAAGTAGTGAGTGTACAGCTTGTATAACAGTGTAAATTTGCTCTCACCTCAAAATAACTCAACACACAGCTATTAATGTCTAAACCGCTGGCAACAAAAGTGAGTACACCCCTAAGTGTAAATGTCCAAATTGGGCCCAATTAGCCATTTTCCCTCCCCGGTGTTATGTGACTCGTTAGTGTTACAAGGTCTCAGGTGTGAATGGGGAGCAGGTGTGTAAGGTATCGCTCTCACAATCTCTCATACTGGTCACTGGAAGTTCAACATGGCACCTCATGGCAAAGAACTCTCTGAGGATCTGAAAAAAAGAATTGTTGCTCTACATAAAGATGCCTAGGCTATAAGAAGATTGCCAACACCCTGAAACTGAGCTGCAGCACGGTGGCCAAGACCATACAGAGGTTTAACAGGACAGGTTCCACTCAGAACAGGCCTCGCCATGGTCGACCAAAGAAGTTGAGTGCATGTGCTCAGCATCATATCCAGAGGTTGGCTTTGCAGGATAGACGTATGAGTGCTGCCAGCATTGCTGCAGAGGTTGAAGGGGTGGGGGGTCAGCCTGTCAGTGCTCAGGCCATATGTCGCACACTGCATCAAATTGGTCTGCATGGCTGTCTTCCCAGAAGGAAGCCTCTTCTAAAGATGATGCACAAGAAAGCCCACAAACAGTTTGTGGAAAACTGGAACCATGTCCTGTGTTCTGATGAGACCAAGATAAACTTATTTGGTTCAGATGGTGTCAAGCGTGTGTGGTGGCAACCAGGTGAGGAGTACAAAGACAAGTGTGTCTTGCCTACAGTCAAGCATGGTGCTGGGAGTGTCATGGTCTGGGGCTGCATGAGTGCTGCCGGCACTGGGGAGTGTACTATGACATGTACTGTGACATACTGAAGCCGAGCATGATCCCCTCCCTTCGGAAACTGGGCCGCAGGGCAGTATTCCAACATGATAATGACCCCAAACACACCTCCAAGATGACCACTGCCTTGCTAAAGAAGCTGAGGGTAAAGGTGATGGACTGGCCAAGCATGTCTCCAGACCTAAACCCTATTGAGCATCTGTGGGGCATCTTCAAATGGAAGGTGGAGGAGCGCAAGGTCTCTAACATCCACCAGCTCTGTGATGTCGGTATGGAGGAGTGGAAGAGGACTCCAGTGGCAACCTGTGAAGCTCTGGTGAACTCCATGCCCAACAGGGTTAAGGCAGTGCTGGAAAATAATGGTGGCCACACAAAATATTGACACTTTGGGACCAATTTGGACATTTTCACTTAGGGGTGTACTCACTTTTTTTGCCAGCGGTTTAGACATTAACGGCTGTGTGTTGAATTATTTTGAGGGGACAGCAAATTTACACTATTATACAAGCTGTACACTCACTACTTTACATTGTAGCAAAGTGTCATTTCGTCAGTGTTGTCCCATGAAAAGATATAATAAAATATTTACAAAAATGTGAGGGGTGTACTCACTTTTGTGAGATACTGTATACACACACACACACACACACACACACACACACACACACACACACACACACATATATATATATGTATTTATATATTTTTGGGCTGTCTCTCCACATCTGCACCCTTCAAATTATTTGACAGCACACCACATGCCTCAAGACATGCAGACAGTTAATTTGCCATTAGTTTTTTCACCATAAAAACCCCTTCTTTTCATAAACTGTGTTGAACGCAGAAAGCCTTGGATGAGGTGGCCGAGAAGTTAAGGTGATGGACTGCTAATCCATTGTGCTCTGCATTCATGGGTTCAAATCCCACCCTTGTTGCATGTGTATCATTTAGCCTCCTCTTTACAACAACATCTGGGTTTGTTGCAGTCTGTTTCACACCTACAAAGCTTACAAGCAGAATACTTTGTATAGGTCCACAAGACTGTAGAAGAGTGGATGGAGAAACATGAAAAGCTTGCACCATGGTTATGCATTTCACAACAGTTGGCTGTATTTCCATGCTGGTTGGCCATAGCTGCTCTAACGTTGCTGGAGGTCTGTCAAAGCCATCTGCAGTCCAGATGACAGCGGTAAAGATGTAAGTTCTTATACATGAGCCATGTCAACAAAAGGTTGTGGCTATGGACTGCCAATCCACTGTGCACAGCCCGTGTGCATTTGGATCCTGTTGATCTTGAAAAGACCTTGCTTAAGCATGTTTGGTGCATGCTGCAGATATTATGGCCACCACCGAGAGCATCTCTCCTAGGAGGCCTACCATAAACCTTGAGTGTGGGTAGTGTGGCCGAGTGGTTTAAGACTCCAGTCTCTTCGGAAGCATGGGTTTGAATCCCACTGTTGCTAGGAGGGGTTTTTTTTGGTCAAAAGCAGAAGAGCATCTTCCACAAACACTACAGATACAGATGTGACATTATATATATATATATATATATATATATATATATATATATATATATATATATATATATATATATATATATATATATATATATAAAATGTGTGTGTTTGTGTATATATCAGCAATTTTAAGTCTTTATTGTTTAACCTGTTGATATTTTGTTCAAATAATTCACAAAAATACTCTGCTCTCATGGATATCAAACAATTGCAAACACAACACAGGTTTATAAAAAAAAAATCTTTGTTAAATATAGGTGTGCAACAATTATTGGCACCCCTATTAATTCCATATGAGTTCATATGGTTGTTCAACCATGACTTCCTGTTCCACAGGGGTATAAATATGAGGTAACACATAGGCCAAATTCCCTTAGTCATTCATAACAATGGGTAAGACCAGGGAATATAGCTGTGATGTACAGCAAAAGGTTGTTGAGCTTCCCAAAATGGGAAGTGGCTATAAGAAAATAGCACAAGCATTGAAAATGCCCATTTCTACCATCAGGGTAATAATTCAGAAGTTCCAGTAAACTGGAAATGTTGTGAATCAACCTGGGATTGGATGTGTGTCTGTATTGTCTCAATGCACTGTGAAGACGATGGTTCGAGTGGCCAAAAAATCTCCAAGGATCACAGCTGAAGTTAGTTGCGTCTTGGGGTCAGAAAGTCTCCAAAACTACAATTCGAAGTCACCTACATCACCACAAATTGTTTGGAAGGGTTTCAAGAAAAAAAGCCTCTACTCTCATCCAAAAACAACCTCAAGCATCTTCAGCTTGTCAGACACTACTGGAACTTCAAATGGGATCGGGTTCTGTGGTGAAATGAAACCAAAAATAGAGCTTTTTGGCAATAAGCACCAGAGGTGGTTTTGGCGCACACAGAGGTAGCTATATGGAAAAGTACCTCATGCCCACGGTTAAATATGCTGATGGTTTTTAATGTTTTGGGGCTGTTTTTCTGCCAGAGGACCTGGACATTTTGTTAGGATACATGGCATCATGGACTCTATCAAATATCCAGCAGGACAATGATCCAAAACATACATCAAAATCAACACAAAAATAGTTTACTGACCACAAAATCCTGCCATGGCCATTCCAGTCCCCTGACTTGAAATCCATAGAAAATCTGTGAGGTGAAATGAAGAGGAGAGTCCACCAGCATGGACCTCGAAATTGGAAGGATTTGTAAAGATTCTGTATGGAGGAATGGTCTCAGATCCCTTGTCATGTATTCTCTAACCTCATCAGATATTATAGGAGAAGAATTGGCGCTGTTATCTTGGCAAAGGGAGGTAGCACAAAATATCGACTTAAAGGGTGCCAATAATTGTTGCACACCTATATTTAATGAAGATTTTTTGTTTGGATAAACCTGTGTTTTGTTTGCAATTGTTTGATATCCATGAGAGCAGAGTATTTTTGTGATTTTTTTTAAACAAAAGTTCAAAAGATTAAACAATAAAGAAAAATTTTCACGGCCTTCTTTGCTCATATTTACCAAGGGTGCCCATATTAGTGGAGGGCACTATATGCATACAGTGCTGTGTAACAGGGGATTGTCTTTGCCTTGGAATATTTAGATTTATTCACACCTGTTTTTTCCAACTGGCTTTGTTGAATTTTTTTTCAGGTTTAGTTTGCTTTTGGATTATGTATTATGTAGGTAAACTGGAAAGTGAAGCAGTAATCTGCTTCATGAGACATTATATCTCCATATACAAGAGTAGATTGTGTACTACATGACTTACTGACACATTTTCATAGTCACTGTTGTAAGATCTATTTGTTAAAAAGAGCAAACAAGTTCACACATGATTAGTTATGTAGATGGATGCAAACATAGAAAAGCATCCTGCCTGTGTAACTATGCGGATGCATATTAAAAGTGCAAATAGTTACCTAAGAGGCTGTGTATACAAAACTGAATGAAATAGCCAGTGTTCAGAAGACCTGAAAATCTAACACACAGAGGTTGCTTTTAGTTCTTTTGGCCATATCATGAACCTTTCCAACACATCCTAGTTAGCAATGAAGGGTCAAATTTGTATATTTTTGATTAAACAGGTTTTTATGGTTACTAAATGTAATTTATTTTTAAGATAGGACACAGATATGGATAGTTCCATATTTTTATATTACATCAGTGTTTTAATATTAAGATGATTTAGACCACAACACTCTCAAATCTGACTGGTCAGAAGGTGTTTATTAATTTTCCATAACAGGAGCTCTGAAAGTAATGGCGGCTGTAATAAAAATCACTGGTTTATATTAATGCGCCTATTCTAATACATGATTGCTCATTCACAGGGACTTGTATGGTGGATGATCTATGTAATCTAAGGATGATAATAATAAACAGGTTAAAATGTCATTTAATTAAATATTAGTTAAAATGTTATTTAATTAAAATGTTATTTAACAATGAAAAACATAATCACTGATATGGTGAAGCTTTCAGTAAGGAAACGTTTATTTAATGTTCGTCACAAGAAAGTTTTCAAGAAAATTTTCTGGTTTCTCAACAGTAACATGACAAGCTGTGTTATTGTAGTCTTATTAAATGTTATTAAATATTATTGTTTAATGGAACTATAAGTGGTTAAAACATATGATGTGTTATTCATTAATAGATTAAAATTTTAAACTGTTGGTAAAGTGCTATGGTGTAAGAGGAAAACACACCTCAGGATGTGCTATTATTGGAAAATAATCATCTTTGAAGCAATAACTACTGTATGCTTCAGGTCAGGCCACATCCCCGCCGGGGATTATTTTCTTATAATGGCACACCCTATTGTGTTTTATTCTTTACATAAATCTGCTCTTTCTGAAAAACCAGACCAACCATGCCAAAATGAAACAGACTTGCAAACCACCAGAGAGCCAAATACATACGTCTGTCTAAAATTACTCATGCACAGTTTTCAATGCAGCAATATACAGCCAAAATTTTTAAATGTTATAAAAATTTTCATTAGTCGCTTCTGTTTAATATGATCCTTGAATTATTGCAGTAGAGCATTATGTTTAGAAAACAAAATCACCTACAGCAAGCCTGAAAATGGTCTCAATATTGTTCCACATGATGAAACCGGCTAATGAATATGAATGTGATGCGGGTTATTGTGATAATTGTCATGGGTTTACTCATACTTGAAAACCAGGAATGCTGATCTTCTCGAGGGTTGTCTTGATTTGCATATTAGAGTAAATATCCATGCTTAATGCATATTTATGTATTCAAATCAATAAAATAAAACCAACAGGCTCATCAGCGCAAAATTCAAATAACGTAGCACGTGGATACAGAAGCAAATATATTACCATGGAAATATGCTTTGTTTTAGTCAACCCAGTCAGCAGGCTATAAATTTTCATTTCCCTCGTCCCTTTGTGTTTTTTTCTGCTTAGCTATGTTTGACTCTCTTCAGCAGTTGGTCTATTATATTCCCTTATCCTCCTTTCCATTGAAAAGCAAATATTGCTTCTGTTAAAATACAAAAAGCATTGTCTGCATACAACAGTCAATTGATAGACTATGCATGTGATGTATTATAAATACTACACATTCAATAGAAGTCAGTCACGAGAATCTGGCTTACATTGTCTAAAGCATCACTCAGATAATTATGTTCGTTATTATATGGACTTTCTTTTCATTTGACTGTACTGGTGATGCACTCTTTTGTGGAAATATTCCGCTTACAGTGTCTCTATTTTACTGATAAGGCCTATGAATGATTGACCTAAACCATTTTTTTTATTATTACTTTTATTCCTCATAGATGGGGGGCATCGTGGCTTAGTGGTTAGCACGTTTGCCTCACACCTCCATGGTTGGGGGTTTAATTCCTGCCTCTGCCCTGTGTGCCCAGAGTTTGAATGTTCTCCCTGTGCTTAGGGGGTTTCCTCCGGGTACTCCGGTTTCCTCACCCAGTCCAAAGAGATGCGTTGTAGGCTGATTGGCATTTCCAAATGGTCTGTAGTTTGTGATTGTGCCCTGCGATGGGGTGGCACCACACTTGGGGTGTGCCCCAAGTCCCCTGTGTAGGGGATAATGGTAAAGAAAATGCATGGATGGATTCCTCATAGACACCAGAGAAGACTAGTCTGCAAGGTTTTAGTGACATATCCTCAAACTGGAGTTAAGTCAGCAAATATCCCTCACAGACAATCCGGTGACTGCCAATAGGGTTCAATAGAAGTACAACCCCAATTCCAAAAAAGTTGGGACGCTGTGTAAAATGTAAATAAAAACAGAATGCAATGATTTGCAAATCTCATAAACCCATATATTATTCACAAAAATATAAAATATGTTATATCAGAAAACATATCAAATGTTTAAACTGAGGAAATGTACCATTTTAAGGAAAAAATAAGGTAATTTTGAATTTGATGGCAGCAACACGTCTCAAAGTTGGGACAGGGCCATGTTTACCATTGTGTAGCATCCCCTCTTCTTTTAACAACAGTCTATATACATCTGGGAACTGAGGAAACCAGTTGCTGGAGTTTTGGGAGAGGAATGTTGTCCCATTCGTGTCTGATACAGGATTCTAGCTACTTAACAGTCCTGGGTCTTCTTTATCGTATTTTTCGTTTCGTGATGCGCCAAATGTTTTCAATTGGTGAAAGGTCTGGACTGCAGGCAGGCCAGTTCAGCACCCGGACTCTTCTACTATGGAGCCATGCTGTTGTAATAGATGCAGTATGTGGTTTAGCATTGTCTTGCTGAAATATGCAAGGCCTTCCCTGAAAAAGACACTGTCTGGATGGAAGCATATGTTGCTCTAAAACCTGTATATACCTTTCAGCATTGATGGTATTCCAGATGTGCAAGCTGCCCATTCCATAGGCACTAATGCACCCCCATACCATCAGAGATGCAGGCTTTTGAACTGAGCGCTGATAACAAGCCGGATGGTCCCTCTCCTCTTTAGTCCAAAGGATGTGGCGTCCATGGTTTCCAAAAAGAATTTCAAATTTTGATTTGTCTGACCACAGAACAGTTTTCCACTTTGCCTCAGTCCATTTTAAATGAACTTTGGCCCAGAGAAGACAACGGCGTTTCTGGATCATGTTCGCATATGGCTTCTTCTTTGCATGATAGTGTTACGTAACCGGAAGGAGGGAAGCAGGATGCACTCGCAGGGGAAATTGGCAGTTTATTACTGGCGCTGAACATAAATGAATATTCAAAAGTAAAGGAACACAGTCAAACCAAAAATCCACAGATGTGTTCAGGCAAAAATCCACAAATAAACAAGGCAGTGATCCACAAAAAAAGACAGGGCAGTAATTCCAAAAAGGCAAGGCGATAATTCAAAAACTCACTAGGCACTATTCCACAAACTGACACCGCAGTAATCCCACATAGGCAAGGTAACAATCTAATACGTCACCGGGAAATGATCCAAAATCCAGAGAACGCGAAGAAAACACAAAACATAGAGGAATGACCAGTTCCTTATCTTTACTCAGCGAGATTCACTTGTATTCATCTATATAATACTCCACCAGGAAGCGGACACAAAAAGGGGTTTAAATAACAAGGGTAATCAAACGCAAACAAGATAAAACACAAAACACCTGAAAACAATAATCAAACAATAAACGGGAAACCAATGACAGAACAAGGGCGGATACAGGACATGAACCAAAATAAATGGACCAATAAGGAAGCGCGGGCAGAGACATGACGTAAACCAAAAACAAACGAGCACATGGCAACGTAAACAAAACCAGAGTTCATGAATGCACAGTCCGGAGGGCTTTTATGAATTACGCTCGTGCTACTCTTCCTCGTAACGCGAAGCGTGGAATGCGGAAGTGCACTACTCGCTAGCCTCTGCTAGCATCGTAGAGAGAGGGAGATTCTAACAGATAGAGCTTTAACTTGTGTAACTTGTGTAACTTTGTAGATGTGCCACACCATTAAATGTAATTAGAAATGGATAAAACGTATGATGTCATTTAATAAATAAAAAATTTAATCATTGGCAAATTTATGTTAAGAGGCATATTTTGACCATGAGTACATGGCCAAAATATCTTCTTCTGCCTTTGTGGTTTGGTCTTTCTAATCAGATCCTGTTTAAGCTCCGTATACGCAATACATGTTTTCTGGCTGTTGAACACGTCTTCTGCTGCTGTTATTAATCACAATCCTGTGTAAGGAGGAAACGCTTGGAGTCGATGTGCGTTTCCACCAGCACATGGCAGGGGGCCTCCCCAGTGGGATGCTATAATCCCTCACACATGATGCACACTTGCTGTGCCTGTCACAACCATGGCAAGATGAAGGCAATGCCAAACACCTCAACATGGCTCTAAGTGATTTGACACAAATTGCTGGTTCTTTCTGCTTTTATTTTCACTTAACTGACATTTACCTAAAAATCCCGAGTCAGACGTCACACTGTTTGATGAAGCTTCCTGGAGAGGCTCAGATAAACAATGTGAATAATAATTGCACCACGTCACACATTCAAATGTTCTCGAAACTCACCAGACTGGCTGCTTTGTACATTGCGGATCCTACCATAACATTAAATGCCACTTTGGATGCTTTTAAATCTTCTCCTGCAATGACTGTGTAACATTTAAACCTTCTGCATTCTTCACTACTCACATATTATGAGATGCTTGGCAGCTCAGAGCTCTGGAGCTGCCCCATGACGTGTTGATAAAGAGATGGGGAAATCACAGAAGGGCTCAGGTGCCAAATGATTAACTCTAGTGGGAGACATGCCTTTCCTTCTCAATAAGCACCCTGGAGGTGACATGTGCTGTATGTTCTGTCCATAGATGCTGTTTTGCTTTCATTCGCTCTCAATTTCTCTCTGTTTTTTTGTATGCATCTTTACTCATTTTGCAGAGTGTAGTGTTGTGAATTATTTATTGAGAGCGGAGAGACCGGGGATAGGCACACGGTTGACACAAAGTTGATTTTAATTCGGTGCACACAAAGAGCACACATACACCATAGGTGTCTGTGGCTGCAGGGTTGTTGTTGTTGTTGTTTTTTAACACACAATTGCAAGCAAGGTTCAGATAAATTTATAACATGGCTGACAGATAAGAAAAGGGAAAAAATACGGAGAAGGTCAAAAAGTGAGGAATAGTGTCAGAGTGACCTTTATCGCACCAAAATGTGCAAGAAGACAGGAGTCCTAGAGCATGGAAAATGGAATCTACACATAAAGAAGGCACAACTAATTACAAAGTTAAAATCTAAAGTATATTAAAATACTTAATGTTAAAACTTAAGAACACAATTCGTTACTGTCTGTGTGGAGTTTCACATGTTTGTGTAGGTTTTCTCTGGGTTCTTTAGTTTCTTCCCATTGTCCCCAAACGTACAAGTAGGTGCACTCTCCACACTAAATTGTACCCCTGTGTGTCTACATGATATGATATACAATATTGTACTTTTCAGCTCATTCCACATTTATACCAGTTCACAAAGTGTGCTCTGCTATTGGAGAGTGTTGGCAGACATGCAGGAGTCAGTTTGTGCTGGTTTCTCTTCTTCACTGTGATTGTGGCATTAGTGAGTAAATGACGCTTTGATCTCTGGGACGAAAAAGCACGTCCTATGAGATCACCCTAATTGCTTATAAATGGTGGAGCGTAATGAAAGGCAGAAAATCAAGCATTTATGATGATTTATTGTCAGAACCGGGAGATGTATGCGACTGCCAAGAGGGACTGCACACACACCATGCCTACAAGAATACATGCAAAGTAGAAAAGTCCTCTTATTCTACTTACTAGCATTACTCCCCTTGTGGGTTTTTCATGGTTATATAGCATTCATTTAGCACATAGTTACAATGAGAAAATGTACCCCTTCTAATAAACAGCATTAGGTTTTAACTGAATAGGCTACACATTGAAAAAAAAATTATATAATAAAATAATAAAATCCTGTATATCTCCATTTTTGTGCTCCTGGCCTCATGCGTGTCCTTTCTCAGGGATGTTTATGCAGGTCTATTCATTACAATTAAATGATCTCCTCTACCGTGATTAAAGCTTCAGATGGGGTTCATTAATCACTTTCTCAGTTCTTGGCATGTAACAAGCCTCTGGCTGGCACACATGCACAAAACACACAACCCGCAACCTCTCTGTGGTGTTAATGCTTACTCAACAGCCATTAGAGCATTTTGTAGGGGAGTGCTCAAGAGCAAACTAAACCAGAAATTATGTTTAACAGCTGAATAATAAAAAGAAAAACATCACAGAAATCAAGTACTAGTAGACAAGTACAAGTACAAGTTCAATTATGAAAATCCTATAAATATGTGATACAGCAGTGAACTCACATTTTACACACACACACCAGAAGAGGGAGATCATGAACCATATTTCCTCAGTTAGATCAGACAGGTACACTGCTAACTTTCCATAAAATGACCATGTGAATATTTGACTAGCAGAATAAATGTCTCAGGGATTATTTGGGTATATGCACATTAGCCCGTTTTACCCTCATAACCCTTGAATTGCTGCCCTTTTGCTCAGAGGTCCATGGGCTGGTGTTGCTGAAAGCCAGGTGCTGAGAAGTGCAAGGATGATCTACAGTAGTTTCAATTCTGTGTAGGGGCAAGATGACCACCATCCTATTTTTACAGGGCTACAGGGTTCAGTTCACTTTTGCAGCAATGTTATATGAGAGAGATTTCAGAGAGAAGCTTCATTCATGTGCCCAGAAGTTCCAAATGCTAATATTTACATTTATTGATTTGACAGATGATTTTATTCAAAACAACTTGAAAGTGAGGAAGAATAGAACGGAAGCCTACAGCTAAAGGAGTTGGCAGCGATACAAGTGCCACAATGCATAACGATCTAATGATATATTAGCAAACATACTGTACATCTTGTATTTTTATACATCTAATGTGATATCTTATCTTTTTTCCTGTCCCTAAATTATTATGACTATTTAGTCCCTTAAATGTGTTGGACCCATTGGAAATTTAATTGTAATTACTGAATAATTTATAAAAGTTAATGAACGTTAAAATAAAAGTGAATATGATTTAAGACAAGTAACTGAATAATGCAGTGCCTTGCATAAGTATTCACCCACCTTGAACTTTCCCACATTTTGTAGTAGAACAGCCTGTAACTGGAATGGACTTATTTGGGATTATATGTCACAAAATAGAAATAGCCAAAACAAAATAGCCCAGAAGTTGCCATGAGAAGTCACATAATTAAAGTGGAGTTGATCTGTGTGCAATTAAAGTGTCGCATGATCTCAGTATAAATTATAAATATACATATAAATATATATGTTTATGCAAGACCCCAGAGTTTGTTAGAGAGAATACCTAAACAAACAGCATCACGATGACCAATAAGCTATCAAAAGAAGTCCAGGACAAAGTTGTCAATCAGAAATGTATCCCGAACATCCCATGGAACACCATTAAATCAATAATAAAAAATGGAAAGAATATGGCATGACTGTGATTCTGCCTAGAGGAGGTCATCCACCAAAAGTCAGTGACCAGGGAAAAGAGGGCATTATTTAGAGAAGCAACCATAAGGCCATTACAAAATGTAGAAAGATTCAAGGGGGTGAATACTTAGGCAACAAACTGTAAACTGGGATTTTAAGTGGTTCACCTATTGCTAGATAATTCTTCTATTTTAGGTGTAAAAAAATGCATTGGAATATAATTTCTATTTTTTGGAGAAATGAGTGCTGAAGAAAGTAAAATGATCTACCAATGCAATAAAATCGTTTTAAATGTTAAGATTAGTTCAAATCAGTACAAATTAATTCAGATTTCTCAACCAAAATGTTGTGAAATAGGTTCGATCATGTTATAATGTTTTTTTTAAAACGTTTTCACAGAAATTGTCCAGAGCAAAACACAAAGCTGCAACTAAGCACAGTAATCGGAGTAAGTGCTAGTACTCCAGAAACGTTATTCACAAAGCAGCAAATTAGAATATGAATGATACAAGCAGTAAAAAAAAAAAAAAAAATGCAATAGAGTGCCAACATGATAACATGTGGAAAGGTGGTTAGGATGGCATATGAAATACACTTTTATTGCTGCACATCCCATCCAATTTGGTGTTTATTATCTACTCTGGCTCATCTGAATCTATTCAGCGGAGACACTTAGGGTGGCATATGAAATGGCTCTTTATTGTTGCACATCCCATCCCATTTAGCGTTCATTAGCTAGTCTGGCTGATCTGTATGTATGCAGGAGCATGACAAGGAGCTGGCGCTGTTTTTCTGTGGGCTCTTTTTCAGCCTACTAATGGGAGAGGGGATTTGGGGGGGGATCGTTGGGGGTCATGGGGAAATGGGGGAACAGGCGGGAGGGGACTTTGGGCGTTCACACCGAGGACACTGCATGAAGAACACTAATCCCTGCAGTGGATGTGCAGACACAGGGAGCCTCTGCAGCCAGCTGTCCCAGCAGATGCTCTGTGTGTGTGTGTGTGTGTGTGTGTGTGTGTGTGTGTGTGTGTGTGTGTGTGTGTGTGTGTGTGTGTGTGTGTGTATGCGTGTGGGGAGCTGGAACTGAACATACGTGCATCTGCATATCCAGCATATACATACAATATTGAGGTGCACAGAGAATGAATGTGGTCTTTGTGCTTTATGGAATAGGGTTTGGGTTTTTGTATTAGTATGTAAATGTGGTGCTTGTAAAAGGGTGAAGATTTTAGATTTTACAAGATTTTTCCTTCTTATTAATCCTCATTACTATGATGTTCATAGACACAGCCTTAGTTCCAGTAATAACACCTATAATAACAAATGGGGCAGCACGGAGGCACAGCAGCTAGAGGTGCCACCCCTAGTTTGAATGTAAGCTCAGGTTGCTGTCTGTGTGAAGTTTTGCATGTTCTCTCTGTCTGTGTGGGTTCCCTTCCAGTTTCCGTCCACCTTTAAAAACATGCCGGAGTGTGTGAATGTGTGTGCATGGTGCCCTCCTTACCGTATTCCCGTATTTCCACCTCTGACCAGGATAAAACAGATACTGCAGATCAATTAATGAATGGCAAACAGAAATGTCTTTACAGTTGTAACTATGCTAATTTGGTGAGTAGAATTTGGATGAATGAGTTTAGTATTTCATTTACAAAATTTCCAAACCTGTGCAAGGACTCTGCTCATCACCTGCACAGCATTCCTTGTGTTACAAACACCTAAGAGGACCAAATTCACCAGAGTGCAAATTGGTGTAAGAATTTTGCTGTTTAAATAAAAATAATACACTAATTGTGTTCAGGTGGTCAGTCAACTCCTTTCCCTACAAGTGCTATGTGCACTCTGATTTAGTTGTTCCTTGTTGCTTACCAAAACATGGACACTCTTTATGTCAAACAAGAATTTACAGTTGCCTTTTCTTTCTCCTGAGCACAACAAATGCTGAGCTGACACTAATGCAAATGCAAGCATGAAGCCATGTTTCTGTAGGTGAACTGAGCATTTGCTATATCATATGCATGATTGAATGTACGTCGTTACTTACATGGCTACCTGTTATTGCAGTGGAACAGATTGTTGCTTCCATTATTACACTGAGATGTTTGGTAGTGGGACCCATATTAAAATACTTAGAATTAATGAGCATATGTGCTTTTACATCTCACCTGGCAAAACAATTTTATGGAAAGTAATAGCAATTAATTTCACAATTTGCACAGGCAGTTTATCCAATAATGTATGTAATCACATAATATCCACTTTGTGGGGTAGGGTTTATGTTGTATTTGTTATTATGCATGATTGAAACTCACTATTGGGCTCAAAGGCATGCTTTACTGACGGAGATAAGCTATGCATGTCAGGTGTAAGCGAGAGGAAATTAAAGGGTGTAGATGCTGTATCTTGATGTTTTCCTTGCATGAGTTTCCTAATACTTGGTGGATTCTGTCTTTCCCAGACATAGTGAGGCTGCATGATTCCAGATGTTAATGGCAGAAGGCCAAATTAATTTGCTCCAGGTCCTGATTATGTACAGGGATCTTTACACAAGAGTGCAATGATGTGTTATAAACAGGAGTCTGAGGCTACAGTGAGCACAGGCTCACCAAAACCGGAAAAGACCAGGAAATGTCTTCAAGTATCTAGTTTAGGTGAGCCTGTGCCCACTGTAGCCTCAGATTTATGTTTATGGCTGACAGGAGTGGAATCTGATGTGATCTTCTGCTGTTGAAGCCCAGCTGCCTCAAGGTTCAGTATGTTGTGCATTCTGAGATGCTTTTCTGCTCACCATGGTTGTAAAGAATGGCTACTTGAGTTACTGTAGCCTTCCGGTCAGTTTGAACCAGTCTGGCCATTCTCCTCTGATTTCTGCCCACAGAACTGACGCCCCCTGGATGTTTTTTTCTTATTTGTTTGTTTTGTTTTGTTTTTCTCACCATTCGGTGTAAACCGTACTGTTGTGTGTGAAAATCCCAGGAGATCAGTAGATTCTGACATACTCGAACTACTCAGCTCGCACCAACAACCATGCCAAATGATCAAATTGAGATCATATTTTCCCCCCATTGATGTTCAATATGAATATTAACTGAACAGTCCCTCCAGGATTTCATGATTTTGCAATCGCAGAAATTAATGCAAAATCAAGCAAACTCCGCAATATTTGGAGGAGCTTGCAATTTTTCAGTTTGCAGATTTTCCGTAGATTTGGGCCAAGACGCGTCGTGTGACGTCATCACAACGCACATTCAGCCAAAGCCCTCTTTGATTCATATGCGTCGAACATGAGTACAGCTAAAAGGTCTCATTTACCAACAAACATCACCATGCAAAACAATTTCGTGCACTTGCAATTTCGCCAGTTCAAGTGGTTTTCCGCAAAAAAAGCACAAAAAACAAAAAACAGCCGCAACAATCACAAAAAAAACTCCATGAAATCCTGTACGGACTGACTGAAAATGACCTGTATCTGCATGATTTTGTGCCTTGCACTGCTGCTACTTGATTGGCTGATGGATAATTGCATGTGCAGGTGTATAGGTGTTCCTATTAAAGTGGATGGTGAGTGTATATTGTGGTCAAAAGTACATTTTCTAAAACAACAAAGGAAGGAAACAATGAGAAACTGTGGCACAAAGACACAAGCAGGTGTAGCTGGAGGGGTTGATTCAAGTTTGGTAAATTACACGGGAGAGGAGCGTCTCACAGGGTAAGCCAGCCTCAGAAAGGTACTCGCACACAGATAACTCGGGCACTTTAACAGACACACAAAGCACGTCCACAAGGATGTGTGCTCTTACTGAAAACAGAAGGCCAAGGGCCTCGGAGCTCACTCTAAACATGATCAAACGTGAGCCTCCAGCTATTGTGTGCTGGCAGACTCTGCACACTTGCCAAACAGCAGCCTTTTTATCAAGCTTCATGCTCTGAGATAATGGGAGGGGGATGGAAAGGAGACAGTGCTGTGTGGGTTTGTGTGTGTGATTCTGTTTGTGTGTGTGGAGGGGGAGACAAAAATAGTTTAAGGCTGATATGAGACGTCTCACTTGAGTAAGTCTGTGCTGCTGCATCAGTTGGCAAGGCTCACTTGTTTCGTTTGAGCAGAAAACAGCAGACACACAGAGGCTCAGTGGATGAAGTTTTAACAAAACACCTCAGCTCTGCAGTATCACATATTAAAAATCCCACTTCTCATTTATGCTCGTGAACAAGCAAAAAGACCTCCTGCTTACCCAAACCTGCCAAACACAAATTACCACGGGCCAACACTGAGCGCCTTTAAGAAGCCATAAAGATCTTAGTTTTCTAAATACTACAGCTGTGTAAATTGCATAAATCTCACACCAGCTGGATGTTTTGGACAGGTATCAGCACACCTACCGGCAGACATCTGTTAATGGCACCACAGGCCCTCAACACCAAGGCCAATAGCAAATCAGTGTGGTAACTAAAGTGGCTTTTAACTGCATTCTCTGAAACTGATGATGTTACAAGCCAGCATTTCATTTATACATATAGGCCCTACTTTGTTCACTGTCTGAATGTTTACAATCAAATTGATTTTGGTCATAGCTGCTAAATCAATAATACTGTGCTTACTCCCTTTAAAAATTGATGAGTAAGTAGCTGGAGGTGATCTACTGTTATTTCACAAATGCTTTTTTTGTGAAAAAAAAATGGAAAAAGAATACATTGGAGTCAGGAGAAAAAAAAAATCTCACTCTGATAGAGTTGATTGTAGCTAGCTAGGTGGCTAATGCTAGTTAAAAGGCAGGCCCAATCACACAAATCGACTTATACACAAAAATACATGACAAACACAGCTTGAATAATAAAAATACACACACATACATGGAAACAAACAGGCGAGTAAGATTTATTCTACACATTATATTTATATTCGCTGGCTAAAGTCCACTGACTAGCTCATAGCCATGGGCCTCAGAACTGTAAAACACTGCATAGTATACTTTCACATCTTTACTGAGGGATTAAAGCAGAGACACCAGTAATATGACGGCAATGGTAATCCGATTACCGATGCACGACCTGCGTTCTGGAAGATTAGAAAAGAACATGAAGTATTGAGGAGACAGCGAGTTGTGAATACTTGGGTTGTGTCCCAAACCACATGCTGCACCATTAGTACACCATTAATGACACTCTTATGTCAGTCAAGTAACTATTTGGAGATGCTGTCTCATATATAATGTGGTTTGGGACACAGCCTTGGGTTCTTGTTGAATGAGTATTGATTTGCAAGATTAATCTGTGCAGTTGCAGAAGAGCACAGAACATGCTGTGTTATGAAATGTTCTGTGAGTAGCTTGAAATAGCATTTTTCTACCAGAGGGGGTTTAACAAACAAATCCCTAAGTCCTATATCAAGCAGCTTTAAATAATATTCAAAACAGGAGAAAATCCTATAGATCATATAGATATGGACAGTATCCACCTGATCTAGTATATACTCAGACCCCACCACAGTTTGGACAAAAAAATTTGGACAGAGATAGATAGATAGATAGATAGATAGATAGATAGATAGATAGATAGATAGATAGATAGATAGATAGATAGATAGATAGATAGATAGATGCACCTACTTTTTAACACAAATTGTATACATGCCTAAGATTGCAAATAAACACAATATTAATGTGTTCATTACATTGGTTTGTTCAATAGATGTGTAGTGGTGTTTCAGAATCAATAATGGCTTTACACAGTTTAAACCATCGATTGATTTCTGTCTAGGGGAGATTTAATTGGCTTGGTGAATCATAGTTTGTATATTACGTGAAACCCAGGCCACTTGGCTAGAGGGGAGAAAATGTAAGTAGTGTAATCAATTGGAGTAATTTGCAAAAGATCTGACTGATGAATTGGCTCCACATCAACTATGGGGGTCATGCATGAGTATGATGCTCTACTCTAGTGAACATATGGCTGTTGACTTTGATTTAAAGAAAGAGGCCAAGTTTAGGTTTCAATCTGAGATTGTCATTTTCCATCAAGAGCACATTTTGTTGCTTCAAAAACACATTTATGGCATGGAGGCTTTCAAGACTGTTTGCACAACTTAACGTGCAGTCAATAATATTAATGCCCATATCATGTAACAGGTCTGAAGCTTCGATCACGTCACATTATACTCCAGCTGTGCTACACTACTGTAAATAGTCAAACAAGGCTACGTGTTCAGAGAGTTTATTCAAATTAGAAATGATTACATGCTCATATCTCCTGATATTAGAAATGACTTATTTAATATTTTGTAAATGACAAAACATCAATGGTTCAAGTGCTCTCAAAGCTCGTAAAATGAATTGAAACTTTGTGGTGCTGCACATGACTAGAGTGCTTTGGCTATGGTCATACATATCTCCCAAAGCCCTCTTCATTCATTTGATTCCTGCAATCATGCACTCGGCAGTGCAGTAGGGGATTGTGGGGGAGCGCAAGTGTTGAAGGAGGAGGGAACAGGAGGAAAAGATTTATGGCAGAAATTAAAGGCAAAGACATGCACATCAGGAGAGCAGAGGTGAGCGGGGATCAGTGGTGCAAAGAACTGCGGAGGTGTGTCTTTGCCATAGCTCATGAATCCTAATTTTGCCTTGAATGTAATTCATTGTTTCCTGCAGAAAGGAGACATGCTAAACCTGGACATTCCATAATAATGCTTCCTTTATACTACACCACACTAATTGTTAAAACTTAAGCAAAGATACAACCTTGCAAACTTAAAATGACTAGATCCAAATTTAGATTCTAATCATCTTTTAAAATGATGCAATCATGTCGAAAAAAGCTATTAATTTTAAGACCTGTTATTTCCAGTGATGATGACGGTTGATTGAAAGAGCTATTGTAATTCTTTCCTACGTGTGAATATCTCAGCTCTCACATCTATATTTTGAAGAGACAGGACCTTTTCATCCATTTCAAATGAGTGACATTGAAGTCATCCGTTATCCTGGGTTTAATCGCTTAAATGCAAATGAAGCCATTTTTGAATATTTTCCCCACCAACAATGCGAGCCAATACCTTAGTGCATCCAATAAATAAAACCTTTTTCAAAACAGTGCATTCAGAATTTAAATCAAATAACAAATGAACACAAAAAAGGAGAAGAAGCCAAGTACTTCAAAGGCCTTGCCTAGCTGCCCGCCCCAGGCATAAAGGGGGTTCACAGCCATGGCACTGTATGGGCATTGTGGCACTGTTTGTTTGCCCAGTTCTCCAGACGGCCAGGGGTTTTGTCCAGCTGTCAGTCTTGCAGAGGCTGAACAACAGGATGTTATCGGAGCACTATGCTTCCAGGCTAATGAAGGACATCTGGCTCCCTACAGGTAAAGGTCAGGCCCCAGAACAGCCGGTGAGAGCTCACAAAGACAGGCTTTTCATATCCAGACACTGTTCAACAGGCCATCCACAACTGCTCTGATTGACACTATTCATCTTTTCCTTCCTTCGTTTGCAGGCACTTATTGATTTTCACTTGCTTATTGAGCAGTGAAATTCTGGACTGGACCAATCTGTAGGTCTGATAGGATCTCTGCAGACCGACTGTTTCTGTTTCTGTTCTTGGTTCTGTTTTGGTAAGACAGCTATAGAAAACAGTAGTGGTGGCTCAGTGGTTAAGGCTTTGGCCTTTTCATTGGAAGGTTGTGAGTTCAAGTCCCATTACTGTCAAGCTTCCATTCTTGGGTCCTTGAGCAAAGTGCAAAACCATTAGCTGCTTAGTTGTATCCTGTCTTCACTGTTAGTCTCTATAAACATTAGATTATCACTGGGGCAGTGAACATCAACTGAATACTTTCTTGTATGCAAGTGCACACATGCCAAGACCTTTATATGATTTATTATTTGCAACAAATAACAAATACTGTTGACCTAAAGCCATCTTCCCCTGGAACCTTCTCAGTGGGTTCTAGTTGGTGATATTGCATTAGCAATGCAGCTAATGTAGCAGGCTAACTGACAGTGCAATGACTATGGTAGCCACAGGCCCGCTAGTTGGCCAGATGGTGGAGTGTGTGGAAAACTCCGAGTGGAGACGCCAAGGCAGAACTCAACCAGCAGGGAGAATGAGGCGGCACAGAGGGACACCCCATTCCAGTCCAGAGAGTGTTGTCTGTTACCTATTCAGATAATACACCAAGCTGGACAGCAAACAGCATGCAACCAACAGTGACTGTGGGTCTGAGCCTATGGGAGTGAGTGAAGGCACCTCACTTGGCAGAGATATGAGGGGAAAAGAAGGGAATCCCACTATAAAAAATTACACTCCCTGCAGCCAAAGAGATGACAGGAGAAGATAGTAGTCTAATTCCAGTTTTGGAAGACTCTGACGATAGTCACCTAGATAACTCCATAAGGTGGACATTCGGTCTGACATTTATATGAAGCAAGAACAAGAAAGAAGTTTTTTTGGCAATCAATCCTTTTCTAATAACAGCTCATCAAGAAACTCCCAGTGCAAATTCTCAGCTGTGGTGTACAGGGGAAACAAATAGAGTAATTACAGTCCCAAATTCTACGTGATATCAGCAGTCCTCAGCTGAACTCCTAAATATTTTGATCTACACACTTCTTTCTAAATAATTGTTTTGTCTCCATCATTTATCTGGCTCACCCCCGTCTTCCATAAGAACTGACATAATTTTCTATATTACAGTTATAGGAATCATTTCAGGAGTCAATAGTATACTGTTTGTTTAGATTACCTCTACACCACAGACAAGCTATACGTACTGTATATTCTCTGTTGGGGCGGCATCCTAAGAAAGAGCATCAGGTGGAATTATGGGGAAATTTATGTGATGCTAGAGAGTTCTGGTTGCCTGGGAGACCAAATGACTGACGGGTAACTGCTTAGTGAGCTCTCCCAGGGCTTGTTAGTGTTGGGAAGATTTAGCTTCAGATGCTCCACTGTTTATGGTTGAGCTCTGTGCTTCATGTTTTTTTCTCTGGAACAATTAACTTTATCTTTTGTTTTTTTCTTCTTCTTAAGAACACAGACAAAAAAAAAATAAACTTTATATAAGCATAACCCAAGTGAACAAATAAATGTGTGAATTTTTCTTTAAAAATGTGAATTGTGTAGCTTGGTTTGACCAAATTGACTTTTTTTCCAGCACAATTTTTGCATTACATATCCAAATTGTATACAAACAGCCTCCTGTACCACCAAAATTTCTTAGAAACTATTGACATATTCTAAATTTTGAATTTTAAAATAAACAAGATGGTTCTGGTCTTCTCCTCAGTCATGTGACACTAAATTTATCCGAGGTTGTATTTTTTTTTTTTTTTAGGTTAAATTTAGTTTTTTTTGTATTTTAACCCCCACAAATTTTGTATGGACAACTAACTTGTCTTTTAAAAGCAACAGAAAACAATTTGTTGGTAATTGCAAGATATACTGACAATTGCCATAATCACCTCAATTTCAAAGAGCACAAAGAAACATAAAATAAGGCTAAACATTTAGAATAGAATACCTTTATTTTTATTGTACATGTATAATGAAATTAGGTTTTCATCTCCTGTTGTTATAAGAATAGAGAATATGTATGTAATAGAAGTAACAGAACAATGTACATAATAGGATGAAATGTACAATAAACAATGCATGTCCATGTTTTAAAGGCAGCAGGTTATTGGTGCAAATAATTCTTCAAAGACCAGGCGATGTTTTTCCAGTTTTCAACTGTCTAGTTTTGATGAACCTAGGTCCACTGTAGCCTCCAATTCCTGTTTGGAGATATGCAAGGCATTAATATGGACCTAGCCTATTCTCAGCTATAGTGCTGTGTAGTCTGAGATGCCTCTTTGTCACATCTTTTTGTCCTCACGCGTAAAAGTTGATCTGAGCGGCGGCTGATAGCTCAGTGACAGGCTTCATATTACTGGAGAAGAGGGGAATCATCGGAGAGGACATGGTGGATGCCTCTGTTCGATCACTGTCAACCTCAAATAGAATTACTGAGTGGAGATTCTCTCTCAGTTCAACACTGATGAGCAAGCTTGTCACATTTATAAATTCTTGATGGTCTTTGATGTGCAGTGACCTTAATTGTTGCAGTTTGACTTCATTGGTTATCATTTTTAAAATCGTTGATGGTGCTTTTCAAAGTGGTGGTGGAGGAGGAGGGGAACAGTTTGGGTTTGAGATCTGGGGCCATCAGATCCATCATCAGGTACAATTTCTGTACCGCTTATCCTATACAGGATCGCGTGGGCCATCAGATCACTACTGTAATTTTCAGATTTTAATATTCAATTGCAGTTTTTGTGTTTGGAATATATATCAGTTTTTTTCCCCTCTCTCACTTTTTCTGACACACACATTTTATTAGATCGATCCAGTCTGATTGAAAATTCATTTTGGTGGGAGTGTGTTGGATGAAGTGTGGTTCTCATGATGCTGTGTCTGCTGTAAATTGGACTTTACTTTAAAAACAGTCCCACACACACCTTTACTTTGTGGCTTTTTTAGACTTTAAAGGTTCAAACATCTATAGCCATCTGTTAAGAAAGGTTTTGGTGAAATGTACATTGTGTCTTAAGGAGATGTATTTGTATAACATCTAGCTATCTACCATTCCAGATTTAGTCCCCATTTGTTGTTATAAGAACCTCCACTCTTCTGGGAAGGCTTTCTAATAGATTTTGGAGTGTGGCTGTGGCGATTTGCTGAGGTTTGAGCAAGGCCCAATAGTTTCAGCGAAGGGAAATCTTAAAGCTATGGTGTACAAAGACATTTTAGACCATTCTGTGCTTCCAACTTTGTGGCAACAGAAATGAGGCAGGCCCACATATGGCTGTGATGGTCAGGTGAACAGGGTGTTTGTGATGAGTAAAAATGTAAATTCTTCAGACAGAATATTAGTCGCACCCATTAATTATGTCAAATAGTTACATACTGTACCTGGATGAATGGAACTTAGCATGAAATCAGATTGTTAGTTGTTGGCCAGACACAGACCTTTTGTGCTTCATGTCCAAGCAGAATATAACACTGTTCTAGCATTTAGGCTGCATAGGGGTGAATGTGTGTGTGTGTGTGACTTGTTTGACGTGCAGGATGGAACACTGGATTACTTTGACTGGCCTACTAAATCCTTGGATGTCAATCCCACCAACAACTTATGATAATTTGGATCAGCAGGTGAAACACCAACAATAGGCACCAACAAACACTAGTTGAACTGCACCCAGTCAGAGGAAGAGTGGGCTAAAATTGGTAGCACTGTTGACAGATACAAATACAGAATTCACAGACCATGCTGACAGTGCTGCCATTTCTACCTCTGGGCTTTATCCATTATTCACAGGGTCATAGCAATAGGGTTCATATTTGATTAGAAACAAATACCCCAAGGCCACACCCAAGTCTGGTTTAAATCTGAATACAGATAAATATACAGATATTTCCAGCACTAAACAGACACAGATGATGACATTCTGTTACAACCCTTATTAGGTCTGAGGCGCTTATATTCAATAAGATGTGCCAAAACAATTGATTGGTACTGTACATGCAAGCAGTCATATACACTTCACCAGTTAGGTGATTAGAAATGAGTTGGAATTACACTGGACACAAGGTTCTAATTGTAGACCTGTTTGGATAGTTAGCAGTACAGAAATGAATGGCTGTGCATCTTGTGGTGAATATGCTCTGTATTGAGATCTGTACTCAGTAAGCCATTGCGAGTCAGCATTTGTGCTGGGGTGGCCATGGCTTCTGCTGAGTTAGGTCTGGAATCATAGAGCTAATCTAATAAACCGCTACAATAGTGTTAGCAAAGAGTATGTGCTGACATAGTAAGAGTTTTTACCTTGACCTTGCTGGAGGATTCACATGTTTTAGATGTGTGTGTGTGTGTGTGTGTGTGTGTGAGAGAGAGAGAGAGAGAGAGAAAGAGAGAGAGAGAGAGAGAGAGAGAGAGAGAGAGAGAGAGAGACAGAGAGAGAGACAAAGAGGGGGTTGTTGATATGCAGTTGTAGGCAGAGTGATGAACTGTGGGATGCTTGCTCATGGAGAAGACACCGTGCTGATTGTGAGGATCTTGAAGGTCACAGGATGGATGGAGGGTCTCTTCTGATGCTATGAGAAAAGCAGCAGGGTACAGTATTTACAGAACTGTGTCTAATTTAAAGTATTTTCTAAACCTGAGCTGTCAAGCTCAGGTCTTAGAGGGGCAGCTATGGTGATTAGTGTTTTCTGTCTTTGAACATCACAAATTCAACTCATGAAAGCTTTGGGAATTACCTGAAGAGTAGAATCAGATTTGTTTAATGAGAGAGAGTGCTAAACACTGCAGTGCCATGGACCCAGATCTCAATCTGTCAGAGACCCACTGATGAGCCAAGAGTCCACAGTTTGGCTCTGTGTGCCAGCAGAAGTGAGTTGCTCAGCATGAATAGATCATCTGAGAAGATTTTAACCAACTTTTATTTGCATTAATAGAATGAGAAGGATACTTCTTATCAGATTTCTTATCTGGCTTGGGTCATTTTTTACACATGTATAAATTGGAGCCTTTACTCAAAGATGGAAAAACACCAGGTGTTTTTTTTCCTTTTCTAATCTTTAACTGTACAGTTTTGGTGAGTCTGTGCCCACGATAGCCTTAGATTCTTGTTCTTGGCTGACAGGAGTGGAACCTGATGTGGTCTTCTAGTGTTGTATCCCATCCACCTCAAGATTAGATGTTTTGTTCATGCTGAGATGCTTTTCTGCTCACCACAGTTATAAAGAGTAAATATTTGAGTTATTATATCCTTCCTGGCAGCTCAAACCAATTTGGCCATTTTTCTCTGACCTCTCTTATCAACAAGATGTTTCCACTCACAGAACTGTCACTCACTCTGTTTTTTTGTTTTTTGCACCATTATATTTATAGTATAAACTCATTATAATATAAACTCTAGAGACTGTTGTGAGTTTTATATCCCAGGAGATTAGTAGTTTATGAAATCCTCAAACCAGCCCATCTGGTACCAACATCCATGCCACAATCAAAGATCACATTTTTTCCTTCATTCTGATGTTTGATGTGAACATTAACTGAAGCTTTTGAACTGTATCTGCATGATTTTTTTTTTTTTTTTTTGCACTGCGCTGATGCCACCTGATTGGTTGATTAGATAACTGCATGAATGTGCAGTTGTAAAGTGGATGGTGAGTATACACTGAGTGTTACTTCACAGTGAGTGCTTTGTGCTTATATAGTGTGTGAGTAATCAGTACAGTGCAGTCAGCTGTCTGTGAGCGTGAGAGTGCTGTTGGGTACTGGGAAACAGAGTCCATGGCGGCCATGTTTGTAGTCTGCAAGGTGTTCTGGGAATTGGAGTTGGCACCTACAGTTATGTGAAAAATATAAGTACACCCCATGGTAATTGTTGGCTTTTTTGATATATTTGGACAAGCAAACATTTGATCATCTTTGAAACAGTCCCTATTAATGAAGTTGATATACCTGAACAAAAGCACAAGGAAGATTTTTCAATCATTTATTCAACAGAAATAACAATAGATGTGATATTCTTCTGTGGAAAAAGTAAGTACACCCTTGGACTCAGAAGCTAGTATTGCCCTCATTAGCATAAATTACTTCTTGTAGGTGTTTTGCAAAACTGACCACCAGGCTTGCTGGAATTTTTGACCACTCTTCCATGCAATATTCTTTCAGTTGCAAGATGTTTGAGGGTTTTCTTGCATGTACTGCCCTAACCCTTGTAGGGAAAATTAGCAGTTTGTGTTAATTTTATATATTCTCCACCATTTTACGTAAATAAAAATTAGTTATTTAGGTTAAGCTATCTTTATTCTCCTCCAAAGATGTAGGAGAGATTAACAGATCAGCTCGTAAAGGGAAATTTGGCTAATTTAGTATTACTGATCAACTATTCGTCCAGCGATAAGTTGAACCTAGTGTATTCATTAATTATGCATTAGATATTACCTCCGTGGCCACCGGCAATAATATCCTAAACATAGTGAAACATTATTTTAAGAGCTTTTAGCAGAATCGCAATTCAAGGCAATAGACACTTGTAAGCAATAAGAACACGTATATTTAAGAACAGACGAGACTTTATTGAACTATTCTATGACATAGAAACTAATCTAACACATAAACACACGCACACACACACACACACACACACACACACACACACGCATACATAAACGGGTGATAATGAAGAGTGAATGAAGTTCCGAGTCTCTAGCGTCGCATGCTACTTCACAGACCATCAACTTATTAAGTTATCTTCACTTCCTTTAGAAGGGCTCAACTTATTAGAGACACCAGATTAGCTAGAATCTGGGGTATTGCGCTTGCCTTTGAATAGCTGTGTTGAAGGGATTTCCTCGTTACGTCGTGGTGTCGTCAGCGGTCTGGTCGGTGTTGAGAGGTGTCTTGGAAGACCAATCGGAATGCTGCGTGGAATGAGGGCGGAAGGCTTGAAAAGCAGGCGGTGGCTCAAGCTGGGTCCCCAGGCCGAGGTAAATGTGATCTGATCTCCCCGACTTTTATTGGGGAGAATTCTCTGATGGCTCTGGAGACCCTCCGCCGACTCCATCCTTCGAAGCGTGCCAAGAAGCAAGAGATACGAGAGAGAGAGAGAGAGAGAGAGAGAGAGAGAGCTCTTGTGTTCTTAGGATTTTAACACTTTCTGGGCTAGTCCAGCCCAGAGTGCTTCCTCCAATCAACATTGTCTTTGGGCGGGGTGTTAGCCAGATTCTCCACCTATTATGCTAATCAGCCCATTATCCCTGCAGATGAGTGGTTCCACACTTTCCAATGATGTGCGGATTAAACTTTGTCCTGAAACTTTGCATATACATACCAGAACAACCTACACAAATTTCTTTACTCTTATGATTTAGGAAATCACTCAGTGAACACATACATACCAAACAAGACATGTTTGACTATACTTAAAGTACATTACTAATATTAAAACACAATGATCCTCCTAGGGCTACTATACTCATACATGCTAAATGGAACAATTAGTGGCAACTTAATGGTGATACACATGAAGAACATAGAACAACACATGGTAGAAAATAGGTGATTGCAGTTGTTCAAAGATGTATTAATTTCCACAATCATTGCTCCTGGTAGGCGCCGATTAATCTGATTGTGGAATGTGTGAACCCTGGTGAAGACTTTTCCTGAGGGAGCAAAAGGTCTCATTCCTTTCTTCCAGAATTTATTGGCCTTAATTGTGAGAATCTTTGGACTTATCTGCTGAGCAAGCAAGCTGGTCTGGCCCAAAGGCCTAAATCACTGCATTTGAGAGCACTTTCTGTGGTCGAGAGGGTTCAGCCCTGGGTCAGGGATGCCTTTAACACTTGCCATGTTGTTTGCAGAATTGCTTGAGATAAGGCAGATGCACAAGCTGGATTTAAGTGGCTACTCAGTGTCTGGGTGTAGATTTCTTGTTTTATGGCTACCTGAGTGGAGACATTTTGGTCCAGAGTTTCTTGTGGGTTCTCTGGCTGAGAAGGTCCATTGTTTTATTTCTTCTGGTTATAATTTTGTGAACTATATGATGCTGCTTGTGCTGAGGTGTTAAACCCTCCATTTCTTCTTTTTGAGCCATTCCTTGCTCGATTTGCTAGTGTGCTTAGGATCATTATCCTGTTGAAAGGTCCAATTTCGGTTCAACTTCAACTTTTGGACAGATTGCCTCACATTATCTTCAAGCACTCTTTGATATGATGCAAAATTCATAGTTGAATCAATGAATGCACACTGTCCAGTCCCTGAGGCAGCGAGGCAACCCCAAACCATAACATTTCCACCACCATGCTTCACAGTTGGCATGAGGTGCTTCTCCTGAAAAGCTGTCTCTTGTCTGCTGTTGCTATGGCCAAACAACTCTATCTTTGATTCACCTGTCCAGAGCACATTATTCCAAAAGACCTGGTCTTTGCGTATATGCTCATTGTAGTCTTGCAAACTGTAGTCTTGCAAAGGCTTTTTCCTGGCACGTCTCCCATGCAGGTCAAATTTGTGCAATCTCTTTCTGAATGTAGAAGTAGCACTTTGACACCAACATTTGCAAGACTTACTAGCAGATCCTGTGATGAAATTTTGGGTTTTTAGGAGACAAAGGACAGTCCTGGACAAATTGGCAGTCGTTTGAAATCTGTGCCATTTGTAGATTATTTTCCTTACAGTGGAATATCTTGGAGATCGTTTTAAATCCCTTGCCAGACTCATAGGCATCCACAACCTTTTTCTGAAGGCCATACAGAACTCTTTATATCTTGGCATGATGGTGCCACACACCGGAATAACAAAGGGAACACCAGACACTAGATGTGAGAGGGTATAAATAAGACAGGTTCCACCTGCACTCCCTAAGCAGGCTCTAATCACTGGCACCCAATCTTAAACACCTGATTCTAATTTTATGGATTTGAAGGTGAGATAAATGTAGATGTACTTACCTTTTCCATGTGATTGATCTGTTTTTTTTTATTGTGAAAATTTTATGTGTCATTTGATAGTGTATCAACTTTATTAATAGGCACGGTTTCAAAAAGTTCAAATGTTTGCTTGTCCAAATATTAAAACAACAACAACAACAAAAAACAATTTCCATGATAATGTACTTATTTTTTCACATGACTGTATATATGACACCTATAATAAAACATTGATTATTTTCACTTCATGTAACATATGGTGTGGGTAATTCTTGTTACTTACAGGCAGATTACATCTATATAACTTGTCTGAGCATAAAGCTGGCTGTTTTGTGGTGAAAGTAATAAAATCTATTCATTGAATTGTATTCCCGGTATCAAAGCATGAGATTTAGCAAAAAGTTATATGACTGGCTGCATCTCCTACCAATTGGAAATAGCAAAGTGGCTTGGTCCAATTCATATTTCACATCAAACACTGGGTCCTTAATCCCCAACTGCTTGGCTATATGCTTGGATTGTATTCTGACTGGTAAACTGCACCTGTCAGCTGAAAAAAATGAGATGACCAAGAAGTTTTCTAGTTTCTTCTCTACAGGGCTTCTGAGTCAGTAGCTCTCAGTATACAAGGCTGGTTGACATTTACAATGTACGTATTACCTGGGAGCATGGGATAGGGCCTGGAAGATTTCAACAAATCCCAGGCTGCACGTGTTTCACATCTGAATTGACTATGAGATTACAGAGGGCCAGTGTGATTGGTTGCACACACATCATGTGCAAAGGAAAAAGGCTTGGAAATCCTGCCTCATGACATCTCTGTGGTAATGTGATTCAACAGAGGAAAGCAAAAGACGTTGGAAAAATAGGAGAACTCATACCATTGCTATGGTGCAATGGTAATGTTGTTAACTGGAATTCATGACTAGCTGCACCATTTCATCTCTTCTGATAAGCAATGCTGCACCATTTACCATGATCTTTGTGCTATTGGAGAACTTCTTTTTGGAGATTCGAATAACTTTGGTATTAGCAACTGGTTATACATTCCTTGGATAGATAGATAGACAGATAGATAGAGGATGTGTGTATTCCTATTGTGGTCAGCGGATCTCAGACCTTCTCTCTTTCTCTCTCTCTCTCTCACTCTCTCTCTCTCTCTCTCTCTCTCTCACACACACACACACACACACACACACACACACACACACACACACACACACACACACATTCACATTCACCCCTAGAAGCAAATTAATGTAGCAAATCCCCATGTGAGTAAGCAAAACTCCACACAGACAAAAACTGGAGCTCACGATCAAATCCTGGACTGTGGACTGCCTCACACCTCTGGGGTTAGGGGTTCAAATCCCACCCTACCACCCTGTGTGCGTGGAGATTGCATTTTCTCCCCTGCTTCTGGGGTGCCCTCTGGGTACTCCGGCTTCCTCCCCCAGTCCAAAGACGTGCTGTACGCTGATTGGCATATCCAAATTGTTGGTGTGTAATTGGTTGTGTTAAAGGGTGTGTGATTGTGCCCTGCAATGGGTTAGCACCCCGTCCAGGGTGTCCCTCGCTTTATTCCCCGAGTTCCCCATGACCCTGTGTAGGATAAGCGCTATGGAATATGGACGGATGGATAAATCGATAGCAACAGAAGGATTACAGTAAGTAATTGGATATCTACAAATGGCACCTACAGTATATGGTAGTTGTAGATTACCTAATGAAAGGGTCAATCATTGTAAGTACAAAGGAGGTGCAATCAAATATGTGGCTACTGAGTGTATGTACTTGCCAGCTTGCCTCATTGTACAGCCTGGCAGAACAGGAAATCTTCTAAAATATTATTCAATATGGTCTAAATATACACTAAGTGGACACATCACACCCATATGTGGATCTTCCCCAAACTGTTGCCACAAAGTTGGAAGCACAAAATTGTCTAGAATGTCTTTGTATGCTATAGCATTAAGATTCTCCTTCACTGGAACTAAGGGGCCAAAAGCATTAATGTTCTTGTGGCTGAATCGCTAGAAATTCCCACAGCCAAGTTCCAAAATGTAGTGGAAAGCCTTCCCAGAAGAGTGGAGGCTTTTATGCCAGCAAAAGGGGGACCAAATCCATGTTAATTCCATATAGTTTTGGAATGGGATGTTCAACAAGCACAAAGGGCTGTGATGGTCAGATCTCTACATACTTTGGCCATGTAGTGTACTTTTCTTTTTTATGTAATGCTATATTATCTTTTTTAGGTAATTTGACTTCATTCACTTATCTTGTGTCATGCCACAAAATTTCGACACTGCTATATATTATCTTTGAGATAGGGACTCTCCTTATAAAATCTTGAACTCTTAAGAGTTCTTTGGTTTTGTGTAAAGCCCTACAACAGTGTTTCACTTTCATACAGATTTCCATGTAGAACCATTTTACTGCAAGATAATAATCCTTAATTATCCAATGAACCCTTGTAGAAGAATCTTAAAGAATATATATTTTTTTAAATCTTCCAAGTCTATAATCTTTAGATCTGTTAATTTTAACCTGGAATGATTCCATTGAGATTCTAACCACGCATTACTGTACAAACTAGTATGATGATAGATTCCAGATTCCTCTATATTTTCTGTGAAATGCTAAAGCTCAGTGCTGTGAGTCTGCATCCAACTAATTTTTCTGGTGGTGGTGTCTTTGGTGTGGATATTTTCACAAAAATGTTAGCCAGTGTGCCATCTTTTCATCAGTTTATGATTGTTTTGCACATCTAACTATTTGGAAAGTTTCCATCTCAGGTAAGCATCAGCTTGTACTGTTGTTAATGGCTGTATTAATTAGCGCTGAACATTGGATTTATAGTGGAATGAGATGTTCCAGAGAAGTCCAGAGAGAAAACACAGACAGAACCTTGAATACAGAAAGAATCAGGGTCTCATGAGTTAGGATTCTCATATCAATAATCCTACATATTTACAATTATTTTAGATTCTATTATATTAATTCTACCCAGTGTGTAAACATATTAGGTATGTATGGAGCCACCAAAGTGGTTATTGTTTAATAAGGCATGGCCATAAATTAATATACTGAGGCCATGAATTAATATTTCAAGGCCATAAATAAGGTATCACAGGGCCTCAAATAATTATGTTGTGACCACGTGATACTAATGTCATGGCCACTAATTATGTAACATGAGCCCATGTCTTAATATGTTTTAGGAATATCCTAATTAATATGTGGCCTCCAGTTAATTATTTGGCAGGGAAGGATGAAAAAGTGTATTTCCTTTGAGAATTCACTTAAGGTGACATGGGCTATTGGTATCCATGCCTCAACATCAGTGATTCCAGTATGTCTTTGGGTGTCATTCCAAGATTCCAATTAAAGTTATCGTTAATCGTCTTCAGCTTGGGTTCCTGTGGTCTAATTCAATTGAGTTTCCTACATCTCTTTTTAAAATACAATATTTGCTTTGAGTTAAGTACTTCGTAGCCACAAAGTAGATCTCATGAAATGAATTTGTGGCCAGCATGTCACCTCAGCAACCCAGCTATGGTTCTGATGATCTGAGGAGTAGCAGCCAGGTTTCACAAACTGTATAAATAAACAAGCACTTACTAGTGGAAATTGATTGAACTGGAAGGATGAATCCATACCTGTTGCCTAAAACAACAACAACAAACTATTTCTTATAGATCTGCTTGGTTTCAGATAAAAGCATACCTTGATACATCATTAAAATGGATCTGCCTCACATTTAAAAAGCTAAAAATATTGAAGTAATAAGTCAATAATCATCATCATTCATATAGCTGAGACTGTGTGAATATGCCTTTCAACAAAAGCTTACTGTCATCTCTGTGTAATTAACTGGGAAATAATCAGATTCCTTGGGCAAACTTCTCAACGTGTGTTTGATGAAGCTTTATATCAAATGCAAATCAAACTATTTCATGCATATAATAAGAAATAATTAGTTTCCTAGACAGCATGGCAACTACATTTGAGATAGACATTCACATAACAAAAAAAACAACAACCCACTAGGTAGAAAAGACAAAATCATGATAAGGTATCATAATTCTACATGTCTGGTATCTTTCAGATGGAGTAGAGAGCACAGGAGCATAAAATCAGATAGTCTGAGTGAATGGTCCTAATTAAACCCATGCACACTCACCTACTCATAAGCAGTGTGTACAACTGGAAGACAAAAGCATTATTATATGAGCAGACAAAGAAAGACAAAAAACAGAACATGTGAATGTGTTCGATTCAGATTAAATCATTTTGATCATTTTGAAAATCCAAATGACATGATGTTAAACATCACCACCATAATAACCTACCACTGAATCTTTATTCTTGACACGTGTATGTCTGTGTTTTGCTTTACATGTGTACATCTGTAATCATCGATAACCATAGCTAACTTTTGCAATCCTTGCAATGCTTGAAATGTTTTGGCCAATACAGATGAGGCAGAAGGCTTTTCTTCTTTGCCTCTTTCTCAGACATAATCATTATTCTGCCCAAATACGCAGCCAGACATCATCTGCGAGTAACAGGCTGCTACCATGTTGTCTCTATAGAGATCCGTACAGTTCAAAGGCCTGTGAATGCAGTGACTGCCATTAGAGCAGGAACACCAGTCAATTATTTTCCCATCCTCCCATCCGTTGGCTTTTGTTAGTGAATTCCCCTTCATGAAGCATAAACGGGATTACATGATGGCTAACATTTTAATTAAGATTTATCAGATTCATCCATTTGAGATTTAAAAAAAATAATAATAATAAGACTCCTTTTTAGAATCTTTTGAAAAGAAGGCAGTGTCTCATAATTGTGTCTCTTATAAACCATGGTGAAAATGCTAAATATATAAATAGATTACATTTCCATTTACTTTATAAAACAGAGACTAAAAATCCTGAATTACTCTTATCTCATGAGTTCATTCTGACTCTTCTGAAATATTCACTGACATGAAAACAAGACTACAGTAATCGTGCTGAATACAAGAGCAAGGAGAGCTGTGTTATTGTGTATATCATTTATACAGACAGTTAATTAAGAACAAGGATAAATGTCCTGTACTGTGTGTTAGTCACAGTAGAGATCCTGAACTCTGAGCATTTAGGAAGGGGATTGTTGGGGTGGGGGTTAGTTAATAATGATGGTTGAGGAAATGTGCTTTTAATTGTCTCATTTCAGCTTGTTAATGTGCTCTGGTTTAAGAGCCCAGAGGCATCTGATTAATTATGTTGTCAGTGGACCATAATCTAGCATAGTTCATGTACATGTAGCTAGCTAATGTTAGATTTAAAATTCCTTTCAAAGTATTGTTTTTCAGAGTGACAATATATTGCAGAGCTCCATGCTTCATAAAAAAAAAATCACAAAATCTTTTATTAATCATAAATTCATGAATTCCTTTAAATAAGAACTCTATACTTTATATTTGTAGTTACCTGGCATGCTGAGCTAATGTTAGCTACAGTAGTTATGAATATAAAACATTTGGGCTTAAATCTCAAATCCCATGAAGCTCTTAGTTGGGCAAAAGCCCCATGTTTGGCAGATGTGCCTAGTTGGTCAAAGCCCCTGGTTGGGTAAAAATAAAAGACTTGATTGGACAAAGCCTCTGGTTGAGAAAAAGCCCCTGGTTGGGCAAAACCACATGTTAGGCCTAATCCTGTGTTTGTATAAAGTGTGTGGTGGAAGCCCCTTAATGGGCAAAATCTTCTGGTTGGGCAAAAGCCACATACTAGTCAGAATATTCTGGTTGCACAAAACTTCTGTTTAGGAAATGCTCCTGGTTGGCCAGGATCCCCTGGTTGGATGAATTCACAGGTTGAGCAAAGCCCCATGTTAGGCAGAAGCCCCTGGTTGGGCAAATCCCCATGTTAGGCACAAGCACATAATTGGACAAAAGCCCCTGGTCCAATGTTCTTTTCTGCATAGTTATTTTCTTGCCAAATATATACAGGTGTTCTCTGCTTCAGTTGATGGCTTCATGAATGCACAGACATACATATACATATACAGTCTGGTGTGGTATTGTTTTGAATAACAGGTGCTTAGCATCATCTGCGTTCCAATACAAGAAGTGTTGCTCTTTTACTGTCTGTTATATTTTCATCCATATACTGAATAGCTGGGTGTAATAGTTACCACCAGTAGTGCATGGTGTAAATATTAATTCATTCATCTTCAGTAACTGCTTTATCCTGATCAGGGAACACTGGGTGCAATGGACACCAGTCCATCGCAGGACAACATACAAACACCCATTCACACCTAGGAGCAATTTAGACCTACAGGCATGTTGTTGGGAGGTGGGCGTAAAACAAGCTCAGGATCAAACTGGAGACCCTGGAGCTGTGAGGCGGCAACACTGCCCACTGCGCCACCATGCCGTCCCTAGTGTAAATATACATCACATATTTCTGGCATTTGAAAGCACATTGCTACACCACCTGTTATATCACCTGTGTGCATATCTGTTCCAAGTATGCAGGCAGAATCATTCACATGGTGTCCCTGTGGAATGTACCATTTAGCCTACAGTCATAGCTCTCAGTGTACTCTGAAGATGCCTCACAGACCCCCATCTGCTGATACAAGCATGTTGTTTACCGATGGGGCTCTGGTTCCACCCAGCCACGGAACATGGATGAAGAGATACACATATGCAGCGATATTTAAGCAACTCCTATATAAAAAAATGTAGTAGTAGTCAAATCTGAAAGTGTTTAGATTATTGTGACAGTGGGGGAGATACAGCCACAAGATTCATGGCTGGATAAAAGATAAGGTAAACAAAGAGATGGATGGCTAAGCAGTGATGGATGTGGGCTTGAAAGAATAGTGAGGTGCTCAAAATAAGACATAGTAAAAATTATTGATGGATGTTGTCATAGCAGTGAAACTGTCAAATACAGTGGGGCTGGAACATGTATCTGTGACCAGTAAAGGTAGAACTGCACTTCACAAATGGATAGTAAAGATGAAACATGGCCATTTGTGATGCGTGGTCAGATTGCCACATGTATTCTGTTCGGCAAATACCTGGTAAATGCACAAGCACCTTAATCACAACAGTCAAGACCAGTCAGTGCCACTCGAAAGACTTTAATGTTTTTATTTGGTAAAGTGGATACCCGTTTGGTAAATCTGGTATATTTTCTAATAAAATTTAAGGTATTAATGACAATCATGTGCTTGCAATCAGTATGTTATCAACTTGCAAAATGGATTACGTTCACCAAAATAGCATTTTCTAAATGCAGTGACCAGTAAAATAATTTCATTCAGAAGATTTAAAAGCAAATGTAAGAATGAATACTGATTATGCTGTATGCACTGAACTTTTGAGTGAGTCAAATCTTCCAAATAAAAGGTAAAATAAATGCAACTGTGTCATTGGTTACAGTGGCAGTGGGACAGTCTATGTGGAATAAGTATAATTATTAGACTCTGAAGTACTTAAAAGAAAACAACAGAAAATAAGATATACCCATTCTGGGTGAACTGTGCACACTGTTCCAGGGATTGGCTCTGGATTGCCGTGACCCTGACCAGAATAAAGCGATTACTGAAGATGAATGAATGAATGAAACGCAGAAATTTAGTAATGAACTTAAAACATTCCCAACAAACTTGAAATGTCAAAAGGAAAAACAAAATGCTCCCATTTTCAGAGAATATATATTATTATTCTCTCATTGATGGGCACTTGCACCATGTATTTTTTTCCTTCTCTTCTCTCCAGTCTAATTTTTCCCTATTTTTAATGATCAAAGACTACTTTTTCCTCTTCTTTTTTCTTTCCTTCCTTTATTTCCTCTCTTTTTCTCTTAGGAGTGGCTTTAGTAGTCCACAAAATGTATTTGGAAGAATAAATATTAAATCCAATGTACTAAAGTGAAACCACAGGGTGTCCTAAAAGTCTACATACATAGGGGAAATTAACACTTTTTTAGCAAAATGTATATATTTTTTGATAGCCTTTAAGAATGCCTTTGACAAAAGAAGAACGTATTGAAATCATTCTCATGGCTGGATCGGGAAGCTGTCGCAAGGTCGCATTGTTGCCAAACTTATTAACAAATTAAAAAAGACTGGAAGTGTTGCAGACCAACCGAGAAGTGGACGTCCACGAACACAACCAACGTGGTGCTGGCAAACACAGTCCCCTATGTATAGAGACTTTTGGGACACCCTGTAGTAGCACATACAGTATGGGAACAACAGCTCTTTTTTTCCCAGTGTATTTTCCCCAGTAAGCTAAAGCTTCCAGGCCAAATTTCCAATTGTATAGTCAAAGCTGGTATACTGCATTCCACAACATAACACACTTATTACATTGAGATACTGTGCACTGGAGATCAGACCAGATTATGCACTGGAATACATGTTCTGAGCCAGTTTTCATTATATAAACAGAATTGACTTTACCAGCTCACTGTGTAGGTTCCCCAGGGATCAGTTCTTGATCCACTCCTGTTCTCCCTATATTTTAAATCTCTGGACTCAGTGATCGGATCTCATGTCGTTTCCCACTACTGCTATTCTGTTGACATACAACTTAAATTCTCATTTCCTCAATTCACCTCCCACCTCTCTCAGAAGATATCAGAATGCCTTTCTGACATTGCAGCCTCTCAATCTCAACCGTGACAAATCAGATCTGTTCTACCAACCAGCACAGAGGAAATTAGCTATTTATACTAGATAGCCAGTTATGTGATTAATTCAATTATGTACTGTATATTGCCATTTTATTACAACCTTAAGGCTAAAAGAGCATTTCAGTGTCTTAAAGCCTTCCTTACCTCACGTTTGGTTTCTAAGAACATTTGGAATAACAGAAATAGTACAAATTCTCTGCACCAAAATGAAGCAGAGATAATTTCTCAGGACCTGCCTCAAGTCCACAAGTGAGGTTGCAGACAATAATTGACCCATAGCACGTATTACTAAAATCAATAGTTTGTCGTACATAGTACACATAGTAGTACCTTTCTTTGTCACTGAGGTAGTGGTTGGTTCAGGGAAGGGTGCGGTTCAGGTTTTTTTTGTTTTGTTTTTTTGTTTAATGTTGAGAGTGCACAAACATATGCTTCCAGGAGGTAGTTGCAGAATGTTGGTTGTATTATTGTCTGTCTATAAAATTTCTTTGTATTATTTCATTATTTTAAGTTAAATCTTTAAAAAAAATAAATAACCATCATCCATCTTCATCCATCTGTAGATCAATGTATATTCAGTGGCTGTAGGCAGCACTTCTGCACCACCTGTCTCCTTTTCTGTGTTCTCACTGCTTGCAGCAAATATTGGCCGTGCATATGCTGCCTAAACCATTTTGTGTTGTCCAACTGGGAATGCACCATTTTATCCCATTATAGTCAGAGCCATTACTTCGAAATGCAGACGCACTGCTCCACTTGAATCTAATGAGTACCTTTTCTGCAAGCCATGTAAAGCCATTTGTGCATGATCGAGTTGAGTAGGAGTGCAGCGCAGGTGTGATCTGTCTTCATTCGGCATTATACTGTGTGTCTGTGAGTCGTGTGTCTCTTCTCAGCCATGATCAGTCATTTGTGAAGCTGATCAGTGAGCAACACTGAAATGTCAATGAGCATTAGGATATGAAAATGTAAGATGGATACACCATAAGGAATTACACTACTTACACTAATATTTATGGTCTGTATCTCATTCCTTTATAGATTTTCATTCCATTGTTCTATTTTTCATTTCTCCTGATGTAAACTAGTTTCTTGGTACACCTCACTAAAAACCCATGTGATCACATATCACATTTTGCTGACACATATAGATTTCTGTTGCTTCATGCATAAATGCTAATGTATTCCAACTAAACAAATTAGATTTAGTTATTCATGTATGTGTTAAGTGGGAAGCCACCCCATGACATATCTATTAGCAATGTTAATCCCTTGTGGCCTTCAGTGGCATGGCAAAAGACGGTTCAGAAGAAAATGTGCCAGATACCTTGGATGTTCCTACTTGTCATTGTGTTCAGGTAACAGATTCAATATGAGGTAAAAGGAGCGAAGGACAGGAGCAGCTAGTAAGAACAGGGTCTGTGGTAAATCACTGCACTTGACTTGATGCTGCTGGGTGTGCTGCATGCTTATACAGGAAATGCATTTGAATGAAACTAATAGATTTGGCTTACCCTTAGATCTTAGATGGTTCTGACCCTCTCTTAGTTCCATCAAAAACAGGAAATCATTTTTCCCCTTGTTGAATAATAATAATAATAATAATAATAATAATAATAATAATAATAATAATAATAATAATAATAATAAACACAGATTGTATATTCTATAAGGCTATATTATATATATATATATATATATATATATATATATATATATATATATATATATATATATATATATATATATATATATATATCAATTCAAATTATAGGTTTATATAATGTGTTCATTCTGACATGTTATCATTTCTACAGTAATAACTAATTCCTAGGAACTTGTATGACAGTCTAATAATAAACATATTAAAAATGTGTTGAACGTATAATCATTGATATGATGAAGCTTTCTGTATGGAAATATTTATTTAATGGAAAGAGACGCCAGTGTCTGTGTTTTGTAACAGTCAGGAAGTCTTCCATCACAGGATAGTCTTCAGGAATTTGTGCTTTTCACTTTCTCTGCAACATATTTTCTTATTAACTCAAGTCTTATAAAATCAAGAGGGAAGAGAGAGAGAGAGAGAGAGAGAGAGAGAGAGAGAGAGAGAGAGAGAGAGAGAGAGAGAGAGAGTGTGAGACTGGTGAGAGAACAGCTGTTTATAGCTACTATAATGTAAATGATAACAGGAACTAAATAGTTTTTCAGATATATACTAAGCATGACATATCATTCACTAATAAATGCAACATTACAGTCATTGGCAGTGTGGTATAAGGGGAATAAAAAACTCAGACTGTGCTGTATGAAACTCCACATCTCACCATGGACTATTCCTAATCTCGTGGTGATTTTCGCCCCATCTATCTGTCTATCTATCTATCTATCTATCTATCTATCTATCTATCTATCTATCTATCTATCTATCTGTCTGTCTGTCTGTCTGTCTGTCTATCTATCTATCTATCTATCTGTCTGTCTATCTATCTATCTATCTATCTGTCTATCTATCTATCTATCGAACGATCGTATGTGTTTCGCACTTAAAAGATCCACTCAATTAATGTGACCGGGACAAGGATCTTATTATAATTCAATCATTTATCCATAATTACATACAAACTGTGGTTGCTGCAATGTGCTGTGATAAGTGAAACAAAGTGCATTGTTCCTAAATTGCCTGAATGATTAATAAACTATTTTAACTGATGTTAATTCTAAACAAAATCAACATGATTATCATTATCCATTATCATGCAAAATTATTCTAATGGAACTAATTAAACCATTAAACTAGGCCTGCACTTTAGAGCACTTACACATACACAGACACATATAACCACATAAATACTTTTTAATGGCCATTATTTTCTCAAAATAGCCTTAATATTAAATTCCCCCCATTTTATTGTCTGTATAGATAGATACTATTTCTGTGCATGTCTCAGTGTGACTGCAGGCAAAATGCAAGGCCTACCCTGCCTATTACATTTTATATTGTTGTAGTGTTTATGCCAGTAAGTGCTTTAACACATCGTCTTGCTCAATCTATCGTCCTCCCTGACCTCTGACCCTCACCTCTGAAAAGGTCGGCTGTTTCCCTGTAGAGGATGAGCCTTAAGAGGTTTTCCTCCCAGACACCTATCGATTTGAGACACATTCATCATGGGACATTCACTCTTCCAATGCTAAACCAATTATATGCTTTTTTATGAGATGGGAAGAGCAGCTGTACAGGGTGTTTGACAGACACATGGTGGAAGTGCGGTGAGGAGAACAAGGAAAAACAAAAGAACCAATGAGGGGACAGGTCATATTAATGTGTGTTTAGAGATAATAGGCACATGCACATTATAAGAGAACCTTATACACCATAATTACAGTTCAGCAAAAGCAATTGCACATACTGAAATGCCTGTGAGCCCTGCTGAGCTGTGATAATGCCCTTGCCTTTAGGAAACCAAAAAAAAGAATGTAGAAGAACCCACCTACCTTACTAAACACCCTTAATGACCACATGCAGCCCTTTATAACTTCAACAAAACATTCAAAATAATGACCACAAGTCATTTCAGGGGATTTCTGCATGTAAAATGCAATCACAATGCTTTGTGCTCTTTGCTTTAAAGGTACATCAATCAAGTTTAGTCAAGATTAGAGCTCTAGTGGTTAAGTAGTTGAAGTACAACAACACTGAAACAAATGTTTTACTCCATGAACCCACTCCCATACACAAAACACGCCTCCAGTATCTACGTTTGTCAGTAGACACTGCGTTGTCAGGGTCATGGTTTTTACACTGAATTGGGCTAGTTTTGAAACAAGGGTATGGCTGGAAGAAACAAGACCACCCATGACATTTTATAGTCAGTGGCTTCCAAGATCAGTTGTGGCAAACAAATGGAAAATGTAAGTGCAGAAAGTGTATCTGTGATGTACAGAACTATTTCTGCTGTAAGATATTTTGCTATGACTGGGAAAGGGAAAAGGGAGAGTCTATTTTTCCATGGTGTGCAAACATCTGATTTACAGTATCTGCAATATGCCTTTTTACCATCACTTTCCCCTCTCCCAGTCTTAGCAATATGGCTTTTGCTAATATATCCCAATTTTTGGTGCTACATATATAAAATATAAATACATATAAAACACTGCCAGTGTTTCTGAATTTGTTAATAACTGGCAACAGTGTGTGTGATGTGCTTGCCATGTTTCCTGTTTAAATTCAACACAACCTTGCGACAGCTTCCTGATCAAGCCATGAGAATGATTTCAATACATTCTTCTTTTGTCAAAGGCATTCTTAAAGGCTATCTGAAAAAAAAAAAAAAATTGCTAGTGTGCTTATGATCATTATCCTGTTGAAAGGTCCACTTTCGGTTCAGCTTCAACTTTCGGACAGATGGCCTCACATTATCTTCAAGCACTCTTTTATATGATGCAGAATTCATAGTTGAATCAATGAATGCAAGCTGTCCAGTCCCTGAGGCAGCGAAGCAACCCCAAACCACGACATTTCCACCACTGTGCCTCACAGTTGGTATGAGGTGCTACTCCTAAAAAACTGTCTTTGGTCTGCGCCAAACATGACTGCTGTTACTGTGGCCAAAGGACTCCATCTTTGATTCGTCTGTCCAGAGCACATTATTCCAAAAGGCCTGGTCTTTGCCTTTATGCTCATTGGCAAACTGTAGTCTTGCTCTAATGTTCTTTTTAGACAGCAAAGGCTTTTTCCTAGCATGCCTCCCATGCAGGTGCAAATGTCCCAAATTTGTGCAATCTCTTTCTAATTGTAGAAGCATGCACTTTGACACCAATAGTTGCAAGACTTACTAGCAGATCCTGTGATGAAATTTAGGGACAGCCAGTCCTGGACAAAATTGGCAGTCGTTTGAAATCTGCACCATTCATAGATTATTTTCCTTACAGTGGAATGATGTATTTCAAATAATCTGGAGATCTTTTTAAATCCCTTGTCAGACTCATAGGCATCCACAACCTTTTTTCTGACGGCCTCATAGAACTCTTTAGATCTTGGCATGATGACACCACACACCTCAATAACAAAGGGAACACCAGACACTAGATATGAGAGGGGTATAAATAAGACTCCCTAAGCAGGTTCTAATCACTGGCACCCAATACTGAACACCTGATTCTATTTTTATGGATTTGAAGGTGGGATAAATGTAGGGATGTACTTACTTTTTCTATGTGACTGATCTGTTTTTTTTTTTTTTTTTTTGTTAATTTAAATTGTGAAAATTACTACAAAATGTCAACTTTATGTGTCATTTGATCAGGTGTCAGCTTTATTAATAGGCACTGTTTCAAATAGGATCAAATGTTTGCTTGTCTACATACATACATGTTACAAAACACAGGGGGAGCTGGATGCAATCGCTGGGGAAACAGTTAGTTTATTAAGGATAACCAAAATATACAAGGACAGAGGAAAAAAGAAAACAAAGGCAGGGTGATAATCCAAACAGGTTAGGTATAACTCCATAAAGAACTGAAAATAATCCAAACAAAAACGAGGCATAAATCCACAAAGAACTGGAGATAATCCAAACGTTAGCGAGGCATAAGACCACAAAGAGAACAAAACAAAAACATGAAACGAGGCGATGTTCTAAGGTCAATAAGCGAGAGAATGCGAGAAGCGTGCACAGCACATACATACACTTACTCTAATACTCCGCGTCTAAGCGGACAAACTGAAGAGTTTAAATAATCAAAATAAACAAGACACACCTGAAACTCATAATGACATTAAGTGTAGAGAACCAATAAACATACAGAGGTGGAGACATGACGTAAACCAAAACAAAAGCGCACATGGCAGAGTAAACACAAGAGAGTCTATGAATGAACTGAGTGGAATGCGCAAGTGCGCTGCCGGCTGTCCTCAACAGCCGCGCGGAGAGGGGAATGCGGAAGTACGCTACTTGCTAGCCTTCGCTACTCGCTAGCCTTCGCGAGCAGCGTAGCGAGAGGGAGACTCTAACTGTACCTAATATTCATTGTACCACATTATGGAAGAACATTAGAGAAGAATACCTCACAAGTAGATAAATACCAAGCTGGCGTTATGCTTATGTTACTGGATTACATGCAAATTCTGGCTATAGCTTACATCTTAGTAGAGGACATCTGGTGTTGATTTGCTAACAGCGCATCAGTTGTCAATATGTTTTGTAGATAACTGAATATAACCCGCATTTAAACTTCACATTATAAGACCATAAACTTGTGAAATTCAGCTCATACTGATTTCCTAGAATGGTGAAGAGTGCCTTTGCTGTCCTATTTTTCTTTGTAATCAGCACCCATGAGCTTTTCAGCTAACAGTCAATAGAGATGTTGTCTATTTAGCATTGTTAGCTGCATGGGAGATGGCAAGCATTACCTACATTTTTATGAAGGTGGTTCATCCAAAGCATTACCTTACTTGGTTCTCTAAGTGAAAAACCTTTTATTGACTTGATTCAGCCATTCAGACTGTTCTAAGCTTTTAGAGGTTCAGATGTTATGCATTATTTTTATACAGCCTACCTCACATAATAGTAACTATCTTTATCAATTATACCTCAAACGTATACAATTCTGTTCATAAAATTCTTGCTGGTACATACTAATGCCCCCCCAAGGGGTTTTCCACTACTTCTTAATTATGTATTATCTATTACATGTATTAAAAAAAAAAAAAAAAAAAAAAAAAAAAAAGAATCTATGTAAACAGCTTAAATGGCTTCTGAAAGCAATGTGGATGGATGAGTAATATAAGGCTCAGTGTGTGGCCCTTCTGCAAAATTATATCAAGGTTCTTCAAATTTCTTTGGTTTGGTTCCTTTCTTGAGTTTCTAGCAATTTGCTTTGTCAAATAGCATCACTACAATCCAAGGTATTATGAGATTTGTGTTATCTCCTGCTGTAAGAGTGATGCTCAGTGCATTTACTGTATCCCTGCTTGAGCACATCACAAGACTGCAACTGGTTTTTGTGGAGGGGTCATTTTTAGGATTATAGCATTCTCCTTTCATGTGCTTACTTAAGCTCGATTGAGGCCCTTGTCAGAAAACTACTTTCCCTGCTGCAGATCTTTTGAAGTGGAAATGCAGGCAGAAGCCATCTCTCTCTCTCTCTCTCTCCCTCTCTCTCTCTCTCTCTCTCTCTCTCTCTCTCTCTCTCTCGCTCTCTCTCCAGTTAAATTGACTGGCTTTTCAATCTCACATTCTCACTGATCCCACTGGCTTGCCTACTTGATAATAACCCTCCCTGTTTAAAGTACTATGTAGCAAATTTGACTGATAAGCTTATGGTTTGTGTTTTTAGCCAGTAGCAAGTGACCAAATTGAAGAATACTGATGAAAATTTTCAGTGGAGCTCATATCAATGGCAAATTGAAGGCACATATACATATTCTGTTATATGAAGATCTAGTGAAGGTGGTGAGCCAGTATTAAAAAAGAACCTAAGGGAAGCACTTCTGCTGAGAATGAAATAGGAAATGTTGAACTGAAAGGTGGTAGCTTGGTGGTTTGAAAGGTCCCAGGCTTTAAAATGTCTTCTTATGTGAAAGGTTCAACAGAATTAGCGGTTTCCAGAAAAGTGCATTGCTCAGATCCAGCTCTCGAATTGATCCAGGATCGAACTGAAACATCAACAGAGGTCAGACCACATGTTTTCTACAGCAAATCTAGTGCAATGTCCCTGAGCAACAGGAAGCCAATAAGACATTTAATTGATAAGTTGATGTGGAAGTCTCATTGATGCTGATGGTCATTTAGGCTTTCCAGCTGGAAAAGCCAACTGCTTATTCCATGTAGCTGATATATTTATCCAGAGTCTGTCAGAATGTACATAGCAAATTTAAGTAGGTGCAACATTTTGATATGGTGTGTGACTGGAATATACTGTAGCTAAACTATATGCTATATAAAAAGTAATGTACTTGCTACCTCCAGTTATTGTTGTGATTTGTTGTATGTAAGCAACACTAGTTTGGCAGAGAAGGAAACTGTATTTCTTTTATTTTCTTCCCATTACCTAACTTAATAGAAAAAAGAATAATAGTGATAATAATAGTAACTAGAACTTGAAACTAATAAATCAGCTAATGGAATGGTAGGGACAACTAAGAAACTAAACTAAACTAAACTAAGCAGTCCACAGGTATCTGTGATATGTACCAATCAGGGGTTAAATTGCCATGTAGGTATAACAGTTCTATATCTTTCATGGGTTCCAGCAATGTGTGGAACAGTAACATTAAATTTATGTGTTATGTATTATGTGTAATTTTAATCTAATATTCTCAACATTGATATGATAGAAATGTGATTAAAATATGTTTTTGGCATTTCTTTTTCTGCATTAAGGACTTAATTGAACTTAATATGGTATTCCTTGTTAATTTTGGGATCAAAATAATAATATCAGAATATTATGTAGGGCTAAAATATATAGAGGGTTAATTACTTAGCCCACTGCTCTCCTATATCCAAAGACGGAAATAGGTGCATTTATCTTGACATTTGATTATCCTATTTAACCCTTTACTTATATTGTGCTCGTTCATTCGGATTCTATGTCGCTCAGAATCTTGCGCCGGCCGTGTACGCAGATCTCACAGTCACAAACTCGCCAGTCTTGGTCATTAGACAGAGGTAATTGACTAATAATATTTAGATGGCCTCTAGTCAGAGATCATGATCATTACTATCAGAACAAGTCGACTAATTTTACTTTATAATAGTAGCTCTGTATAATCATGCCATGGTTTCCCATGTACACGTAACTAGAATAATATTACAATAATCAGAGGTTAAGGCTCACTCTATTTAGATTGGTCAATCAACACTATGTTGTTCTAAATGGAAATTCCTTAGCCTTTACAGTCTAAGTACACTTAATTAAAGCCAAGTTGTTAGCCTGGACTCTAAAATCTCAGTTGGCGTGCCCCAATGTTCCACCTAAACCTGGAATTTAGCCTGTACTAACCTGGTCGCAGATTTGCTGTAACATGGACTTAACGTAATCTACTAGAGATAATAACTTCAGGGTAGATCAGAATACATTAAAATGTAACGATTTATTAATTTCAATAATAATATTGATAATAATAATATTAATTTCAATAATAATTCTTAATCCAATTCAAAAGATAACAAGCAGTGGTCAATAATATAAAAGCATCACATAAAAATACAAACAAGAGAATTAGAGATGTTTACCTGGCAATGGAACTACACACAACAAAATGTGCAGGAGACCTGTCTACAGATTCCCTGAATCTTTGGCCAGCTCTCCCTAAATACCCAGATACTCTGTAGGTCCGCCAAATGGTGTTGTTTGTGATTATAATTGGAATTTGGGCCCACTATTCAGGGGGTCAGTTGGCATTTGCTTGGATGTCTGTGGAAGGATGTACCTTATTTACATATAGGAGGTGATTCATGCGAGGGACCTGGGGAGGGTATGCTTTTAACGGCATGTGATATTTTTTACATTTCTGGATCTTAATGGTGATTTGAACTGCTGTTGAGGGAATGAGACCATCTTTCCAGACACACTGAGACCTTTTGAATGATACTAAACATGTACTGTACAGCCGTGGCCAAAAGTTTTGAGAATGACCCAAATATTAATTTTTACAAAGTCTGCTGCCTCAGTTTTTATGATGGCAATTTGCATATATTCGAGAATGTTATGAAGAGTGATCAGATGAATTGCAATTAACTTCAAAGTCCCTCTTTGTCATGAAAATGAACTTAATCCCAAAAAAACATGTCCACTGCATTTCAGCCCTTCCACAATAGGACCAGCTGACATCATGTCAGTGATTCTCTCGTTAACACAGGTGAGAGTATTAACGAGGACAAGGCTGGAGATCACTCTGTCATGCTGATTGAGTTAGAATAACAGACTGGAAGCTTTAAAAGGAGGGTGGTGCTTGAAATTATTGTTCTTCCTCTGTTAACTATGGTTACCTGCAAGGAAACACATGCAGCCATCATTGCTTTGCACAAAAAGGGATTCACAGGCAAGGATATTGCTGCTAGTAAGATTGCACCTAAATCAACCATTTATCGGATCATCAAGACCTTCAAGGAGAGAGGTTCAACTGTTGTGAAGAAGGCTTCAGGGCGCCCAAGAAAGTCCAGCAAGCGCCAGGACCGTCTCCTAAAGTTGATTCAGCTGCGGGATCGGGGCACCACCAGTGCAGAGCTTGCTCAGGAATGACAGCAGGCAGGTGTGAGTGCGTCTGCACGCACAGTAAGGCGAAGACTTTTGGAGGATGGCCTGGTGTCAAGAAGGGCGGCAGTTAAGCCACTTCTCTCCAGGAAAAACATCAGGGACAGACTGCTATTCTGCACAAAGTACAGGGATTGGACTGCTGAGGACTGGGGTAATGTCATTTTCTCTGATGAATCCCGTTTCCGATTGTTTGGGGCATCTGGAAAAAAGCTTGTCTGGAGAAGAAAAGGTGAGCGCTACTATCAGTCCTGTGTCATGCCAACAGTAAAGCATCCTGAGACCACTCATGTGTGGGGTTGCTTCTCAGCCAAGGGAGTGGGCTCACTCACAATTTTGCCTAAGAACACAGCCATGAATAAAGAATGGTACAAAAACATCTTCAGAGAGCAACTTCTCCCAACCACCCAAGAACAGTTTGGTGATGAACAATGCCTTTTCCAGTAGGATGGGGCACCTTGCCACAAGGCAAAAGTGATAACGAAGTGGCTCGGGGAACAAAACATCGACATTTTGGGTCCATGGCCAGGAAACTCCCCAGACCTTAATCCCATTGAGAATTTGTGGTCAATCCTCAAGAGGCGGGTGGACAAACAAAAAACCCACAAACTCTGACAAATTCCAAGCATTGATTATGCAAAAATGGGCTGCCATCAGTCAGGATGTGGCCCAGAAGTTGATTGACAGCATGCCAGGGCGAATTGCAGAGGTCTTGAAAAAGAAGGGTCAACACTGCAAATATTGACTCTTTGCATAAACTTCATGTAATTGTCAATAAAAGCCATTGACACTTATGAAATACTTGTGATTATACTTCAGTAACAGTTAGTAACATCTGACAAAAAGATCTAAAAACACTGAAGTAGTAGACTTTGTGAAAATTAATATTTGTGTCATTCTCAAAACTTTTGGCTACGGCTGTATAGTCAACTTATTATTCACATTAAGCATACTATCTAATGCATATAGACCTTGGGTGAGTTTAAGGTGATCTCAACACAGGGAGAGAGAAGGGTGGGGGGAGAGTGAGAGAGAAGGGAGCAATGTAGAAGAACAATAGTGAGGTGTGATCTTCCTGTCTCCACTCAGTGTGATGTGTTAGCTTGGATGAAGATGCTAATTCTATGGGAGAGAGTTCAGATGTTATTTCTCATAAGAGTCCTTTGTCCTCAAAGAGTGGTTCTCTCCAGGTTCAGACATTTTGGCACTAGCCTTACATATGATTTGATAATCTTTGGCAAAGATGATACAGAAAATGCCTTAGACTAGCAAAATGAACTGGCAGTAAAGTATGGCCTTTGAATTAGCAAAATTAACAATGAATGAATATATTCTTCAATTATGAAATCAAAGCTTTATGCCATATGGCAATATGAAATTGTTATTATTTTTGTATACATGATCATTATTATCATTACAGACTGTTTTGTTTCCTTTTTGTATACCTTTGTGGATCTATGAAAGTACGCTTCTCTTTGGAGAAAATCTTTAATAATAATAATAATAATAATAATAATAATAATAATAATAATAATATAACTTTATTTTATATAGTGCCTTTAAAAAGGCCTCTCAAGGCACTTTACATAAGAAAAGAAAAATTTGCTAGCAATATTTAAAATTGCATTGTTTTGGACTATTAAAGCCACTTATAAGAGAGGGCAAGAAAACAAATTAAGCAAAGAAAAGGAGGAGGAAAAATAAATAACTAAATAAACAAACTTGAGCATAGGATAAACGGTATGGAAAATTGATGGATGGATGGATGGACAGTAAAAGAAGAATGAATACATGGGGGAAAATATTTTAAAAGAGGAACAAAGAGTAGAAACTTTCTAAACTGTTTGATGACAGTTGTATATCACTGTTATTCTTTAGTGAATCACTGACAGCACATTGTTTCTCTCTCTCTCTCTCTCTCTCTCTCTCTCTCTCTCTCTCTCTCGCTCTAATTTAATGCCTCATCATTGGTCTCATTTGCAAAGCAGCATGGCAATGTGTCCTCTAACTGAAATTCCAATTACACAGACACTCCAGATAAATTCTTATTGTGGCTCAGCCATAAACTTCAATTTAACCACATAAATTGATGAGCAGATCTGTCATACCCTCTCCCTCCTTCTTCCACCATCCCACACTCCTTTCTCATTCCTTCGGCTAAAGATGGATGGAGAGATAATTGTGTAATCTAGGAAACTAATATGCATGCTCTGTTGAATGATGATTGATCAGATGTCTAGAATTTTAGATTTATAATTTAGATTTATGTATCCTTTATAAGTTACATCTTTACATGGAAAGTCAGTGTGTTGGTTAATTAATAATGTTTAAAATAGGTTCATTTTGTGTATTTTTTTAAATATTGTGTGCCATTATCATGTTTGCTGGTGTTTATGGGAGAATAACGGCAGAAATTTGAACAGGCCATTGTTTCCCTTTGGGTATGCAATACAGATATTAAGTTCATTTACATAATTTGTTGTTATTGACAAAGTGCCTCAAAACCTGCAACCTGTGTGCCTCCAACCTGCCAAAGAAAATCCCATTCCAGCTTCACACTTCTCAGTTTCATGGCATAATGCAATATAAATGGGTCTCAGAGCACTTTTGGGCCCAGCGATTCAGTGGCCCTTATGAAAATAACCCAGGAACACCATCTGCATTTGCATTTTAATAATGATTTGCAGGTTTGATTAGTTTCCATTTGTGACTCTGACAGGTTAATTGAAAAAGCTTTGAGCAGCGCTAGCTCCTAGCTGGCTGACGACCCGATAGGGGAATGATATATGAACACTTCATTCCGTGTCACATAACACACTCGATGACCAAAAAAGAGCTCCTGATAACGATTGTGCTGCCTAATGGCACTGTCACCCCTGTCTACACCCATGTAGTCTTTACTTTCAAATTTCGACATGATCCCTGATAGAGAATTCCTCCTAGAATTGAGTCTGCTTGCTTGGCCAGTGATTCACTGTGGCGATTTAATGAAAATGACGTGACATGGAGAGGTGGAGGAGGAGCTCATTGTATCACTGCACTCTGCAGTAAGTAGTGTCTGAGGCAGGGCACTTCATAAAAACAAATGCGTGTGCATCCTCTGGCATATACTCTCACTATGTTGAGTATTGAAACAGGTTTCCTTGGCTTGTTGATGTCAGAATCATTCGGTAATGCATTTCTCTGGCGTAGGACTTCAGACCAGATCTCACCTTGATATACAGATGGAGAAGTTGAGTGAATAACACAGTGCATTTAATCATTCTGCTCCTCTGATGGAGTGAATTAGAAATACAGTAGTGTGTATCACTGTAATTGCAACTTTTAGTTTTATGTTAACAGCAATATCTATGTAATCTCAGACTGTGCAGAGATGGTCTTTCACACTACTGGGATATCAGGAGTGTGCTCAATTCATAATTGCCTTTGCTTAATATTACTGGCAGTAGATTGGTTGCAAATTGGTGAAGTGTTTTAGTGACTTAGCCTACTGAGGAAAATAAATTCTGTTTATGAATACAGAAATTGGCTGTTGGGGGTGGGTGGGGTTTTTGATTTTTTCATTTGATGGTTTAATGTAGAATGCCTGTTGAGTATAAAGTCTGTTAAATTACAGCATCCTTTCCTCCACCTATTTCCCCAAGTGCTTGCAGACTATTGATAAGGAAATACATGCAAGTGAATCATGGAGGAAAATGAAGAAAAGAACACTTGGTATCTTTCTGTCTCTATCAGCTTTTCTTTTCTTTTTTATATCGGGCATAACCTAAGAACATATAAAGGAAATTTTCTTCCACACCCTTTGTGTAACTTTGAATATTTTTCAATTGGCAAGCAGGCTGTCAGCTGTATATTAAATTGCCTTTCTATTTGTGTTCAAAAACCAAGGGAGGAAGGCAATCGTGCAGAATAGTACTGCAGTAAGATTAAGCAATTTTTTCCATCACAGATTTTCTATATGCGTAAGCAAGTTTGATGTCATTTCATACTTTGTATTTCATTCGAATGAGAAGGGTCAGAATTGCTCTCAGTCCTCATTCTGTATTTTACTTCCTGTAACATCCTACAGTATTGTTTTGATTGTTTCTGTCAGATTCTCCACTATATTATTTGATTCTCTCTGCTTATTCCTATTTTTAGATGTTGGAAAATGTCAATGTAAGCAGTCTTCAGGTTTGTAATACACGTGCAGTTTGATTGTGTACTATCTTTAGAGCTGAAGACCTGAAGAAGCTTGGATTCTGTTCTACTTTTAATGATTTTATGTCTGTAACTCATTTCAGTTATTTATATACAGTCTTTGCTACAATAATTTAAGATTTAAGAACTTCATTGTCATATGCACAAGCTTCTTTGTACAATGAAATTCTTAGTTTGTATATTCTCATGGATTCTGCAGTAGATTTCAAATAAAAGTAAATGTAAATGTAAAACTTAAAAAACAAAGGTTGTCATGGTCATATTTAACATAATCCTACACAGAGACTGTATAAACTTGTGAGATGTTTGTGCAGTATTGTGCAAAATATTGTGCAACATTGGAAAAAGAACAATGTTATTGTGCATTGTGCAGATTAGTGTATAAGTGTCAAATCTTGCACCGTAAAATCTTGTATAGGGATTTTGACATTTTAGTCAAGTCAAATTCTATTGTCATTTCCCCATATGACTTGTCTACATTGGGAAGAAAATGTTGTTTCTTCAGGATCATGGTGCGACACAATACATTAGCATGATACACAGGACTACTGTACATGAAGTGAAACATGTAACATGGTGAGGTATAACAGGACAGTGCATGCTAACTAGACAGGATAACAGCACAATATTGGATGGATTTTTGGTAATAAAAAGGTTTCCTTAACAGTATAATAGCATTGTCTCAAAGGGTATAATGCAATCCATGAGGTAATGCTCTAATTTTAATGTGCAGGTGTGTAGTGATGGTTTCATGATTTAGACATAATTAATGTCTTTTCCCCCCCATCTATTTACTTTACAGCTTAAAGTGCTGTGAAAAAAGTATTTGATTTCTTCTGTTTTTGTGTATATCTCATACTAAATAGTTTTAGATCTTCAAATGAAATGCAACATAAAACAAAGGTAACTTGAGTAAACACACAATACAGTTTTTATTTATTTTATTGAAGCAAAAAAAGTTATCCAACACCTATCACCAATGTGAAAAACTAATTTCCCCCTTAAACTTAAAATCTGGTTGTGCCACCTTTAGCAGCAATAAATGCAAGCAAACACTTCTGATAACTGGAGATCAGTCTTTCACTTACTTCTAGGACTAGGATTTACTCCTATGCTTTGGATCATTGTTTTACTGCATAATCCAGTTGCGCTTGAGTTTCAGCTTACGGACTGAAGACCGGACATTCTCCTTTAGGATTTTCAGAATTCATGTTTCCCTCAATTATTGAAAGTTGCCCAGGCCCTGAAGCAGCAAAGCATCCCCACACCGTCACACTTCCACCACCATGCTTGACCGTAGGTATGATGTTCTTTATGTGGAATTCTGTGTTTGGTTTACACCAATGGGACCCCTGTCTTCCAAACAGTTCCACTTCCGACTCATCAATCCACAGAACATTCTCCCAAAACGTTTGAGGATCATCAGGGTGTGTTTTGGCAAAATTCAGACGAGCCTTAATGTTCTTCTGGGTTAGCAGTGGTTTTCACTTCGCCACTCCTCCATGGATGCCATTTTTGCCCAGTGTCTTTCTGTTAGTGGAGTCATGAACAGTGACCGTTATTAATGCAAGAGAGGCCTGTATGTCCTTTGATGTTGTCCTTGGCTCTTTTGTGACTGGATGAGTAGTTGCTGTGCTCTTCGAGGAATTTTGGAAGGTCGGCCACTTCTGGGAAGGAGATAATGGCTCTCACTCTGGTTCTTTGGAGTCCCAGAGCCTTTGAAATAGTTTTGTAACCCAGACTGATATATTTTGTAACCCAGACTGATGTATTTCAATCACCTTCTTCCTCATCATTTCTGGAATTTCTTTCACATTTGGCATAGTGTGTTACTGGGTAAGACCTTTTAAGCAACTTCCTGCTGTTGAAAATGTTCTATTTAAGTGTTGATTTGATTGAACAGGGTTTGCAGTAATCAGGCCTGGTTGCGTCTAGTCCAGCTGAACCCCATTATGAATGCAGTTTCATTGATTTGGGGAATTAATAATACGGGGGCAAATACATTTTCACACAGGCCCAGTTGGTAATGGATAACTTTTTTGCTTCAATAAATAACATTATCATGCAAAAACTCTATTTTGTGTTTACTCAAGTTGCCTTTGTTTTATCTTAGATTTTGTTTTAATTTCTGAAACAAATTAGTATGAGACATACACAAAAACAGAAGAAATAAAGATGGGGCAAATACTTTTTCACAGCACTGTATTTGTTTGGCATCAGTGTTTTTGGTATTATTTTATGTGTCCATGAGTCTCCAGCACTCAAAAACTGAATGCGGAAAATGGACAGGGTAAGTGATTATTCTGGAAATAATCATTGTTTAAGCATACATTTGAAGAAAACATGTTTAATATGCATCTGAAGACCTATAGAGTGAGATACTGACATGTCAAAGTGACCCCTTTAGAAAGGACCTGTTGCCTTAAACAGCATGAAGAGAGCTCTTTATATACATCCTCTCTCTCTCTCTCTCTCTCTCTCTCTCTCTCTCTCTCTCTCTCTCTCTCTCTCTCTCTCTCTCTCTCTCTCAAATTTCCAGTCTAGAGATGAAAACAGTTCAGATAAAAAGGTTTTTCATTGATGTGAGATTGGACAGTATTATCATTCCAAACGGTAGAATGAGGTAAGGGAATGGTATTTAGCTCTGTTGGTGTGAGCCGAATAACAATAGCAGTCTTAAGAGCATCCTTTAGATCAGAGCTTTCAAGGTTTTCAGCCCCTGACCTTTTTTTGATATGAATATAAATCCTGAATCCTGCCATCTCTTTAGGACAAAGCACTAAATTGATTCACCACCCATTAAAAAAAATAATTGTCATAAGTTAAAGTTTAACAGTTGGAGTTTCCCCTCAAATTTTATGAAGTTAAGGGTATAAATTTAACCCATGCTCTGTGTAAGTCTTTATACTTTGTGGGTAGCATAGTAAAGGATATTTTCTGTATTATCTGTGGTTAACAGCTTAAAATTGAAAAACTGAGATTCAAAGTGGTCACAGTCTTTCTTCCTGACTAGATCTGAATGGATAATGTATGTGCTATTTTCTTTTTCCAAATTTGCAAACCTATGTACCTTGTGTCAACTGATCTTTATATTAAAGCATGAAAAAGCAAAATGTCAGTATTAGAGACTATAATACTGTGTTAATAATCCTGCAGGCATTTTGTATTTCTGAGTTTATTTCTAAGCTTATACCAACAAAGGGAGAAGCCTTTTTACCTGTCCGTACACAGTTGTTTTCTTCAACATCAGTATTTTGTGAGCTGTTAATGTTCTAAAATGGTTTAATTATTATTTCATGTGATGAACCCACACCATAAATCTTTATTTATTTCCTGCTGCAGGAATGATATCTCCACACTCATTTCACTTATCAAGTTTAGTTTACTGGCATACTCAGCATCAGAGCTTTGGTTGGTTCCCAAATCGCATACTAGAGTAGTAAATGTATGTGCACCAGCAGAAACCTACTGTTTATTTCTTCTTGTTGTTTTTTGTTGGTCCTTCTTTCTGAGGACCATTCAGACTTTATTGATATTGATAGATATTTGTTCATGTGTCCTCTTAACGAGAGGGAGATAGTAAATAAATGCACATTTGAAGGTTAATATGGGTGAGTGGTGGGTGTAGGGGGTAACATATGAAATTAGATGTGACAGTAGACATAATACTGATGGAACAGTAGATTTATTACATAACTGATGCCTATTGGGGCTATCAGGGCGGGGGTTGGGGGATGAAAGAAAGAAAGGACTAATATAAAGTGTAGTGATTGTAATAAAATAAAATCGAAATAATTAAATAAAATTTTAGTTGTATAGCGCTTTTAACAATGGACATTGTTTAACAATCGTCACAACGCAGCTTTACAGAAATGTATAAATTCCAGATATATAAATTTTACATTTTGATAAATTTATCCCTAGTGAGCAAACCAGAGGCGACGGTGGCAAAAAACTCTCCGAGACGATATGAGGAAGAAACCTTGAGAGGAACCAGACTCAAAAGGGAACCCACCCTCATCTGGATGACACCAGATAATGCAATTATCAATAATTCCCTTCTATAACTGTGTACTATATAGTCAAAAAGTGCAGTTGTGTAACCAGGAACTTATGAGCTTATGAGCAAATTATGAATATGAGCATCGGAGTTAAATCTATATTCATTATAATTTTAAAATTAAGTCTATTTTGTTGAAGTTATCAACTGTTCAATGATGGAGACGTGAATGCAAAGCTGTTTGTAACAATTGCAGTCCTAAGCCATCTTTATAGTGGTGCTTGAAAGTTTGTGAATCCTTTAGAATTTTTTTTTATATTTCTGCATAAATACGACCTAAAACATCATCAGATTTTCACATAAGTCCTAAAAGTAGATAAAAAGAGCCCAATTAAACAAACGAGACAAAAAAAATATATTATTCTTGGTCATTTATTTATTGAGGAAAATAATCCAATATTACATACTGTACCTTTGAGTGGCAAAAGTATGTGAACCTTTGCTTTCAGTATCTGGTTTGACCCCCTTGTGCAGCAATAACTGCAACTAAACTTTTCCGGTAACTGTTGATCAGTCATGCACATCGGCTTGGAGGAATTTTAGCCCATTCCTCAGTACAGAACAGCTTCAGCTCTGGATGTTGGTGGGTTTCCTCACATCACATGTCTGATGGTGGACTCATGAGCATTAACATTAGCCAATGTAAGAGAGGCCTGTAATTGCTTAGAAGTTACCCTGGATTCCTTTGTGACCTCGTGGACTATTACACTTCTTGCTCTTGGAGTGATTTTTGTTGGTTGACCACTCCTGGGGAGGGTAACAATGGTCTTGAATTTCCTCCATTTGTACATAATCTGTCTGACTGTGGATTGGTGGAGTCCAAACTCTTTAGAGATGGTTTTGTAACCTTTCCCAGCCTGATGAGCATCAACAACTCTTTTTCTGAGGTCCTCAGAAATCTCCTTTGTTCGTGCCATGATGCACTTCCACAAACATGTTTTGTGAAGATCAGACTTTGATAGATCCCTGTTCTTCAAATAAAACAGGGCATTCACTCACAGCTGACTGCCATCCCATTGATTGGCAAAAGTATGTGAACCTCTAGGATTTGCAGTTAATTTGAAGGTCAGGTGTTTTGAATCACAGATATGTAATATTGGATCATTTTCTTTAATAAATATTTTTGTCTCATTTGTTTAATTGGCTTCTCTTTGTCTATTTTTAGGACTTGTGTGCAAATCTGATGATGTTTTAGGTCATATTTATGCAGATATAGATAATAATATATAGAAAATTCACAAACTTTCAAGCACCACTGTAAGTGGTACCATCCACAGTAATCTCACTGATCTAATGCAAATAATGTATGCATGTGTAATTTGGTTAGTGTTTGTGAACCTTGTGCTAGTATTGTGTGTTATGGCTTTGGCTATGTGGTGTGGCCGTAGAAAATCTGTTGTTAGCTATTGTGAAGTGAATCACTTGTTTACATAGATGATGAGTGGTGCCCAAATAGAGTTGAATTCGATATTTATTTATTTATTTATTTTTATTGAGGCAGAGAGTTTTACCATTGTTATTTAATCAATTTTTTGCATTTTTCCAATGTGTGAGATTAATATCGTTTTTTGATTTCCAATTTATCAATATGGTTTTCCAGTTTATCAATATGATTTTCTTTGCTGTAAGAATAACTGTGGTGCTTTCCTTAGTGATGTTGATTTCAGATGTATCTCTGAGTAAGCAGAGTGTTATGTAAATACCGGTAAAAGACTAGAGACTACAATTCCCATCAGCCACTGCACCTCACCTGATCATGTTACATGACTGTCTGCACCTGATTCATGTTTGGGGTTAATGGCACTTGTATAAAAGTCACGTTTTGCACTGCACTTTGTCTTTTGTTGTTGTTGTCTTCTGTTGCCATGTTTAGGGCTTTGTTCCACGTTTGTTTCCTAGCCTTGGTGTTCTAGAGTTTCTGTTTTGTGTTTTTTCATTTTCATTAAACTTTAATCTGCACTTGCCTCTGTTACATGACACAGAGTGACAGTATGATTCAGGAGATGGGATAATTCCTTGTTTAACAGGTGTGTAGTCCCATATTTAGATTGATTTTAAAGCATATGATGGATCTGAGTTGTAGGAATTCAAGGAAATGTTTATTCTGCAGTTCATATTCTTGGGAATGACATGAAGGTGTTGTTTTGACACCTTCTGACATTGGTTTGACATTGACATTGTTTTGATGGGTGATGCTTCTTTCTACCCATAAGGAAAAGTTTGGTATCTTTGCAGTGTTTGAGTAATTGGGCTTAAGCAATATGGGAGTGTGTTTGGTTAGTAGAAGTGACAAGTTTGTGCTTTTATAAAAATGTCCACCAAGCTGTCAAAGTCGCTGCAATCGTGGTCTTAAAAAAAAAAATTAGCATGTGGTTTGGGACACACCCTGTGACCCTGTTGATTTGGCTACCATGGAACAATCACAGTGAGGTTTTCAAATGAAACTCATAAAAAATGGGGGGGAAAGTCATTCAAAAATATAAAATGAAATTCTTTGATAAATTCTAGGTAGTGGAGAGACTTTTACACTCTATTTGATTATATTGCATAGTTATCTTTAAGTCTTTACAATAGTCAATGTAGACTAAATTTCTCCTCTTAAAAGTGAATGTTGTACTAAGCGACTCATTCACTGCTATGTGTGCAGGCTAGAGTTTATTTTAGAAGCACAATAAACCCACAATCTAGAGTGCCCAAATCCATATCAGTCCAGGCCGAGGGTAGGTTTCATTTAACAGTAGGCTTCAGTAACAGAGGAAAAGACATAGTCATCTACCTTCCCATCTGTCTCAATTATATACTTTATGGTCTGCTGCAGTGAGTCTGTAGAGTGAAATTGCTAATGCTGAATTCACTTTTAAATTGTTCAAATGTAGGTGTTAATGAATCTGTAGAAATGTGAAATGTTATAAACATTGCTTAAATATCATCCAAGCCAAATGAGGATCACTCAAACATTCTTCTTTTAAAACCACACTAATATTTATGTCCTGCATGCAGCTATATACTTTACCTCATTCTAATAGATAAATAAATAAAATGCATATTGAACACTTTTCATTTTGCATGAGACATAATGTCTGTCTCTTACTAGCACCGTCTCATCTGTGATTGCATTGTTATTTTATGAGAAACTATTTTGTAAAATATGTGTCTTCTGTAAGTGGAGTTTGTCTCACCAGTAGAAGAAGAGTTTATTCTGTGTTGTGACTTTGCCTTTGGCTTGCCTTTGTAATCCCCATGCATTGGCCCCCTAACCTACACTGCTGAAATGACTCCTGAGAGACTTCTTGAAGACACAGAGCCGTGCTTTTGTGTGTTTTCAGTGAGGGAGAAAGCCAAACAACACAGAAAAGCGGTAATGATGGAGGACTGTCAGGCCTTAAGCATTAAATGTCCTCAAGGGTCGAGCCGAGTGAGGCTCTGTCTCGCTGTCTGTGCAGAATGGCATTATTTGTCTTCTGAATGTTCTTTCTAACAAAGCTTTTACCTCCATTACACATTGGGCAATCAGTCCAACCATTATCAGTGCTTGTGAGATTCATGGTTGCTGATGTCACACTACATCATACTAATTAGAAAACATTTTATTTCTGACCTTTAGGGATTATCACAGGAACTGGTAACAATTTACTATAAGGTCCACAAGTAAGCCTATATTAAAACTTAATAATGCTTTTAGTTAATGCTACTGTTAATTAGGCTAATAATAAATTTTACACATTGACAGCCTCTGAGTCATATATGAATAACCATTAATAATCTAATATTTAAGTATTAATATCTTGCTAACTCAGTCTGGTAATTAATCCCATGACTTGCAGTCTTAAGAAAAATGATAACCTCCCACACCCACCATTTTTGGTTCTATAGTAACAGGTAATTCACAGGAATTTGTATGGCAGACGATGCACATAATCTAATGCTAATAATAAACAAATTAAAGAAAATGTGTTGTTATTTAACTATTATTTAGTCTCCAGTATCAGCACTTTATAATGTTTAGTAAGGATGAAGTGCTTTCCACTTCAAGAGAGAGAGAAAAGAAGTCTGGTGAAAGAACTACTGTTTACAGCTGCTATAATATATGTGATAACAGGAATTAACTTGTCTCATGGATTTTTCACAATATTAAATCTATATTGTTAAAAGTATGAAGTGTCCATCAATAAATTCAAATTTATGCATTTCACAACCACAGGTTACAGGGGAGTAGATTAATTGTTTGAATTAGCAACATACAAATATACAAATATGTAACATACAAATCTGAAAAAATTAACGTCTTTAGGTATTATGGATATGTAATTGTTTTGTAAAGGCTTAATTCTGAAATATTATCTTCAAATTGTTGAGCAGCAGATGTGGATTAGCGTTCTGAGCGTGAAGAGTTTACACTACAGGATTGCCCCAAACTACCACTGCTAGGAATATGAGCAAGGCTCATATAAACATCAGCCTGTTACCTGGCTGTATGTGTGGATTGTAACCTGTATGACTTGTAAGTCACTTTGGATAAAAATGTTTGCCAAATGAATAATGTACCTGAGATTCTAATAAACTAATGACCCTTAAATAACAAAAATATCACTTGTTTTTCCATGAACCCTATTCTTATGGTTTGGATGGCTGTGTTAAGTGTTTGTGACTGTGGTTTCTCTGGACATTGTGGTTAGGTAAAATTTGAATCGATTGGAAGGAGAGAGAGTTGAACCCAGTGAAGGGCAGATAAATTTCACCTGTTCAAGAGTTGTTGGATCAATTCCACCCCCTGGTTCTCTAAAGGACATTTCCATCAATTACAATTTCGAAAATCAGCTACATATTCTTGCTGGATATGGAACTTATTAGGGAAATAGATTTTTAACTTTTCTCTATGAACCTAAAATGACCCAGCTTTATTTGCTTCAGCATTGGGACTATATGATCATGACAAATTGGTCTTGTAATAATGTAATTTACTGCCAATTGATTATTTTAATACACAATTACTATGCTCTGTAATTAAGCATGCTTTGTGACTATTTGACTACAGATTACTGTGATTCCTACATGTTTGATTAGATGTATTTGTAAATAGAAATGCTTCATTTTTAATTCATCAGATATACTGCAGAATATGGAGTTTAATTGTCAAGCTCTGTGATTAATTAACTGAAACTTAATATGAAATTAACTGTGCAGCCCTAGCAGCAAAAGCCTTGTAAAGGCTAAATGAAGTATTTTATGTGAAGGCTAAAAATTTTTTAGTTTTAACCATATGCATGAAGAATAAATCTCACCACTGATATATGTTCAGATCAGTGTAATCTGATATATTGAGTAGAAATTTAGAGTTAACAGTTGGAGTATTAGAAATAAACATGCTATTTATGTCTACCTTGACAAAGGTGCCTTAACAATAACTTCTGGCTCTGTCACAGTTTTCCCAATTAGTTTTGATTGCTTTAAAGTCCAGTGGAGCAGAAAATCACAATCACAATTAATGCCTGGTTGTGACAAAACAGTGCATTTATTATTTTGTAAACATTCATAAGAATTCTTTTTTCCTGTCTCACACCGACAATTGCAGGGAAAACATGAGACATTTTCTTCCATGTGTTATCGCCTCTTTTTGTATAAACAGTGGCCACACATTTTAAATGATCATGCACTGTAAATGGCTAATTATATTGTTTGTGATGCTGGTTGCAAAGTTTCCTGTAGCTTTCCCTGTAGACAATCTGATCTATAATAATAAACAGTCATTATTAAAAAGGAAGAAGGCATAACAGGACGTAAGGGTCCATTATTAAGATAACAGCATGCACCACAAGACATGTGAGAAAGTTCACAACCCCATTCTGAACTACAAGTACAGTCCACTCCGAAACTATTGGAATGGACAATTCATTTGTTGTTGTTTTTTTCTGCAGACTGAAGACATTTGGGTTTGAGATCAAATGATGAATACGGGAGAAGGGGAGAAGGGAGTTTAGAATTTCAGCTTTTATTTCCTGGTATTTATATGTAGATGTATTAAACGATATAGATTTTAGACTGGTCAAGTCAATCACCAGACCTTAACCCAATCGAGCAGCATTTCACCTCCTGAAGAGGGGACTAAAGGGAGAAACCCCCTGAAACAAACAACAACTGAAAGAGGCTGCGGTAAAAGCCTGTAAAAGCATCACAGAGCCAACAATTTAGTGATGTCAGCAAGTCGCAGGCTTGATGCAGTTCTTGCAAGCAATGGATATGCCACCTACAGTGGGGGAAAAAGTATTTGATCCCCTGCTGATTTTGTACGTTTGCCCACTGACAAAGAAATGATCGGTCTATAATTTTAATGGTAGGTGTATTTTAACGGTGAGAGACAGAATAACAACAAAAAAATCCAGAAAAACGCATTTCAAAAAAGGTATAAATTGATTTGCATTTTAATGAGGAAAATAAGTATTTGATCCCCTATCAATCAGCAAGATTTCTGGCTCCCAGGTGTCTTTTACACAGGTAATGAGCTGAGATTAGGAGCACTCCCTTTAAGAGAGTGCTCCTAATCTCACTTTGTTACCTGTAAAAAGACACCTGTCCATAGAAGCAATCAATCAATCAGATTCCAAACTCTCCACCATGGCCAAGACCAAAGATTGTAGACCTACACAAGGCTGGAATGGGCTACAAGATCATCGCCAAGCAGCTTGGTGAGAAGGTGACAACAGTTGGTGCGATTATTTGCAAATGGAAGAAACTGTCAGTCTCCCTCGGTCTGGGGCTCCATGCAAGATCTCACCTCGTGGAGTTTCAATGATCATGAGAACGGTGAGGAATCAGCCCAGAACTACACGGGAGGATCTTGTTAATGATCTCAAGGCAGCTGGGACCATAGTCACCAAGAAAACAATTGGTAACACACTACGCTGTGAAGGACTGAAATCCTGCAGCGCCTGCAAGGTCCCCCTGCTCAAGAAAGCACATGTACAGGCCCGTCTGAAGTTTGTCTGAATGGTTCAGAGGAGAACTGGGTGAAAGTGTTGTGGTCAGATGTGGTCAGATCTCTCTGGCATCAACTCAACTCGCCGTGTTTGGAGGAGGAGGAATGCTGCCTCTGACCCCAAGTCATAACACCATCCCCACCATCAAACATGGAGGTGGGAACATTATGCTTTGGGGGTGTTTTTCTGCTAAGGGCACAGGACAACTGCACCGCATCAAAGGGACGATGGACGGGGCCATGTACCGTCAAATCTTGGGTGAGAACCTCCTTCCCTCAGCCAGGGCATTGAAAATGACCTTAATGACTTGGAGAGGATCTGCAAAGAGGAATGGGACAAAATCCCTCCTGAGATGTGTGCAAACCTGGTGGCCAACTACAAGAAACGTCTGACCTCTGTGATTGCCAACAAGGGTTTTGCCACCAAGTACTAAGTCGAAGGGGTCAAATGCTTATTTCCCTCATTAAAATGCAAATCAATTTATAACTTTTTTGAAATGCGTTTTTCTGGATTTTTTTGTTGTTATTCTGTCTCTCACTGTTAAAATACACCTACCATTAAAATCATAGACTGATCATTTCATTGTCAGTGGGCAAACGTACAAAATCAGCAGGGGATCAAATACTTTTTTCCCTCACTGTAATATTAAGTGTTATTTACTTTAATTTACTTTAGCACCCTCTGTTCCTAAATTTTTGATTAAAACATCTAGATGTAAATACCAGGAAATAAAAGCTGTCTTTGGTGTATAGCACAAACAAATTAAGTGATGATTTTGTGTGTCATCCTTGTGCAGGGGCCATGCAAATCTTTTCTGTATCATTGCAATTTATTATATGTGTTGCTGTAGTAAGCAAATGAATTTGCCTTGCTGTTCCAATGGTTTTGGAGGGGACAGTATATACAACAGATGCAGCTCTGTTAAAACCATCCACAAAAACCCATATATCACTCAGTTAGAAAATAAATTGTCCCATTTTGCTGTAATACTTTCCTGTGCTGGATTGCTTGTGAGCCAAAGATCCTGTCTGGGGTATAAATACAATTGAAAGAACATATTTTTAAAATAAATTTTCATTAACATTAGAAAAAATAGGCAATATTTTATAATAATAAACTGGATACAGTAATATGGTCTGCTACAAACTGTTCTGTTCAGCATTCAGTGAACACACACACATATGCATACACACACAATAACACAGACCGCAGTGCAGCTCAAAAGGGACCATAAAAAATTTGCTCAATGGTTGCTTTAATTAATGTCAAGGATTCATTAAGTCTTTGTAATAACAGTATTACTACTTGTATCTCCAGACAAAGCTTTTGATTATTTCATACTCCTGCGTACCTGATCCGCACTACTAACTAACGCGCAATTCATTCATTAACCAGATGAGGGTCTTTGTGTTGAAGTGGTTGCATATGAGTGTAGATTGCTCATGCTTAGTCAATGGGATAAAGAGAAAGCTCACGTCCACAGGTGATGCAGACACTTCAGAGCCATTAGCGCAGAGACGTGAAAGCGGAATACATCTGCTCATCTCTCACAAGCCTGTAGACAGACCCTCAGACTCAATCAGCTTTTGTTTCTGAACAGGATCAGTTTTTATATTGCCAAATGCCTGAAGCTAGCAGACTCTATCACCAGCAAACGTTGTAACATACAGCCAGCAAAATGTTTCTAATGCAGTGAACAATGCAGTACCAAAAATTACCAGTCACTTTCAGTAATAAATGGGGAAGAGGCAATTAATTTTCCCACCAATACAAACAAAAAGGTCATTAAAGCAACCTTTCAGACAATAGGTAATTTGTGTACATAATCTGTTAAGTGAACAGCTATTTGCCTCTATAGTGTAGCTGCTCAGACAAATGTGGAGACAATAATAGTATGGAAAGTGAAGATAAGTGGAACTGTCTCTGACTATTGATCCGTCTGCAGCTTAGCACACAGTCTCAGATATTGAGACCAAGCCATAGAAAAGTTGTTAAATAACCTGCAGCTTTAGTAATTTTGTGTGCATCTGTCTTATTAGAGTGAAAATTAAGCAACTATGTATGGTGTGAGTCAGGTGTGAATCTATGTGTGCAAGAAAGTAATAGTACAGAGTATTTGTATGTGTATTTTGTATAATAAAGGAAGCATTATATTTGCATGTACAGTTACATATGTGTTGGCAAATGAAGCTGTTAAATTTTGTATGTGTTTATATATATATACTTTGTGCAGAACCTGGCTGAAACTGTGTTACTGATTTTCATTGCGACAGCATCAGCAGCACTCTCACATCACATATTTATCATTCCAGTGGTCTTTCAGCCTGCACAAAGCCCTTTGCCGTCTCACTCTTCCCCTGACATTCCTCATTAGGCCACGGTGTTTCTAGCCTCAAAATTATCCACCTGCTGCACGTACTCACACACACCTACACACAGAAAATCAATACAGATCCGAGTATAAAAAGTGACCTTGATACGTTCAAAAGTGAGCTTAAAGTTCCCAAAGGCACAAGTGTGTATGACATGGATATGACAGCTAAAAAAAATGACATATATAACAATTGGCAAAAAGGCTGATATGAGCCATGGTGAATAACACGGACTGTAAACGGAGAGAGTCTTTGGAGAGATGGTCTTTGTTGCCATTGACGATGTCAAAAAATGTCCGGTTGGAGGCTGGTCTTAGCAAAATGCTGGGGAAACATTTTCCTGCCCATGTCCACCATCATGTGCCAGTCCTTTGCCCTGTTCAGAAGCACAGCAGCTGCCTTTGCTGGTATGCTTGGCCTTTCCCCAGCTGGTGTAATGCTTTGAGAGTTCAGCTCTGCAGCAGTTGGAAATGGCACTACAGATGGTCTCTGCACTATTATGGAGCACATGGTGGTGCCACCAGCAGTACCAACTGTCCCCAAGAGCCATTGGGCAACAACTCAAGATGTGATTGAGGGTTCCTCTTCTCTGACAAAGAGGGCAAACCTGAGAAATGCTCATTAGATGGGCTGGGGAGAACATAGTGCCTGGATTAAGAACTTCATGTATGTTGTCCAGGCACCTTGCTGTCTCATCCCCACTGCTCTGCTGGCCCTCTCCTCTTCAACAACCATGCTGACCTCATGCTGGACTAGTTGCTGCTGTGCTGGGCTTTTTCATACCGGGGAGTTGCAAATGTTCCTAGCCCAGCATTTACTCGACTTACTGCTCCTACCAGAACTCCATGGCGCAACTGTGACTCTGCACCTGCTGTTGCCACCTCTGCCCTCAATTTCCTGCTTTTCTTAACTACCATTCTTCCCCCAGAGACTTTAGGGTAACTTGATTTGCGGTACTGCAGCACCTCCCTCACGCATAAGGGACTATGGACTTAAAGGGGAGTCTCATTTTGCAGGTGTTTCCATAGAGGGTGCTGATGCTCAAGCTCCATGGCAGACCTAGACATCTCCTCAGGTAGTGGGTTAGTCTCCTCTCCAGATCTATGATGGTGGAGATTGGGATTTTGTAGAGGAGCAGTGGTCATATGATCTCTGGCAGTATCTGATGCTGGTACATACAAGCCTTGAATTTTTCTGCAAGACCTGTTTTGTCCACCTCCTTCAGCCACCCCTTACAGGTGCTCTTGATTTCCATCATATTTCTTAGGCTGCTGTGCTCATAAATTTACATACCCCTTGCCAGATCTGCAAAATGTTAATAATTTTTTTTTTTTAAATAAGAGGGATCATAAAAATTGCATTTTGTTTTTTATTTAGCACTGCCCAGAAGAAGCTATTTCACATAACAGATGTTTACATATAGTCCACAAGGCACAATAATAACTGAATTTACACAAATGAATCTGTTCAAAAGTTTACATATGCTTGATTCTTATTACTGTGTGTTGTTACCTGATGATCAACGACTGTTTTTATGTTTTGTGATAGTTGTTCATGAGTCCCTTGTTTGTCTTGAGCAGTTTAACTGCCCACTGTTCTTCAGAAAAATCCTCCAGGTCCTGCACATTCTTTGGTTTTCCACCATCTTCTGCATATTTGACCAATTACCAACAGTGGCTATAGGATTTTGAGATCTGTCTTTTCACACTTAGGATAACTGAGGGACTCATACACAACTACTGTATTACAAAAGGTGTAAAAATTCACTGATGCTCAAGAAAGCAACACGATACATTAAGAGCCAGGGGGATGTAAACAGGATGAACAGGATGTGCTTTGTAAATTGTTATTATTTTGTCTTCTGGGAAAAATGTAAATATCTTGTGTAGCTTCTGAAGGGCAGTACTAAATGGGGAAAAAAAGAGCTTTAAACAAAATTATTTACAACTGAATTTCAATGTGTGAAATAGTGAATAGCACAAGAGTGGACCGTTCCTATTGAATTTTTTTGTAACATGGTAACCACCACCACACAATTTGAATGCAACATTTGTTTCATAGGGTGGCAAAATATTCTTAGAAATTATACACTTCTACAGATAGAATATGTAGAGAATAAGCCTAAGCCCAGTTTTTTTCCCCCTTTGGCTCCAGGGAGAACATCCAGGCTTCACTGAATATATTAGCTTAGTGAATTTACTTTTCAATCGTGAGCTCTCTCAGCACACACAGGTTTTCCTCGCTTCTCGATGTGGTTGGAAAGAAGAAGAGGTCTTAAGGAGACTTTACAAAGAGTTGAGAAGGCCATTAGCTTTGCAGCGCAGGACGAAAAGAGTGGGAATCACTTTCATATGCAATCCCCGCCTCTCTCGCTTTCTCTCCCTCATCTCTTTTAGCCTGGCTCTCACTCTCATCTCTGGACTGAAGGCAGTTCTAACCTTGGTAAAGACAGTGAAAAGTAGATGTGTCTTGTCTCAATATTCCCTTCCTTACTTTGTTATTGTCCTTCCTTTTTATTCTTATTCATCAGTCTGCATTTTAAATAGAAGTAGGCACTCTTTTTATTAATAAGTTTGTACCCTGTGTATTTACTCTCAGCATAATGGTCTCCTTTGAGAAATGGAGGCAGGTTTTGTGAGTAGGCAATTCTTAATTAAAGTGTGTTTGTTTGCACCTGTTGAGCGGCCGGAAGGGACGTTTCAGTAAATAAACTTCATTACCCATACAAGCATGAGCTAAACTCTAATCAGCTTCTTATCCATGCTTAACCAAGTGTCCAAGCCTCTCCTGTTGGTTGGTGGAAAGCCAAACCCGAAAGGTAATTTATTTCTCCACTGGAAACCTGCTTAATAACAAGATTCTCACTGATTCTTTCTTTCTCCTGGGTGTATTGGCCAATCTATTTAAAAACAAGCTGTGAGAGGAAGTATCATTCTTTCATACTTGCATCCTTTTACGTCTACTCACACTGCTTTTTTGTTTCTGACCTTCTCCTTTGCTTTTTATTTCCCTTGCATGTATTTTGGTTCACAATATCAGACACTCACTTACAGGTGGGGTCTGACCAGTGGTTTGAAAACTGTAACCAAAGTGATTTCCATGGAAATGATTTTGGGGCAGGATTTATTTTTTTCCCCTAGTGATTTGCCAGCTTTGAGGTGGGAGAAAATGAATTCCAGCGGACAGGGTAGAACAAAGGTGGAAGGAATGATTGCTGAGCAGGAATGCTGGTAGATACCATGTGATTGTATTTTCTTGTCGATAACCCCATGCATCTCCTGTATAATGGCCAATCCATTTAAATAGCCTTATCTGGGCTCCCTCTGTGGAAGCTCACTGTTTCGTCTCAACCGTGCATAAGCGAGAGAGAGATGAAAAAGCAAGAGATGAGAAGGGTCATTGAGCATTACCATATAAATGACCGTATGTCATACAAAGAAATGAGAGATCAACACTGGTATGAGTGTGTGTCTGTACATGAATTCTGAAAGAGAAATGCATCTTCTGACAGCACTTACAAAAATTGCTCTAAAGGTGTGGCAGCTATAAGTGATCTTGATGAGCACTAACTTTAATTAGGAAAAAGTACCAAAAGGGCAATGATACTAGAAGAGATTCCCTTAAAGGTATTTTAATACTACCTAATCTTAAAGGACACTTCTAACTGGATGATTGTTTTCATATGTCTAACGTAATACTATGGTAGCTCTTAAGTGCAAAACACATGAACAAAGCAAAAACACAAGAGCAAAATCAGAAAATGCAACAAGAAAACCAAAAACACAGCAGGAAATTCGGAAACACGACAGCAAATTCAGAAACCCAAAGCCAAATTCAGAAACATGTGCACAAAGCCAACATGGCGGCAAAAACAAAATCATGCCAGCAAAACCATGAACATGACTACCTATAATCATAGCAATGGGATGATTGTAAAGCCTATGCTTCAAATGTGGCAAATGAGGGCAGTGGTAGCTCAGTGGTTAAGACATTGGTTTACTGATCGGAAGTTCGTGAGTTCAAATCCCAGCACCACCACTGTTGGGCACTTGAGTAAGGCCCTTAATTCTTGATTGCCCAGGTGTGTAAATGAAATTAAAAAAAACAGTAAGTTGCTCTGGATATGGGTGTCTGCCAGATGCCGTTAATGTAAATGTATATTAATATTGCATGCAGCTGTAACATCTGATTTCTCTCAGTGGTACCATTCAGATAAATATCAGTCACTCTTTCAGCAGGCATCTTGACAGGTATGATGACTTGGGAGAACTTGTTGGAAACATGAATCACACAGTGGTGTCCCTTTGGTTTTCGACTATGCTGCCAAGTCCTCCCCATTCATCTGGCTGTGAGGGCTGTATAAGTGCCTGAGCTGTACAGCTCAGCTGGCTAACCATTCTAACTGCATGCTGAGTGGTTACCAGTAACTTAGATACTTCTGAAGATCACTAATATCACTTAATATCTGGAAGCGTTTTTCTGAGGTTATGTTCAGATTACAAGCTTCTTTGTACAGTTAAGATTTTTTGCTCAGATCGGATATACAGTACTGTGCAAAAGTTTTAGGCACATGCAAAGAAATGCTGTAGAGTAAAGATGCCTTAAAATAATTCAATTAAATTTTTCTACATTTAAAAAAAATACCATAAAGAGCAGTAAACAGTAATAAATGAAACAAAGTCTATATTTGGTGTGACAAAAAAAATAAAAATTAAAATAGTAGTCTCCGGTACAATTTGTGCAGTTTTATAAGGAATTTAGCTGGTAAGTTTTATTGAGCATCCTGCAGAACCAGCCACAGTTCATCTGGAGCCTTTGACTTTCACACTTGCTTCTTATTTTTGCAGCAAAACCCTTTAATGAGAACACACCTGTCCCCTGAAATGCAAATTGGACAATGGTTTCACTATACTCTCAGAAGGTTCCTTCCACTTGTGCTTTAATCGATTCCACAAATATCAAGTAAATCACCAATTTCCCCATTCTTTCACTAAATAGTTACTGATATTGCTGTCCCACATTGTTGTTGAGTATTCAGATCTGTGTTATGTTACATCAGAAATTCAGGTTGGACACTTAAATTGAGCATAGCCTAATTCAAGGATCTTTGTCAACCTGGCTATTGGTCCTCACTTCTAACATGGAGGAAGATTGGACAAATATGTTGCACTCAACAGGAAATTAGCAGAAGAGCCATAGTTAGCTGAGGAAGCTTCCAAGTTGGAACATTTCTAAAAGAGGTTCAGTTCTAGACTTAACAATTAAAAAATGGCATATAATGGTGAAAATTGGTAGATTTAATCATAAATAATGAAGCTAAGGTAGAACTATTGTGAGATACCTAGATACCACAGACAAATTGAAAATCTCAGTCTGAGTAATGAATTGCCTTTGTGCTTTAGTTTATTAAATAACTGAAATAGGTAGCTAGTCCTATGTTAATATCCCTGATAATAGTCTATTGATTTGGTAGTAGGGGTGTTAGTTCAGGCTATGGGCCATCCATTCATCTATCTGTCAGCAGAGTGCGGGACAGACAGATAGGAACAAAGCGAAAGGAGAAGGAGGAAGGACAGCGTGAACAGAGTACAGAGTTAGCAGGGTTAGCTGAGTTTGAGGGCTCTAGACACCGCTTGTCTGTTTTTCCGATGCTCCAGGATCCACCTGCTGAAGGGATTTCCTTGAAAGCCTTCAGAAAGTGAGAAGGAGAGTTTATTTATGCACTGAGGATTTTGATTAATTCCTCCCTAAGACCTTCAGGCTTATTGAAATGAACATGCTAAATCGGCTTTCAACTGAAGGAGGCTCCGGGCACAGAGAGAATAGAAAGAAACCCAGAGTTCTGATGAGAAGCAAGCACTGAGCTGATAAATAAGTAATCAAGGTGTTTCATAATAGCAGAGACGTTTAACCCTGCTCTCTCTCTCGGCTCTCCTGAGGCTGACACTCGAGCACTGCTGATGGCTCTTTAAGTCTTTCAGAAAAACCTGCACTTATTCTGTAGTTTTCTTTGGTGTGTTTTTCTTTGTATGTGAAGGTGTGTATGACTATGTTTATGTATCATGCATATACCTCTACATCTTTCTCAAAAGAAGAAACCCAAGCTCCTTGTAAAGCATCTCATGCTATGAATGTGAATATGATGTTTGTTTTTTTATTGTGATAAATATTAAATAGCATCAATGTTATCAACTAAATGAAGGCAAATCGTTAAACATTCATCCTCAAGGGTCTCTCAAGACGTCTTTCGATAATTAGAGATTCATAGCTTATTAATGGTATGCTACTTCCCTGATAGGATAATAAAGCTTCCACCAGAGGGACAAACCAAACAACCCTTGATAGTTCCTAGATTTAACCTTCCTAAGAGTAATCCTCAAACTCTGATCAAGGGAGAAGGTAGAACAGTGGGAATATGGAACAGTATTTGAAGCAAATTTGAAGCAACCTTAAGTAAAATCCAACAGCAGAGGTATTCGCTATCAGAAAAGTTTCCAAAGGTTTAAGATAAAAAAAATATAACTATTCACTGAACCCTTAAAGCAGTAGTTATCAAACTTTCTGCTGCCAGGAACACCAAAAACTGTAAAATTAATTCCACAGACCACCTCAGACTACAGATTATACAGATTTATTTTCAATAATAGCACAATCCACCTATTTAAATATTAGGGTCATTATTTAAAAGAGCAAAAATAATATAACTATTATTTGGAGTCATATAGCTTTTCATTCATGAACTTTCCACTGACAGAACACAATAGATGCTGAAGTTGATATTTATACTGTAGGTGTCACGTCCAGTTCCACCTCCATTGCTCCACCATTCATCCAATCCAATCTGCCATACATATCTGTCCAGACATTACACCGTTCCCATTCACCTGCCTAATAATTTCACCTGTCTCTAGTTTCCTGCTTATCTCCTTTCTGTATATATGAGACTGCATTTTTTGTTGTTCTTTGTGAGATATTATGACTTTTTTGGTTTGCAAGTGATCTCCAAGTGATCTTTTCTGTGGTTTCTTGGTTTCTACCTTCTTTGTGTTTTTTTTTCTCCATTTGCCTCTTTGTTATGCCACCAAGCCTGTTTTTGACTTTGATCTTTAAATTTCAAAGGAATTCACTTGGAACTACCTACATCCTCTCTCACTCCATTTAGGGCAAAAAATACAAAATAGGCCTACTTACTTAAGTTACAGAGGTTAGAATTCATTTCAAGTGACCAGTCAAACAGGCTGACAATTTTGTGTATATTTAAATAGGTGAAAATGGTGATTTTCACCATTGTAGCAAAACACAGATCCCTGAGGGTCCTAGACTCCACTCTGATAATCCTTGAACCCTTTTTTTTTTTTTTTACAAATAAAATTCACTTTTACCAGTCAAGGCTCAAATGTTACATCGGAGTCTGAGGTCATGTATTAACCATCCCCAGTTAAGCCTGACTATAACAAACTAACAAATTGTACTATTGTCATTCTTGTGACCCTTTAATGGTGCTGCATCACTACAATCTGATTAACTTTGCCTGCAGGCATCTCTGGGTATGATCATACTGATGAGCATATGAGTAATAATATTCCATCACTTCCCAGTCTGTGTACTCGCTGTGCGTGTGTCTGTGTGTGTGTTCATACCTGGAGCTTGACCAGTGCACTGACTGCCTCTGACGCCCCATTGCTTCATGGTGAATACTCATTTTCACACACTAATGAATGACTCATCCAATACACGGCTGTCAAATAAAACCCAAAATAATAGATTTACATCTTCACAAATGGGAAAAACACAGTGCGCTCGTCCTTCAATTGGTTATGCAGTTCACCGGGGCACCAATTAGTCTTGATGGAAAGCATTTTCTGTGGAGCGGAAAAGGCTGGCTGTGCTGTTTCGCCTGATACGTGATTGATTGGAATATTCCCCCTCTGGTTTGGGGTTAGCTGGGAGTCATTAGAAAGAGTTCCTCACTGAGTGCACAGCATATCTGTTTATGATTCAACAGTTTGCCCTGCTGTGTATTCAGTAAGAGAGAATGGGGGGGAAAACTACACCGAGAAATTGAGTTCTGATCTGGATCTAAGCAAACGGAGTTTGTCAGACTATCCAAATCTAAACAGTGTTCACTGAAAGTATATTTGCTATGGAATTGAGACACCAGTGATAAGCTGCAATCCAAAAATATCAGATTTAGCCAAGAGAGAATTGAGAAAACTACCTCAACTAGTCCCTGTTGTTTGTACACGATTCACTCCAGCCCTGTTTACTCTTGATTAGCAGTTTAATGAATGTTATTAAATCCAGTTCCATGTTCTAATTACAAAATTCCAGGCTCATACATCATTTTAATTGATATCCACCTCGTGCCACATTTGCTGCCAATATTTAATGAGAACAATCTCACCTGATGCCGTGGATAAGTGATAGTGGTCCTGTTTCATTGTCTGTGGACGTGGTTCAATTCACTCGGCTCCTCTGAGCTCATTAGTGCACACTTTCACTGGGAACTGTTCTTATAGAGGGATTGTTATAAGACACATCTAACACATCTGATAACACATACCCCGTAATAAGTGAGGTGAAGTCATCTGTTATCTATTTGTACCCATTTTGGATAACCAAACTATGCACTGTTACAAGAACCTTATGTGTTCTTTAGTAGAGTTGATAAGAGTTGGCTATAATTTACTTTAATCTCTATAACAATTATACTTTAATTTCCACAGTATAATGAATAATTAGTATCATATAATCATTCCCATGTTTCAAGTCTTTAATGCTGTTCTAGGTTCATGCTGTGTTTCTTCCCAATACTAAACATGGTAAACAGAAGAAAAAAAAACTGGCAACAACAACAACAACAACAACAACAACAAAAACACTAAACATACAATTCTGTCTTCTGTCCTATTGTGGAATTTGTGTTTTCACTGGATGATATGTGCTTAGTCTATCTAGTTTTAGTTTCTCCTCTGAAGATATTTTGGGGAAATAAGAGGATAAAGTAAATAATCCACCTGGTTCCTCTATCACGTTAATCAGACCCTAGATTGTATGTCATGTGCACCTCCTTAATCACACTGATGATGCTCTCAATCATCACTGATGACAGCATGGCCTGAAAAATATCAGGTCAAATCGAGATCAAACCTAGGGAGCATTTCACTCTGTAATCACCTGACACGACTGTCAATGATAGGCCACATGAATCTGCAGCCTGGGCTAGAAAGAAATAAGTCTCTTCCTCAAACTTTCATACCATTCTGTGTGGTATTTACAGTGTGGAGTCATTTGTGATGGCGTTGCACTTGGCTCCTCAAAGATCCAAAATAATCTGCTTCAACAGCAAATAATGTGATGTGGATACCAAAAACAAAACCTTATATTGATGTCTTTTTAATGTCTATTTTTTTTAACAGTAAAAGTACTGCAATTATTTTATATACATTTTCAGAAATTGAAATTTCTGAACAACAAATTAAATAACTGTAGATTCATAGCACAATAGTGATTTCAGTTAACTGCATTAACATGTACTTGTCATGTACATGGTCAATTCATTAGCCCTACAATTTATACATTCTGTATCTTTGCTATTTTTTTTTTCATGAAATTATTGAACCAGATATAAATTTAGTAATTTCCAAAATTTCTGAGCTACTGTATATATTTGACAACCATCATATGGGTTTCCTCCAGATGCTCTAGTTTTTTCCCACTGTCTAAAAACATGCAGGTCGGCTGATTGTCTATGCTAAATTGCCCCAGGTGTGAATGATTTTGTGAAAAATGTATAGCACATATAGGATAGGACTGACGTTCCATCCAGGGTGAATTCTCCCACCTTGCTCCCAGTGGGCTCCAGATGCATCATGACCCTGACCAGGATAAAATTCCAGAAAAATTCCAGAAATATATTCTATATGAGAATCATTCATATATTAATACACAGATAAATACACACAAACTGTACTTGTATATATGTTTTATACTTATACCCCTAGACCTGACCAAACAATGTTCTGCACAATTCACTTGTTCCATTTCAAAGCACTTGATTGACCATTTGGTGTAATGTGTGACTGAACCTGTGAAGAAAAACAAGGGAGCATTCTTTTCCATTTATGATCAATAAAAGGGCAAGAAATCCCATCTCACATTCACTGCAGCTATGGCAGTAAAGTACAAGGTAGAAATCCTCAACAGTGCAGAAATCATCAATAATTTTACAATGGGTCACGCTCATTTTTTCTCAGAGTTTACAGCAGTTGTTTACAATCCGTCATGACATTTGGAAGATTTTACTTTAGCCTATGTGACACATGCTGACAAAGTACTGGTCATGCAAAGGTACACATTGCAAATGAACCTGTTTATGAATTCATTTGTATTGTTTTTTTTCCACTTGCATATAACTAGCCAGGAATGCATGTATGTAGAGCCCAAGACTGCCAGCTATATAAATGGAGATGCAGAGGAAAAAGGTAAAGATAGAGAGATAGGTGGAGGATTAGAGAATGCGAGACAGAAGGTGAATGATGTCTGCAAGGTAAAAGCTGCTGCAATTCTTTCCTCCACTCCCCAATTTCCATCTTCCCTCTACACTAAATTGGCTCATTAGCCTGTTTAAATGTTTGAACATTCCTGAGATGACAGGGAGAGAAAGAGACAACTTTCATTACACAGAGTAAAGGGGCAGCAAACCCTCTTGTGGCACTGGCTTCGTTAACCTATATTTGCTTAACGAGCCACTGCTGTTTTCAGTCTGGCAAATAGCGAGCCTTCCCTGACCCGTCAGATCCTCGCCCAGCCTGGTCGAACCTGCCCTTGGTTAATATGCGTGAGACAGAACATCCTTCTGCCACTCATTGTCTCAGCAGGGGCATCAGTATCCTCACCGTCCCCCTCCACTCTGTGGCTTTGCAGCACTGACAGGTGGGCTCAGCATCGCTCCAGGCTCGCCACAGGCAGTCTTTCCACAGTGACTGTGCAAGAAAATGAATTTCACACAGGCCCACAGACAAAGTCTTTAAAAACGGTACAGCGTAAGGATAGAACCCAAAGACAAATGTGACAAGGTTTTTAGGTGACGCATTGACATGCATGAAGTGCTGAAGCATTTCTCTGGGTATTGCTCTATAGAAGGATCAGTGTTGTGTTGTTTTATTTTTGGTGGGGTCAGTGTTTTTTAAGCCAGAACTCTTTTTTTTTTTTTAAAGTAATATTTGGTACAGCTCTCCTCGCATTATAGCCGATGTCAATAAAATATCTGTTCATAGTAAAAAGCCCCACGCTCTATAACTTAAAAAAATATGTGGTCCATTTTCAATCACTCTCAATCATTTTTCTCTTAGACTAGCATTCAGGGGTTCTAGCCTAGGCAACATACTGTGTGCATAATACTGTTTTAGGAACATACTGTTTTAGGAACACTGAAGGAAGGTGCTGTATTTCTTTGGACTTCAGTTTCAAAACTGCTTTACTTCTACCAACTATGCCATTAACTGGCGCAGACTACAGTAAACCGATACAGTCGCAGTTAGAGTGGTGTTAAATGCAAGGGTTCAGAGATGCCTTCCAGTCTAGACTGAATAATTAACCAATGTGTTCAATAAAGGCAAGAAAAAGTATAACTCTTTGTGTTATTAGTTTAGACATAAGGTGTCCCTTGTTATGACTTGGATGAACACCATATTTAAAACTAGTAAAAGTTAAAGCCAGTGTGTAGGATTTTTTTGGTAAGGAGACAATTTTTTGTCAAGGGACAAAAATCTTCTCATAGAAGTTCACAGTCAGTGCTGTGTTTCTGGTGTCAGAATTGGTGGGAAATCTGTACGAATACATCATATGCAAGCTTGTACATGTCATGTCATCATGCCCCAGCTTTAGGCATGAAAGAAGCCTGACTACATGGTGACTGGCAGGAAATCAGGGAAGAAAAAGAATATGACAGTGATTGTGAAAACAAGTAAACAAAGTTGTGAGAGATTTATTTATTTGTGTATTTATTTTTAAATCTGATATTACACTATAAGAGGAAAAAAGATGCAGGACTGATGAAGTTTTAACATTTTTCTTGCTGGAGTTTTCTCTAATTTGATGGGAAGCTAGTGAATAATAATTGAGAGGCAGATGATTTATCCTTACTACCCAGCTGAGATGAGGTTTTTCTATAGAACTTATTATAGCTGGTATAGGATAGCAGGAGGTGTTTTTTCCTCTGTATTTTTATATTTCAAACTTCATTATATAATTATGATTACAGTGACTTGTCTGGGGTGTCTACTTGCCCTCTGTGTGCAACCTGTATTTTGTGCTGTGTTTTGGCTAGTGTGCTAACACTATCTGGTTCATTCATTAATTCATTGATGAAGTTATCATAACTGAATTTAAGATAAATAAATTAATTAATTTAAATTGATGTTCCCAATGAATTTAAATTCATTAATGCGTTTAACAAGCTGGAGAACCAAATATACAGATTAGATAAATAAGATACATTGAGTACACAGATTGGGACAGATTGGGTAATAAAAATACACACGAAGTGACCAGAGGTGATAGCCTTGTTCTCTATACCGTACTTTAGCTAGCTATCCTAATAGTCTATTGGCCTTGATGGGAGCCAACACAGCAGCACAGTGTGACATTATAGCAGAGCAGCAGAAAGTCTTTGCTCTTTTTCCTGGTACTCATATCCATGACAGTCACACTGATGTGCACAATAAAGTTATTTATTCTTATAATGCTTCTGTTATACAGAGGAAGCAGCAGCATTTAATTATATCCTCTGAGTCACAAACATTTGGGTCACACCTCAAACAGCATACTATGTTACCAAATAGTTTGTCATGAAACCACTTAATGCATAGTGTGCAGTTTGAAACACAGCCCTGAATTCTCTCTGAATTACACTCAAACCCATGGGATCAATCCATCCCATGGAAAACAACACCGCATAACCCATATTTGTTCTTATGCAAGTAGCTTGCAATTGCATTTTTCTACCAGACAGACCCCAAATTAAAAAAAAAAAAGTACATTCTGATGAGTACTTAATACAGAAATCCAAATAGTTCTAAATTGTTCACAAAGATTTTCCTAAATCAGCAGCCACTTGAAGACCCATAGTGAACATGAACTATTCCATTGTGTCTGAGCACATTGTATGAACTGATTGAAACATCACTGGCAGAGGCTTGAGACTGATCTCCCAAAAGGCCATTGTAATAAAGGTTTAGTCCAACACTGTCGTCACTCCTCCACAAGAGCCACCGGGACAGGCTGTCCACCTATAGACTGACATTTACTTTGTGTAGTATGCTGTCTAGTATGCCTTACAGCCCTTCCTCACACACCACACACACACACACACACACACACACACACACACACACACACACACACACAGTTTTCTCTATTTCCTCTTCGTATGTTGTTTTGTTGTTTCCTATCTCTGTCCCTCTCATTCCTCCCCTCTCCTCCCTTCCTTGACCTCACTTGAAAAGTCCTTGAAAAGTTGCCTGCCTGTAGCTCCCTAATGCCATTAGAGTAGTATTCCACTATCGTAGCACCTCAACCTGCTTTTCCTTTGAGGTCGATTCTTCAAGGCTGTGTGCATGTAATGGTTTCAAAATGTGGTAAAGAAGGAAATTTATTGAACACTTATAACACTTAAAGATTCTAAGCTAACCAGGTTTCATAAATGCTTCCTGAGCTAATCAGGCTTTTAAGTAAAGCTTCTGTCTTGCACTCTAAAGTGTTCATCCATTTGTCCCATTGAGGAACTCCAGAGGACCCTTCAAAAAAGTTCCATGTAGAACTGTTTTAGAGATCTAGAATGGTTAACCTTCCAAAATCCCCCTGAAGAACTGCTTTGAATGGAGCTTTTGGAGATCGTGAAGATGAATCTGTCAAAAGACTCATCTTGACTTTAATATTATTGTTCATTTGGTCAGTTCTTTGGAATAACAAGCATCATTCCCTGGAATGAACTGTAGAACAGACAGGTATTGCTGTGCTCTGTCAAAACCTGTCCTAAAACCAATCAAGAATCTCTTGTTCTGGCTGCTGACCAAAGCAATCAGTTCAGTGTGGCTGTTTTGTCCAACCTGGGATTCAGCTTCCTCAGCACTGATGAGCATCACACTGCAATTCTAAGTGTCAATGTGTATTGCTCTTTGAAATGCTGGATTCCTTTCCATAGTCAATATTTGAGGCCAATTATGTACTTGAGCGATATAGTTGAGGCTGAGGAACTGTCAGAGCCAGAATTCACACACCATGCTGACAGTGTTGCCATTTGTACATCTAGGGTTTTTTTCCAGTGTTTTCCAGTGTTTCTGGATGGATAGTAGTTGAATTCAGATTGAATTTTTAGAAAAATCCAGTTTAAGCCACGCCCACTTTGGGTTAAAATCCAGGTACAGATATAGGTGCACTTTAAACAATTGTTCCTACAAAGATCAGTATGCAAAATGATGCCATAAAAATGCAGATGTGACTTTTAATCAAAAATGTGTGGTAAATTACAATGCCACTGAAAGCAAGCAGAAACTTAATTGACAAATGTAAAAGCAGTTTGATTAAATTATAGTTGTAAGAGCAGGTACATTAAAATATTGCATTAAAAAAAAAAAAAAAACATTACTTTTTCATTACCATATGTGCTCCAGGATTCTCTTTACACTTTAAAATCACTATAGGAATCCTGGATTTCGCTTGATAGTTATTAAATCCCCGGTGGACGAGATGGTTTAGGGCTGATGAAAAGCAAAGAAGCTTGGCATATTCACCTGTGTGCCTCACATGTTGTCAGACCTCACCAGGTGAAGCTGGTGTCTGCAGCTCCTGTGTGTGTGTCAAACAGGAACAAGTCATTTGGACTGCTGAATGGATTGGGGGATGAAGAGCCAAGACTGAGGGACAGTCTGCACCTAACCTAGCAGCAGCTGATTACTGTGGGAAGAGACAGATGCCTCGCTATGTGGAGGAGATCTCAGGGCAGCATGGACTTCAGAGAGCATTTGTTTGTGCACAGATGGCATGTTAAATAAATTGCATTATTTCAACTTTTTTGCACATACTGTTTTCTCTGGAAGTTGTGATAAATATTTATAATATAGTAAAAAGTAAAAAAAGAAAAAAAAAGAAAAAAAAAGTGTGTGCTGGGGCGCTATATTAAGAATGCATATAAACACCACTTAATGACATATAAATGCATGTAGGCTAATAGATACAACTGCATCAGATCAATTAAAAAAGAATTTTTAAAAAAAAGGACTCAGAATGGGTTTTGAAATGCATCTATCTTGTGCATTTTTCTTCATTCTCAAGTGGCTCTCATATGATTGATGATGTGATCAATCAGAATACGGCAAGTGATAAATCAGAACGCGACCAGGAGTTTGTAAATAATCAATGCAGTCTAAAAGTAATAATAATTTTAAAAAAAGAAATTCGAACGAATCGATACACTTATGGATTCATCATGCGCCCTCCCCCCTGATTTGAGCAGCATGAGCTGAGATTATGTCGCTGGATGGCGCAGCTTTTGGTGCCGGTGGCTGCAGCAGCGCGGCGCACGAGAGAAGGAGCGCTCAGCTTTCGGACTGCTCTCTGCCCCTTCTCTGCATTATTACCCATCACTACAACTACTCAGGGTTTCTATTATTTGAAGAGGAGAATTAGGGTTCTTTATGAAACATCCCTGACAAAACGTTAAATACCTTCCCCCCTCCCGTTTATTTAAAAACGCGCTTTGCGCATTTGCGGCTCCTCCGCGCCTTTTAGTGCGCACCGGCACGCGGGACAGATACGGAGAGACAGCACCGGTATGGAGGAAGACTCTTATTCCTGAAAGGAGACGAGGTGAGCGGCTGGACACTGAAAAAACATTAAGGTGAGTCCCATTAACTGAATTATTTTAACTCACGCAATGGCATTTTGGACAGCTTTGGAATGGTGAGAAAAGTTTGAAAACTGACCAGTAAGGACTCTTAGAAAATGTAGAGTTAAATATTCAACTACTCAGGTGCCGTGATGATGCTTCACTGAGTCATTTGAAATGTATCACCCATGACTGGACTAGAGCAGAGATCCCAACCTCCCAGTCCTCATCAGTGATTTAGTTTAAAGCCTAATATGTTACATCTGATCTAATTCCTTATCTCTGATTCTGTTCAGAAAAGCTTGATCAGTGTGTTAAACTGGGGTTAGTTTTTAAGAGGAGAGTCTGTGAGAAAGTAGGCTAGAGTGATATAGCCCAGGTAGATATAGCCCAGTGCCTAATGCTGCGCTTATTTGATTGCTCAGGCAATTTAACTTGTAGTTTCGTTTTAGTCAAATTCGAAACAGCATGTTTTGTCAATGGAAATAAACTTTATTCTGACATAAAATGTTATCATAATGAAACCTCTCTCTCTCTCTCTCTCTCTCTCTCTCTCTCTCTCTCTCTCTCTCTCTCTCTCTCTCTCTCTCCCTGCGCTGAGGTTATATCCAATAAGACATGATCAGCACTTTTTTTTCTTCTAAAATTCATTGTTTGACCAAATTGATCTGCTATTGATTTTTGCTGAAGTGTGCTTGAGTAGTGCTTGTCTGTACTTCCGGGACCCTCTGTGAAAAGCACTTAGAGTTGATCTGTCTCAAGGGGGTAGCTTCTCCATTCCTTGAATGTAAATGTAATTTGACAGTTCGGGCCTGATCACTCTGCTAATGTAACTGCATTCCTGAACTTCTTTTTGAACCATTACAACTCTGTATGTCATCATCCCAGGCTGATTTCCATGAGACCCCCTCATGCTGATCATTTTAAAACTATATATTGGAGAATAGGGCTCACAGGGTCAGCTCACCACAAGCTTAGCATTGCTTTAGTCGCAGTTTAACATTGTTTACCACATGGAATTGCCTAAACAAAAATCAAGCTCCACTGGCTAGGTTATAATTTGGCATTTGGCGTCACAACATATTTGCATTTTAATTTTTTTTTAAAAATTGGACTGTTTTCTGCCCAGTGGGTAAATTTATAATCACACTGGTCTGGGCAAGTCCAAGTCTATATACAAGCCCAATGGCCTTGGGCTTGTATATAGACTATGGTATAATTTGTGCTGCCTTTGTGGAGTATTCTTTATTATATGCAAAACTGCAATTTGAGGCCTGTCTATAGCTAACTAGAAGCCATGATTGGGTGGGAAACAATTTACCCAATCTGGCAAACTGCAGATTTGTCATTTAGCCATTTTAAATTTGAGTGCAACCATTTAAAAAAAAATAACCTTCCAATGTGAATCTTAATAGGCTCAAATTTTCAGTTGTTTTGTAGAAATTATATTTGTATCACTATGACCTAAAAAAGACCTGAGAGTAATAAGGTGAATTTAGTGCAAATATGACTTTAAAAAGTGACCTTAGTTTCTGTCAGACTTCCTTTATCTCTACTGGGCACACACTTTTGCATAAACCTCCAAGCTGGACAGTGTTCCAGAATATAAAGGCCTATTTTCTTATATATTGTTTATATTGTGATAGAATTTGATTAGGAAAAAGGAATAATGCTTCTGTGAGCACTAATAACAGTGCCATTAATACCATTCATTTATTACAAGACATTAATTTGGAAGCAAAATTAAACAGATTATCACACTATTAGGATGTGTTAAATCTGTCACATAATTCTATATTATACAGATTACACAAATGGTAATCATTTATGTTCCCCTTTCCACCTTCACAGTTGGATATTGAGCAGCACTTCCTACATCCTCTTTTTTATCACACCACAAAACCTCTTAGTGGCCTGATTTATCTAGTGACAAGTGAAATTGCTTTTCAGAGTAAACACGGCTATAGCGCTCACCCTTAAAGCTATATGAGTTATTTCCCAGTATGTCATTTACTTTGTTTCCATGCAGTTTTTTGATAAATGGAAAAACATCTATTGAATGCATACACTCACTAGTCACTTTATTAGGAACACCTGTACACCTGCTCATTCATGTAATTTATCCAAGTGACCAGGTGATGTTTTTCCAATCTTCAATTGTCCAGATTTGGCATGCCTGTGCCCATTGTAGTCTCAGATTTCTGCTCCTGGCTGAAAAAAAGTTGAACCCAATTTGGTCTTCTGCTGTTGTAGCCCATCCGCTTCATGGTTTGAGGTGCTGTGCATTCTGAGATGCTTTTCTGCTCACCATGGTTGTAAAGAGTGGTTATTTGAGTTAGGACCAGTTTGGCCATTCTCCCCTAACCTCGCTCATTAATAACATGGCATTTCTGCACATAGAGCTGCAGCTAACTGAATTTTTTTTTTTTTGCACCGTTCCATATAAACTCTGGAGACTGTTGTGTGCAAACTTCCTGGGAGATTCTGAACATCCCAGGAAATTCAGCCCAGCAGTTTCTGAAATACCAAACTAGCCTCTGTGGCACCAACAACCACTGTCCCAACATACAAATAGCTGAAATCCAATTTTTTCCTCATTGTGATGTCTGATGTGAACTTTAACTAAAGCCAGGGCCACTGCAACAGTCATCTGAACACGTGGATACACTTGAAACAATCTTCCTCCATGTGAATAAAGAATTGCATTGAATTTCAATAATATGCGAGTATGCATTATTGATGGCGCTATAATACAATTTGTTGTTGCTTGTAGAGGCGAGGTGGTTCCCTGTAATGACTGTAGGAGAAGCCTTTGACAGGGCATGAAAGTGTTGCCTCAGACCGGTCATTTAATTACAGTATTGACTGACACGGGCTATGGTGGTGTCACCTCCCTCATGCATATTTCACTACACATGTACATCTGTGTTGCTTCTGATTATCTGTCTTAAATATGGCCTGCTATGCAAAGCATTTAATGCAAACACTTGAAAGAATATATTAATAGAAAGGGTAAAATAGAAGGAAGGAAGTAACTAATTGCTAAGAGTGTCTGAAAATAATAGTTCAATTCTTCCAATGATATGTGTTGCTTTCACTTGAAATGCTGCCCGATATGTGTCGCATTTTCAGTTTGAGCAAGACAGAGCTGGCATTACTGACTGGCCAATTAGATCAGAGCTCAAAGAGAGTGGTGAAAAGGGTAAAGAAAGATATTCATAGACTATTAATTTTTTTTATTATTATTTTCGTTTATTGAAACCATATCAGTGAAAGCAACACAGTGTGTGGAAAAATATGTTGTGTGTTTGAGTTAGCGAGTATATATGTGTGTTTTTGCTCCCTTGATTCCTCTGCTATATTTTAAGCAGCTGTGAGATATTTCCCAAGAGAGACTCATCTGTTTCAGACTCTCTGTGCCCGTCTGTGAGATTTGCTTCATGGTGTTTCTCTTTCTTTATTGAATTTTGCACATTCTCACCAGCAAAATGCTCCCATATGATGAAAGCACTACCTGTATTCCAACTAACTGGAGTAGCCAGCTTTGGTGCTGAGGTAAATATGATATAAATGTATGAAGGTTGTATATTTTATGGAAAAAAGTCTTTCTTTTCAGTCAAATTCAGTTTGAAAGATAAAGAGCTGTCAGAATCAGGGTAGAAATGCACAACATGTTTTGGACAGATTGCTGGTTTTAACACAAATACTGAAACACTGGAACAGGCTCCATTTTACTCATCTATTGTTACAAGATGACATTCTGTCTGTCTTTGTGCTTGCAGGCAGGTAGGACTAAAATGGATGGTGCTTGATCTCTGGAATTGTTCGTAATCAACATTGTGGTTTCCCAGTCAATATCACGCCTCTTCCAGGTGTTTGTCTCTTATCATTTATCACTGGGTTTGTACACATGTTCCAAGCGATGAATGTTCTGTGTAATGACCTGCATCCAGTAGATGGACTCTGGTCACTTTTATGGCCGAAAGGAATAAGTTGTAATTCATGGCCCCAAAAATCCCAGTCCGCCTTTAGGCAATCGATGCTAGCAGACATCCATCGTGGAGATCCCACCTTATCACTGTCATAGCCATTCTTGTAATGTCAGCCACTTGGTGAGTCGTTTTGCCCTTAATGTCTTGTAATGACAGCTGCACCTTTTATTCCCCCCCCTGTTGATTGAGTGTCTTTTTATTGAATTTCCATTGAAGTGATCGTTTCTTCACACACCGACCCACCGTATTTAATTTCACACCAGAGAGACACTTTCTGCATTGGTGGTCACGGTGCCAGTGACGGATAGAACTTCACTTGGGCTGAGTTCAGACAGAGATAATTGCACCACAACCCAAATATGCAGATTACAGAGGACACCCTACCCAGCATGTTACATTTATTAAATTCATTTATTCATTTTCAGCAACCACTTTATCTTGATCAGGGTTGCAGTGGATCCGGAGTCTACCCCAGTAACATTGTCTGAGGTGGGAATACACCCTGGATGTGACGCCAGTCCTTCACTGGGCACCATGCACACACTTAGGGGCAATTTAGCATAGCCAATTCACCAAGCAGCATGTTTTTGGGATGAGGGAGGAAACTGGATAACCTAAAGGAAAGCCATATGGATATGAAACTCCTCACAGGCAGTAAGCCAAGCTCAGGATCGAACCTGGGAACCTGGATCTGTGAGGCAGCAACTCTACCTGCTGTGCCACCATCTTTGGTTTAGACATCATGTTATTGATAAGTTCATGAAGTCTTAGATCATTTTCTGATTTTTTATTCCTGATTTGAAGCTGCTATGATAAATTGTTGTATGTAACATTCATTGTCACACTGGCCAGTATGCGGTTATACTGCACATATCTACACAAGGATTGAGTCCCCAATAGTGAATGCTGATGTTACATGGCATTGTACCCATTTGGCCACAATAGAGTTGGAGGTCAAAGATCATCAGTGTGCACTCTGAACCAGACATCATTAGTTAGCCTAGCAAGCAGAGGCCCATTCTGCCTCAGCTCTCGACCTGTATGTGGTTGTCCATCATGCTTTCCAGCAGGCTCCTGTGCTTCCTCCATCTCTCTGATAGTTCTCATAACTGCTGTCATGCTCTATCAGTTCCTCTAATATCGCTGGAGCGTCTGTGGGCCATGGCACCATCTATCTCCCCGACTGTCACAGGCGGTTAAATGCTATTATTCACTGGTGGAAGTTGCTCTACTGTCTGTAAGACTAAACAGAATGTCTTTCACAGGGTTATGGTCTTACCAAGTAAGCTGATTTTTTCTTTTTTTTTGCTGTTGTTTTGTTTACCGATCCATCAAAGTTCCTCATATAAATAGATGAAAGTCTAATCATCAACATTCAGATACTTTTTATACTGTATATAAAATTAGGGAGCATGGATTATTGTGGATGGTAGGCTATTGCAAATAGAGACCCTGGATTCACTGCAGGACTCAATATATGGTAGTCAAATGGGAATGTGTTCATTCATTCATCAGTAACCACATCTCAGGAACACACTCTGGATTGGACACCAGTCCATCATTCATCATAAGGCACAACACACACTCTCTCCTACACACTAGCAGCAATTAAAAGTAGACAATACAAGTGCAATGTTTTTTTGGAGGTGTGAGGAAACTGGAGCACCCAGAGAACCCAAGAACCCATGTGGACATAGGAAGAACATCCAAAACTCTGTACTAGTGGTGTAAATATTTATATATATATTGTTTGTACCGTGCTCTATTTCTGAAAATATCAGCTTAAACAAACTAGTATTCTAATTTAAACCACCATGACAATGTGCTCACTTTGTCCTGCAAGCTTCATATGTGACTGCTTGCTGGCACCCAAAGCTTCATGTTTGATAGCTCACCTTTATGAAAGTAAAAACTGATTTCATGTTGAGTTCAAGGGTAGAGGGAAATATGGCCCTCTCTCCACCAGTGACCAATCCATTCTTTTCTCCATTTCTGTTTCTACCCTGCTTTCCTTTGCTTGCACGGATGGATGACCTCTCTTGTTTGTCCTTCCACAAGCCCAGTGGTCTCTCCCATTATTATCCTGCATGCTGGTCAAAGCTTATCGCGCTCATGTCTGGGGGGGTCAGTGGGTGAAGCACAGGGTCAGGCCATGTGCCTGCATGTGGTAAACATGGGGCTCCTGGGGGACCACAGACTTGATTTAGGATGCAGCACAGCACTCATGCCCATGATCAATGATGTGCCCTCTGCTCCTCGTATCATTTTGACTCCAGGTTAAAGAGACAACACCATTTTCAACAAGCTCTTGTTAACAAGTTGTTTTACATGCAGACCAACTGCTTATTCTGACAGGAAGTTTGTCTTCAACATGATGGGGTTTTTTTTTGCTCACTCGGAGTAGCACTGTATATATGCTTCATTGTAAGTGAACCATCATGACTCATGACTGTTATGACCGGTACAACACATATCCACAAGTAAGTGTCTGTCTCTCTTCAAAAGGTTTTCGTAATTCAGTATCGAGACTCCTTGTACTCTGCCCATCTTCTTTTGGAACCATCTTCTTTTTTGGTTGTAGTGGTGGTGAGGAGCTTCAATAATGTAGGCACGTGTCCCTCTAGACATCACATTACACTCTCTGATTTATCACCACATCTCAACAGTTTTAGCAGTGCACACTTCTCATTTAAACACTCAGCTCTCTAGTGCTGTCCATAATTCGCCATTTCACACTGATTTAACTCTGAAGCACTAGGAGACAGTTAATGCTGTCAGTCAGCAGACCATTATGGCAAATGTAAACATGATTGATTTTTGGCCCTGATTACAGAGGTTAATGATTACTTTTTGTTGACAGGTGACAGGTGAGGGAAAAATGTCCCTTATCAAGAACCCAATCAAGTGTAATCTGTGCATTTGAAGTGTTTGTTTTTTTTTTTGGTTTTTTTTGAAGAAGTATGGGTTATTAGGTGCAAATGAGAGGCTGTTTTGTCCAGTGGGGTCTTTTCAGCAAGAACTTTATATCTGTGCCAGAAATAAAATAAAACAACAAACAAATGGGGTGGCTGTGGCTCAGGTGTTAGAGCTTGAGACAAATTAACTTGTAATTAACTTGAGACAAAAGATTCTGCAGACACCAGCATACCATATGATATGAAGGATATGGTATATCAAATATTGAAATATTGCCTGCCTACATGTTTCCCCAATGTAAGGAATAAGAAGAAGAATAGGATGTGAAATTCTCATGTAAATTTCGAATATTCATATAGAATATTGGTAGAAAATAGAAAACATCAGTTTATTATAGTGGCAAACTACCTTACTGCAGCTTAAGCATGATTACACTCTATGTCAAACCCTAAAATAGAGGCTTCCAAGTAGAACCTTTTTAGGAAGCCAAGAACACCTAAGAATTCTTGAAACTCTAAAAGTGTAGTGTAACAATAAACAAACTTATCTTTTGGACAAAGTGAGTCATATAAAGATTGGAACTGGATATCTTACCTCCTTTTCATCTTACTATTTTTTTTTTTTTTTTTTTTTTTCATTGATGGCCTGGTGCCACTTACCACAAGGATTAGGTAAATGTAGGGAATGTATCTTTGGACCAAGCATGCCAGGGCATTTAGAGGCCAAACCAAAACTCTGATGGCGCCATGGACAATGAGTGACACTCCAGAGTCTGCGCCTCCTGTTTACCAAACAGCTCTTCATGCTGAGAGCCACTGATCACAGTCAGCATAATGACTGGGGATTGTTCAGAGGATAATGGCTGTCACTGTGGTGCTGCCGGGCCCAGTGATCATGCCAAACTCTCTTTCTATCACTTGCTTTTTCCTTCTCTGTTATACACTGCCAATACTGAGATGTTGTCAGAGAGAAAGATTGGGGACGAGTGTGTGTGTGTGTGTGTATGTGTGTGTGTGTGTGTGTGTGTGCGTGAGAGAAAGAGAGAGAGAGAGAGAGAGAGAGAGAGAGAAAGTAATGAAGTGGGAAGTCTGATTTAGTTATGCTTCACACTCGAAGACCCTTGTGTGTTCTAAACCTCTTCCACTGTACATCTATATCTGCTCTTTCTTATTGACATATCTGGTAAAGGGGGAAAAGAGTTGACAGGGTTTCTTCCTGTCAGAAGAAGACCTGAAGGGCAGTCAGCTGCCCTGTTTACTGACTATGTAGACTCTTCATCATTGAATGGCAGGTCTCACATTTGTAAAAGAGAAGAGGAGATCATTTTAGTGCGTGTGTCTTTGTGCGTCATTCAGCATCCTTTTTATTTATTTATTTAAATAAATTCTTAAGGAACATTTTACTAAGGCCTTTGCACTGTAATGATAGTTGTTTTGGCGAATTTGGATAGCTGTGTCTTGTGCCCTGCGATGGGTTGACACACCATCCAGGGTGTCCCCCATCTTGTGCCCCAAGTTCCCTGGGATAGGCTCCAGGCTCCCCCTGTGTAGGATAAGCGGTATTGAAAAATGGGTGGATGGATGGATGGTTAGCTATGTTTGTGGATTCTGTATGAAATGCATGGCATCTCTAGTCATGTGGCTCCTTCGTTAAATGTCAGTTACATTACATGCAGGTTCCACTGTGCCTAGAACTCAGGGGAAAAAGACAATCCCTGAGTAGGAAATGTGCACTGGAATGGCTACTTAGGTAAGAATTCCCACTCAGAAACCTTTGTTGAGATCTGCCTTCTAGTTCACCTAGTAAGTGGAACTTTCAGAACTCATCCATTACATTTATACTTAGCATACCTATCATGATACATACTACATAGTAATTAAGTTTATTTATAAAGCACATTTTAAATTAATGTGATGTACACTCAGAAGCATAAAACGAGAGCATAAAACAAACACAGTATACATAGGCATCCATTTAAAAAAAAAAACAAAAAAAAACCTAAAATCTAAAACTTGTTTTGAGACTTGATTTAAAAAACTGTAACAGTGGGGGGCAAACCTCATGTTCCACAGCTTCCACAGCTGGAGGTGTTGTGATGTATAAACCTTGATTGAATTTTTTTTTATTTATTTTTTTTTATGAAGGCCAATCACAAGGCCAATCTTCATGAGACAGGCACTTCAAGGAAGTTGAGACTGGACCGTTGATTGTTTTAAGCACAATTTTGACCATATGATATGGTCGTGGTTTCAGGCCATTAATTAAAGTCAGAATTTTTAACATTCACACTGCTGCTAGAATACTGTGTCCTCTATCTAATTTTTAAATTACTACAGCACTTCATCAGACTTCATCAGTCAAACTCTGGCTTTTATAGCTATTGTCAGTTTAATGACTGAAAACTTGAAAATATTGTCACTTAATCAGACTCAACCCTGATTCTATTCTCAGAAGATTGTCTTTCCTCGCTGTCTCCATGACAGCGAGGAAATTGCAGCACTGTAACTGCTCACTCATTGTCACCATATGCTTTTATTCTCTCTACTGCCACGTTCTGGGTCAACAAACACACTGAGATAATATCACTGATATATTTAGCATGCATATGTATGTGTTTGTGCATCAGTGTGTCGGTGTAGCAGCTGCAGTGAAAAGACTTCATTTATAGTCATCAGTGGTGTGTGATGGAGGGTTAATCCCATTTTTTTGTAAAGAGATAGTCTGGTAATGTTGAGTGTGCCCTCTTTATTGGAGGTTGAAGAAAACAGATACGACCATGCATTATTTATAAATAGCTTTCGTCGGCTCTTATGGTTTTACTATAAAAGGCTTCATGATTAATAGGCAGAGGCCCAAAATTTGCTCAACCCATCCATTCATTCAATTTGTGTAAATGAAAAGGAAATGGATGATACAAATTCTGTCCTTTTCAGTGTTTGTGCTTGAGTGTCACCTTAATCATGGGCTTTCATTCACTGCATTACATTATACACTTACCGGCCACTTTAAAAGGGACACCTGTACAATGCTTATTCATGAAATTATCCAATATCAGCCAATCATGTGGCAGCAGCACAATGCATAAAACCATGCTACAGCACACCGAAACTGGACAGTTGAATTTTGGAAAAAGACCAGGCGACTCAGATTCCTGTTCTTTGCTGACAGGAGTGGAAGCTGATGTGGTCTTCTGCTGTTCTGCTAATCCACATCAAGGTTCAGTGTGTTATGTGTTTGGAGATGCCTTTTGTCTCACTGAGTTACCATAGCCTTCCTGTTAGCTCGAACCAGTCTGACCATTCTCCTCTGACCTCTCTCATCAATACGGCATTTTTGTCCACAAAACCGACATTCATTGCATTTTGTGTAAACCCTAGAGACTGTTGTGAATTTAGCAGTTTTTGAAATACTCAAACCAGCCCAGTCTGGCACCAACAACCACAGCACAGACAAAGACACTGAGATCACATTTATCCCCATTCTGATGTTTGATGTGAACATTAACAGAAGATCTTGACTTGTATCTGCATGCTTTTATGCATTGCGCTGTTGCGACATGATTGGCTGATTTGATTGGATAATTGCATGAATAAGCAAGTGCACAGGTGTTCCTATTAAAGCATCTGGTGAGTGTATAGTGTACACTGTGTTGCACTGTGGAAAAGTTGAGAGAAAAACCGATACTAGAACAGAACACAGAACCCTCATGTGTCTTCGCAGCAGAGGTTGTGTGGATCACAACACAAGTAGGTTACATGAATCTGCTGAGAGAGACTATTTCTGTTGCAACTACATCCCTTAGGTTAGTAAACTACTGTAGCAAACTGTAAAGTGTTCCTTACCTTTCTTTCTGTCTATTTTTGAGAACATGGACCAGTCTTCTGAGATACTAAAGAAGTAAGGGACATGGAAACAGAATGTAGAAAAGAAAAAAAAAACATACAAAGCAGAGAAAACTAAGCTGAAAATAATGCATAAATAATTTTAAAAAAAATAATTTAGAGAGAGAATGCTGAGTGATTCATCAAAGCGTGCTTGTGTAAAGTCCAGGTGTTTACTCTGGTAGGAAATAAGCAAGAAATGGTCCTACTGTTTCAACACAGAGGGAAACACTGGATAAATCAAAGTGAGGGAAGGATTAAGGGACTAAAGAGAGCTACACTCTGAGACTGTAGCTCTGAGTCCTAATCAAAGCCCTGCACCACAAGCAGGTGCTGCATAGTGCTAATTACGCTCAGTTACTCTGTATTCATAATGCTGACGAGAACACAAAGTTTCTTCCATATTTATGGGCTGAATTCCCAGACACAGAAGGATACTTGGTTCTCACCAGTAAATAAATAAATAAATAAATAAATAGATAAACAAACAACTGAGAAACACTCTTGAATTTATATTTAACTTCAAGGATTAGTTTAATCTGTTTCATAGAATGCTTTGCTTTTTATGCACGCTACATTCATACATCAGTTTTACACCTTTATGATGACCAGTTCATGTTTTATTAACTATGCCTTACTTTTTTTCATCACACCATAAGTCTAGGACTAAAGTATTGGCATAAATTACACTACAAGTGGGGATTTTCCACTGGGAAATGCTTTAATGAAGTGTGAATGTATGTCCAGAAAACCATCTATAAATATTCTTTACCACACAGTATTTGAGCTGCCTGCATTTTAATATATGGCACCTATAAAGCCGCATGAAGACAGGCCTTAAAAAGCAGTTGAGAGTCATTTATTCTTCTCAGTTCCTTGCTCTTTGGAGACGTAAAAGAAAACGAAGGCCAGGAGTATATTTTCTGTTTATAGACATTTTAAGACTCTAGTTCACAAGAATAATATTTTGGGTCATTGGACATTCATGGAACATAATTCAAAGTTGAAATCCACTCTGTTCTCATATTCATTGTGAATTATGTATCATTTCCATGGGTTACAGTGTTATAGCCAAATTGTAGTTTTCTCTGTATTTTTTAGGTCAAAAACACTTTTTTAGTTTGGACATAAGGCCAAAATGGAGAGAAAAGCATGCATTTTTAAATGTATTTGCATTTAATATCTCTGGGGCAAGGCCATAGTGAAGCCTAGTTTTCTGTCCTGGTGAGCATCCTGGGCTCAGTATGCTGTAAAGAATTTTCTTAAGCACATTTATTATGTGGAAAACTTTGAAGAAGTGCATATTTTTTAATAAGATGCTACCACTTTTGATAATATCAAACATGACAATGGCAGAAACATAGTCTCTCAAATACTCATTACTGTATAGACAGTCAAAAGCTCTGAAAGCAAAGTGTTGCAATATATTTATTAAGCAGTACAAGTTTGGAATATTTCTTTTCTTTCTCTGGATTAAATGCCACCTGCTGTTAGGCTTCATATTTTATGACCTATTTACTATATTTTCTTTAGTAACTGGAGAAAGATGAAAGAAAAGTTCTGTTTATAAAAAATTACTGTGAGGTTTTCATCCAAATTTAAGATATAGAACTACTTCTTTATCACCCTTCATTCCCAACACAGTTGAGTCTTGGGGAATTAGTGACCATCTTGCTGCCACCAGAGAAGAATGCAGAGGGTGGAAGCTCCTACAGTGTAACATTGGGATGGGGGAGATCTGGCCAGTGATAGTAAAGGCTGCTGAAATGAGCAGACAGTTTGCTTCACAGATGGCTGATCAGTAAAACCAACTGGAGATCCTCTAGTCTGCAGGGTGCATTCTGGGGGCTCACTGAAGCTGGGAAAGCGGTGTGACCACACATTTCAGCCAAATGATCCTCACTAATTAATTTACCAAACTGGGGAATGGGCTGTGACATAGAAAGGCTACATGCTGCGGGTGGTATTTATGTGTGTAGGCGTCTGCTTATGTGGAATTCTTATTAGCTACAGTGCTGCAGAGTGCACCTCTTCTTTACACTTACACTTACTCTTTCTCTCACATACACAGTGAACACACACGCCTTTCTCTTCTTGTCCAGATCAAATCAGATAGATCAGAGGTAGACTGTCAGGCTGATGTTACACTCTGATGGGTGGGCTTCTCTTTTCATGCTCCATCCATCATCCTGCCTCTGCTGTCTATTACAACTCAGATCTGCTCAATGTCTGTTTCTCTGGCTGGGATCGCTGTGACTAACCACTTATTCACATCCACTCTCTGCACTAAAAATGCCTTCAGATCGTTTTAGCAGAATTAAGTTGTCATTCATCTCCACAGGTTTTTTCAAAATACTGAGGAAAAAGCATTATGGAGCATAGCAGTAGGGGAATGATGAGTGGAATGAGATACAGGCTATCATTACTTTGCAATATATCTCTGTCAGAAGGGATACGCTTATAGATAATTACTGACCAGAGCCTGGTTTTCCACAGGCATTTTAGCGAATTATTCATCATGACATGATGTAGACAGAGTGTTTGTGCTGATTATTGCTCTCAAGATAACTGCTGTGTTGTAGCAGTCTTAGGAAACCAGGCCTTAATCTTCAAGATCTTTCTAATTTGTGCAACTGTGAGTCATGAGTACACAGAGTCGGTCATGGGTCTTCTCCATTTCTCAATCAAAAAGTCAAACTTTTTATTTGTTATATGTCTACAGACCATTTTAAATGTGTGAGTTGTTTTCTACATTAAAAAAAATCTATGGTAATAGAATGATAATGTGTTCAAATAACTACTCTTTACAACTGTTGTGAGCAGAAAAGCATCTCAGAATGCACACAAAGTCGAATATTGGAGTAGATGGGCTATAACAGCAAAATACCACATCAGTGGCCACAGGTTCACAAAAGGCTCATTTGAAGATTAGAAAAAAGGCCAGGGAATATTTTTCCAATCTGTCCACTTTTGGTTTGAACATGGCCTGTTGTTTAAGATACTATATTATTGTAGTGTTTTAGACCCCATTTACATCTGTTTGTTTCATGCATCTTCAGGATTACAGAATATGTGCATAGGGATTATCCACATACAAATGCAGGTGGGAAGGCATCCAAGATGCATTTAAATCAGAGACACGTTTTAGCCAACTGTTATATGCATCAGTCTCTCCAAGCCATACTTGAGAAGCAAAATTTCTTTTGAGTGTGGTATGTTACAATGCATGTGGTTGGAATTGTGCAAGCATTCAATTTTTGCATAAAACGCTTGAAAATGGAACAACAGGAAGTTGGTAGTCAGAAAGTGTTAAGCTGATTTGCATATTACACATTTGGAGAAAGATTTGTAAATATATTCAGTTCAATTTAATTTTATTAGTATAACACTTTTACAAACAGACATTGTCACAAAGTATCTTTACAGAAATCTGAATGTAGATTTAAATCCATACTGAGCAATCTAGAGGTGACAGTGGCAAAATGAAAACTCGCTGAGATATTTTGAGAGAAACCAGACACAAAAAAGGAAACCATTCTCTTCTGGGGGACAGTCTGATAGTGGATTATGAATTATTAGACAGTCAAATAGAGAAAAGTGTATGTAATGCAGTCCCTCCAGGATTTTGCGATTTTGCAATTGCAGAAATTAATTCCAAATGAAGGAATTGTTCGCAGGATCTTGCAATTTTTCAAAATTGCCTCAGATTTTCCACAGATTTGGGCCAAGACGTGCCATGTGACATCATCACAACATGCATTCAGCCAAAGCCCCCTTCGATTCACGTGCATCAAACATGAGTACAGCTAAAAGGTCTCATTTACCAACAAACACCACTGCAAAATACTTTTATTGTGCAATTGCAATTTTGCTAATTCAGATAGTTTTGGCCGCAACAATCACAAAAAAACTCAGCAAAATCCTGTATGGACTGGTAATGTTTGGTATTATTATATTGTGAACAAGACTCCTGAGATAGGCAGAAGAAAGTCTTTATGATCCTGATAAGATTTTATGTATGTGGTTAAAAAGATATAAGATGCATGACATGACCAGATGTGAGTTTTGGAAGGTTAAGATTTAAGCATGTACAGTATATATGAATAGCTTTTTAGATTTTTTCTAGGTTTCACATTCATTTGTTTCCTGAGTTTACTATAAACTACTGATTATTGTTACATTGTTTATTTTGTAAAATACATTAGAAATAGCTTTGGATTGGTTTTGGATTCATTGTAATTTGTGGTGTCAGATAATAATATCAGACGAGGGTAAAAGCTACAATACTTCCGCCAACATAAACATTAGCTGTAGAGAACTTAGTATTGACATGTATAATTAGTTGAGCCTGTTTCTTTCCTTGTGTAGGTGAAAGAAGGCAGGCTGTGTGAATGCTGGGACAGTGAGCAACATGCCAGTCGCAATGCCAGGTCTCGTTCTCCTCATCATTGCTGCTTTACTGGGATCGGCTGGCTCGGAGAAACCAGAAGACTCCAAAACAGGTAACATTATCATTTTAAAAAACATCATTAATGGGAGTGTTGATCATGGGAGGCGCTGGGGTGATTAATATGGAGGCTTTTGAAATAGTCCTGAAAAAGTTTAAGATCACTATCTGCAATGCCAAGCATCAGCTGGAGTGGTGTGAAGCACACCACCATTGGACTCTGGAGCAGTGGAAATCTGGCAGTCTGGTGGACAAATCTGGGTTTGGCGGATGCCAGGAGAACGCTAAGTTTGGTAGAGGAGGGATAATGGTCTGTGGCTGTTTTTCAGAGTTTAGGTTTTTCCCCTTAGTTCCAGTGAAGGGAATTGTTAATGCTGCAGAATTCAAAGACATTTTACACAATTGTATGCTTCCAACTTTGCAACAACAGTTTGTGGAAGGCCTCTTTTCTGTTCCAGAATGCCAATGCCCCTATGCACAAAGCAAGCTCCATAAAGACATGGTTTGCCAAGGTTGGTGTGGAGGAATTCCAGTGGCCTGCACAGAGCCCTGACCTCAACCCAATTTAACACCTTTTGGATGAATTGGAATGTTGAGCCAGGCCTTCTCATCCGACATAAGTGCCTGACCTCACAAATACTCTTTTGAATGAATGGGCACAAATTCCCACAAAAACAACACAGCGGCAACTCCATATTAATGTCCATAGTTTTGAAATGGGATGTCCAACAAGCTTATATATGTGTGATGGTCAGGTGTCCACTACTCTGGTCTTAACTAGAGATATGTGCCAGACTCGCACAATTATTATTTTGTATTCACCTATGACATTTTCTATCAAATTTAATTGTTTCTATTTCCCAAATATGAACAGAATATAGCCTAATTAAAACCCCAACCAGGCGGTTACAAAGAATGAATGAATGAATGTGCTTTTAATGTCATGCTAGCTTCATATATGACCATTCACTGACAACATATACACTCACTGTCTACTTTATTAGGAACACCTATACAATTGCACTTTCATGCAGTTATCTAATCATCCAATCATGTGGCAGCAGCACAATGAAAAAAAATCATGCAGATACATGTCAAGAGCTTTAGTTAATGACTACGTTTGCATGCACATCAAATTCCATGTAAGGTCTATATTTGGATTGCACACATATTTCCGAATATGATGTTTATATGCGTACAGGCATCGGAATATTCCTGTATACATAAATGCATCCATTTAGCCTGAGTTGCCATTTCTAAATACTTAGACACCAGCTAAGCATCTGTTAGCACCCACAGTTCCTTGCGGACTGAGCATGCACATATATCTCCTTTCAGTGGATTTTCTGTATAAGGTGTTTACATGTCACAAACTTCCGATTAAGACAGGCAAATTCTAAAACTTATTAGAATAAGACAGGCAAATCTAATAGTAATTATTGCCAAATTCCGATTAATGTCAGGGTATTGATGTGCATGTAAATGTAGTCAGTGTTCTCCTCAAACATCAGAATGAAGAAAAACTGTGATCTCAGTGACTTTGATTGTAGCATGGATGTTAACTGAAGCTCTGAAGACCTGTATCTGCATGATTTTTTTTGGCTGCTTAGATAACTGCATGAACGTGCAGTTTTACAGGTGTTCCTAATAAAGTGGACAGTGAGTATAGCTTCATATTTCATGACCACTCGCTTTGCATGAAAATAAAAACCTCCTATATCTTTATTTTATCACATCCCTTGTCTACTGTTGCACACCTAGTCTTAACTGAATACCCTGGGAACCTGTCTTTCTTTAAAAAAAACAAAAAAAACAAAAAAACAACAACAACCCAAAAACAACCCCCAAACAGTGCAGCTCTTGTTCATATGTGTATTTGTATCCAATTAGAACCCATTATTTGTTCACTCTGAATAATGTATATGTATTTGGTTACATGACAATAGAGCACCAATTATAACCAGTTATAAAGTGTGAAATTGCTCACACCTTCACATAATCATTCACATATTCAGAAACCTACACACACCATATACTGTATGTGAAAGGATAAACAGAAATGTACTGAGCCAGGACTCAGATGCTTGACTTAAGAAGCTTATTACATTCACACCTCACTCACATCACTGATACACAACAATCTCTGCTTCCATCTGTTCTTGTTTCCTGAGCCATGGCTGCTAGAATGTCTGTAACTCCCAGGTCTCATGTTCTATCTGTTGCAATATCCACATCAATCTGGAGACATTATTCACTCCTCCGCTTTCTCCCACTCTCATCTTATATGTGTTGCAGTGAATTTGCTGGTAACATCTTGAGCTAGGATGAGTTGAAGTGATAGCAGATCTTTCTGATCTACTCAGATTGTTGGCACTCTGTGACTATTTGCCTTTCTGGCAGGTTCAGCAATGAGATTTGTTTCCCCTGTGTGTGTGTGAAGACCGTCTGAGGGAAGGACACACTGTAGCTAACTACTCCATTCAGCTCCGTGGACTGGCTAATGAAATCTGAAATTATGGCAAGCGGCTAATTAAAATCACACGCAGGTGTGAACACGCACACAAACATGCAACCCTTCCTTCCCTCACTTCATCAGCCACTGGGCACTGATACAGAGAAACAGAGAAGTGGGCAGCATATCACATAGTAAACACACACACACACATGCTCACACATCTCTATGACGAAGGTAATTACCGCAGCCGCCACAGGGAGAGTGTGAATAGGCTTTTATCTCCGGCACACATGGAGGTCAGTCTTTGCTCAGAGACAGAAAGTAGTGTGCATACTCCAAGCCTTTGAGGCTGAAGTCATTTCAGTCATACTAAAAAGCTCACCGCTGCGCTCATTAATTGTTATCGTGCTGCTTTAGATTCCAATACGGTCTATTTAAAGAGTCCAACAATAGTGTCCTTATTCATTGGTGTGGTGAACAGATCATATCTACCTGATTTGGTCATTTTTAAAAAAAATTCTCTTAATGACATAATGGCCCATGAGGAAATTTGATGGATTCTGATTCAACCCCCCCATGTGCAGATTGTGTGTGAATAGAAATCTAAGTGAATTAATGGGTATTCCTGTGGTCCATCTATAACAGAATTAGGGATTTGAATGGAGAACCTGCCTTTCATGTTGTGTCAAGGGTAGAGAAAATCATCATTTACAACACATTTATCTAGAGAGTGTGTAAGTGCAAGATTGTGCTGTCAAGTTAGTTATGGGTGGCGCATAAAAAAGGAGACAGTAGCCACGATTCAGCCATCCACATAATTAACGACTCCTTATCCACAATGAACAAAAATTTCCTCATAATGAACTCTCACACAAAATTGTCATTATTAATGCTCAACAAGGCTTTGCAGTGTGTACAGATATTTGCCCTACCCCTGCACTGTATGAATCACAAGCAATAATTAGCAATAATGAGCTGAGCTTCGAGTGAACTTCATAGTAGGGATTAAATAAAAGGCCAACGTTTTGTAGTACACAGTCGCATTGAGTTGACATGTTGGCTTGTTACAATGAAAGGGGGAAAAAACACACAAAGAGCAAACCATCTTTTCTCAGTCTTGTGCCTACTGCGGTGTTAATCAACACTTATTATATCAGTAGAGATTATGACATGAGGCCACAGAACTGCTCACATAAATATGACCAAATCTGGAATGAAAAGCCCTTATTACATTTGCCTTATTAACAGTACACACCCTCATGTTTCCACTTTTTTATTTTGCTGTTTTATTGAAGTATCGCAATGTATCTGTAACACTGCCTTTATTTAGTGTTATATTTGACACATAATAACAAACGTCACAAGTTTCACGTTTACTTTCCGAGCAATGTCTTTGAGATCAGAAATGCATGGTGGCCTGAGAAAACCCTTTGACACCTCTACTTAGGGTGAAAGTTTTTCTGTTGTGCCACTCTAAAAAACACCTCTAAAAAAAACAACAACAAAACTTATCCTACACAGGGTCACGGGGAGCCTGGAGCCTATCCCAGTGGACTTGGGTGCAAGTCAGGGGACACCCTGGACGGGGTGCCAACCCATCACAAGGCACAATCGCACACACATATTCACACACTACAGACAATTTAGAAATGCCAATCAGCCTACAACACATGTCTTTTGACTGGAGGAGGAAACCAGAGTACCCGGAGGAAACCCCCAAAGCACAGGGAGAACATGCAAGCTTCACGCACACAGGGTGGAGGCGGGATTTGAATCTTGAACCCTGGAGGTGCGAGGCAAACATGCTAACCACTAAGCCAGCATGCCCCCTTAAAACAACAACAACAACAACAACAACAACATAAATATTCATTTTCAGTAACCACTTTATCCTGGTCAGGGTCACAGTAGATCTGGAGCCTATCCCAGGAACACTTGCTGGGAATACACCCTGGAAGGGATGCCAATACATCGCAGGGCACCATGTCCGCGCACACACACACACACACACACACACATTCATGCACACTCATTCACACCTAGGGTCAATTTAGACTAGCTAATTTGCCTACCAGCATGTTTTTCGGAGGTGTGAGGAAATAGGAAACCTACATGGACACGGGCAGAACATGCACAGAAACTAAACACAGACAGTAACTCAAGCCCAGGATCAAAACCCTGGAACTGTGCTACCCACTGTGCTGCTGTCTGAAAACATACATACATTTTACCACAACAATATGGAAAAGTTTTACGTAGGCTACTTTCTAACATTGCTCTGCTGTCTGTCTACAGAAATCATGTCAGATTAACAAACATGAAGGTAAATGCTGTCAGTTGGCCTAAAAATGTCTAAATCCTTGCTAGCTGAGTGATTTTCTCATGCAATAAATGTCACATTTTGATTAGGTTTTTGGATAGTTAAATGTCATAGCAAACTGTAATCAATTCAGTTTGTAGTCAGATAGCATCTGTCAAAAATATCCGGGATGCTCCTCCACCGTCACTTCATCATCATCAAAACATAGAAAAATGCTTACACACTCTGTGAAGATGACCGTGGACAGAGTTTTAAAATGTTTAAAAACCCAATGCAAAGACATTTTGTCAACAGACTGAATTATTCAGTGATTATTTCCACACCAGTGTGCCAGACAGTGATCAGTGATCAGTGGAGTAAAGAGACGACGATAAGGTTTGTGTTTAAATGTGTAATATAAAAAGAAGATACTGTATTTGGATAATCATATATGTGTCATACTGTCTGATGAAAATTTGTCCCCAATGACAAAATAAATACTTATAGAAATACTTTTGCTTAAAGCATGTTTAAATCTTTATAGTAATACAGGATCCATCGTAGGTATCTAAAGAAGTATCAAAAGTAAACACAAAAAAAAAGAAGAAAAAACAACAATACTGCTTTGAGCTATAGGTCCAAGCTCCTTCTGCTGTGAAGAAAAGCTCCTGCATGTCTTGGCAAGCTTCCTGGTGATGGAACACGGATCACTCAGGACTGATGAGAAGACTTGCATTTTGAGATGAGGCCTCAGGCCGTAAGGGAAATGAATTGAAATTCTCTGTAGATCCAAATGTCAGATTTGTTGCAATTAATTTCGCTGGGGTATATCATGGCATTTTCAACTAATTTAGTGTTTGCTGGAATCCTGAGCTCTCTTAACCTTCAGAGTTATACATGTATAATGAATGTGAACATCACAATTGTGTTTATGCTAAATTATGCTAGGCTACCATAATTAATTAGTGACCGCATACACTTCTGAATGAAGCTGAGAGGAAATTATGGAGGGAGAACAAAGATGATATAATTATTAAACCTTGTGTGCATACTTAGAATCTTAATGCCATACACACCATCTATGTTTACTGAAGAAAATGGTTTGCTAGTTTTCCATATTCTAGAAAAATGTATTTGTATACTAGTACTTTTGGTTCTATTGTTTGCGTAAGTATTTTAAATAATCAAATTATTGCAGTCTTTATTATAATTTTATACCACAGTGCGGTTGAATTCTCAAATCTGATTGGTCAGAAAGTGTGCATTATTTTTGTATACCAGCATGGCTTGGACAGTTGTTCTGGCTGTAACATGAACAATATCTTTATATTAATTCACTTGTTTAACATGTTATTGTTTCTATAGTATCAACTCATACACAGAGACTTATACGGCAGATGCTCCACATAATCTAAGACGAAGAAAAACGGGGGGAAAAAAAATTGAGAAAGAACAATGCAAAATTGTTAACGTGGTGACATTTTTTATTTTTGCTTATTTAACATTTATGGAAGGAGTATCAGGTGTCAGCGCTTTGTAACAGTAACAGTGCTTTTATAGTTTCCCAGCACAGGAAAGTCTTTAGACTTTCCGGTTTCTCTGTAAAATATCAAGATTTTTGAGAGAGAGAGAAAAAAAAGAGATGTGAGTGAGGGAACAACTGTTCATAGCAGCTATAACATTAGTGGTAACTTGTCTTGTGGACATTCCACAACATTAAATGTAAGTATAAACTGTTAAAAAGTGCAAAGCACTGTTCATTAATAAATTAAGTATTGTAATCATTAATGTATTCAAATTGATGTGGTATAGTATAAGCTGAATAAGGCATTTTGGATCCAGACAGTGCATTACACAGAAAATAATACACTTGGAGGTACACGTTAAGGCACTTGTTAACAGCAAATAATCTGACATGGATACCTAAAATGAAAGCTTATACTGATGTGTTTTTATCTAGAGGGTTTGCCTTCCCTAGAAAAAAAGAATAGTAATTAAAAAAAAAACTAGATAAAAATCTAGGCCCCCTAGAGGCACATCATCTTGCTATGCATACTGCATATTGCATATGAAACTAATAGAAAAGGGAGTTTCATGAGTTAGATTTCTGATTGTCCAAATATAATGGTATGTGCATATACAGTATGAGTATATAACACATTTGGTATAGTTTGTAGTACTATATATAGGCTGAAGCAGGTTAATCTGCAATGTGTTGGTCAAGTAAAGGTTACCGTGTTCTTATTAGAGAGGCTAATGAAGAGTGTGTGTGTCAGCACAGCTGTCTCTAATTAGCCACTTTAGCATCAATACAGTATGTGCGTGTGTGTGGTGTAGGAGTTGCTGCCATGGTTACCTGCACACAGCATTGATTTACTTATATTGGTATATCACGACTGCCTTTCCCACATGCATTAACTGCGTCTGTTAACTATTTTGCACTCACGCATAGATTTGCTTGTCTTTGTGCACTATTGGTGGCGTTCCAGAGGGAAAAAAAACTCCATTCATTTGTCGCTAATTTTGAGTTCTAGTCTTGCATGGAGTTTGATTTTGAACTTCCTGTCTTCCAAGAGCCAGATTAGTTCAGCTGGTTTTCATAAACGGCTGCAGGAAATGCAAGTGCAGCCGGGACTAGGAGCTACACTTCATGAAATATTGCTGTGCGCAGATAAGCCAGCGTTATGAGTGAGTGTGAGAGTGATATGTCCCTTATCTGATCAAACCCATGCACAGGACAGACTTCGTTTCCCATGGTGCCTCCGGCTCTGGCTGTCTAATCTGGAACATCTTCATATTTACCCCAGGGTGAGGAGGTTTCTAGATAACATTGTTGTTGCAAATACATGACACTGCAAGCATGGTTGAGTGCTATTACTTTAACTTTTGGCTTCGGTCGTGCCTCTTTCCTTCCTCTGTGGTCTGGTGATGATCTTTGATAACCAGGAAGAACCAGAAGGCATTTATCACCAACAGAGCTTTGTCTGTGTGTGTGTGTGTGTGTGTGTGTGTGTGTGTGTGTGTGTGTGTGTGTGTGTGTGTGTGTGTGTGTGTGTGTGTGTGTGTGTGTGTGTGTATGTGCATATGTAAAATGAGGTTGAAACAAATATTTGGGATGAGCTTTTTTTTTTTTTTTTTTTTTGGATTAATCTCATATTGTCTTACCAATAACAATATTGGTAAATATTTTGTGAACCACGGGTCACAAAAAAAACTGTTTATCTTATTATGTATCTGAATCATTCACCTTTTCCACTATTTCAGTGCCACAATTATTGTCCCAGAAGACCCTGTGAATGTCTCTGTACGAGGTTAGAAGATAGTTCAAATGAGCCTGGTCTTGTCCAAGATAAACCCCAGTGTATTACTCCATAGTTCATCTTTAAACATATTGTTCAGTAACTACTATGAATTATTCAGTAGCTACAGTGAAGCTAAGAGGAAAGAGATGCAGTTACAAGAGTGAGGAGCACAAGTCTGGACATGCCGACAGATCATGGGAAGTGTTAAATACCCGATGGAATAATTGGGCCAACATCAGTTGCGCAATTATTTTGTAAAGCAGTAGAATGCATTTCTATCAGTTACTGATTCTCCGGATTCCAGCATAGAACAGATTCAAACGATATTGTGAAGTAAGGATCTGGGCTTTTTTGTAACTGACTGGAGTACAGTAGCAGCAGCTCCCAGCAGATGGATGCATGAGTGTAGGCGGAAGAGTGGGTTGATGGTGAAGCCTTCTGAATGTGTGTGTGTGTGTGTGTGTGTGTGTGTGTGTGTGTGTGTGTGTGTGTGTGTGTGTGTGTATAACTGTAAATGACTGATGACAAAGACAGTTGGAAATATCTGTCTAATATAATTATTATCACTCATTATTCAGTTTAGAAAATGTCAGATTTGTACTTTCTTTCAAAGGAGAACACAGAGTGTTCTCATGGAGTATTGTTAGTACTGTACACTACATATGAGGCTAACTACTATGATCTTAGAGACATATGACATGAGTTTATGTTTGAAATAAGCAGGAGTTGCTTTTGGAGACCAGAGAATCCTTCAAGACGTTCAATATCTCCTCCACTGCTAAATATTAACATTTCAACTAATTAGATTTCAGCTTGGCCACTCACAATATGGATCACACTTGTCTTACATGATCATGACTGATTTTCTTTGCTTTGCATAGAAGTTCTCTAAATTTTCTGATGATTAGCAACACTATTACTATCAACCAAGATGTGTTCATCAATTGCAGCTTTAGTTTTCCACTACAGCTACAATATTGGTTTAAAGATTGGTTTAATTCAAAAGCTGGACTAGATCATATCTAACTTCAAGCTTTCAGGTACAATTCTGCCTTCAAACTCTGGCAATAAGTTCTATTTAAATACAAACCTCTATTAGTACAACTGAAACTGGAAAAGAACACAAAAGATCAATAAAATGTGGATGCAGAAGAGCAGAGCCAAAATGGTGTGAGAGGTGCTTCCACTATTGATTGCAGATTCGTTTAATGTCAGAAAGGATCTTGGCAAGGATAAGTGTGTACGATGTAACACCTTAAATTGAACAGACTATTACAGTCTAGCACAGATTGGGAAGGAGTATATCCTAGCACCTGCGCCTCCTTTGGGAACTCCATACACCAATAAATCTCTCAGTCATCCTTAATTATAAAGGGGAGCTGGGACATTCATTTGATAAATTGGGGAATATATATGCAAAATCACTCCCAGACCAGAAGGTTTGATAGCTAAGATAGAATCCACAAGTATGCATGATGGCAATAATGGAAATACATAAATGAGTATGACTCTGCACACAATGCCTAATTTGAAGGCAGAAATTAAAGGAGATGTATACACATTCTCGCACACCTGAGACTTGGCACACCTGGCTTGTTTTTGGGAGAACCCAGAAGAAACCCACATGGCCATGCAGCGAACATGCAAAACTCCACACAGACAATAACCCGAGCTCAGGATTGAAGCATGGACTCTGGAGCTGCAAACTGGCCCACCTTTATTGCTATAGGATGTAAGAATGCATGTCTATGTTAAAGATGTGGAATTTACAACATACACACCTACAAATATAAAGCTGAAAGTCTGGCACCATACTATTGTCTATCTTGGACTAGTATTTAGTTGCCACCACAGGAACCACACTTTCCAGACAGAACATCTGTATATTTTATTATGGGAACATTTGCTTGCATACAACCACAACATGGCTGAGTGCTACTCTGAAAGTTTCCCACAGCCTTAACTCATAAATGTGGCTTCCTAGGAGCCTTGCTAACATTTCACCATCGTGCCAAGTCTGCTCAGGCAATTTGTGAGACAACTGTGTCAATTATGACCTTTTATATTCTCTCAAGGGTAGTTTCATAATCAGGATACAAAGCCTACCCAATATCAGTGAGGTAAAGTTGCTGCAAGTAGAGATGTCTGGGACACATGGGCTCAGCATCTGCCACTTATCTATAATCCAGACCCAGAGGTTACTTTGGGTCCCTTTTCAGACCCAGATACCAGTCGAGTCTGAGCCAAATATGGCTGAGCTTTGGCACGTAAGGAAAAGTGTATTCTAGGGCACAAATAATGGCGCACATTTAAGGTTTTCATGGCATTTGGAAATTAATCCAAAATGGCCTAAATGCAATCAACCATATCTGATGCCTGTATGGCATTTCAATTTTGGGCCAGCAATGTCCCTACTCTAAGTTCTGCTCCATATCATGCCTGAGATAGAGTCTCATCAAGGTTGAGTAGGGGCTGTGTTCTGGCAGCCAGTTTCGGATGAGTTCATCGGCGTCATTCCATGCCAATATGTGGGCTAGATGAAAGTGGTAAGCGTGTGCCGGCACTGAGCCATCACACATTTGCAATCTGGGGAAATTGCTGTCACGTCAAACAATACATGCCAAGTAAACCAGGCAAATATGGCATAAAATCTGGGCAACATGCAAAGCTGGGACCAACTACACCTGGAACATGTAGGTGTACATCTGCAACCCTGTTGGTAGGACGCCAGGAAAGAACCAGGGTGTGTGTGGTGTGTGTGTGATGACAGCTGGTCTCAAAAGACACAACACCACATGCCACAACTTTTTTACTTCATATGTTCTAAACAAAAAAAAGGCTAGCAAGGACGGTCAGGAGAAACAAGTCTGAGTTTCTTTACAGTGCTAGAAACAAAGACATATCTCAAATTTCATCAAAGCTTGTTATTATTGTAATACTCAGTTCTGTGTAATTTTAGCCAAATATCACAAACATGTACTGTCCTCTCGATAAGCAGAGATTATAGTACATGCATGCTACTGTACAGTTTAAGGAAGCCAATACTGTCCTGAAGTTAATTAAGAAGATACAAAAGTCCTGAAAAATCTGAATGGTAAATACAGTTCATTAGTACAAGACATGTACTATCATTATACTTAAAGTTAAAGTTTATTATTCCTGCAAGCAATTTGTATACATACCTGTGCATACACTGCAAGTCACACATAAAATACATGCTGCATTATAACTTTCTCCTAGGACATAGACATCTTATTCCTTCACACAACATATGGCAAGAACAATAATTACAATATACAGCAATAAATACAATATACAATACAATACAAGGTACAATGCAATATAAAATACCATTTTAAATATACAGCTTGTTTGCCCTTGCCAAAAATGACGTCTGATGTCTAACTGTCCTGCTACAGTAGTAACATTACTAATGTCTCTTTTGTTACGGTCAGAAATTCATGCAATGGACTGGTTGGATCTTGCAGGTGTCATTTAAACTCTATGCATTTTGCTTCATCTCTTCTCTCCTCCAAGGTCTGAAAAAGTGTAGATAGAACTCCAATAATTCTGCAACATTTTCTCTGTACACTGTCTAACTCTGTAATGAGTTGTTTTGGTAGACTGGCCCAGACTGAGGAAGCATACTCCAGCACAGGCCTAATGAAAAACACAGATCTGAGCCAGAACTTCTGCACCAGAACTACACCTTGCCATGCTCAGATAGTAAATCCTAGGTTGCACTTTCATCAGCATGTACTTTTCATCTTCATTTCAAGATAAATCAGATGAGACTTGAACCCCTAGAAGTTTAAAAGTCCTTACCCATTCAATGCACTAACCGTAGGCCTCCAGTATAGGTGGGTCAAGTCTGTCTTCCTCCTTCCTGAAACTGATGATCATATCCTTGGTGTTTTTTGCTGTTTGCAACCATAGAGTAATCTTGCCCCCAACTAACCACTGCATCAGTGGCAGATCGGGTGCAACCAGGCAACTGGCCCATCAGGGTTTCTCTTAAGGTCAAGTCGTCAGCATATTTCACAGGGCACACAGCTCGGGGTAGCCTGTCAGCCAGAGTGATAAAACAGGGCACATGTTTTATTACAATGGAGACAAGACACCACCTTCAGGCACTCCGGAGAGCACTGGCTGTGGTTGAGACCAGTAGCATCCCCACTTCACTGTACTCAAGCTGTTAAGTGTGTGCCAAAGTGAGCGTGCAATACTGTAGTCTGTGATAGTAGTCAGAAGCCAGCAATGATCAACAGTATCAAATGCTCATGAAAAGTCAATGAAGGTAGCAGGAATGTCACTTTTTGGGATTTCATTTACAGCATTAAGCCATGCTGTGACAATTTTATAGAATGACTGACTTGAGAGACAAGAATGTCCCGAAGTAGACCTTCTTTATATATATATATATAAAGTGTCATGTCAGTTTTTGACTAGGAACTAAACAATTGTAAAAAATTATGAAATACTTTCAAAATAAGTATTATGGATAAGCATTGTGAAATGTTTTTTGCTGTGTTGACTCCACAATATTCGGAGGAGCTTGCAATTTTTCAAAATTACAACAGACTTTCTGCAGATTTGGGCCAAGATGTGTCATGTGACATCATCACAATGCAAATTCAGTCAAAGCCCTGTTTGATTCACGTGCATCAAACATGAGTACAGCTAAAAGGTCTCATTTACCAACAAACATCACTGCGAAAGACCATGCAAAACAATTTTGTGCAATTGCAGTTTCATCAATTTAAGACAAAAAGCAAATTTTGAAAAAAGCTGCAGCAAAATCAAGCATTTTTGGCCTCAACAAGCACAAAAAAAAATCTTCACAAAATCCTGTATGGACTGATTGACTGAAAAGCAAGTTTTGGTACGTTATGTGTGGTAACTAGGAGCAAAGTTGGTTAAAAGTGTCTTCAAAAAAAAAAAAAGTTAAAAGGTGTAACATGGCATGTCTAAGGTTTGCCACTTTTTTACGGTTTCTCAAAAGCTCCTGTTACTCACAACAGGTCAGAACCATATAAGATATAGAGTCCTATACTGTATCTTATGACTTAAAGATTCACCTAGTTATTTTGTCATTAATAATAAGAAGATAAGGTGAAGAAGAAGAAGAAGAAGAAGAAGAAGAAGAAGAAGAAGAAGAAGAAGAAGAAGGAAACCATATTAAAAAAGAAAAAGATCAACATAGATTCTTTATTCTGTGCTTCATTTCTAATATACCTAAATGCGAAATGTTAACATTATGGTGCTGCTCTTTTTTTTTCACTTGATGTTAGGGTCAATTTCTCGCACATCAGTTAGACCTCATAGTGTTTGGGACAGTGCTTCAGACAGGTGTCATGGGGAAACAGTATCCTCTGACAAAAGGAAGGGACAGAGTGATTCCAAACCTTCAGATCTGTTTCCTGCCTGGTGGGCTGGTGTACTAACAATGCAACGCTGCAATAGTGAATAATGCAAACTGGCTGACAGACAGACGGCTTCACGGCCCATAAAATGCTGACACTCTCTGATGGAGATCTATCTCTCAGAGAACACCACCATTCTGTTCTACTCCAAATGCATGATAATTAATCCAGATAGTATCTCCATGTTTCTATGCTCTGAAATAGACCACAGGTTTAACAAAACACTTTGAAGCAATGAAGCAGTGAAAAACAAAGGGAAGCTGATATTCTATATAAATCTCACCTGCCCTTTTTCTGTCTCACTCTGAGTTTGTCTCCTTCTGTCTTGTGCCTTCTTTGCACACTTCCTGTCAGACAAACGTCCAGAAGTGAATCATGAGGTTGAAGTGAATCAACGTGCTTAGCACATTTGCCTCGCACCTCCAGGGTTGGGGGTTCGATTTCCGCCTCCGCCCTGTGTGCGCAGAGTTTGCATGTTCTCCCCGTGCTTCAGGGGTTTCCTCTGGGTACTCCAGATTCCTCCCTCAGTCCAGAGACATGCATTGTAGGCTGATTGACAGCTTTAAATTGTCCGTAGTGTGTGAATGGGTGTGAGAGTGTCTGTGCGATTGTGCCCTGCAGTGGGTTGGCACCCTGTCCAAGGTGTCCCCTGCCTTGTGGTCTGAGTCCCCTGTGATAAGCTCCAGGCTCCCAGCGACCCTGTGTAGGATGAGTGGTATAGAAAATGGATGGATGGATGAATATTGGCTGGACGCTGAACTGCAGGATGGATATTGGATCAGATTTGGTATACCTTCCTATATGAACCACTGACATATTATATGCTGTGAATGCATGTGACACAGACACTGACATGACACAGATCTTTGTCACCGTAGAATATGAATTGTCTACAATACATGGCGTCTGTGACGTCTCACATAAATCTCATATTGGAATCGATATTAAGAATAAAAAAGAGATTTGTGCATCCTTAGTTTGCTGTGAAGTTGATGGATTGGTTGATCACACACATGAAGGCTGTGAGGATGAATAGTGTGCGTCTTTTCTCTGCAGTGCTTTTCTTCCTGACTGAACTCCTCAATATATGCTGATTACTGTTGGTTCAGCCTGGAAAGACATTTGAAATCCTGCTGTTCTGTCAGCATGAGTGTGTTTTGTCGGATGGGATTTGTATGTGTGTGTGTACTGTGTGCGAGTATGCAATTTTCCCGACAGGGTGACAGAAATAGGATAGGTGTGGTGACGGTGCTGACAGAAGACTAAGACAAAACACAGACACACACACATATGTCCTGCTGAGGTGGCACAGTGAATGAGAGGTCATTATCCAACATATCCGACACGCAGAGGGATATTTTCTCTTGTCTCTCTCTCGCTCTCTCTCTCTCTCTCTCTCTCTCTCTCTCTCTCTCTCTCTCTCTCTCTCTCTCTCTATCTCTATCTCTATATGTGTGAGAGTTGCTATTTCTTTCTCTATGTCTACATTTTCCCTCTCCAGATTTGCATCCAATATTCAACAAACTGGTCAAACATTGACACACAGGCACATACAATCATAAACATTTCCCAACCTAAATCCGCTACACCAGTGTCAACACGCATTATACTTTCTCTGCATGAAGCTCTGTGTTTGATGCTGAATATATTAATGCAGTGTATTCTCATGCTGCACACACACACATACACACACACACACACTTCTCATGCACTGCCAGCCACAGTGCACGAGAGGAGAAAAGAAGTTAGGGAGCACAGGGTTTGACTCAGGACCGGAGCATTGATTGGCCACATGAATCAGACACACACGCTGCGGTTTTTCGATCTCTCATGGATTTGTGGCCGGGTGGTGGGGGACCTTTGTGGCTTTTCAAAGGCACTAGATTCCCAACCGCACCAAGTTAGGCCATTAATCTCCCAGTAAATGACATGTCATTCCTCGAAAGCTGCAGCCTCTATTATCCCTGCTAACACACCTTCAACTGTTCACTAACATGTGACCATATGGAATATATAGCGCACACACAGGAAAATCCATTTCTTTTGACACTTCTGAAGTAAAGCAATTTTGTCTTATGGGAATGTGTAGGCTTTGATAGAGCGTGTGGACATTGTACAGTCTCACACAGCCAAAGGCGTACTTAATTAACAATCAGCAAATAGGGACCCAGGTTTCATTCAGGCAGACAGGATGCTGAAAAATGATAAATTTGTTTAGCTAGTTAACATCAGGCTTTTCAGATAGTGTTTTGTGTTATCTTGAATTGGCAAGGGCAAGCGTTCATTGGAGAATGCATTAGTCTCTGTCTCATCTGTTCTCACCTATGACTTTACTTTTTCACACCCCCCCCACTTCTTTCTCTCTCTCTTGCACACACAGTGAGCTGATCCACATGTTTGCATGGGTATCCAAGTGTAGCTTAGTGTGCTCAGCATCGATTAGCCATCACTCTTTCTAGTCCTGGCTTTGTATTGGCCTCGGCTGAAAGCCATTCACAGCGCGAATACAGAAGCAGAATTGATAAGCCTAAGATCAATGCTCAGCCTTTGCCCTGTGGGATGCCTCCTCATCAGCATCTCAGAATCTTCTCCTACAGATTGCTCCCATGTTGTAAATGCAGAAGTGTGTGTACTCTTTTGTTCTGCTTAAATACCAATATCAAGCGCCTCTACTGTAATCACTGATTTTTAATCCAATTAAGGAAGGAATGAAAAGATTCCCACACACTGTGTCTCTTGTTTCTTTATTCCCCTCAGCTATACTTTTAATTCTCCTGTTTTCATGTCCATTTTGGTTTTCAAGCATAATACGCTTATCTACATTTTAATGATATCCTAAACTATTGAAAAAGCACAGACTCTGCTCAGTCTCACATGTTCTCTAATTATCCGTTTTAATCCGAGCAACGTGCCATGATTGCAATAAGGGTGTGGAGCACTTCCACAGAGCCTCAAGCAGTAGAGCAACTATAGTGACCTGCGTGTTTTAATGAATTTTCTATTTGGTCTGGCTTAGTTTCACACTGCATAAATAAGTGGTCCAGGAAGGAACAAAAAAAAAAAAACTTGCTGAGGGGTATGGGAGACAAAGCATTAAACTCACCAGGAGTTTTCCTGAATTGGCTGATTGGCATTTCCAAATTGTGTGAATGTGTGTGTGATTGGGCCCTGCAATGGGTTGGCACCCCGTCCAGGGTGTCCCCCCCTCCGCGACCCTGTGTAGGATAAGCGGTATGGAAAATGTATGGATGGCAAACCATGTCTTAGAAAGCAACTTTGATATGTCACAGGAATTTGTAAGGAAATGGTTTGACATTTTTCCTTACAAAAGACATGATTCTTAGGCAGACTGCTATGCCATTATGAAGATGTTTTTCTCCCTCTGAATACAGCATGTGTTTGGGTTTTGAACACAGACTAGGTTTTTGGTCTGCACCCAAAAATGGCCCCAATGAATCACACCAAGGAAATAAACACATCAGGATTCAGTTTAAACAGAGTAAATAATGCACATGTTAAATGTCCCAAGCTTAGGCTTCTATATTGTCGATGTTATGTGAAAAACAGTGTTTTTATTTTGTATGCATGCCCTTGAGTTGTTATATAATTTTAGTACCCAAGAACTGCACCTGTTGCAGCTTTCATAACTTGTAACTTGACTTTAAATTTTCATTTAAATTTGACTTTGAATAATTGGACTTTATTATGAATATTGGTTTTTGCCTTAAATTCATACCAAATGTTTCATCCAAATAGGACTATTATTACTTTAGATAACTTGACTCAAACTATGCCACTCCAATTACTCACCACTCATCTTAGGCAAGACACTCTGGGCTTTTGGACTAAATGACTTAACAACAGTGTTAATCATTTTACTTAATCATGATATTTCACAACATTCAACTTTGGCATTCATAATTAATGTACAGATCAGTGTGTGTGACAAATCTGAAACTATATGAATGTGTTTTAAAGCTTTTGGAATAATATGTGAAAATACTAGCTAGGTATATTAATCAGTCAATTATTAACTTTATAAAAAGAAGAAAATATGTTCCCCTTTAGTAGTTATTTACAGTGAGGATAAGTCACGCATCACTGGTTGGTAGAGTGGAAATGAAGTTGGATACTTGGCGGCTTTGACAGAACAGGCTGGCTGGAGTGTTGTAAGTGTCTCCTGGTAGCCCATTAATGAGCTGACGCAAGATATATGGAAGCATGACCTCTGTAGCAGTGAGGAAGAGAGAAAGAAGGAAAGACTGCGGAAGAGATATATGTATGCATGTATGAGAGAGAGACTTGGAAAGACAGGAAGAGAGGGTGAGAGTGTGTGAAAGACAGCGTGTAATAGTATGAGAGTGAGGGGTCATGCCCTTGAGAACAGAGAGGGAATGAATAGGAGTAGGTCAGACAGGTACCACGAATTGAAGCAAGTGTCTAGAAGGGCGAGATGAAGTGTGAGAATAACCTGCGTGCACAGAACACCAATGTGGCAAGGATCAGAATAAATAGAGCAACACCGTAGGACACACTTACCTGGATCAGCATCTGTCAGAACCTTCATAGGTCAGTGACAGGTTTTCATTTGCTGTCCTGTCAAAATCCAGTCCTCATTTTCTGTTTTAGGTTATTATTATTCTCTGTGGGCCATATTCAGAGTTGAGTTACAGGTGTGTAGTGAGAAGTTAATACCAAAATCGGCATTCAGACCTCAGATGTGTGTTCTCAGACATGATTGCATAACATAATTGCTGCAGATGTGTCTGCTGAACATTCATGCTGCAAATCTCCTGTTCTACAACATTACAAAGGTGCTTTATTGGTTAAGATCTGGTGACTAGGGAAGCCACTGAAGTACACTGAACTCATTGTCATGTTCATGGAACCAGTTTGAGATGAATTGTGCTTTGTGACATGGCACTATCATGCTTGAAGTAGTCATTATAAAATGGGTAAATTGATGCCATAAAGGGATGGTCAGCAACAATACTCAGATTACTCAGGCTATTGGTATTAAGCAGCCCGATATGTGTCAAGATAACATTTCTCACACCATTACACCACCACCCTCGGCCTGAACTGCTGAAACAAGTTAGGTTGGGTCAATGGATTCATACTGTTGACATACATTTCTGACCCTACCATATACATGTCGCAGCGGAAATCAAGATTCATCAGACCAGACAACGTTTTTCCAGTCTTCAGTTGTTCTGACAATATCATAGTCATCAATGTCACAGTCATCTTGCCTGTCAATCAGAGTTACACTAGCCTATTGTGAGTGTCTGTGAGATCATGAATGCAGAAGAGGGTAGTTAGCACTTTCCTTTGAATGTGTTATGATGCCCTGTGATGTAGCATTCATCATTGTTCAGCTTCATGTGTCTCAGGGGGATCATGTGCTAGCCTTCACCCTCCCCAGTTGGTAGCTGTCATGTGATAGGGGAAGGTAGCTAGAGGGTGAGAATTGGCAAATGACCAAATTGGGTGAAAATTAGGTTTAAAAAAAGATAGCTATATGTTTAAGCTTTTCATTTTTAGAAACAAATACTGTCATACTTTGTCTTTAATCAAGGCCAAAATGGTATTTCCCTTTCAGTCCTCTGTAATCCAAAGCTCCATTAAACGAAAGATTCATAAGAACTACATTAAAGTAGGGCTGAAATGCTGTGACAGTAGAGAACAGGACGACATCATACAATCTTTTAAATTTGTTATTTATTACATCATCACTAATTTGCATCAAGTTGAAGAAAAATACAGTATCTCAGATTGACTGACAGTTACGTTGTCTCCAGCTCTGATTTGTGCACCATCAAATGAAATCAGTGGTCGTCTGTCACGTTGTCACTTGTTAGTTTGGACATAGTGCTAGGTTTAGGTGTAGGTAGTGTAGGCATAGCAGGACTCACTTCCAATGTCTTAGTTATTCTCCATGTGCAAATACCCCACCATATTTCATGATTCAGAAAGCTAAATGTTGGCAGGGTGTGAAGGTAGAGCAGGCTGAGATAACACATCCTCTAATCACAAACTTGCTTAAGGCTCAAGGGCACCTGTGCTGTCTTCCACGCTCAAAAGATCGATACTTATCTTTATCGCTCTCGCTTCACTCTAAATGTACATCAGATTAGACTTGCCACTGATTGCTATCTCATTTATCAACAGCCACACATTGCATTTCAGCGAACTATTGCATGGCAGTTAAGGGGTTATGTCCAAATTCGTATGCCTATCAAGTGGCAGTCTGTTATTCAGAAATACAAATTCACATGAACACCTTTCACTAGGGATTCTTTGCTCCAATACTGAAGATCTGCTACCAACAGCTTTCTATTTTCTCTGCTTTAACATGTCTGATTTACCTCATGTGGAGTTTGGTAATTAACTGATGAGCTGAATTAGATTTGCTGGAGCAGGAAAAACATAGGACTGAACAGAGTCTCAGAAATGGAATCAGGCATCCTTCTAGTTCAGAAAACCTGCATGGAATAATAAAGACCTGCCTTAATTTACTCTCATTTTATGCTGTTGATGGCAGGCTGCTTTTCCACGTTTGTGTTGTTTGAAGTCTCCACTCACTTCCTGTCAGGGTTCGGTATTTTTTGTTTACCATCACAGTGGGACAACAGTGGCAATGTGACAAACATGCCTGCAGGCGGTTACCTTCAAATCCGAGTGTGATTGATGGGTTTGCTATATTGCAGGAAATTTGAACCGTTATGGCTATTAATGAGTAGACATCATTTCACTACCGGGAGATGTTATTTATCTGCTGATAGCACACCAGGTTTGATGAGAATACAGAGGGATCCCCATTAATATTTGTTCATTTTATTGTCTTTAACTACCTTTCTGTGATATTTACGCATCCACAGAACAGCTCTCCGTGGGGAGCCTACTGAAGCTGTTTCAGGTGGTGTAGATGTACATTTTTGTATGCTGCAAACATTCCAGCTAAAGAACAATCACAAACAATGGTGAAGAGATTTATAAAGCAATGCCATGAGCACCTGGCCACATGTGAGAAGTTGAGAGATTGGTAAGGGCACGGCGAGACAATTTACGCTGTCCATGGTCCTGGAAAAAAAAACAATCACGTCAACGCTTGCTGAAAAATAAGCCCTGCTACTATTCTTTGAGTATTGGACATCACTGACAACTGTGTGTGTACTGCTTTGAGAGGGTGTGCTGCCACAGTCTGATCCCAAATGACATTTGGCCAGCAATCAGTAATGGTTGTTGTGGCAACTGGTCAGGTGCTCCTGGTGGTTTGGACGAATATCAGCAGATTGAGAGTTGGGCTCTGCAGTCATTCAATAACCCCAACAGAAAATCACACTGTTTGCACAAAGCACACAAATAGATGAGCCCAGGAGATAAAATCAGCTGTACAATACAGCATGTTTGTCAATATGCCAGCATTTATAATACACTTTCCATTAAAATCTTTCCCAGGAGACACACACAGACCCACAGTGTGGGTGATTAGCAGTTTGTACTCCTAGTTTAAGGTGCTAAAAATTACATTTACAGCTAATTAGTCAAACACTGTATTTTCTAAAGAGCTGAAATCTGGATAACTTCAGAATGCTGTTAAATAAACACAAACAGTTAGATTGCAGATTTCTTGCTGCAGTGATTTCCCAGGAACATTGCAGCAAAGATCAGCAACACATTGCTTTATAGAAGATATGGCTTATTTGCAATACAAAGTCAGCTGTTGGAGAGACTGAAAAGAGTGTTAAACTTTATGCATTTGGCTCAAGAGCTCATTGGAAAAAAATTATGTGGACAATGCGTCATTCTTTAAAAAAATATGTTAAGTAATATTTTGCAAATTGCCTTGGTATAAGAGGATTAAAACACTTTGGGATGTGCTGTTGTAGGAAAATAATCCACTTAGTTGTGGTAACAGCATCACACCACCTAATTGTTTTCCTATAACAAAGAAATCATCGAAAATAAATAAGAAATTCATTGCTAGTAAAGAAAACATGTGGATACTGGAACAAGTGAAAGCTCTTCTTTGTCACCTTTGAATTATGCCACATGTATTGAAATAACATGTTAAAAGCTAATCTTCACCCTGACTGATAGAGAGGCAGTGTATCCCCATGCATGCTAATTTTGTGTATAGGCCAGTGTGAATACAGGTGTGTGGTTATACGGCCAGTGGTTAATGTATGCAGATTAACTGCTTGGTGTGCTAATCAGTGGCAGACTTGTAGTGTGAGTATCAAGGTTTTGGAGGGCTGTGTTCTGCCCCTCAGCTCTGGACAAGAGTCAGGTTTGGCCCTGCGATTGACACATTAAGTGTTTTCACTTGCCTGTGCCCGAGTTCCTCACATTCACAGGGCACCATGAGAGCGAAGAGCCATCTGTGCAGCTTGCTGTTTTATACTGGCTCCTGACGGTGAGGCGACATGCCGGGTCCCCCAGCAACCCGCGCAAACACACACATACACACACACACACACGCACACACACACACACATGTATTCTTTAATGAAAGCCATCAGTCTGTTGGGCACATCACTATCTGTCTGCACACACACAATTACTGTTGAAGACCCTCTGACCCTAGGCCTGTTACAACCCCCAGTGAAAAAACAAAACTGTGCTAAAAATGTGCAGAAACGCAATAACATGCTTAATTTATGTGTGTGTCTACCAGCTGCCTCCATCCTCTTGTCGCTGATGAAAGGAGCTGTATGATTTGGATTTGGCTGTGAATACACAAGCCTCATTTAATAAAGTGTGTGTGTGTGTGTGTGTGTGTGTGTGTGTGTGTGTGAGTGAGTGAAAGAGAGAAAGAGACAGAGAGAGAGAGAGAGAGACAGAAAGAGAGAGAGAGAGAGAGAGAGAGAGAGAGAGAGAGAGAGAGAGAGAGAGAGAGACAGAAAGAGAGAGACAGAGAGAGAGAGAGAGAGAGAGAGAGAGAGAGAGAGGGGGGGGGGGGGTTCATTATGATACCATACACTATCATGCAGAAGTGACCTAGGCAGTCTACAAACAGTGGACTATTGAAGCCTCCACTCCCACCATCCTGGACTTGAATTCTTTAAATAAAAGGTCACTATTATTCAACATATGTAGATTTTTGTCAGCAAAATCCCACACATGAAATTACATTTATTTCAATAGAATTTGCCACAATCAATGGTTTTGTGTCATGGACTTGTGCATATAAATTTAGTATCAAAAGTTCACAACAAGTGAACTTTGACAGAGACAGTTGCATCATTTATCAACAGCACAACGTCTTTGGCAGCACTTATTTTAGCAGTGAGCATACATGAGTTTTATATATAACACTTCCTGACTAAAAACTATCAATTATTTAATAAAAATCAAAAGACATGGTACACAGTTAGTCAGAAGGTTGGGTTAGATGGTAAAGATGGTATAACACATGTACAATACTTTCTGTATATGTGGGCCTATTAAGATCACTCTTCTCAGATGTGTCCTTATGCGCTCTAAAATATTGGAAAGAATGGATGCAGTAACATTTGATTATTATCAACAATTGTTTGGGTAATTTGAGCCTGCATGGGGTGTCTGATTAAAGACATAGGAACCTAGGGTTCTCAAGATTTGTCATTATCATGTGATCACACACTCTTGCTCCTTGAATCAATGTTAAATATACGTGTTTTATAATTTTTATGCAGACAAACATAAATAAAGATACAAAAATACTCTAATTCCCAGATAGATTAGACATTTCCCTCTGCTACAACCTGCCACTTAACACATTCTTCTGACTGGTCCAGAGCCACATGTGCCCAGAGTTGGCAACTTAATCATTATGCTGTAAGATTTGGTGACTTTTATACCCATTTAGTGACTTTATTTTTAAAAAGCGCCTAGCAACAAATCTAGCACTTTTTGAGCAGACATTAGCCTTGCTTTCACTGCATTCGATATGGCTCTCCAGGTCACATCACCACTGCTGGTTAAATGAGTTAAGAAAGCTGGTTTGGTTGACTCACAATATGTGTAAATCTTGACTATGTTTACAATGACCAATCACTGAATACCACTGTTCACAACGACCAATCACTGAATACCACTGTTCACAACGACCAATCACTGTACACCATTGTTCCCAATGACCAATCACTGAACACCATGGATCCCAACAACCAATCACTGATCACCATGGTTCCTAATGACCAATCACTAATGACCATGGTTCCTAATGACCAATTACTGATCACCATCATTCCCAATGACCAATCACTGATCACCATTGTTTGTTCTGCCCAGACACTTCTTTGTTCTTCTTTTCAAGCTCTCTTCTTGGCCATTTTTAAAAGCAAACAATATATTTCACCTGTAAACTTTTCCTTCACGGCTATTTCCTTACTACTTGCTACCACTGCTTCATTTTGTCTGCATTCTTGATAGCATTTTCAAAATATGTAAATCTTTGATTTGACTACATTTTGTAAACACACAAGTAGTTAGTGGTGTCAAGACCAAATACGACTTCTTTAATAAGTTATAATCTATTATTTTCTATTCTGATACAACTTTATTCTATTTTGTTCTTCAGAAGATCTATGTCTATGACATCATCTTTTACATGGACACTTACACAGAAAATCTGTTGCAGCAAGTAAAATTTGGTGTTTGTGCAGGAAACTGTAGCACACCAATGTACGTTTGGTTATAGCTTCATTTATTTGGAATACACAGAGTATGTACAGCACAGTTCATTCATATACACCAAAATGATAGCCAGATTGCTTCACATTGATATATTGACTATCAAGGTCTCTCATATATATTGTCAATGGGCCTGGTGTTTACAGCACTATGACTCTGGTGATATTAAAGGGTGGTGCAACTTCTAATTTGTTTATCTGAATTTGTGTAGTCTTACCAAGTGCTTGCAGAGACTCACTTCCCAGTGAGGATCATCCCCATCATTACTGACAGGTGGCTCTTCTTGCTCTGTCCTACGTAACTGAACATTGTCATATGGTGCCACACATTTGTACGGTGGACACACACTTTGCGGAGATTGAACAGGATGTAATATGGAACACTACTGCCCTCTTGTGGTGTGCGTGGAATATGACAGGTTCTTAGAATTCAGTTTCTAGAAAATATCAAAGTGCTTATGTACATGAAAGGAGTAACACTCTATGTGAATATCTTCCACCGTTTAACTATGAACATTTCTATAGTTTAATCCAGACCTTCCTTAATATATATATATATATATATATATATATATATATATATATATATATATATATATATATATATATATTAAAAATTGCTATATAAAAATTATAATGTTTCTGTTTGATCTGTAATTCTTTTCCATATCTGTTGATATCACAGTGCAAATGGTGCTAATGGTTTAACAGGGGGATTCTGCTAATTTGAGATGAATTCGAAGGTTTTCTAACGGAGCTCGGTGCTCCTACAGTATTCAGGTAGTCTCAGATGGTGAGCTTGTGGTAATAGACTGTGGTTTAATAATGGTTCATTGGAGCAAATCGATGTCTGTAATATTCCTACCTGTAATGCTTCTGCAGTTCAAACTGCCTGCAAAGACACAAGAAAACATTTGCATATTGTATAGCATTTATGGTTATTTAGGAAGGACTTTCAAATATCCTGATACAACAATTAAATTAATGACTTTAACTGTACTAAAGCAAGAATAAGTGAATTCTGGGGGAAATATTGGAAACCATTTTTAAGCACTTAATGTTCACTACATGAATATGTTAAAATCAGGTTTGTGAAAATTTGCTATGCGCATGCTTTTAGGAAGAATTTTGGATGTAGGAAATGGGCAGAAATCGAAGCTGAAAGCTATAAAGGCCAAAGCAATTAAATAACCAGAGTGGATAAATTTTTGGGCTGAAGAAACTTAATATAACAGGCAGCTTAACTGATGACAGCTGAAGTTAGCTGAAAAGTATCAGCTAAGTGGTGTGTAGAAAGAAATCTAGAAAATTTTGGCTTGTGTGACTGTGTGTGTGTGTATCTGGGAATATTCCTCTCATAGACCAGAAACCCACAGAGGAAGTGGCATGTCTGAGGTTAAGGCAGTATGTGGAAAATGTGGCCTGTGAGGAAAAGCTTTCAGTCATCAGTTTACTATAAAATGGGGCTCCTAAATCAACATATTTATAAAACATTTCTAGTCATTTCATCTCTGTTGAAATTGATTGTGGCGTGCAAAGCCAGAACACAGGAAATGGTTTTCTTAAACTGTTGAAAAAAATGTAATTACACCCACAGCAGGTGCACATTTCTGTAAATTATGTTTTGCTGCAAGTTCACACCAAACATAACTATTCTTTATCCGTTTATATACTGCTTCTTGAAGAACTTGCTGACAAAGACAGTCTTTCTCAGCAATAAAATGGGCAGTATTGTTATCTAAATGCTGTCTAATTACATGAGTGCTGAAAAAACCTTTTGTAATATTTATTCCTTCCACTTTACCTTTGTACAGTACATCACACTAATATACACACCCTCCTCTCTGTCTGCTACTCTACTAATCTTTTTTCTCTGTCTTATACACATCCTCTCGTGTGTCGGCTGGAGACAGCAAGTCTGTGGTTTTGCATCATGTGAAACAGATGAAGTGTGATCGTGAATTTTACAGGAGCCAACACCAGGCTGTCTCTCTGTTCTGTTCACCAGTTTTAACCAGAACATACCACTGGTCAGCTTACAGACTTCGAATGGCCTGATAAAACCTGTCACTTTCATAATGGCTAATGGGTTTGCTGCACTGTAGATCTGGACACCAGTTGCTTCACTCTGCAAATAAGTCACACACTGGTTACAATGGCCACATCATCTGCAATGCAGGGTGAGAAAGCACAGTGCGAGGCAGGAATACACCCTGGATTGGATGCCAGTCATCATATCATATGATCTAATTGTTCTTGTCATGGCCAGTTTGTAATTACGAGTCAAGAATAATGCCAATAAGGTGATTTCACGATTGGGGTGCCATTTAGTTAAATCAAAGAAAACACACAATAAACCTTTTAAAAAATCAGCTAACCCATCTCAGGCAAAAATATCTCATTGTTTATAAATAGATTATAGCTCAAATATACTGTAGATTTTAGTTATATTAAACTGAATCAGGCAAAATGCTGTTTTCTAAATGCTGCACAGAGGTAGGGTATTATTACATGCACATAGGTTGTTGTTAACTTTAGTTAAAATGTCTTTTTCCCCCCTTTTTTTACATTTAAATCGTCACTGGCTTGCTCATTGGGGATAAATTTAGCAATTTAAAATTTAGATCCGAAACTTATATATTTCTGTAAAGCTGCTTTGTGACGATGTCCATTGTTAAAAGCGCTATACAAATAAAACTGAATTGAATTGAATTGAATTGAACATATTTGTGAATGTCATATCAGTATGGAAACAAATGGCACCCCAGTGGTGGAATCATCCAATAAATAATTCAAAAGCGTGACATGAATGTGCATTCGGTTCATATGACAACTTTGTCATATTTCTTTGAATGCTGTTGGCATGCATCAGCATAACAGACATATATGACAATATCCTCCAGTATGTACACTGTAATAGCACTTGTCTTAAAGATATCTAAAAAAATAAATAAATAAATAAATAAAAAATGTTAGACTGGACTGGTGTCATTTTTTGATTAAAAACATGCAGTGTTCAGCTAAGTGTAAAGCTTCAAAGCATCTCCCTGAGCCTCTGACAGACACGATTTTGATAAGCGCTGATGGCATAAGAATATGAGAGTCCTCCACTGGAGTACCAGATACATTCACACCATGACACATGATTTATTTTGATTTATAGCATCCCACTTCAGCACACACCAGTTTCCTATCTGTTAATCATTTATCACAGGGCAGGTGGGTTCAGTTGAGTTATGACTATTGACGGTCTGACCTGCTCCCTGTTCCTCTGAAACCTGTGATTACCATATTTCACAAGTCCAGACACATTGTAGCCTTTGGAAATAGAGTGGTTTAGTGTTGTTGTGTCTATCTGTCAATATTCACAAAAAAGAATACAACAAATTGTATTTGTCTCTAGAGCTTTGAGAAGGTTACAGGCATCAAATTCTTACATTTTGTTATCCTGACAACTGGGTTATCAATCATCTGCCATTCAGTATATCAACAGGTGCTGTCAGTCAAATGTCACTCTTGTTTCAGATTTGCCAGAATCAGTCAGTTTGCAGTCCAATCTGTTGTGGAGCGAGATGGTATTCATGCCATGTGCTACTGTAGAACTCCTGCTGGTGGAAATAGTATAGTATCAATCCGTGTATTTTTGGTTAGAAACGGAAACCTTTTTTTGTTCTTTTTCTTTTTTTTTCAGATCTCACACTGAATGCCAGAAGGGTATAACTGAAACTTGACACACATCCTACATTTGTACAAAATTTCAAATGATACAACAATAGATTTAATCAGAGCTGTCCGAGAACTGATGGATCTTGGAAGAACACCAAGTCAAATCCTCATGTACACCAAAGTCATCTTGTACAGTACATATCTTGAAAGAGGAATTTCCTAAATCAGTCTTGATTTTGACTTTCTGACTACAGCTATTTGTTTCCTAAAAGATTTGACATTTTCATGTAGTCAGTTAAAGTAAAAATTAGTATCATATTATCCACTTATGCATACACAGGGGGTCATTCATTCATTCATTCATTCATTCATTCATCTTTAGTAACTGCTTAATCCGTGTCAGTGGCAGACCCAGAGTATATACAGAGAACGCCATGTGTAAGGCAAGAATACATCCTGGATGGTCATCTGTTACAGGTTATCTGATGGGATCAAGGATTCTCCTAAGTACCATGACCTGGTTGCTTCTTTCAGGAGGTTCAGACGTGGCCACAGATAGAGCGTTCAACAATATGACGATCCAAACATCAAAATCCAAACACCAAATCAGCAAAGACAAAAACTAATGTTTTCTTGGGTTAGGGTTAGGGTTAAGTTTTCTAACCCTAACCGTAACCCTAACCCTAACCCTAGTTGCACTTTTAACTAAAAAGTAAATGGACCGCTGTGACCTTAAAAACTTTATGTCCAACTTTATGTCTGATTGATTCAATTCAGTATCAATTTACACTCAATAACAAAAACACACTATTATTAGGTTATCAATATAGCATTAAAATTAAATCTATAAAACATTACAAGGCTACTCACCACAGGTTTAAAGAGGTTCAGTAAATTACTAAATGAAGCAGTTTTTTGTTTTGCTCATAAAGCGCGATTGTGAACCTCATAGTGCTAAGCTCATTATTGCATTACTGCATTCTGTTTGTTTGTGTCCTAATTTTTAAACCAACTCAGCAATTCAACAAATTCAACAAAAAAGAAAAAAAGGAAAAAAAAGGAAAGAACAAAAAACAGCACTCTAAAATACGGATGGAATACAAAATAACTGATTACTATACTATACTATACTATACTATACTATACTATAAAAAGCTGCATTTAATTAGTTCAATATAAAGTTGTAACATTTTCTGTTAGCTAAAGTAGACCATCATCGGTCCATGACGATTTAATTTCCATCTGCGACAGATTAACTATATCAGGTGCTCATTTTATTATAACTCTGCTAGTTAGCCAGTGCCAAAAGAATGTGTCATTACCACAAAAATGGACTGCTGTTCACTAGTGATGGATTGTTCATGAACGATTCGTTCATTTTGAACAAATCTTTTATATGACTCGGGAATAACAAGTTGTCTCAGACCGTGATGCGTTCATTTTGTGTTAGCCACACATGTGCAACATCCTTTCATTCGTTTGTAAAATGAAAACCTCATAGGCCCTGTACAGGAAATAGAAATGATTAGTTCACCTCCCGAGTCTCTTCTCCAGTCCAAGTCTTTCGTTCATTTGTCATGTGTCGTGACAGCCGCATATATTGTATTCTGTATTGGATACAGAATTTAGTTCATAATTCCCACTCTTCCTTACAAACAAGTGGATAGTTAGGTTTTATTTTTACTCTTACAGTTACATGATGCATTTCTGGTCTCAAATTTTAGCTTTTTTATTTCTTACAATTTATAAATTTGTGAATTTCTGTCATGAGGGTTCTTTTTCATAACATTGAATCTGGTAATAAAGAGTTAGTTAATTCTTTAAACTTTTCAGAGCCTTAACCTATGCGGCTGTCATGTGACTAAAGAACGAACGACTCGGACCAGAAGACTCGGGAGGTGAACTAATCATTTCTGTTTCCTGTTCATAGTATACGCGGTTGTCACGTGACAAAAGAACGATTCGGACCAGAAGACCCAGTTGAGTGGTGAACTAATCACTTCTGTTTCTCATAATTTGTCCTTGATTGCATTATCATTTTTTCCTTATTCGGAATATGATCAAAGTTTGCATAAGTAGACTTGTTGGGGGAATTTGGCTATTGAAAGTGTAACATTTTAATTTAATTCTGCTCAAATGAACGGTATGAATGAAATGACTTGAATAAAGATTAATCCATTTTGCTGAATGAGATTCAAAGATCCAAGTCAGTAAAAACATGTTTTTATGAGAACGTTCTTATAAACAAGTACGTAACACTCATGGTTCAGTAATCCTAAATATGGTCACACTGTATGTCAGATCAAATCAAATCTAATTTTATTGGTCACACACAACCATACACAGTACGATGTGTAGTGAAATGCTGTTTATGACTGTCCCGTGACATAAAACAGAATTTAGTTACATAGTAATAGAAAAAGAAAAATATAAAATATAAGAAGTTAAATATAAAAGATAAACAGCAAAAATGTATAAATTGTATGCGGGTTAAAATGCAGATGTGCAGTTGTATGTGCAATACAATGCTGTGCAACATCAAGCCGAGGTAGTTGCAGTGAAAAAGCTAACAATATAATATAAATATTTATAAATACAGGATATGCTGTGTGTATTGACAGGAATGTTGGGTGTGTGGTATCGTCCTGGTTTTCAGGCTGAATGGCCTGCGGGATGAAGCTCCTCCTCATTCTCCCTGTGTTGGCCTTCAGGGAGCGGAAGGGCTCCCCTGACTGCAACAGAAAGAAGAGTCCATTGTTAGGATGGCTGAGGTCCTTCATTATCTTCCTGGATTTGGTCCAGCACCATTTGCTGCAGGTAGACTGCAGGTCAGGGAGATCAGTGCGGATGGTGTGCTCAGCTGTACGCACCACCCTCTGGAGAGCCCACCTATCCTGCTTGATGCTGTTCCCAAACCAGGCTATGATTCTTCCTGTCAGGATGCGCTCGATGGTGCAGGTGTAAAACACTTACAACGTTTTCCAGTGATAACCAGTGATTTTCTTCATATATTGCACAGATACTATTTTATATGCCAACATGGATGGGATGCTCATATAAAATCTCACTCATTCACTTCCAGTAACTGCTTTATGTTTGTCATGGTCATGGTGGATCCAGAGCCTTTCAAAGGAATGCGGAATAGAATTCCACCTATGATCCAAAAATTAATATGCTACTGGGTGCCAATATGCATTACACTTTGTCCAATGATTAAAGGATGATAAATGTATGTTTATGTAATGTGGGTTTGCCAGAATTTCTGCCCCCTACCCAGCCTTACCTCAGCTACCCTGCTCTACCACTCCCTCCGTATTCACTCTGCATCCAATTACAGTTGAGTGAAATAAGTTTGTGAACTCTTTGCAATTAGCTGAAATACTGATTTATACTACAAAATACTACGAATCCCAACAGACACACTCCCTGTTGCATTCACATTCATATGATTACTCATTATGCACACCTGGTTTTAATCACACCCTGTATATGCAGACTCTGGACAGTCATTCATTCATTGCGAAGTATCACTCAGTGTTGTGAATTAATTTGCTGTACTAAGCTTTTGTTTACCGTGTATGCCAATCTCGTGTTTGCTCTGGTTATCCTGTTTGCATGCGTCAACCATGGATCGTTGTCTCATATTCTGGATTTCTTTGCCTGTCCTGTTTTTGTAAATAAAAGCAGTTTTGCAACTGCAGCCATCTCTGCCACCTGACACACTGAACAACAGTATATAGGCAAAATTTGTAGACCTCTCTTTTAATTCATGATACAATGAACAATGATTGAAGAGGCATGTGTGAACATATGACTCGAATATTACTACAGTGAAAGATAAGAGCAATGTACGAAACTATATTGTTTTAATAAAAACATGTTGAGAGAAATATATTGCATGACTGTATAAATGCTTACATAGTCTGCATTTTGTAAGAGAAGAGAAGGGGTGATATACAAGTCTGTGCAAGACAAGGGCAATATATTAAACACACCATTTCAGATGGAGCACAATTCATTAAAATACAATAAATATGGTAAGGAGTGTATAAAAATACACACTGTGCACTAACTATACAGAACAGTAGGATAGTGTTAGAGTTGGTTAGACAGCACAAGTATGCAACATTGCTAAGAGTCCTTTCAAATATGAGAAGCATTCAGAGAAATATTGCGAATATAGCCATAACAATTCCAGGTACAGCATTCCCTTAATTATCCTGCACTAATTGGTTTTTCATTTTTGTGGCAAAATTCCGATTTAATAATGACCCAAGGCTGAACTGACTTGGCTCTGGGAGTAAGAAAGACAAGTAAGAGCAAGGCAATACAGAGATTATAGTTGTTTTGATAGCATTGTATTGTTGTGTTAAGTGTTAACCGGGTTATTAACTTCTTTTTGCCTCAACTCAAGACCTTGAACATTTTTAAACTTTTTTTTTTTTTTTGAGGCAACAGATTATCAGTGATGCATTTACTCAGTCATATTTGCAGCATCAATTATTCTCTGTCTCATTCTCCCGCCTCTAACACCTTCACTTATATTGGATCATCTTTTTTTTCATCAGGTGCAGACGTCATTTCAACCAACCCATGGGTATTAGTGATTTGCTACTATTACATTTTGAATGATCTGGTCCTGTGTTTAATTTTAAGCCCTTATGAGAGCAGTGCTAGAGTAGTAGGACAGCATATGAATTGATGAGACACCATGTGGGTTGAGCGGACAGCATACAGGATGATCAGACAGCATATGAATTAATCAGACAGCATACAGTTGATCAGATAGTACACAAGTTGATCAAACAGCAAACAAGTTGATCAAGCAGTATATAGGTTGATCGGACAGCATCCCAGTTAATCAGGCGACGTGCAAGTTGATCAAGCAGCATACAGTTTGATCAAACAGCATCCAGGTTGATCAATTCAATTAAATTTTATTTATATGGACAATATATGGCCGTATAAATATATATGGACTGATAAATATATGGAATATTTATCAGACAGCATATGGGTCGATCAGAGAGCATATGAGTAGATGAGACAGCATACATGTTGATCTAAGAGCATACACAAGATTACCAGACAGCATGCAGGTTGATCAGGCAGCATACAAGTTGACCAGACAGCATAGGAACTGATCAGATGGCATATGAGTTGATCAGACAGCATACAAATTGATCAGATGATCAGTTATCATATGGTTTGATCAGACAGCATACAAGTTGATGAGGCAGCCTACAAAAATCACCTTAATGAAGATTCTAGCATTCAAAGTACACTAGATGGCCAAAGATTTCTGGACACCTGACCATCACACCTATATGTGCTTACTGAACATCCCATTCCAGAGCTAGTCCCCCTTTGCTGTTATAATAATCTCCACTCCTCTGGGAAGGCTTTCCAGTAGATTTTGGAGCGTGGTTGTGATTTGTGGTCATTCAGCCACTAGAGCATTAGTGAGGTCAGGCACTGATGCTGAGTGAGGAGTCCTGGGGTGCAGTCGGAGTTCCAGTTCATCCCAAAGGTGTTCAGTGGGGTTGAGGTCAGGGCTCTGTGCAGGACACTTGAGTTCTTCCACACCAGCCTTGGCAAACCATGTCTTCATGGACTCTGCTTTGTGCATAGGGGCATTGTCATGTTGGAACATGTTTGGTGAAGATGAATGTTAATGCTATAGCATACAAAGACATCCTATACAATTGTGTGCTTCCAACTTTTAAGTTAGCAACAGTTTGGGTAAGGCCCACATATGGGTGTGATGGTCAGGTGTGCACAGACCTTTGGCCATATAGTGTAGCTTTATCTACAGACAAAAAAATATATATATTTGTGTGTGTTTCCACAATGTAGTATGTGGTTTCAAATCTGATTAAAATACCTTTTTCTGGACATGCAGTTATTGGTTAGCCAATAAAGTCACATTTCATGAGGAGTTTTTTTTTTCAGGATTCAGGCCACATCAGTAGCTTCAAAAATTTATGACAAGAACCAAATGGATGAAAAAGAGCATGTCAAGGCAGGAAGCTATGAGGTGGCCTGCCTGATTGCTTGATCACATGTTCCCAGCAGTTATTGCTCCTCTCCTAGCAAGTCCCTTAGTGAACAGTATGGACAAAGGCAATAAACATATCTCTGATGAATGTTCAGAACCGTGACTGGACATTGCCCTTGTGTAAAACACAATCCATGGAAAAATCTATAGATGGGGTGAAGAACCAGTTATGCTGTGGGGGAATTTTGTTAACATTCCCTTAGATGGAAGAGTCACTGTAAATCAATACAAAGTTCTTCTGATTGATCACCTTTATCTTATCATGAAACATTTCTATCCTAATGGGAGTGGGCACTTTCACAATGCCTCTGCCTGCATCCACAGGGCATGAGGGCTCACTGAAGGGTCTAATGATTATGAAATAATATAAATTATATGCTATGGCCTTCATAATCACCAGACATCAACTCAGTTGGCAACCCTATTGGCAGATTGTGGAGCAACGTGTTAGATAGTGCTCTCCACCACCATCATCAGAGCACCAACTGAGGGAATATCTTTTGGAGAAATGGTGTTTATCTTTCCAGTACAGTTTTAGAGACTTGTAGAATCAATGCTAGAGTGCATTGAAGGTGTTCTGGAGGCTCATGGTGAAACAACACCTTAGTAAAACATGTTATGTTGGTTTGGTGCAAGCAAATTGAATTTTGTCATTTGTAGTCGCAATGCAAACACTTAAAGTCGAAAAATCGGATTTGCCCTGCTGCGTGAAAAAAACTCCTCTCCTGCTGCCCCCAGCTAGCACTGCAAAGAAACCTTTAAGATATGAGACGCATTCTTTGTATATGTACCTATATCATGTCCAGGTGCACCATTCCTTTAACCATCCTATACTAATTGCTCTTTCATTTACAGGTGCAAAGTTCTGATTTATTACTGCTCAAAGCTGAGCTGGCTTGACTCCGAGAGAGAGAGAGAAAGAGAGAGAGAGAGAAAGAGAGAGGTGAGGGTGAGTCAGAGGGGAACTAAAGAGACAGGTGACAGGTGGGGAGGATTACACACTGGAGCTAAACCATCTGTCTGTCAGCACCACTTCATTTAACACAGCAACAAAATTCCCCCACTCACTGTGATATTAAATGACACAGAAGAATGGATCTGCTGACTCCCTTTGGTTGTCTTTGGGTGCAGTACAGGCTGCCAGTGACAGTGGTAACAGTAGCCAAATGTACAGTTTTTAGCTAGAAGCTTGACCACAGTTTCATCTGGAATCTTTGCCTCTTCACCACAGAACTAACTAATTGGCGTAAAGAGAACTGTAGAACAGAAGTCTACAGTTTTCTCAAGCGCAGACACAATTTTGAGGTTGCAGTAGCATATTTCATCATCTGAGTTAATCCATTTTAAACTGAAACACACTGCAATAAGAAAACTTCAATGGTTTTCCTTTATTAAGCTCAGTAGAACTGATATCCAGAAAAGTTCGTTTTGACTTTGCGGTTTAAAATTCTTGAAGAGCAACTGTCAAAACACAACTTGTTTATGAAACAGCACTATGGATACATACAGCATACTCGTGATTGCTGTCTTGACTTGTCTTTATAGCACACAATAAATCAGAATGAATTTAATCAAAGACAGAGGCCTCAAACCCTATAATTTTCTGCATAGTGCTGTCCATATTCAGACCAAAATGTTATATTAATGTGTTCCCAAGCCCTGTAAGGCAACAGAATATTGTTCTACTGAGTCATGCATAAAATGGCAGTGGATACAGCTTTACATACCTGTGATGCCTAAATAAATAGCAATGGAAAAAAAAAAAAACAAGAACCCCTAAATCAAAGGCATAAACCAAGTGTAACCCACATGGTCATCGCAAACCACAAATAATGACCGATAGTTGGGTTTACAAGTAATAGTAACACTGATTATAGTTATTATGATGCCAGAATATGTTGGCAGGATCTGAGTGTTGACCATGTTGGCAAGTCTTCTTTGCTTGTGTCTCAAAGCCATGAATACTGTATGTTCAAACTAAGTAAATGTCTAACGATTCTCTCTATAACAAATACTGTATATTCATTCATCCATTAATTCATTCATTCATTTCCTGTCCCTGCTTATATGGTTTTATATTTTCTAATAATTAATCTGATTTTTAATCTGTCCAGATACTTATGATATTTATGCCCTGATTTGCAAACATCCAAAATAACAGACACTATTTTGTGTGTGGAATGAGATAAATTGGGCGTAGTATGGGCATGTTAAGCAACAATTTGTAAAGTATGTATGTCATGTGCAACTTAGGAGGAATGAAAATGTAAATGAGTTTGTTGTTTTTTTGTTTTGTTTTGTTTTTTTGGGGGGGTGGGGGTGTTCTAAATGTTCCTGGTATCCACAGTGCATTCAAATATCAATGAGATTGACGGGTTAGTAAACTGAACTTGAAACTCAAATATTATGGCTACTAAAGGCAGTGAGATTCATCCAGAAAAACGTATCAAATTGTGAATAAATGGACAGAAGAGTGTAGATATGAGTGTGCATAACATATATGTGAAGGAAAACATTTTGCCCCTATGCACAAAGCAATCTCCATGACGACATGGTTTGCCAAAGTTTTCATGGATGAACTTGAGTGGGCCTGCACAGAGCCCTGAACTCAACCTCAATTAACACCTTTGGGATAAACTGAAACATCAACTATGTGCCAGGCCTTCTTGCCCAACATCAGTGCCTGACCTTACTAATGTTTTTATGGCTGAATGAGCAAATCACCACAGCCATACTCCAAAATCTAGTGGAAAGCCTTCCCAGAAGAATGAAGGTTATTACAACAGCAATATATATAGTGTATTAAGGATCCATTATATTACTCATGCCAACTATAATATTAAAAAAGTGAAACACAGAGACAGCTATTGAATTAGTCCGTTGTCACCATAGAAACCCTTTAGGGAATTCTCAAAGTAAAGACATTTTTGCCTGTTGCTCCATGTAATTAACTAGAGACAACATATTATGACATTCTGACAACATACAATATTAAGTCATGGGCTCGGGTTTCACAATTAGTGGCCACAGCTTTGGTATTTCACATTCACAATGTAATAACTCATGATTACAAGGTAGTTTGTGGTCTCAAAATATTAACTCGAGGGCTCAATGTATTCATTTGTGGCCTCACCTTATTTATATTAATTTGAGGCCTCGCCTCAGAGGCTCTGTACAATTTTACAATGCAATATGTATGGAAATATTAGGTTTGCTAATAAAGTATCATTAAAGCAGTGACAACAAAAACTGCAGTAAACAATATGGTTTAGCAATTTTCTTTATTTATTATTACTAATTATTTGCAATTTGACAAGTAGGAAAAATACAATTATAGCTACAAAACCAAAATTAACCTCCAATCAGCTGTAGACATTCATGATACTTTAAAGAAAGCATCCTGCAATATAATGTATTGGGATATTATCTTATTGCCCATCTGTTGTACTTGAAGCACTATGCAAAAGCAGAATGGAGCCTCCCCGTACATACTGTATTAAAAAACTTATTAAAAAATGACATGTATCCTATATTTTCCTCTCTGACAGATATCAGTGCACAGAATGGGGCACATGAAGCAACCACATCTGCTCCACCTTCTGACCATGATGAGGACAACTCACCTGGTTACACTGGTAAAGCAATCTTCCTCTTATTATTATTATTATTATTATTATTATTATTATTATTATTATCATTTCAATACTGTTTACCTGTTTGGACCATTTGTACAGTATCATTGTGTAATGTGCAAAATTAAAAAAAAACTCTTATTATCTACTATATCGCAGTGAATCTGTAGCTGTGGATTAATTTTCTATAACAGCTCATTCACAGGGATTGTATGATGCTTCAGATGCTTCAGATAATCTAAACCTAATAATAAATAGATTTAAAACATGTTAAAACGTTATTTAACAAAGAAAAAACATATAATCACTCATATGTTGAAGCTTTTTATATGGGGATGTTTATTTAACATTTATAGAAGGAAATGTTGCATTTCTTGTTGCATTTTTTGTCTTATTACAAGTGATATAAGGAACTAGCTTGTCTTGCAGACACTCCACAACATCCAAAGTATAAAGTAAAATGAATATCCCATCATGTTTTATTCTTTGCTTATTATGACACAGGTATTATATAGATTAGTGGTCACCAACCCTGTTCCTGGAGATCTACCTTCCTGAAGACTTTAGCTACAACCATAATTTTGGTTGGAGATGAAACCTGCAGGAAGGTAGATCTCCAGGAACAGGGTTGGTGACCACTGATAAAGGTGGTACAAATGTATGCTCTTAAAATGGTTTCTACACGGGTTCTTTACATAGTTATTGGTTCTCTTGGGTAAATCTACATCTTTTGCTATTTTCTTTTACATTTTCTATATAGACCTTGTTCAAAATTGTTTCCTTTAAAAACGTAGGACCCCCTTTTGAAAGCTGAAACCATTGATTCTCCAAAGAATCCTTGACAAACCATTGTTTCAGAGTATATGCTGTATGAAAGATGTTATGTTTTATCTATATTGGAGTATGTAATATAGATCACACTTCTCTTCATTTTGATTGGTATTAACAAACTCTAGTATACACTATACATGGTGATTTATTTTGATAAAAAGAAAAACACAGCATGCAGGTGTACAATTTGACAAACTTGTTTTTATGTATATGGGAACAAAGGAATAGATCTTGAAATGGAAACTGAGCTAATCAGCTCTAATTCCTGGCTAGTGAGGAAAACACTGGGTTCACCAAAGGGAAGACCTTCCTTCCAGAGACTGTGTTTGTGTTTGCCTCTCTAAGCTACAGGGAGCTGGGTCACACGTCCAAAGAAAGCGTAACGCAACCAGCTGAATAATGTTTTCCTTGGAGCCCTATGACCCAGAGAGCCAGCATCTCAGAGTAGAGAAGCTAATTGATTAAGACTCTCCTCTCACTCCCAGGCTGGACTCATTTGTAGCTCTGAAAGAGAAACGCTCAGTGAAAACACGAGAGTGGATTTGCTCTCCATCCAATTATTTCTTAACATTTCAGAGGGAACATTATACCTCAAACATTCTGAGTAATGTTGTACCAAATTGTTTTAGAGATTGCCTCTAGTTTTTATAGGCAAAGAACTATAAAGACATTGAGCTGGAATGCACTGTTATATTAATGCAAATTATTTGAGAACTTTGTCTACTGTTTGGGAGAAATTTAAAGTAACACAACTCACTGGTGACAGACATCCAAATTAATAGCAGCATCAAAAAGACACCTGGTTTGACTGCGAGAGGGAAGAGATGAGGGAGCAGTACATCAGCATGTAGATATACTCCTGGAATAGAAAGCTTTCAAACTGTCTGTCATATTTCACTAGCTCATTTTACGGCTGACCCTGGGTGACAGTGAAACACGCTGCTACCCTGCTACCCAACGTCGGGAGCGATGTAGAGAAAAGGGTGGAACAGGGACTTGATTGAATGGTGGCATGATGTGGAAAATGAGACCATGAGAGAATAAGAGCACTGACAGTTAGGAAAAGTGGCAAATTGGAGAGAAGAGAACAGAGGGAGAGAAAAAAAGAAGGAGAAAGTGACAGATCATATATGACAGGAACTCAAGTGGAATGAGTCAGTCAGTAATGGAAAGTGTGTGGAAATGAAACTAGGCACGAAAACAGCACAATTCTCTTTGAAATACCAGAAAGGATGGCTGCAACTTTCCTCAGCAGAAGGGTATCATTACTGTCTGTCTACCTTTGACCCGAAACCCATCTGACTGTTTCATCCACATGGACAGCTGATGACTCTCTGTTAGATATGCACTCTTTCCACTTGAACCTAAACGGCCGCCTGTGGCTCTGCGTGGGTGACCGAGAGAACATGCGAGCTCTTCCTTCCATTATCTGGAGCTGAGCATGGCGCCTGTGTCATTGCACTAATGGCATTAGGAAGAATGGAGTGAGATCGGTTTGACTGACACTTTGACTGTCCAAAACCCTGTCCTCATTGCCAGAACTCTGCAGGAACATGGAGAGACATTTTTGCAGTCTCTCCAAGACAATTTGCAGCTTGAGGAACAGATGCAAGGACCAAGGCCAATGCCTGACATGGACTAAACTGCAGCTGGTCAGACGAACTGCTCCATAACACTGGCCTTTAAACACAACTGTGAGAATTTTGCAAACTACACTTTAGGGATGTAACCAAATACGAATACATTATTCAGAATGAACAGATAATGTGTTCTAGATACAAGTAAAGATATGAATTGGAGATGCACTATTTGTTTTTCTTTTCTATTTTTCAGGCTTGCCTGGTTTGTGAATAGGGGGGCATGGTGGCTATTTAGCACATTTGCCTGAATGTGCTAAATAGCTATTTAGCTAGAAATAGCTAAATAGCTAGTAGCTATTTAGCACATTTGCCTCACACCATCAGGGTTGGGGGTTCGATTCCTACCTCCACCCTTTGTGTGTGGAGTTTGCATGTTCTCCCCATGCTTCAGGGGTTTCCTCTGGGTACTCTGGTTTCCTCCCCCAGTCCAAAGACTTTGTTGTAGGCTGATTGGCATTTCCAAATTGTCTGTAGTGTGTGAGTGTGTGTGTGATGGATTGGCACCCTGTCCAGTGTATCCCCTGCCTGATGCCCTGAGTTCCCTGGGATAGGCACCAGGCTCCCCACGACCCTGTGTAGGATAAGCATCACAGAAAATGGATGGATGGTTGCATCAAGTTGGACGTTTTTACTTTCATGTGGGCAAGACTTCAGTTTTGAAACTAAAAGACCACATTCATTAACATGAACAATGCATTTATAGCGTTCATCCTTAGTAACCTCCTGGTCAATGTTTAAATAGTGGTTTAAATTAGCCTGCCAAATTGGCTTGGAAAAAAGACCCAACTAAATTTGTTGGAAAATGTTAGAAAAATAACTCAGAGTACCACAAACATCCCTTAAAAAAAACACCCACTAAAACTATGAATATTTAGATGAACAGATATGGATGCAGGTAGTGGCATTGCATCACACACCAATTATACAAAATACTGGCAAGGTGTGGACACTTGCAGATGCATTTTGGCAAAAAGTGATAAGCAAAAATATTACATCATTATTCTTAAAGACATTCTCACAACACATGATATGTATCATGATATTAGAATTGATATCAAGATGCCGGCAAAGCAGTAGAGCTGCATATGAAAAAAAGATGTATGATTTCAATAATATTTTTATGGCTGAGGTGAAGTGTAATATAGTGTATATACTATTTGCACCTAATATAATCATTAGTCATTTCCCCATATTTCTGTCTCTCTTTCTATGATCTCTATGTAATAGTCACTAATCTGAGAGTGTGAAGACTAAAACATACTAGCAAACCTGGCTACTGATTTTAATATCACATTGTGCTAGCCTAACATTAACTAGCTTCCTAGTGAAGTTGAATAATTCTTTTAGCAACACAAGTTAGAGTCATATCACCCTGCAGTTCTCGCCTGGTTTCCCACTGAAGTTAAGCAGCGTTGAACCTAGCCTGCACCTGGATGGGAGACCTCCTGGGGGGGGAAGAAACTAAGGTTGCTGCTAGAAGTGGTATTAGTGAGGCCAGTAGGTGGTGCTCTCCCTGTAGTCTGAGTGGGTCCTAATGCCCCAGTATAGTGACGGGGATGCTATACTGTAAAAAGAGCACTGTCTTTCAGATGAGGCCCTGATTAAAAATCCCAGGGCACTTCTTGTAAAGAGTAGGGGTATAACTCTGGTGTCATGGTGAAATTTCCACATTAGTCCTTATCTATCATGGCCCCCTAATAATCTCCATCCCTGAATTGGCTATATCACTCTCCTCTCCATCTATAGCTGGTGTTCTGGCACACTATGGCTACTGTTGCATCATCCAGGTGGATGCTACACACTGGTGGTGGTTGAGGAGATTTCCCACCTATACTATCTAAAGCTCTATGTAAATGTAACAAATTATTAAGTTAGCCAAATAAGCTAGTTATGCTAATGTTAGCTAGCTTACTGGTAAACAGGAAGGATGATTTAATAACACAAATATAGTCGGCCTAATTTTAGCTATCTTGGTTTTAATTACATATATAGTTCAACTAATATTAGCTAGCTTATTAGCCGAAATACAACGAGGTGGCTCAGATCCTTACGCTTGCCCATTTTTTCTGCTTCCAACACATCTACTCTGAGAACTGACTGTTCACTAGCTGCCTAATATATCCCACCCCTTGACAGGTGCCATTGTAATGACATAATCAATGTTATTCACGTTACTTGTCGGTGGTTTTAATGTTATGGCTGATCAGTGTACTGTAAAATAATATTACCTAGCCTTTCTAGTTGGATATATTTAGCTCAGTGCTGTGTTTAGGTCATTTTTAGATTAGCTAATGTTGCTAAATCAGGACAGCCCATTCTCTTACATAGGAATAATGAGTAACAAAAAAATTCAAAATGAAATATGACATTTTAAAAAAATCCAATAGCCAACTTTTTACTGTAAGTAACAGAGGAGTTGAGCAATATGAACGTACTAACGATACCCTTGTACTGTTTATCTGTACTGTAGTAAATGCATTCTATTTCCACAATTTTAAAATAAAAAATTTCCCTTAATATGTCCTTTTATAACCTGCATTTATGGTTTGGTCTTATGTCACTCTTGGCTTCCAGCTGTTGTTATGTTGACCTGAGAGGTATTTAATACTTGTACGAGTGTCTGTTTATATGTTTGTGCGTATGGACATAAGGTCAAACTTAGCTGAGTGAAGCTGAGCTGAGTGTGTATCGCACCTGCATGTGTGTGTGGGTGTGTGTGTGTGTGTGTGTGTGTGTGTGTGTGCGTGTGTGTGTGTGTGTGAGGTCAGACAGCTTGGGAGGCCAGCGATCATATTTATCACATTAGCCACGCGGGTCTGACTGTGTTTTGGCAGCTGAGTGCGGAGCTCTCTGTGTGTTTGGATAGTCCATCCTAAATCCTGAACCCCAGCTGAAGAATTCTCTCTGTGCCGTTGTGAATTGCCCTGATTGATTATCATGCCTATTTTAGATCCTACAGAGGCTTCAGTTTGGACTGGAAAACTTTCTGAAGAGCTTCTTCTTCCAAATGTTATTAAATGTATAAACAGTATTGGTGCTTTGGTACATTATAAAAGAACTTCACACCTTGTCCAGGTTAGTCCACCTACTGTATGTGTAGAAGCTTATGTAGGGGGAAAATGGTCTAAAAGTTAGGATTGCCATTTTAAAGCCCTCAAACTATTTAATATAGATTATTGATCATTTTCAGATAATGCTTTTCCAATTTCTCATATACATTACGTTTTTCTTACGTGCTCATTTTACAAGCAGGAGAAAGTTCTCATTAGCTGCTTGCCTTGGATGGTGCCAAAAAATATGCCTAGACTTGTAGCAGGAAAAACCCTCATGAACATGTTATAGACGTTTACTGGATAGCAGCCAGTCTGCTAATAAGATGTTGGTTTGACAGAAAATACATCTACAACTTGATTTGATGTGTATACAGTATGTGGACTTAAAATATGAATACTAAACATTTCAAGTGATATCATTTAACATAACTTCAGCAGGAGTTTGAAAGGGGGATGGAGGTTTTACAAGGTTTTTGTTATTGGCTTCTACTAAGGGACTGGCATCCTCTCTTCTTCTCCCTTAACTCAAGAGCTGACTAAAAGCTTCCACTGTTTGTCAGGAAGAAGTGAGTTTGTCTAAAGAAACGCACTAATTCAGAGTCTGGGGAACCCTGTGTGCCTCCTCAGTTGTCTGTCTTTCTGCTTCATGCCAGACAGTGTTGTCAGAGGGATGGATGCAAGTACTCTTGCAAGAGACCATTAAGAGAGAGAGAGAGAGAGAGAGAGAGAGAGAGAGAGAGAGAGAGAGAGAGAGAGAGAGAGAGAGAGAGAGAGAGAGAGAGAGAGAGAGGGCGGGGGGTTAGAGAGAAGAGGGAACAGAGACAAAGAGACAAAATTAGATGGAGCTCAAATATGCACTGCCAACCAAGATCTACTTCTATTACTATATACAATTCTTGCACACTTAATCATATCTAGTTTATGTTGATTTAAATCATCGTCACTTTGTATACAGTACTGTGCAAACATTTTAGGCACATGCAAAGAAATGCTGTAGAGCAAAGATACCTTCAAAATAATTTAATTAAATATTTCTGCATTAAAAAAAGAGCAGCAAACAGTAGTAAATGAAACAAAGTCAATATTTTGTGTGACAAAAAAATAAAAAATAAATAAAAATAAAAATAGTAGTCTCCGGTACAATGTGTGCAGTTTTATAAGGAAATGAGCTGGTAAGTTTTATTGAGCATGTTGCAGAACCAGACACAGTTCTTCTGGAGACTTTGACTTTCGCACTTGCTTCTTATTTTTGCAGCAAAACCCAGCAGCCTTCATTGTGTTTTTTGTCTGAAAAATGGTCTCTTATGTAATATGCTGCTTTCTTTAATGACATACAAACATATTTCTGTAACATTTAATTTTGTGCTAGAAAACTAATGTTTGGGAATCTAAAATGTTTTTTGTACCGACTTGACAATGCAGAAGTCATAAAATAAAATATCTATAACAAAGTTTGTACTAAAAAATAATAGGGTGCCTAAAACTTTTGCACAGTACTGTATATTTTGACCAAACCCCTTGAATATTAAGCTTTTCAGAGCAACTATGAAGCAATTGCAATAATGCTGTTATATGACTGTTTATTTTGCACCAAAGAACAGATTAGTGATTCTGGTGCTAATTTGTTGATTGCTGCTGAATGTTCCTTAGCGTTATGTGCTGTGCAGACACAGACAACATTGCTAGTACAGTTACAATGGTGTTTAATAGAAGAAGAAAATGGCATTATGGGTAATGTTAGAAACTGTTAACCACAGTGAAAATAGACCAACATGTTGACGAAAAGTTTAAACTAAAAAAAAAAAAAAAAAGTAATTATAAAATAAATCATGGACACCACTGAGGATCTTTAATTATACAGATATAATAATTCAAGTCGTTCAGGTTCAGGTGGATTTTTCCTTTTAGGTTGACTCAGACCTCAACACAAATATTGCTCTGCTCTGGGATACTCCATTATGTCAAGTCAAGTTAAATGTGACTCATAAAGCACATTTAAAGACAACAGTAGTTGATCCAAAGTGCTGTACATAACATCATATAGCATAATAATGCCATTATAATAGTCCTGCTCTCAATTCAAGTTGCAATTTTGATACAGTTTTTCAAAAGCTGCATTTTTGAGAGTTGCATAAACTAGCCAGAGGAGTGTGAAACGTGTTGTTGAGTGGTTTTTGAGTGTTCGTGTTTTTGCTGTTTGTGTATAGGTCATTGTGAGCTATATTTCTTATAGCACTGCTAACGTTCCAGCTGCAAGCATTCAGCTGGGAGGCCAGTCGTACACAACGGCCAACTAAAGGATTTGAAGCAGGAGTGCATAGTGCAGTTAATGCACTTATGTTCTTTTCCTCTCAGCAGGAGAACATTAGTCAGTACCAGAATGAGGAGAGGCCTGTGGAGTTGGCATCGGTGGGCAGTGGGCAGAATTACATGCTGCTTCTTTTTCAAGAGCTCTGAAAACAGCATCATTGCTTTTCTTCAGTGAAAGAGCCATGCTCCTTGGCTTTCAGCATGCAGGCTATTGCATGGCACACTAAGAGAGTTGAGTATCAGTAAAATCTAGCAGCCATCTATAAACATGAGCTTTAAAAAGCTTTTTTTCCCCTGCACTGAAAGGCTTTTGCAGAGAGATATAAAAAGCAGCTTAAATGGTTATAAGTAATCTTTGGCTTGAACTGGGAATAGTGTCACTTTATTTTTACTGCCTACACAAGCTAACAACAGTTAAAGAGGTTATGGTGTGCATATTTGGCTAAAAAAAATATCTGAAAAAATCTTACGCATAGCTTTTAGCTTGTAAGGATGGATTAAGTATACATTAGAGCACACATGGACACTGGTTTACAGCAGTAAACCAATACTACTGTGCATGAGGTATTTAACACCACATAAAATCAGACCATGCAAAATGTTTCATATAGCAGTGTTTTCCAGGCCTGGTCCTGGAGTCTTCTGACTGTTTCTTATGCTCCAGAACGCTTCATAGGCTAATTTAAAAGCTCTTTAGGAGGTTAAAATGGATGTACAGGAAATGTACAAAATGTACAAAAATGGAGCAGGAAATACACTTAAAAGTGTAGTGCAGGAGGACTACAGAAGATACACTGGAAAACCCTGGGCTATCAGTGTCAGACTGTTCATTCATTTCCCTCGGTAGAGAAAAACGAGTCGGTAATGTTTTATGGCGTCCAGCAGAGGGCGCGCATGCTCGCGACTGTAGTGCACGCGCGTCCTCAAACCTGCTTCACTGCACGAGACTTAAAACAAACCCGGGCTATGTCCCAAATCGCACACTGTTATAATTATAATGGGTTTCAGGAACATAAGGGACTTTTGGTGTAAGATGTACAGACTATTCATGAATGCATTTAAGTAAATTAGTTTAGTGGGCACTTCAGTTTTCTTTCTCTGTGCATAATGTCTTAAACTGAATTCATAAATCAGTGTCCTCTATTGTGATTTTGACCCAGATGGGTCTAAATATGGCAGAAGTTATGTAAATATAACTGTAATAATCCAAATGGTCAAGAAAATATGATATAATATCATTAATATATGGTTTTCAGCCCTGTTGTTAATACTATATCACAGAATTTTTATTAAAGGCCAATTTATGTACCTTGCTAGTAATAGGCTAGATAATATGTACTACTATATTCAACTGAATTTGGAATTAAAGAGCAATGAACTCGAGAAAATCATATAAACTGCAGATCAATAATGGGTTTCTTTCATTCATTCTTTCTTCTGTATGTGTGCGTATGTCTTCCATATTTCCTTCCTTCCTTCTTTCATTTTTTCCTTCCTTCCTTCCTTCCTTCCTTCCTTCCTTCCTTCCTTCCTCAAATTTCCTCTTGGGGATCAATAAAGTCTATCTATCTATCTATCTATCTATCTATCTATCTATCTATCTATCTATCTATCTATCTATCTATCTATCTATCTATCTATTTTTCTGTCTGCTCCTTCCTTCCTTCCTTCCTTCATCCTATGTACCAATTACCTGATTGCATTTGGGCATTAAAGAGCAGTAACACATATACTGCAGTTCAATCATAGTTTTCTTTTTCTTTCTTTCTTTCTTTCTTTCTTTCTTTCTTTCTTTCTTTCTTTCTTTCTTTCTTTCTTTCTTTCTGTTTATATGCATGCATTCCTTCTTTCTTTCCTTCCTTTCTTCCATCCTCCTATGTACCACTTATCTGATTCACTGGGCGCTCACTTCTCTTTAAACCGCCTGTACGACCCAAACACGGTCACGCGCACCCGCCTCCGTGAACGCGCACAGCAGGGAATCACCAGCTGGTTCGAAAGCGCAGAAGTCAGAAGCGCGAGATCGCGCGTGAGCGTTTGAACCGAGTGATAAATGATAAAAAAAAGCTATGTGAAGTCGACATTTGATCGATTCCTACGAATTGCGTTCAACAGTTACCCAGTGGTTATTATAGGCGACTCGATTTCTTGGGTTTTTATTTCTTGGGTAACTTGCACAGAGAGACATTCCGCATGGAATCGTGATATCACTTGGTCCAGGACGCTCAGGAGATCCGCGCACAGATCTTGGAGTTGGCCGGGCGGAGTTTTCCGGAGCGCTTTTCCCACCACCGCCTCCTCCAACACGGAGAAACTCCAGCCAAGGCTGAGCGACTCCACAGAGCCGGAGTAAAGCAGGACATGTAGTTGACGAGCCGCACTTTTCGGCATATAAGCGCAAAGTTTCTGTCGGGACGCAACGGAAAGACGCGCGCGGCTTGCAAACCCCGGTGATTTTTCTTGTTCTTTCATAAACTTTTCCATTCCATCGGACATCATGAGATCGGATTGCTCAACCCCAGCAGGAACAGCCCTAATAAATTAAAAGAAGAAGAAGAAGAAGTAGAAGAAGAAAGATACAAGTACTGATCCGCTTTTTAGTTGGGACGATGAGATTATGCCACATGTGCAGCAGGAGTTTATACATTTTAAGGAATTCTGAAATAAATTCCCAAAGGAAACCGGGACCGATGGCATACTATATAGGAATTTACATGTTACTGGGATTACTGCAGCTCTGCTCAGGTAAACTCAACTTTTGAATGTTCTAACACAAACTAAATCACCAGTGCAGAATGATTCAATTAACTAAGAGGAGGAATGAGATGCATTTATATCCTGGCGGATTTACAGAAACGTGGATGTTCATTCAACAGATTGGGCTGATATGAATAATTTAATCTTGTTTTTAATAAAAATGATGCGCTTTAATCTGATTTTACCTAAGAATTAGTTTATCAGAATGTTGAAAAAATAAAACATAAAAAACTCCATGCAGAAACCTCTTTATTCTAGGTCTTATCATGAGCTGACACAATAATAATTCCATAGTTCAATTTCCTAGTCAAATTATATGCAAGAAGTCCAATATTGCTACTAAACTGGACTTTAGTAGCAATATTGAAAAAAAACACAGATAACACTATAATTAATGCAGCTTTGTTAACACACACATGTGACCTGTGATAATTTAATGTAAGTAATGTACTGTAGATATCCATGATATAGGTATATGGTCTATACGGTGCACTGCTTGTCATTAGTCTCACTTGCAGCTCCATGAAGTCACACCTTAGTGTCTTTATGAGTCTCACCTTTGTGTCATTGTGAACTGGGGGGGGTGTTACAGCAAGCAGAAGGTGAACAATGGAGACTCTGTTTTCATTTATAACTTCTTGCGACTCAAGTGCAAATAATTCTGCACTGCATGTATAAACTTTGCTTTTAATTGCTTCCGGGTTCCTGCTTATTCAGTTGCACTAAGAGCGCAGACGAAGGGCTTGAAAAAAGCACTGACATGATTGAAGCACTGCCTGATTTGAATAGGTATCTCAGAGAAGGATTTGTTTTGCTCCAGGTTATCAACAGGATGGGATGCTGCAATACTAGCAATGAATTGCTGTGTACAGTAGGGCAACACCAGAATGTAATTACATGCAGACACACTCACACACACACGGATGCCTCAGGGGAAGCTGTGTCCCACTCTGGTCTCATTCCCTGTGTGAAACGGCTTAATGAGTTGCTGTAGTGTATGGAAGCAATGTCTCATATCAGCAGGCTGGGTGTTGCTGCATTAACATGTTGAGGGAAAGCTCAACATGCAATAAGGGCACCTGCAGAGACTGATGAGACTTTGTGTGTACTATATGTACTGTATGTGTGTACACACGCTCCAGCTTCTTATCTGCTCTCCTGATTACAGAGACAAGCTTGGCGAATGGCCTTGTAATGATTTGATGCCCCGCATACCTTCCTTTCTAAAAAGCCAGCTGTTTACCAAATGGATTGTTTTCAGGTGGACGACTTTAAAGCTGTTTTTTTGTCCTCCTCGGTTGTTTTACTCCTTTATTGTAGGGGAATTCAAAGCATGCCACGCTGTAGCTCCTTCATCTCTTGGACAGCAGCACAATAGCGGGACACAGATGTGCCTCAGGTATCTCTGTGCTGGCCGATGCAGGTGTGGCGCTTTCTGGAAAAGCTCCAGCAAGTAAAACCCATTTGTGGGAACGACCATCTAAAAAAACCTCCCCGAACAAAACAAAGGCTTGAAGTCATCTATAATTCTGACTTGCTGAGTTAGGAGAAAAGTGGTTTGTTCTTCCACAGACTGCTATTATTCATACCATCTGTAGGAATCAATAGCGAATCCACAGCTCATCTTGAGGTACTAATTAACATACTATTTTGACCAGCACTGCTCCCACTGCCAGAGATGTGCACTTCATTTTCTGAAGGAATAAACTGAGAAAATAACTTCTCTCATGCTGGAGATTCAAGAAAAACCCGCACCGCTGGTCGTTAGAGGTTGACACTGGGTTTTTTGGGGGAAAAAAAATGACATGCATTTAGAAGGATACATGGCGTTTTGGAGACAGAGATCCTCAGCCAGTACATTAGCGGGGATGATGTGGCCCGCTGGGAGTGCTGAATAAGCTCTGGTGGCTTGGAGCACATGTTCTGGCCAACCAAGGGACTCCGCAGACCTGGCATAGGTGCACACTGCTAATACATAGTTACCTCAAGTCTTTCTGAAATATAATCTTAATTCCGTACTACTGGTCTGATCAGTCAGTGTATAAGGCTCAGATTCAGGACAGATTTTTTTTGCCCACCCAGAGGTACCAGTGGGTGTTGTGCCATGTTATTTTTGGTGCCAGTGGAAAGCCAGCATGTCTATTAGATTTAAGGCTTGACTTTCTGTTCTGATGTGAGCACTGCAGTTCTGTGGACAGACTGGATGTCTCTCTCTTATGGTTTCTTCTTGGAAGCACTATAAATCCAAAGCTGAGAGTGCTTCTCCTTTTCAGAGCAAGGAAGGAAAAAGGAGTAAACGTTTCTAGTCACCTCATTTACTGCCTCTATAACCTCTGTGGCTGAAGCTGGTTCTCAGTCATGGTGTCTTATTAAAGTTTTTGCTCTTCTGTTTAAAGATAAAATGCATGTAGTTCAGAGGTGTTGGTCTCCATTACGGAAGAGTTTAGCATTCTATAATATTTAAAACACCTTATTCACTCCATCAGCTAATTACTGAAGTATTTATGGGATAAATTTGGTGTTGGTACACAAGAAAAAGAAAAACCTGAATATCCAACACTTTAATATACTTTAGTATTAAAGTTAAATGTAGCATTGGGTTATTCATGTCTATAATTTTCTAACTGTCGCAGGTTATTTTGTCCAGTTCAGACTAGGCACAGTGTAATGGTTTTTAGTTCATTTCTAATGTTTCTGCTAGCATGATGATTGGTGTTCTTGTGTTTGAACGGCATACACTATGTTCCCTCTGTGGGTTGAACCTTTCGTGATGGCTTGGAAAGGCAACATTCTTGCTGTTGGAAAAAAACCCAATAATCATTTGTCATTTTAGCACAAGCTGTCACACATCTTTCTTGTTTGGCTCAGATGATGACATGCTTAGTCAAGGCTTTGCAAAGCTGAGTATATTCTTCGGTTTACCTGACGGATTGATAAACGACCGTTAAGACATGCGCAAAAGTTTCTAGCTGACTTGTACTAGTTTTCACACACTTCCTTGATTCAATTAAATGTAGATATCCAGAGGTAGATTTAGATCCCTAATGAGCTGGAGGTGACATGAGGAACTCTTGAGAGGAACCAGACTTAAAGGGACCGATACTCTTCTGGGTGACACTGGATAGAGCAATTATGAAATGTCCCTCTTCTAAAACTGCATACTACAGTGTCAAACAGTACTAAGTGGGTTGGAAGGATGTTCAGTCTGAGCATGTTGTAAATGTGTCCTGGGATGAACACCAGACAGTCTTTATGGTTACAGCGGCAGTTTTTAGTTAGAAATCTACAGTATCCAGGTGAGATTATCCACTGAAGCAAGGCTGAGGCTTGAGTTTTTGAGAAGTGAACATTTTTAGGGAATCCATGTGGGACAATCCACTTCTAAACCCTAATTTTCACTGAGGCATTATATAAGTGATGTTATCATTGTGCGAGTAAGGACATGGAACTAAATCCTCCCTATATCATACTGCCATACACAAGTAATTGACCATTATCATAATTTTGTTTGTGCTTTATAAACTCTTAAAAGTTGATCTTACTGTGGTTTAGCAGGTGTGGTTTCTTAGCATTAAGTACGATATTGTGTAGTTATACATTTGCTGATACATAAGACAATAGCTCATGTTACTGTAATACTGTAAATAAATCAGAATTGATTTATTTACTTCTGTATTTCTATTTAAAAACAACAACACACAAATAGACTGTATTTAAACATGACCAACGGAAATGATTTATTTGAGTTTTGCTGCATTGTTTGCTGAAGGTGTGAACTGAACCGTTATGACATGTGTAAAAGACTGTATGTGTGCAAGTGTGTGTATGTGTGTGTATTTGCATATACTGTTAAAACTGTATAGAAGGTTTCCGGATGGGTTTCCTTGTTTATATCTGACTTTCCTGTGGTGTTTAGTTATCTTTGGAGTCCTGGCCAAAGCCCCTCAGGCAGAGGAAGTCATGTAGAACATTAACACGTGCTCCATCTCTCTGGGGTTGTCACACCTCCACCCAAAACACTGCACCTCTATAAGTGTTTGTCCTCCAGTGAGCCAACTCATAGCCCTAGAGATGTTTATTGCGATTGTGAAGGGTCGGATTTGAATCATGCCTGTGGCAGATAGTCACATTGAGTAATGGAACCACTGAATCATCAAATGTGTTGTAGGCCTAAGGCTAACAGCTGCCGTGGCTAAGCTGGTCACTTCGTTTACCTCTGAACATGGTTCTTGCTCATCTAGTCATAGAGTTGTGAATGAATCTGTATTCCTGTGTATTAGTTTTTATCCTAAAGCCTCCACCCATTCTTGGTGTGAACTTCTGAAGTATTAGGACAAGATTTTGCCACTTCATTGATCCAGATTTAAGGAACTGCTGTCTTTGTGACAGTCCTGACTGGACTGATATTATAAATGTCCTCGTATTAGAGGCATTTTTAGCTTTCTCACCTTTCCAAAAGTTGGAGGCCTAGCTCCAACTTTTTCATAGTCAAGAAGATATTATGAAGAAGATAAAGAGGACATACAGTTTTATAAGGAATACCTCTGGAAGGATTTGAGTATTGCATAACATATTGTCTACTTCATGTATTGGCATGCTGCCCAATACATTAGCTAATGCATCTTTAGCCTTGGCTTAGCCCGTATTCATGAACATGAGACAAATTTTAATGATTAGTGATAGAAAAAAATATCCATTAAATCCAGAATTCAGAATTCAGAACATTTAAAATGAAGTAGCTAGCTCTATAGCTATCAAACCTAGCCGCAGGGTGGTCATTAAATAGCTTCCTATTGGCATATAAGACTTCGATTAATCTCTGGTTTGATGATCGCTGCTACCATAGAAACAGTGGTGAAGAAGGTTAATATTTTCAGACCTTTGATCCTCCCCATTTGCCTCCAGTGTTTTGGAAATCCATGGATGTGTTGTAGCTGTAACAACCTGAAAATGTGTTTTGTTGTTGTTGTTTCATGGCCAGTTTTTTTTTTTTTTTTTTTTAATTTTCATACCCAGTTTGTATATCTAATGATTGTGGCAATGATTTTACCATTTCAAATACATCAGTATGGCTATCCGTTTCCTGTTTTTAAGTATCTCTCTATTCAAGTCTTGTCTGAACATAAATAACTGCCCCAGGGGCAGACAAACTTGCCTGTAACGACTTTGGAGGAACCAAACTGGATTATTCTTGCTAGGAGCTGTTTGTTTGGTTATTTCTTAAGTGTTAGTGCTTGAGTTCAGCTATGTCTCACAGCTGGAATAGAGAGAGAGAGAGAGAGAGAGAGAGAGAGAGAGAGAGAGAGAGAGAGAGAGAGAGAGAGAGAGAGAGAGAGAGAGAGAGAGAGAGAGAGAGAGAGAGAGAGAGAGAGAGAGAGAGAGAGAGAGAGTTTGTTCATTCAGCAAGGAGGTCAGTCACTTTAGGATGACTGGTTCTCTAAATAAACATTTATTTCTGGAGGAGTTTGTCTGTGGTTTAAAAGTCGAAAGGTCCCATGTGCTTTGTAGTGTCTGTTTATTCTGAGTTTGCAGCCTCTCTAAGTCTAAGTCCACTTTGTCCAGTTTTGGATGAATGTTTGCATGTTTCTGCTTCTATGTGTATACACATGTATGTTTGCATGTGCAGGAAACAGCAGATGTTTTCGACTGGAGGAATTCAGCCGAATGTTTTGAATTTGCCTAACAGTGAATGGAAATGAGTGTTGTCAGTCAGCTTGTGCTAAGTTGTAATATTCATTGCTAACCATGTTAACTCATCTGGTTGCATTATGCATATAAAATGCATATGTGTGAATGTTGTGAATGACAGGCTGCTGTTTAATGGCAACGTCTTGGCAGGGACACAATAAGCATTTTTGTATGTTGGCCAACTCCAGCATTTTGCTGTGCTATGAAAATTAGGGAGCTGGTAAAACCATTTTACATCAGATCATTACTGTGCACCATTTTTCAAAGCAACGTAAGAGCCAGATCTCGCTAGAGAACATTTAAGAAGATGGAGTCTGACAACAGAGCACCTGAGACTGCCTCCCAGATGAAGTTTCAAACTAGTGAGAAACTTGGCCTGTGTGAAGTACCTCTTGGGATTGTGCCAGTGGTCAGAAGCAGCATAGTTCTCACATGAGCCTTATGATCCTATAATCCCTTTTCTCTCTGCCTGGCCTCTACCTGCCAGACACATGGATCCGCTGTGGGAGAAACTCACAGCAACTGGTTTATCTTTTAAGCTGCCCTCGTCTAAAATCTAGCCTGGATTTGCTTGTGAGTAAGAGTGAACGCAGACCATGAAAGTGGATGACACAAATGGCCCTTCCCAGGACTGATCTCATTCCGTTAATGCATTTTGCAGTTGCTTACCAAAGTTCCACAGAATGAACTTGGATCAGACTTTGTTAGACTGAGTTAGTATATCAGTATGTAGAGATGCAGCGATACCAATATCGGTATTGGGTACCCATTCAATGACTATGTTTACATGCACATCAATATTCCGATATTAATAGAAATTTGGCAATATTCTAATTAGTATTGAGTCGTGTAAATGCCGCAATCCGATTGTCCGATTCAGATTAATACAATATTCTGATTCCCCAAATTCTGATTCCCACCCCTGGAATATGCCTGTTTTAATCGGAAATTTGTTGCATGTAAACACCTTATTTAGAAAATCCACTGAAAGGAGATATATGCACATACTCAGTCCGCAAGGAATTGTGGGTAGTAATGGCAGCATCTTGAATGTCCTGGGAAATAACAGCGGGAAAGGAAAAGGGCATGTGTAGATCGGCATACTTACAACAACCTTATATACAGTATACAGTATACAGGAATATTCTGACACCTGTTCGCATATAAACATCGTATTTGGAATACGGCTGCAACCCAAATATAGACCGTAAATGGAATATATTGTGTATGTAAACTTACTCATTTGCACATTCTCCAATACCAACATCTGATACCATGTGGTTCTATGTGATGTAAGCCAAGTATACGTTGTCGCACACTTGGAGTTCATTGCTAGCAGCACACAGCAATAACCAACACTGCAACAAATGCTAGCTAGGAAAGAAAAAATGTCCTAGGAGAGTCAAAATGACAGCTTTTAAACAGTATGTTGTTCTTGATGATCAGCCAATATTGGTCATTGACAATGAGGAATTCACACGCAATAAAGACAATGAAACATATGTTACTTACAAGCACTTACAAATTAACTAGCAAACGTTATGAAGAATGAGCCTAGTAGCCTAATTGCAGTACATGTATGCACCTTTTGTAGCTACTATTTAAATGGTAGAAGCATAAACAAGACACCACAGATGTCATAGCATAATACTAAGCAGGTTAGTCTTTTCTGTATTGGTATCGACATTTTTGCACTCGTGCTTATTCGGAATTTTTTTTTTTTTATTGAAGTATCTCTATCACTATGTATCAGTATTTAACCAGGTAGTTTTTAGGTCATCATGATTTATAATATCATTAATAAGAACTTACAGTCACATGTACACATATGCCAACATGCCACCAGTCCCTTGGCTCACCCCGAGCAGGTGGGAGTAGCTAAAAACAAATTTTGACAGATTGCTCCGTAACTGCTCATAATTAATTTTACAGCCCACTTGGCCCCTCCCTTCAGTCCTGGGAGGCTCCTGACAGCCGGCGTGACACGGCACAGCAGGCTCCACAGGGCCAATTAATGTCCAGGCTTCTCTCAGCACCACCCCCAACAGCGCTAATCCAGTTTCAGTGGGTATGGATAGCTGCAGCAAGCACGCCACACCACCGAGAGAGATTTTTTTTTTAAGGTGAATCTGTTTATGTGGCTCGTGAAGCTGAGCTATGTCAGCTCAAAGGTCAAGCCTAAAATGTCAGAATCTGAAGGGATCAAAGGTCACAGATATCCATTTAGCTCCATGTAAACTTTTGTGCTAGTGTCAAGGTGCTTATTGATTGATGAGGTGAAACAGCGATCGATCACTTGCAGGTACGCAAACACACTGGCATGTGTGTGCGCTCGTTCAGTCAAACATTCACCCTAATTCGTACAATTGCTAAAGTAGACGCGTGTGGATTTACTCTCGGGCATACATGCAGACTGACGGACACACACACACACACACACACACACACACACATTATTCAAAGTCTTTAATTAAAGAAGAGATTAAATCGGATAAGGATGTGTGAAATCTTAAAACGTGTTAAAGAGAGGATCCCACATCCCAGCCTCTATTTAAACACCGATCCCCCCACCCCAAACCCACCCCCCATTCACTCAGTCATTAGTGACTGATCAGATAAACAATTGAAGGCTTCAAGGGAAGGCTGAACCCTAATGAACAGCTTTCCCATGAGCAACCATCTCTAAAAAGAGACTGAAATGAAGTTAATTTGCCTTAATATGCTGAACTATTATTAGGTGATAGCTGTAAGGCTCTGGGCTGGGATCCAGTGATAAGTGTGTGCAATGGGGAAATCTGAAGGCTCCACTGGATCAGATAATTGTGTGGAATGGAAGCTGCTCACCCTGTCCCTCTATTTTGACTTTAAACCCCTAAAGAATGTGATGCACCTTTGAAAGCAGAGTCAAGAGAGATGAGAGGATGAGAGAAGAATTTTTTTTTTCCATGTGGAAATCAAATTAAGGTGCACTTTGGTGTTTGACCATACGCTCTGCAAGACGCAGCTAAGTATGGGGAAGGAAACATGGCATGTTTAAGAGGTTATTCAATTTATGAACATCATTCATTCATAATGATAGTTTCTCATTTATAGTAAGCCAAACAGCTGATATCAGCACACTGAGCTTCTGTGTATAAATAGAAATCCAACTTCCTGTTTCATATACATGCAAATCGGACTAGAGTCTCGCCCGAGTTTCAAAGGATTGCGCAGAAGACTGAGTAATCATCCTAATTAAATGCACGTTTAGAGACTTAGAGGGGGGAAAAGGTTATTTGCCTTTTCTCTATTTTCTTCTTTTCTTGCTTGTCGTTGCTGTGACTGCCTAATTGGGATTATTAGGAGGATTATAAATAATTTCCTGCCTAATTTTCAGCCTTTGTGTGCACCAGGAAATAATTTGTTTGTGTCATTTGGCTCGGGTACATGAAGAAGATGAGTCGATCGGGTGCAAATGTCTCAGTGTGAGGACTGGATGGACTGTTGAGACTCTGGATAATGTGTTGTCTCATTACCAGACTCGTGCACGATCCTTCTCAGAAAAACATCCAAGGGGACAGACATCCAGCTGTGCAGAGAGCACACCTGTTCTGCCTCAATCACTCCCTCAATAAGATCAGGTTTACAGTGTCAGATGCCTGACTGAATGAGTGTTGTTTAGTCGATGGAGCTCCATCAGCGCCTGTCTTTAAACCTTGGCCCTGGGCTAACCTTGTTACTGTGCCAGACTTCCCCCAGCGCTCCTCCGCTTAATTAACCAGTAGTTGACCTTGTAATGGAGCTCGTCTTATCAGTGTAAGCACTCAGTGCCTACCTTAACGCATCTCCACATGTCTAATGAGAGAGCGAGAGAGAGAGAGAGCAGGAGTGATGTGTATTATCAAGAGAGAGTTCATGCTTTTTTGGCTTTGGTGCCAAAGTTATGATGAGCAGATGTGTTTGCCGGCTTAGTTCAGTGTCTCTGAAAGAATCCAAAATTGTCCAGGTTACCCCCTCAACCCCCACCCCCGCAGCGGCATATGCATCAGAGTGTTATCTGAGACACTCTGTTCCTATTCATTGCATGGCTGATGGATGATCTGCTGAGGATTAGATGTGCACATGATCATCATCACCATCGTCCTCACCAAGAGAAACGTGTCCCCAGAGTCTGAGACATGGCCAAGTTTCAGTCCAACTCTGTCTCCCTTCAAAGAAGCGAAGCCAGATCTGTGTAATGAGCCAAGCACGTGGCTCGGCGCCAGACCTTTCCTCCGTGCATGGCCTCAAACTTGCTACTTTAGGCTGAATCTGATGCCTTTGTGACTGTCTGAAATTGAAACCTTACCTCATCAGTAGAAATTGCTTGGGGAGGAGAGGGAGCAGAGGGTAAGCTAGAGGCTGGCGACTGAGCAGTCCAACCACTGCCACCACCTCTGACATTTTTCCTCTCAAGAGAAAGAGTGCAGAGAAATAATGAACTCATATGAGATCCTGGCAAAGGATCAACAGATAATGTGTACAAACCCCACGTGGATCCAGGAGGAGATCCTTTTGTCATTATTCTCCCTGACATTTTGTGCTGGCAAGCCAAGCTTCAGCTCACCTTCATTTTACTGGCTTGATTCCACAGTGCAAGTGTGCTCCAACAAGAAAAAGCTGTGATGATAACTGTAGGGGGCAATGCTAATGGACTGCCGCCTGGATTTTTATTGCTTTGATGGGCCCACATTGAAACATCAGTGCTCACAGAGAACCAGCCTTCAGCTGGGAGACTGCGTGCAAACCTTTGTGCATTCTGTGCATGTTGAAGGCTACATAGCAATTGAAATTGAGATGGATAAAGGATTGAAGCATGGAAGAGGAAATGTGTCAGGAAATGTCACACTGTCATGGGAAAGGATCCTGTGTAGGTGACTGATATTATCTCGGTGTCTTTAGAGCGTGATAAGGTAAGTATGCAAGCCCAAGACAAAAAAAGAAGATTCTTCATCTCAATTAACAAATAGCCATTGTAGTTCCTGGCGAAGTTTATCACCCGGTGAGCCTTAATTCTTCGAACTCTCTTTCCACTCTCTTTTCTTTGGTATTAAAGAGCTAAAAAGGAGAAATTGTTTTGCAGATGTGCAGCTCAGGGGGGATTCTTTGTGGCTTTGAACAATGGGAGGAAGAGGAGACATTCATGAGGATGGGGCAAGGGTCTTTATGACCCTCCCCTCTTGAGAAAGACCAAAGGGATTAGAAAATAATCCCTGCCAGCTAAACTGACTTGCAGAGACGCATAATCTGATTCAGTGCACTATCATGCTAAAAATCTCTTTCAAGCATTGAGCATTTAAATTCAGTGCTAAAATGGACCAGATCAGGTGTTTGTTTTTATTTAGGTTTCACAATATGATTTCTCATCTGTCATGTCCTGGTCAACGTCAAACATTTCAAAGAGAGATCACGTAATTTTAGTCATATGTGCAATGAAAAAGCTTGACATATGGCTTAGATATAGTCATAAAGGTATAGTTTTAGCATCATTTAGTGTCAGTCTTGATGGGCATATTTTTGCTCTGGTGTTACAGATAAATCTGTATTTAATGAAATGACAGGAAGTTAAATTAAAGGTCAAGTCTGTGATGATGTTTTTGATATTTGGACATTCATATATAACCTCCAAGGAGAAGCTGTCTCTCTATGTAATGAATCCCAGTTTTAGACAATTTAGGGTATAACTAAGAGCTAAGGCCATGTCAGTCTAACCAAAAAAGGTAGGAAATATCTTTTTTAATGGGGTAATGAATGCACCTCTGTGGATGTCTCCAGAAAAGGAAGCCTTTGGCAGCATTTGTCTGGATCTTAATTTCCCCCTCCAAATATTTATATTGTCTTGTAAAATCTGCTCTAGGCCTCCGTTCCACCTCTCCAATGTTCCATTTATTCCTCTTAGCCGCTTCAGTGTTTCTACTGCTCGTCTGCCGTCCATGTCTTGAAATAGGCTCTCTCTCGGAATCGCCCAGCCACCATAAATTTATGATCCCATTTAATTCCCATTCGGGCCAATACCATCCTGGAGTCTGGCCATTTATCCTGATTCTACCCAGTGTCTTTATGGAGATGGCCTGGGTGGCATGCTGTAAAACACAGGAGGAAAGGAACAGGAACAGGGAAAGTGGTTAGGGGGGTTAATGTATAAATAGGATTTCTACTCATGCTGTTCTCTAAATAGGGTTCATGTGCAGTGCCTATGCCCTGGCCTGTTTTACACAATCCTTACAGATAGGGAAACAACAGGGAGATGAAATGAGAGAAGAGTTTCTTTGTTGCTACCAACTCAGCAATTAAGGCAGGGGGTTTGAAATAAAAGTAGTTCAGCACCACATGCACAGTCATAAAGCAACATCTGTAATCACATAGACAGGCCCACGCAGAGACTTAGCCCAATTTACCAAGCAAATAAGGTTTTTTTTCTGACCATGACATTTGAAAATGTGTCCCCTAATAAGCTGAGTGTGGCCTATAGTCTTGTTCAATAGTTCATAATTTACTGTGCCCATTCTGTTTGCAGCTACAACAGAGTTTTATATACTGTATAGGTATATACAAAAGAGAAGGAAACCGAAAAAGAGATCAGCTGTACATTGGACAAAACAAGAGGAGGCTGAGCTGATCATTTTATTAAGCATCATGGTACCATCAGAATGAAGTATTTCTCCTTACCAGTGGTGAGACACTGCAATAGCATTAAAGACATGTCAGTTTGCATTTCTATTTGTTATAGTATCAATGAAAGCCCCAGAAATATCTAGCTTGCCCAGCTGATGAAGGACTTTTGTCCAACACATGCTTCTTTCTACACACATCATTTCAACAGCATCTTTTGGAAATGCTGCTCATGCTACATCACAGGGTAGCATAGCACATTCAGAGGAAAGCGCTAACTACCCTCTTTCGTATACATAAGTTCACAGACGGCCAGTGATTGACTGGCAAGAGAGTAATGACACTCAGAGAGCATGGGCTCCCATCCTTGGATGTCTATTGTATTGTTGGAATTCAAACTTGCGATCTCTTAATGTTAGGGCGAACAATTTTCTGCTGCGCTACTCAGGTGCAATTGGCATTTTTACTTTTGTACCCTGGTACTGAGACTTTCTGTTTGCTAGCTGTGATATTAAGTAGTTATGCACCTTACACAGCCCACACACAGTTATCTGCCCTCATTCCATCCTCATACCTGTGCAAATGACAGGCTTTGGCTGCCTAGCTAGCTGTAGATATTATTGTCTCCAAAGCAATGTGAGGAATTCTCCTAGCCCGGTTACCACTGTACAAACCTAATGCTCTTGACCCTGTGTGTAAAATAAAGCATTTTTATTTGCTCTCATTAGATGGGACTACTAACATTCTCTGGCACACGGCCACGGAAGTATTTCACTTCAGAAGTGACACACAGCAGTTCCTGATGACCATGAATATTGCAGCATTCAAGATCAATCAGTGATTGAAAGGACTTTGATGTTTTTTTGGGAGGTGGGGGGGTGGGGGGCAGCTGAGGTTTCGCACATCAGAAGTCATTAAAAGACTTGGCAGAGAACAAGGTGAAGAGGAGGAGAGAGATAAAAAAAAAGCAGGGCTAGTTCACTCCTCCGCTTTCCGTCCTTTTGAGTTTTAACAGCTCTCCTCTATAATGGCCGTCATAGACCTAGTGCTGAGGGTGCTCATTTGGAGGTGGGTCTCTCACTGTTCATGCTGACTGAGCTATTGAAATCATTCCCTTAGTTACCAGTGTGCTTTTTTTTCCAATCCCCATTCCCATTTGAGCATACTTCCTGTAAACACTCTCCAGGGAATGAGCTCATGTGCTTTAAGTACATGGTGCAAGAGCCTCCTCGAGACTTTCTTAATGTTTTTCGTTCCCAATATTTGGAGCATTCCCTCTATATGACGCAAAGCCAGTAGGCATAATCCATTAGTGGTGATTGCGTCATGAGGCATTGCAGATGTAGCAGAGCTTGGTTGATTTGTCTGTGTTTACATCTCCTTGATGCCGAGGACTCACTGAAAGGCTCTCTAAGTGCCAGATTATTTATGGGAAAGTAGGGTGGGATTTTTACCACCATTTTCTCCAAGCTAGTCATTGGTAAAGTCTACCCACTAGCGTATTCCCTGGGAGGGAGAATACTACCACGGGCTTCCGCCAGAATATAAAGCCAGCCTCTTTATTCCATATATATGAGCTAACAGACGCTTATAATTGGCTATTGTCCATCAGATTGAAATTAATGGAATCAGTTCTACCCAGAAAGCAGGGTTAATTGTGCTCTCTTGGACTTCCAGCCACAGATAGTTATTGTATCGGCAATGTTTAAATTCATAACCTTCCAACTTGTACCCTACACCAAAGATATAGCCATTAGGCAGGAGTGTGAATGGCTCGTCCTTGTTTCCTCAAATTTTTTCAGTTCCCAAGAGTCCTTGCTTATCACTGCAGTGGCACTCCATAGAGAAGTGATGTTATTAAAAAAGCACAGCAGCAACAACAACACCAAGCCAGTTTGATCTCTTTCAGGTCATTAAAACTGAGTGTTCTAATCCAGGGTCAAGAAAAGATCAGAATTCCTTGCGAACTAAATTTTTACAGACAAATGGGGTTGTTTTTAACAAGCATGTCAGTGTAGCATGGCCTTTTTGTCCATATCTGTCAGAAGAACTTTAGGCTGGCTGGTGTTGTTAAAGCAGTAATTGTGTCAGATGGTGTTAACTAAAGGTGCTGCTTGTGTAGAAGCATGATGGGGGAAATTATCTTGGTGAGCATGTGTATGTTAGGCGATGCCAAATCTATAAATGAGCCTTGGGATTTATTGCTACTAGCCTTAAGAATGTTCGCACTTACAGTCAGGGGCATTTGTGTTTGCACACATACTTGTGTAAATGTGTGTGTAGGTGGGGTTGAGAGTGGGAGTGGAGAGAATGGATAGATTACACTCCTTTCTCCTCTGAGGCAGTATCAGCACTGTGGACACTGAGAACACAGGTAATCCCCTTGTCACCCCAGTCTGACATTGCTCTTAATCATCCACGGCTGCTCTGATTGGCTGAGCCCAGCAGCAGGATACTGTTAGGGCATGCTCCCTTCACCATGGCCAGTGCCTCAAGGTGAGATGTGGGTCGGAACATTCCCATCATAGAGGAAGAAGAGCTGACACAGTTGTGTGCATTGTTTCAAGAGTGCTTTTAAAGTGGGCTGTGAACCTCAGCCAAAACCATGTAATATTATGCGCAGGTTTGTCAGTGAATGGAACTCTTTAGCATCAGATCAGCTTTCGCATCTCATTGTGTTCATGCGTGTGAGCTTATTTACCTGTTGGGGTTCTTTTACACAAAGAGGCTGCAGTGTGAGTAAGCCCAACTGCTGTGGTTTTAATTTTTAGTGGTTGATACTTCATCCCGTGTAATGTTTACACACCCCATCCAAACGCCAAAGCAAATTGTTGGGAGAACTGAAACCTCCTTCTCGGGATGGTTGGCGAAGCGGATTGTAGACCACCAACATTGATCCACAGACACCCGTGATCTCAGACCGTGTACTGTGGAGACAAATACATGGCTTTCATGTGGGCTCACAGACACACGCTCACAGGAGTGTAATGGATAAACGTGTTTATATTGAAAACCTGTAGGAGCGAGGGTAGATTCACTCATGTGGTCCTAAGAGGGGCTGATAAAATACTCAATCACTCATCTTTGGTCCTGAACTTGGCCACTGCTTCCTGCATCCTGTTCCACCTACAACATCCTGCTCTTTACCTCTCACTCTTTGAACACTGCGTGTATATAAAGTGCCATGTAAAAGATTACAAATTATATATATATATATATATATATATATATATATATATATATATATATATATATATATATATATATATATATATATATACACATATTTTCCTAATCAGTATTTTTTTTATAGTGTACTGTAACATATACTGTAACATTACACTTTCTAAAATTTGAAATAAGTTGTCCATAGCAATTTTAGAGACCATTAAAGAAAAAAAAGTTGTTAAAATTCTGACTGTGTGTGTGCATGGTGCCCATTCAGAGTATATACCTCACATACAGTGCTCCTGGTATAGGCTCCAGATCCATGACAAAGCAATAGCTGATGAAAGATTATTTAAATTCGCATATGTTGCCTGGATAAATATTCACACTAAATACACTGATGGTCACAGTAACATCTTTAAACCATTCAGGTTAAGTATTGTTTATGAGTTAATACTTTCCTTATTTGTCTTGCATAATAAAAAAAGAACAAGCATCAATTTAGTAAGCAGAAGCTCCACAGCATGTTCCTTTATTTTGCTTCATCCATTCTTCTTTAAGAAGCTACACAGCATGATCCTACCACCACCATACTTCACTGCATGGTCTGTGCTAGGTTTGTGCCACGCATAATGTTTTGAATTCTGGCCTAGAAAGTTAATCTTGATCTTACCCGACAGAATAACGTTTTCCCACATCCTAACTGGGTCACTCTCAGGCTTTCTGGCAAAATCCAGACATACTTTCATATGGTTCTGTTTGAGTAATGGCTTCTTTCTGGCCACCCTTTAATACACCCTGGTGCTACAGGGAAAACCTATGATAATGTGGACAGGAGCATCTTTACTCTCTAAATTTAGACCCTGAAATCTGTAGATATGTCGAAGCAATGGTTGGTCTGGATGGTGCAATACATGAGATGAGCAATAAATGAGATCTGACACTTGGATATTATATTGTACCCTTTTCCTAATTTTTGCAATTGTATGCCTTTCAACTCTGCATTGCACGTCATCAACCATTCCTTCAAATTCACAACCTGACCAATGATTTTAACAGTAATACTTCTAACAATTATAATTAACATAACATATAACATTCTAGGAGCTTTTGGCTTCGAGGACGTTCAATCTATCAAGTTCAATCTATCTCATTGTTCCTAGAACTTTTCAGTATTATGTTTTTAAATATTTCTACAATGTTCCTGTATCATTTTGGTTGCAGGAACATTAGCATTACACAAACATTTCTAGAATGGTTGTTTTGTCTACATGGAAGAACATTACATTTCCGTAACATTACAATTTAAACATCTTAGAACCTGTTAAATACATCACTGAATATTTTAATAATATTTTCTGTTATCTGGGTTAAACAGTCTTTCTTAGAAAATGTGACAGTTACATTAATGATGCACGGTTAGAAAGCAGTTATGTCTAATTATGTCTAATTAAGAGACAATTGCAGTCTTGTTAAGGAATTGATTTTCATCTGTGTAAACTTGGGGCTTGCAGAGGAGGGTTGAATCATTTTTATTTTCTGTAAAATATCTGCAGATGAATTAATGCTGCCTTAGAAAATTCACAGTTAAAATAAGAATTAGTGTATATATACTGTATGTACGTTTATATGTGTTTGTGTGCATGGTAGTGTTGAATGTTGAATGTTGGACGGTGAGACAAATTGAATGCATCTTAATGCCTACCTGTTTGTACACAATTACATGAACGTGCCTATTTTGGCATTTCTTCATCTTTGTGTGTGCTTGTAAGCACGTGTTCCTGAATGCGCATGTGTCTGAAGCGTCTTGCTTCCGAGCGTGTGTATGTGCGCCTGCATGCAGGCGTGTGTGTGTAAACTGCTGGCTCTTTGGAGATAAGCAGTGCGCTCATTCTCTGGGTAGACGGGCACAGAGGGCCTCACCTGTAGCCAAGAGATACCATCCCTCTGCATGTGCACGCGTTCCCCCCAGGCACGGACCCAACACAATTAAAACAAGGAAGACAACAAGCCCAGTGCTGAGCCAGGTCCCTCCTCCTCTCCCACAAGCTGGCCGCACATTATCTCCTCTCCCCACCTTAATCACAATTTAAATGAAATATGAGGGTTTTTTTTTTTTCTGTGTGGTGGCTAGGAGTTGCATTGCTGTTGTTTTGTCTTTGTCAAAACTTCTGTATGCTGCTATCTGAAACTTGTTTAATGGTGTTTTTTGGAACTAAAAGCACATAATTGACATGATGGTCTCATGAGTCCCCAAATGACCCTTTTGACCTTGTAGGGACATTTGGCTGGTCCCCATGAGGATAACTGTTTTTTTGTTTGTTTGGTTTTTTTTTTGGTTTTTAGCTTTTATTTAAAAAATTAAAAAATAAAATAATAAAAGTTAAAGTTAAGTTAGGCTTAGCTGCTTAATAATTATTAGGTCCTCACAAGGATAGTATAAGACAAACTATCCAGACTGTGTGAGTAAGTGTGTATTCATGTATGAGCCAGTTGGAAGATTACACTGACTGGAAACATCTGTCTATTGATCTGTTCCTCCTGCCACTGAGCTGTTCCCATCACCACAGACTTCACATAGCCTTTACACTCAAACAGATTTCACAAATTAACACACTACAGTCTTTAATGATTTTTTAAATTGTCACATGAAAGCACTAGCACTAGCACAGTTTGGCCTTTCCCTTTTACCAAGTGCTAATTTGGCCAGCATTTGCATGTGTGTGTGTGTGTGTGTGTTACTCTGAAAGGAAGCACTGATAAATGCCAGTAATGGAATAACAGCAGGACTCGGGTCATGTCTCTGATGATGTCATGCACATCCATATGCACACGCACATATGAGTTTCAGGTTCTAAGAGGGAGGTCTCTTTTCAGGATTACCCCCTATCTTTTAAAGTATTGAAGTCAAACTTCTTTAGTTGGCAGATATTGACCACTTCCTCAGTCGTGGTCAGTTAGTTTCCTCTGCACAGCCACATTAAAGCCCCGAGCGTTGTGGCTTCCTGCCCCCAGCGCAGTTAAAGCAGGTAAAAGAAGGCAAATGGGAGCAATTACCTAGCAGCAGTAATCTTTCCCCCTCTTTTCCTCACTCTTCCAAGATCATCTGGATCCCGTCTTTTATTCAGAGATTCCTTTCACATTGCACAAAGTTTTTTGTCCTAGTGTGGGTTCTTTTTCTACCACACACACACACACACACACACACACACACACACACACACACACACACACACACACACACACACACACACACACACACTTAAACCTGATGGTTCGAAGTGTATTTGTCCAGCTGTTAAGAGCACCTACAACCTCCAAAGACGTGTACGGTAATAGCAGTAAAACAGATGGGCTGAGGTTGAAGGGAAGTTCTGCCTCAGAGAAACTGCATTTGAGGGGATTTACCTTCTACATATGGGAGGTTTTGGCAAGGTTTATGCTCTCTCAGTGAAACAAAGCACTTGTTTTGTACGGGGTCCAGAAGACAGTTTTGTTTGAATGCTAATATAATTACTTTGCATGACTGTTAATTTCTTACATGCCCTTATTCCAGTTACACAAAAATCTAAACAGGATATTCCAATACACATTAATCGCTGCCTAGGCTCAGTTCCAGTGGTCATGAATTCTGTTATAAAGTCTCAATCGAATGCAGTTTTGCAGTTTTACTGTTTAATTAAAAGGGTTTATAGTCTGAGTACCGCCAGGGTTATTCTATAATATTTATTTATTTATAAAATAAACAAATAAATAAATATTTTTTTAAAGATGATAACAATAATAACAACAATAACAACAACAACAACAATAATAATAATAATAATAATAATAATGATGATGATGATTATTATTATTATTATCATTATTATTATTATTATAGAAATAAAATAAGAAACAACAACTAAATGGAAACTAGATTTTTTTCTTCAAGACAAACTGAAATAAAATAAAAAATGTCATAATGTCATAATGTCAGTAATTTTCATTTTCAAAATATCCCTGGAACTACCATTACTGAAGCTAAAACTAAAATCCAGCACAATTCAACAAAATATGTCTAAAACATTATCACCTATTATACTGTAACTAACAAGAAATACACCAAAAAAAACAAAAACAAAAAACAACAACAATAAAGCAATCTAGAGGTGGCATGACGCTACATTTTCTATTCCATCTATCCATTTTCCATACCGCTTATCCTACACAGAGTTGTGGGGGAACCTGGAGCCTATCCCAGGGAAGTCAGGGCACAAGGCGGGGGACACCCTGGATGGGGTGCCAACCCATCGCAGGGCACAGTCACACACTATGGACAATTTGGAAATGCCAGTCAGCATACAACAGCATATAATGTCTTTGGACTGGGGGAGGAAACCGGAGTACGCGGAGGAAACCCCCGAAGCACAGAGAGAACGTGCAAACTCCGCCCACACAGGGCAGAAGCGGGATTCGAAACCCCAACCCTGGAAGTGCAAGGCAAACATGCGAAACACTAAGCCACCGTGCCCCCCCACTTTTTTCTGTTCCAATACTTATGAGATTTCAGTGTGCATTTGTTATTGTTTTGATTCTTTTTCTCCTCCCCTGTTAGCTTATTGGTTTTCCTAACTTCAGTCTGTTGTGTGTCATCGGTGTCTTGTTCTTAGTTAATCATGCAATTTACTTTATATATTCAGTACAGTATTTCTGCTTTGTGTTTAAAGTGATTGTGTGTTCTTTCTCATTTCATGTTTCTTCGTTCTGTTCTTTTGTTTCTTGCGATTGTAGTTTTTTCGCAAGCATTATCATTGTGTCGATTTTTGTGTTGTTTTATGTTCATACATTAAAAACGTTTATGCATTTGTAATAGTTTTTTTTTTTAGTACTTCCATGTTTAGAGTCAAAACAGTGGCTTACACAAAACCACAGCTCGAAAAACTCTGCAAGTTGCATCGCAAATTTTGAAAAAAGCCACAGCAAAATTAAGCATTCTTGGCCACATCGATCACAAAAAAACTCTGCGAAATCCTGTACGGACTGAATTGTTTTTATCTACTTTACATTGCACTACAAACAATTCTGGCATATTTCAGGCTAAATTTGTTATCTCACTGGATCGGATTCATTCATTTTTTCCTCCGATACCAATCCAGCATTTTCTGCTGATATCGCCCTGATAACATCAGGTACCACACATGGGTAAAAAATCCACCTGATACAGATAAGATTTTTAATGTTATGTGATGTCTTTGAAAGAAATAACATTCTTCCTTTTGAAATGTGTCCTAGAAAAGCTGGCTAATTCTCACATAGTAAATCCATACACTATATCGAGGCCAAGAACTGGCACACACAGAGTGACCTGATTATGGATGTAGCTACAGCCTACTATGCATATGCATACTTGAAAGATAGTAATGGATTGCAACACACACCAGCCTCGGGTGGAGGGACTGGGCAGCAGAGTCGGCAGTTGCCTGGATTGTGATGGATGATGCGCAGGGTTGGGATCCAGAGGCTGGCTGCGTGGAGCCTGGTCCACGTGGGCCGCTGTAGCCGCTACTACTCCAGTGTCATAATTAATCTTCAGAGATGAACCAAGTGCTGCTTCTCACTGGGAGAAAAAAAAGTGCAACCCTCTGCTGCAGAAGTTTTACTGTATGTGCAACACTTTAAAGAAAAACCCTGTGTTCTTCTGCTCAATAGAGATTTTTGAAAAAGGAAATAATCTGGCAGCAAATGGCACATCAGGTGGCACTTTAATAAAACATATGTATGTAGGGTTTTTTTTTTATTGTGTTCTGTCACTTTGGAAATGTAGTACTATTTCCTCAAAGTCAGACAGAAGAGGCTACTTGCACAATTTCAGGATCAAAGGCTTTAATGGAGGCTCTTCTCAAACAGCGCTTGATTAACAGGGCTGAGGCACCATCATGCCTCGTCTGGATAAAGTAGCCTCGCTAACTCCTGACTGTGGAAAAATACAAAGCCTGCTCAAGCGCATGGAAGAAAAACTAGTCTCACATCCCCTCTGTGCTGGCCTTGCTACTCTGTGATTGCAAGAAAAGATTTCCTTTGGCACCGAGAGCAGCCTTTTATCCAGACATTTGAGCTAAAACTACACGGAACTCGATACCATGAATGTAACCTCATGCTGAAGTTAACAAGAGATGTTTTTGTCTTGAATGATTGGCATAAGACAAAAGAAAGTTCCTCTTATACTATAAATCTTCACTCACTTCCATTTTAGCCAATCTCTTTACATTGTTATTGGCTCTCAAAGACGCCTCGAGGGCCTTTTTGGCATCTGCATGTTCGAATTTCATATTCATAACCGAACTTAATTAAGATGTTTAACATGATTGCGGGTGATAAAAGAAAAAATATCCATGTAACCACGACTGATACATCTAATTAAATGGAAAGGGATGAGCTATGCACATTTCTGCAGTCCGCCTTACCAGCTTATCACACTCTTCAGTGGAACGTGGGTGGTATTAAAGAGTGTTGGTATGTGCAAGATACTGTGTAAGTGTGTGTGTGTGTGTGTGTGTGTGTGTGTGTATGTGTGTAAAAGACAGACATAACTTAATTAATCTAATCGTAAAATGCGAGGAGGCGATGGGTTTGAGTTGACATGATTAATTTGGTATCTCCTCCGAGCACCTCTGGGCGCGAGTATGTGTCAGAAATACTCTTCCTCAGCATTCGGGGGAGGGAATCCCTGTGATGGTGGGAGGCTGCGTAAATAGGTTTTTGCTATGTGCTTCCAATTAGGCCCGCCTTTGAGATAATGCTGGTCGTACTGACTGTGCAGTGAATGAGAGCAGAGACAGGCAGTGCTCTTATTGTTTATTAATTTAAGTGTTGGCTGAAATGCCATGTGTGTATCACATAGAATATTAGTGTGTAATATGTACGGTTTTGGGCACGGTGGTTTAGTGGTTAGCACGTTTGCCTCATAACTCTGCTGTTGGAGGTTTGAGTCTTGTCTCTGCTCTGTGCATGCAGAGTTTGCATGTTCTCTCTGTGCTTCAGAGGTTTCCTCCCCCAGTCCAAAGACATGCATTGTAGGTTGATTGGCATTTCCAAATTGTCCGTAGTGTTGGGTTGGCACGGCCTTGTGCCCCGAGTTCCCTGGGATAGGGCTCCAGGCTCACCTGCGACCCTGTTTAGGATAAGCGGTATGGAAAATGGATGGATGTATGATTGTAATTATATAGTGAATGAATTTTGCTTGTTGATGAATTATATATGGTGGCCCATAAAAATAAAGCACATTAACAAACCAAAAAAAGCAACCGCAAACAAGAAAACACAACAACAAATCAGATAATGCAACAGCAAAACAAAAAAAACCACAACAAATTCAGAAACACATCGATATTAAGTCAAAACAGAAAGCATAGGTCTTTATTGAACATCACATGCTCACTGCTGATTGGACATTCATTATTACAAAGGGGGAAAAAACTCACTTTTTCAGTCAGTTATCCAGTTATCTGGGTGAAATCTATTTAATATAACATTAGGAGTCATTCTTTCTTCTGAATAACCTTTACACAGGTTTTCAGCGTTCACATGCTTATATTAATGTCATGCAAAGTTGACAGGATATCTAAAATAAGATCATATGAATGCCCTTGGAGAAACTAAGCGTGAATAAAAGTATTAGTAGATTCATTTAGGCAACAAGTATGTGATGTTCAATAAGGACCTAGCTTTTCCATGTTGAACGAATTTGTTATTCTGTGTTTAGGTTTTTTCTTCAATCGTGAACACACAAGCAAATCTGACTGGACTAGCTCTGCCATTTCACTATTTAGTTATTCTTTTAATGGACACATGCTAATGTGGTTAGCTAAGTTGTTGACTTAGCTTATGTTTTATTGTGTGAATCAAGGCTAGCTAATGGTAATGGTGTTTTATTGAATGCTTCTGAATTCCTAACCAGTGGGCAAGCTAATATAGCTGTGTCTACCTGAAAAATTTTTGTTTTGTACTTCAAGCTATGAACTTAACAGTGAAATGAAAAATACTTACAGAGATTAAATACGACAAGCAAAATGAGTCTATGAAATAAAATTGGCAGAAGCAGTTTGCTCACAGGTAGTTGTTACAAATTCTCACTAATACTTGAAATATAACAGATTTACAACTTGTTAGCAAATTTCACTAGTTACTAAAGTGTATTAGCTACTATTGCTACTAAGCTAACTACTTAGGTGGCAGCATTAGAGCAGAGATGTGCTTAGGTAGTCAGCTTTGCTTAGCTAATGTTGCTAAATAAGGACAGTTTTCATAAGTATACTGTGTGGACAATATTTTCACCCAGGTGCGAATAGATATGTCCAATAAAAATGAACTTCAATTTACAGACTTTTAGTATTCATAAATCTTTGAATGCTGTGAAGACTCCCAGGGTTCCTCTCTGGTGTTCTAATATGTTTAAATACATGATATTTTGGACAGAAAGCAGCAGCTGTATCACACAGTGTATCATCATTGTGTATGATACTGTTTATGGACTTTACTAATTCCTTCATTCCTTGCATTTCCCAGGCTCTCGTCTCCGTCAGGAGGACTATCCCCCACGGATTGTGGAGCACCCATCAGACCTGATCGTGTCGAAGGGTGAGCCGGCCACGCTAAATTGTAAGGCAGAGGGCCGTCCAGCACCCACTGTCGAGTGGTATAAAGACGGCGAGCGTGTGGAGACAGACAGGGACAACCCACGCTCGCACCGTATGCTCCTGCCCAGCGGCTCACTCTTCTTCCTGCGCATCGTGCACGGCCGCCGCAGCAAACCTGACGATGGCAGCTACGTGTGTGTGGCCAGGAACTACCTGGGGGAGGCGGTCAGCCATAACGCTTCACTGGAAGTAGCCAGTAAGTGTGGCTGTTGTGTTTTTGCTTTGCCTTTCTATCATGTACTGATTTTCCAGGATTTCTCACATCTAATTAGGGGGAGGTTGCATACTTAGCATTTATCAATATGTCAGACAGTCTGGTTTTGTAAAAAAAAAAAAAAAAAAAAAAAAAAATGGCCACAGCAAATGTGCAGTGCCCATGTAAATAGTTTGATTTGTGCCTACTGAAGGGAGACATAAATTAGCATAGCTGTAGCCTTTTCCCAGTGTAGCCAGATGTGTAACAAGATACAAAGATGTAAGACACAAAGCCTGAAGGAATACTGGAGCATTTTTCAACTTAAATTAGTCTTTCAAGGTAATGACCCATGGACAATAATAATGGAATTATCAGTACAGTTACTATATATAACACAAATTAAAAAGATCTTAGGATAAGACAGATATAGACAGAGAATGTCTATATCCACTTTTATTCTATAACTAGTCTCTTAAATCACTCCAGGTAGCCAAATTGCCATTCATATTAATCATGGAAAATCAATTTGTTATACTCACATGGTCTAAACTCTATTACTGACATCTTACCCAAAAACAATTGTAAAATAGCACTCGTTTAGGTGTCTAGCAGTTTGGGGTCAACTTGATTCCTGTGTCTATTAGCTTACACTTTAAAGGCCTGAGATTAAGCCTTGGTTCAACAAGTGGTGGTTACATTTCTGAGATAGTGGAGGGAAGCAGAAGGTATTAAAGAGCTTATACGTTGCTACAAAAGCTACTCCAAATTTATCCGCTTGCTATGTGACCCTCTGCTACAGATGATCCTGTAATGTCCCTTTTTAAAACGCTAATGTTTCACTTAATCCTCAAAGACTGATTTATGACTTTCTGCTGTTTCATTCCTTTCCTAGCAGCTGTGCATATGAAGGGCAAGCAGGAGGATACAAGAATAGGAAACCTAGAATAGGAAAAAAATACAACACTAAATTTCCCAAGGCTTTTTTGTTTTGTTTTGCTTCGTTTTGGCATTTTTAATTTTTAATTTGAACGACCTTGCAAGTCCGTACATTACTCGCCTGTATGTAAATGTAATATTTGTAAGCATTCTGCTTTCTCTTAGCCTATTCCTTTGCTGAATGTGGATTTCTAGGATGTCAGGCTTTGAACCTTGCAACAAAATGTTTATACGGAGCTGAAAAAACACCCGAATAGATACTAACTAGTCCCCAGCCATGCAATGACAAACAAGAGCCATGAAGCTTCTCTGCCTTGGGGATAGCTGATAATGCTGCTGTTTTTCCTCTTACACACTTTATTAAAGGGGAAAATTCTGACTTCATGCTCTTTCTATGCTGCCACACACACTCTCACTGCAGAAATGTGGTGTTATTCGTACCCGTGGTTAAGGGCAGTCGTCCCTTAATAAATTGCTATAGAACATTCCATCAGTTTACAGATTTTTTTTTCCCCTTGATGTATTTATAATGAGGTCACTTATACTGGCTCTTCTATCCATCATCTAACTTTTCTTTTCAGGTGCCACCTGGATTCTATTGAACCTTGTTCATACCTTGTTCAAATGCATTCTAGTTTCTGTGCTGGACCTTGACATGTCTTTACAGGAGACTACAATATCTTATGCTACAGAGTATATATATACACAGTGCTGTGAAAAAGTATTTGCCCCATCCTGATTTATTCTGTTTTTGTGTATATCTCTCTCATATTAAATAGTTTTAGATCTTCAAATGAAATACAACATAAAACAAAGGCAACCTGAGTAAACACACAATACAGTTTTTATTTATTTATTTATTTTTAATGAAGCAAAAAAAGTTATCCAACACCTATCACCCATGTGAAAAACTAATTGCCCGCTTAAACTTAAAATCTGGTTTTGCCACCTTTAGCAGCAATAACTGCAACCGAACGCTTCCGATAACTGGAGATCAGTCTTTCACTTACTTCTAGGACTAGGATTTACTCCTATGCTTTGGATCATTGTCTTGCTGCATAATCCAGTTGCGTTTGAGTTTCAACTTACGGACAGAAGATCGGACATTCTCCTTTAGGATTTTCTGGTAGAGAGCAGAATTCATGTTTCCCTCAATTATTGCAAGTTGCCCAGGCCCTGAAGTAGCAAAGCATCCCCACACCATCACACTTCCACCACCATGCTTGACCGTAGGTATGATGTTCTTTTTGTGGAATTAAGTGTTTGGTTTACACCAGATGTAACAGGACCCCTGTCTTCCAAACAGTTCCACTTTCAACTCATCAATCCACAGAACATTCTCCCAAAAGGTTTGAGGATCATCAAGGTGTGTTTTGGCAAAATTCAGACAAGCCTTAAATGTTCTTCTGGGTTAACAGTGGTTAACCACTCTTCCATGAATGCCATTTTTGCCCAGTGCATTTCTGATAGTGGAGTCATGAACAGTGACCTTTATTAATGCAAGAGAGGGCTGTAGGTCATTTGATGTTGTTCTTGGCTCTTTTGTGACTTGCTGGATGAGTAGTAGCTGTGTTCTTGGAGGAATTTTGGAGGGTCGGCCATTTCTGGGAAGGTTCACCTCTGTGCCGAGTTTTTCCATTTGGCGATAATGGCTCTCACTGTGGTCCTTTGGAGTCCCAGAGCCTTTGAAATAGCTTCGGAATTTCTTTCAATTTTGGCATAGTGTGTCAATCGGTAAGACCGTTTAACCAACTTAATGCTGTTGAAAAAGTTCTATTTAAGTATTGATTTGATTGAACAGAGTTTGCAGTAATCAGGCTTGGTTGCGTCTAGTCCAGCTGAACCCCATTATGAATGCAGTTTCATAGATTTGGGGAATTAGTAACTATGGGGGCAAATATATTTTCACACAGGCCCAGTTGGTAGTGGATTACTTTATTGCTTCAATAAATAACATTATCATTTAAAAAACTGTATTTTGTGTTTATTAAGAAGTTTTCAATGGGGTTTAGGTCTGGAGATTGGGCTGGACATGACAGGGTCTACATCTAGTGGTCCTCCATCGACACCTTGATTGACCTGGCTGTGTAGCACGGAGGATTGTCTTGCTGGGGAACATTGTCAGAGCAGAAGGAAGAAAAGTTTTCTTCCTTCATGGCATGATTCATGTGTCCTTCACAAAGACAAATCTGCCGATTCCAGCCTTGCTGAAGCACCCCAGATCATCACCGATACTCCACCAAATGTCACAGTGGGTGCGAGACACTGTGGCTTGTAAGCCTGTCCAGGTCTCAGTCTAACCATTAGATGACCAGGTGTTGGGCAAAGCTGAAAATTGGACTCATCAGAGAAGATGACCTTACTCCAGTCCTCTACGGTCCAATCCTTATGGTCTTTTGCAAACCTCAGCCTGGCTCTTCTTTGCTTCTCACTGATGAAGGGCTTTTTTCTAGCTTTGCACGTCTTCAGCCCTGCCCCTAGGAGCCTGTTTCGAACCGTCCTCGCCATGCACTTCACCCCAGCTGCTATTTGCCATTCTTTTTGTAGGTCACTTGATGTCATCCTACGGTTGTTGAGTGACATTCGAATGAGTCGGCGGTCATCCCGGTCAGTGGAGAGTCGTTCTCGCCCTCTGCCGGTCTGTAGCTTTGTTGTCCCCAATGTTTGCTGCTTGACCTTGTTCTTATGAACCGCCGTCTTTGAAATTTTAAGGATGGAAGTAACCCGACACTCACTGTATCCCTCTGCCAGTAAAACCAGAATTGAACCCTTTTTTTCTTCACTCAAAACTTACCTTTTCAACTCTTTTGGCATGGTCAATGGTTATTTTTTGATTCCAATTACTTTTGAGGTACTACTACCACTGTCTTTGCCATCTAGCTGGTCCTACTGCAAGAGGATAGTGATGACCACAGCAGTGGTTTTTATACTTTTTCTCGTTAAATAAGATTTGGTTCAGGTGATCACTGAATTAGTACCTCATTCAGTAGAATGAGGTGTGCCTGTGTTGGAATTCAACAGACACTGGAATAGAATGGCTGCCATACATGTAGAGATGCTGATTTAAGAAAAGTTTGCAGTGGTCTCTTAATTTTTTCCAGAGCTGTATATATAGTGGGGTCCAAAAGTCTGAGAAATGCTTCGAAAATATGACCTAAAACATCATCAGATTTCCTAAAAGTAGGCAAAAAGAACCCAATTAAATAAATTAGACAAAAATATTATACTTATTCAATTATTTATTGCAGAAACTGATCCAATATTTCATATCTGTGAGTGGCAAAAGTATGTGAACCTCTAGGAGAACCTCTAGCAGTTAATTTGAAGGTGAAATTAAGAGTCAGTTGTGTTCAGTCAGGTGTGAGTGAGCGCCCTGTTTTATTTGAAGAACAGGGATCTATCAAAATATATATAAAATGCTTATTTTTTATAACTATGAGTTTTCTCAAACACTCAGCCAATACTCAAGGTTTTCTGGCTACACTATTTGGCTTTCATTAACTTTATTACATGAGCTGCCCTGTCTCTAATATGTTCACTTCTTGCTGTGTGGTCTCCTGCTTAGACTCAGTGGAAAAGTAATGGCTCTCTGCAGAGCTTTGTTTTGTTTTCTCTCAGTGTCCATGCCTCCCTTCCTTTGCCTCTCTCCTTTCCCCTTCTCCCACTTTCTGTACATTATTAATTGTATGCTTGATTAAATATATTGAAATCAAGTGTGAGGTTAACATAGCAGCCTGCTCAGAACACTGGGAGAGGATCTGAAGCTAAAATGGTTTGTTTACTATTAGGACTGAGTGATTATGATGAAAAACAAAATCATACCTGAAGACATTTCTGTGGCAAATGGCATATATTATGATATTTACAATAGGCCTGCTGACAGTTCCAAAAAATGGTGGAAAAAATATTTATAATGATTGCAATTTATAAAACATAAATACATAAATTTTGAAAATTTAAAAGAATTAATATAATGCAGACATTAAAGTAACATAGGAAAGGATATCTGCAATATCTTAGAAAAGTCTATTCAACATAATATTGATTTTAAATCATTATATCACCCAACTTTATTTCGTCTCACCATTTCCTTGAGCTAGTTTTAGTGTATTTTGGGCTTTCTAGGTACAGTAGGTCCCACCTGTTGTGAAATGCATGGAATGTGACAGCTGAATTTGTTATGATATTGTGTATGCATGTGAAGGTGTTAAAGCGTGTGTGTGTGTGTTGAGGTTGTCCAGCTCTAGCTGTTGCCCATTTGCAGGTTTGAAAAGGTGTTACTATGCCACTAACAGGTGCATTTTTTTTTTTCTGCTGACTTTGTGCTCAGTGAAAGGTTAGGGCAGCCATGCTGCCTGGTCAACACACTTTCCCCTGCATTACCAGAGACAGGAATGTAGCCAGTGATCTAAGAATAAACCGCATACCGGCTGTGCAGGCAGGTGTAAGCAGGTAATAACTGAAACCCATGGGTCAGGGGTTGGGTAGAAGTGGACACAAGGCACTTTTTCTGTCCTGTGTAAAGTCCCTGGACTGCTCGTCAGTGAGGCCACACCAGTGGCAGCTGCAGGAGAGAACAAGGGAAGAGGGAAATGTTTCAGACATCACAAACGTGCCTCGCACTCAGCGGCTTTTGGGTTGAATGCCAGGTCAGCTGACAGACTGATTGATGGATTGTTCGGCCATGTAGTAAAGGCACGAGGCGTTGTCCTATGTTCATGAGGTCAAGCTAGCACTCCTGAAACAAACCCCTTCTCTGTCTCTGATTGCGAGCACTCACACATTCTGTTGTGTTTTTGACCTGATTGGGGCGGTGTGATTTAATGGTCATCATCTGTTGCCCAACCTGTGTTAGCTTTTATGCTACTCTTGTCAGGGTCAGTTTTCAAAAAGCATAGAGGAGTTCAGTGTGTTTAGGAGCACTGCTTGCTACCGAGCACTGCCCTTTGACCTAAACAGTTTTGACTGCCGGTCATTTTTACACCTACACAGGAAATCCTGCATTGCTCTGTGTTGCTCCGAGAATGTGCACATTGTTCGACTGGCTTCATCCTGACCACAATTTATTTCACGAACATGGTGATGGTGATGGTTCAGAGAACCAGTAAGAACTATACCTTAAGAACTGGCCAACAAAGTTTGTGAGCTTAAACATTGCGTAATAAAAAAGAAAGAAGAAGCAGAATTTCCTAATACTCAGCACAAAAACAATAGGTGTGTCCGAAATCGCATAGTTATGCACTATTCTACACCATTTTGTAGTATAAATAGTGTGAGTAGTGTTCACACTGAAAATTCCAACAAGTGCACTTGAAGTACCCGGAAGATGCACCTATTCAACCGAAAAAAATAACTGTGGATTGTTGGATACTGCATGCACCAATAGTCGCAGCTTTGTTTACATAGTGGAAAAGGGGAGGGGCTACAAGGCGCTGACGCCGGCTCAAATTTGCTCAGAATCAAAAAAGGTCATGTTGGGCATAAACGGTAACAATGACATAAACAGTAAAATGAAGAAATTCATTTTCGTCGACTCGGGGTATTCCGCTAAATGTAGCGGCATTTCATTACGTGTGTTTGACGTCATTTGAGACGATACTACCCTTCTAGACTTCATACACTACACGGTTGAATGCATAGTGTATAGTGTGATTACGTAGTGTACAGTATGCCATTTGGGACACAGCTAATAGCTGTAAAAAAAAATTTTTTTTAAATTTAAAAACAACTTTTACAAATTATATTTTTTAGCATCTAAAGTCATCTCAGTATCTGAGATGTCAGTATCTATACACAGCACAACATCATCATGGACCATGATTACATGATTACATGATTATACGACTACAAATACATGTTTTTTTAAATTATTGCTTTCAGCTGATTATTCTGAGTGTATAGCTGTTCATGGGAAGTTTTCCTAGCATTAATATTAGCAAGAAAGTTTCAGAATTAGTAATTAGGACTAATTACTTTGGCAAGACCTTTAGAATTTACTCTAGGGTTAGGAAGTGCAGAGCGCCTATTAGATGCAACCTTTCATATTATATGCAGCCTTTCATATTCTGAAGCCTGTGGCCAGAAATGTGTAAAAAAGATGTCAAATGCTCAGCTCCAGGCTGAAACTACTAGCTGCAAAAAATGTTTTTTGTAATTAACATTAACAATGGGATTTACATGTGGTCAGGGGAAATTTCTTTTAACATCATAGTTAGCAATAGAATTTGAATTAGGAATGAACAATACTTTAAGAACATACTGTATTTTGCTATCCTAATTCTTCAGTGTCTCTACACAGCACAAGGACATGGTCATATGTAATGACGTACAAATGTTTAAGACAAAAGATAAATATTTTTATTTGAGCTGTTTATTATGACTGTAGCTTTTTGAGGGAAGTTCTGTCAGCATTAGAAGTAGCAATGCATCTTTTATTTAATTCACTGCCATTGGCAAGAGAACAGTTGTTCCTTCCTCAGATCACTGGTTCACAGCTACAATTATCTTCAAAACCCCTGGCACTGTTCATGTCTTATTTTAACGACGCTTATGAAAATAACTTCTTGTTGCCATGGCGATGAAATGATGCCCGGTCCAATCCCCAGTTCTTTGTTCCAGCTCAGCGCTCTTTTGGTACTATAACAGAAATGAATTTGTGGCTTTTTTATTGTTGGAAAGCACATGATAGTTTGAGATTAGGCTCCGGCTCTGGAACCAGCACGTCTTCCTTGTCGATGGAAAAAAAAAAAAGAGAAGCTAATTGATGTATGTTCATCGTTCTGTTTAAAGCCGCTCCTAGAACTTCCTTCCTAAAGTCCAATCACATGCAGGTGACTTTACAAGAAGGGCTGCTTTATCCATTGTGATTTGACTTGCTTGCATGTTGACCCCCTCCCAATATTAGCCGGAGCTTACGAGTGTTAGAGAACGCCTAGGTTCAGGAGTGTTCCTTAAGAGCACTCATTCCTAAAGTAGTGGCTTCGTGTAGATAATCCCTCTCTGATTGCACAGGCCCGTGCTGCCTGTCTGCATCGGTTTCCTGTGTTTTCTGAGGACCGCAGCTGTGTAATAAATCTAGGGATAAACCAAGCTCAACGGCTGAATCAGGCTCCACTTGGACACAGGCTCAGGGACGGGCCAGGGGGCTCAAAGATTAAGATTGCTTGGACACACAGGATAGAGGAAGAGTGTCTGAAAGAGCTACCGGTGAAAAAGTTTGAGTCGATAAGCTGTCGCTGTCTGCAGCTCTCCTCCATAATGGCTGTCGCTTTGTTTTATCAGTACGAAAAAGCTTTGAGAAAGTCCCATGAGTCCTTGAAAATGAAATCAAGCACGGGCCAGCACCATCTACATTCATTAAGATTCCACGCCAGTCTCCCGCCAGATAAAAAAAAAAGCCCCCATCACCTAATCTTTGTAGTGATTCCTAAGAGGGAGTTAAAAGAGAAAAATTTTCGCTGGAGAGATGGACTCAAAACCGTCTCCTAATCAAACTTCCTGATGGCATCTTAAGCAAGCATTTGGTGGGGGATGGTTCGTGTGTGTGTGTGTGTGTGTGTGTGTGTGTGTGTGTGTGTGTGTGCATCCATCTGTGTGCTTTAAGCTCTCAGGGGGATTCCATACCTTCTGCTCTGTCCTTGGAAACAGCACCGCATCCAAGGAATGAAATACTTCTATAACAACGATGCAGCAATTGGGATGGGCTAAGTTACATTGATATGTATTTATGCAGGAAAGACATAGGAATGTGTCACAGAATAGATATAGAAACGAGATAGATTGTGGAGTTGAAGGACAGAACTGAAAAGCTAGGGATATTGATGCTGATCAAGCAGAGTGCGAAGAAAAGAGCATAAGAGGTGGCGAGGGAGGAAAAAGAGAGAAATGCAGGAGTGAGAAAAAGAGAAGTGTCTCTTAGGATGATTGGTCTCTTATGCAGCTACAGCAACAGGAAGAAAACAGAGAACTATAACTAGGTTCTCATCCAATAAATGTCAGGGAGGACAGCCAGCGCTTTGAGTGGCCGCCATGCCCAGGCAAATACTGGGAAATGAACACGTGTCTATTGACCTCCTCCAGTTGATTCAATCATCCGGCTTTTTATTGAGGTGAGGGAAAAGTCACAAGCAGCCTGTGCTAAAGGTTATTGGCTGGCGAAGTCTTTCCGAGGCGTGCCGGATCAGCCAAACAAACGAGTATGTTCATTAAACGGGGTGCACTCTAAAGTTAGTGAGGCTAGTGGTTCGGATTAAAGTTCAACAAGAAGTCATTGTGTCACCCCGTGCTAAGCAAGTAATGAGTCATCAAGCACTCAGGCTCACACACGATTAGAAAAATGGCACACAAAAATAGGCAAACGCAAAATGTTGCTTTGTGTGCTTTTTGTGTTTGTCTGGGGGAAATACTTCTTGTTTGCACTGTATGGACAGTACGAGACATGACTAAACCTGATGAGCTTATGCAACACCAGGTTTGCTATGAGAGACTGAGGAAAGCTTGTGTTGGAGCGAGGAGTGTGTACACTGGACCGATCTGCTCTTTGTCCCTCTTTTTCTTCAGTGTGGGTGTGGTATTGAAAGCAGGGCTTAGTGGAGAACTAGTTAGCCTATGATAGCTCCTGGGCAGTTTTTCAAAGTTTGCTATAAAAATACAAAAGGTAGAATATAGTGAGTGTCTGCCAAGGATGAGAATCTCTGTGTATGAAGAGGTAGGAATCTTTAGGCCCTTCTTAATTTTAATTCAGGGTGCCATGATGTGATTAGATAAGATTCTTTAGCATGTTGGTGCATCTTGTTTTTTTAACCTATGGTATAAAGTCTATGTTATGATCTTTTACCTGTCATGAAAAATGCCAGGTTTAATGTATTTCTGTTGAGGCTGCCAGAATGAATTACATTGTTTAAATACTATTTACTATTTTAAAAATTATTTTCATATTTACATTTTTGAGATAAAACACATTCGAATATGTTTCATGTTCTACATTGTGTCGCTTAATGTCTATTGAAATACACAATTGTACTTTTGGCAAATGATCCATGTTATTTTGTGTAGGAAATTGACTCTGAATAAATGCAGGTTATTTTCACATACTCACATACATAATTATGTATCAGTACATTTACATTTATAGCATTTAGCAGACGCCCTTATCCAGAGCGACGTACAAGAGTGCTTTAAATTCTCCATCAATGAATACTTCATTTCTGGTTCATACGATTACAACGAAGTGCACTGAACACAAACCTGTTGAAAAGAGAGCAACTTTTAGAAGGGTTTTTTTTTTTTTGAGGAAGAAGAAGAAGAAAACACTAATTATCAAGGGGTAAGTATTTAAGATTCTTTCTTCAATATCCATTTAAATATTGACATTCGATTTGCAGGGGGAGGGGGTCATGGTGGCTTACTGGTTAGCACTGTTGCCTCAGACCTCCGGGGTAGGGGGATCGAATCCCACCTCCGTCCTGTATGCGCAGAGCTTGCATGTTCTCCCCGTGCACCGGGAGCTTCCTCCAGATACTCCAGTTCCCTCCCCCAGTCCAAACACATGCATTGTAGGCTGACTGACATTCCCAAATTGTCCACAGTGTGTGAATGGGTGTGCACTTGTGCCCTGCGATGGGTTGGCACCCCATCCAGGCTATCCCCTGCCTTGTGCCCCAAGTCCCCTGGGATAGGCTCAAAGCTCCCTGCAACCCTGTGTAGGATGAATGAGTAAATGAATACTCCTCTTAGGGAAAAAAGGGTTCTTCAAAATCTCTTTGGATAGTTAAGTGCTCTTATCTTCCCTAAAGGGAAACCCATTTTATAGAGAAATACTCTGTTGTAGAGTTCAACATAGAATCCTTAAGAATCCCCCTGAGGGCCAACTGAAGAACACTTAAGGATTATAGTTTCAACTTAATGCTTTAATGTCTTTCAGTCTTGTCTGAACACCATCATACACACAGAAAGAATACAGGCTCTCTCTCTTTTTTTAATGAAATGAATCTGTCCAGTACAGCTGTCTTCACTCTTCAGATACTGTGCTTGTGTATACAGTATATGTGAGTTTCCTGATCTCTGACAGCAGATTTCCTGTCAGAACTTTCTAAGTGTGTTTCTAATGTTTTTTTGTTGCTTTGCATTCCCTTACACGAGAATAACGTTTCTGGAACAACTTCCTCATTGGATTCTCTCATAGTCATATCACAAGAAAGCAAGTGGAAATTTTTAATTAACAACAGGTGCTGCATTACACTGTGTGTGCGTGTGTGTGTTTGTGTGTGTGTGTGTGTGTGTGTGTGTGTGTGTGGCTGAGTATAGCTATGAGAGTGAGATTGCAAGGGTGGGATCACGAATTTAATCATTTCAATAATTCTAGGTAAATAAATTTCCCCACTTTCCACGCCTGATATTTTTATCAGTGTTTGCTTAGACAGAGACATACTGAGAGAGAGAGAGAGAGAGAGAGAGAGAGAGAGAGAGAGAGAGAGAGAGAGAGAGAGAGAGAGAGAGAGGGAGGACAGGTAGAAGATGAGTCACACAATGAGAAAGATAGAGATAGAGATAGTGAGAGACAGAGGGAGAGAGAAAGAGATTCAGACAGTGTCAGAGAAGGAGAGAGAGACAGGCACATTCCTTTTTCCACTAACAAGATGCCAGTGCTGGTTCTGTATCCTAATCTCAAAGTGTTTCTCATTTTCCAGTGCAAAAACAACAAAACCAACAACAACAACAAATTGATTTTGCATCAAAAAAGGATGTGAGGAGCTTGAAGGTGACATCATGTTGTTACCATGGCAACGCAAATAATATCGGTTATTTCCATCCATCCTTTTTCTGTACCGCTTATCCTACACAGGGTCGCGGAGGAGCCTGGAGCCTATCCCAGGGAACTCGGGTCACAAAGTAGGGGACACCCTAAATGGGGGGCCAACCCATCGCAGGGCACAATCGCACACACACTCACTACAGACAACTTTGAAAATGCCAATCAGCCTACAGTGCAGGTCTTTGGACTGGGGAGGAACCCCAAGTACCCGGAGAACCCCCGAAGCACAGGGAAAACATGCAAACTCCTAGCACGCAGGCTGGATTCAAACCCCCATCCCCGGAGGGGTGAGGCAAACGTGCTAACCACTAAGCCACCATGTCCCCCCACATCAGCTCTTTCAAGTCATTTTATTGAGCATTTTATTAAAGTTTAAATAATTACATTTTCTGTGGAAGAAAAAAATCAAACAGAGTGCAAGCTAGTGCAAGTACATACAGTAGCTAACAGCACTAATAACATGCATCTGTAGTTTTGTAATCATTTTCTGTAATGATGTCTTTATGCTCAGTAAGAAAATTCCACCATTATATTATAATGTACTTTTCCCCGATTATCCAGAGGTACATACAAAAATACAAAACTGTGAAGGTGCAATCATACAAAGTACTCTGCGAATCAGAAATATCTTCAGAAAGCATATGCATAATACAAAGAAGAATCGACCCAAAGGTAAGTGCAGAGATATACAAAGTGATATCATAAATACTGTATGAAGACGTAGATCTGTAGACTTTTGTAGAAGGAATATTACAAATTCATTTTATGTTATTTATTTGTAAACTTACAAATATAATTATGCAAGAGTTAATCTTATAGGAACATGGCTGGTTCTTAAACCGGTTCACTGGAGTTTAGTGTTCAGTGGAAAAGAAGTGATGAAAAAATGGATTGATGGGTCTGATGCTGGCCGACCGCTTCCCTGATGATGGCAATTCAAGCTATTTTCTTTTTTTTTTTTTGTTTGGATAAAATTAGCCTTTCTCTGCCTGCTGAGAAAAAGACACTGCTTGCTCAGTCGCAAAGAAAAAGCCACAATGCTAGACAGAGTGGAGGCTTTTTGCGAGAGGAAATTCAGTAGTGCTGTCTGTGTGTGTGTGTGTGTGTGTCTTTCTGGGGTGGGGGTATCTCTCTGCCTTCACCTCATTCCTTTCTCTTTTGTTTTGCCCCATTGTGTCTTTTTCAATATCAAGACATTAACCATCCACGCTTTCAGATTCTGCCTCAATATTTAACAACCCCTCCATTTTCCATAAACAAATATACACAAAGGCACACAACTACCTGTGGAGAGGCAACTCATTAACGATCCAGGAGAGCCGAGGATCCTGCCATCGTTTTCCAAGTCTGTGTTTGTCGAGGAATCTTTCACTAGACAGACGAGTGAAACATTAGCTTATTATCTTTGTATAACTCAGCAACGGGCTCAACTGGAACTGTTCCTAATGAAAGCAGTGTATCACACAGTTGGGCTTCGCTCAGGATGGTGCCTTTGACTGACTGTGTGTGTTGGCGTGTTTGTGTTGTTCTGCGTTTCCTCTTAATTTATTTGCTCCCACTTGGCTACTGTTGTTCATTAAGTCGCGTCGGATGAGGTTTAATATGAGGAGCCGATAAAGTCATTTGTAGCTAAAGAACTGGATGGAACAGAAGTCTGTGTGTGTGTATGAGTGAGTGTGTGTGTGTTTGTGGCGATCAGCGTTAGCCGGTATCAGAGAGCAGGGGTTGTGTTATCAGCCCCCGAGCACAAAAGAAAGGAGGGATGGCGTAATGAGCGCTGGAGCTTTCACTATTCACGCACCTCTCCCCTCCTCCCTGAATAGCTTGTGAAGATGAATGCGGTGCCATTGTGAATAGTGAGTTATCAGCAAGGCGGGAGTTCCTCCGTATTAGCCGTATTATAGAATGTAAATTAACGTATGTGGCAAAATGCCCTCTCTATGTCTCTTTCCTCCGTTTTTCTTTTCTTTTTTTCTTTTCAGGAAGCAGTCCCTATCTTTGGAGCGTAAATTGCTGACAGGCAGAGAATTGTGAGGCACTGGGGAATGGCTAGTGGTTGTCGGTGAAGAAAGGCTCATGCCTTGCCAATTAAAATTTGATGGTGTAGCGGTTGGTGGAATAGAGAAAGAGAAACCATAGGATTAAGACAAGCTGAAAAGAAGCTTGCTTTGATTCGGCGTTCCTGTTCGGTGGAGCAAAGTCGAGCAATGCCAATATTTGTCCGGCGAGCTTCTCGTCTGCGCAGGATAGCTCAATCTCCTTCTATCTCATAACCCAATGAAGCCAAGAAGGACACCGTCCAGCATGCATTATTGAATTTTCAGCGAAGGCCTATTTACTCCCTGTGTGCTCCCAAACCCCAGTAGAGTTCCTGAGAAAACGTAATGAGAGTGAGGGCAAAAAATCCCCAATGTGGGCCAAGGCTGGTCTGTGATCCATCACCAGCAGCCACGTATGCAGCTCTAATTGTTGTGTGTGAGCCTCTCTTAATCCTGCACTGCCTGCGCTGTCACCAGACCTTATTTATACGCTCATACCTGCCTCTTTTCTTCCCTGGCTCTCTTTCACCGGTCTTCCGTCTTCCACCTCCGTCTCTGTGGGAAGAATACATGCCAGAGGTTGTCACTTGGAGATATCATGACAGAGTGGAAGAGAGACAGATATAAAGAGGAGGAGGAGGAAGAAAAAGAGGCAACAATTATGACATTGGAGAGTGTGTTTTTGACAGAGTCCTCGGTCAGTTTTATCAGGTCAGACAGAAAGCTGGAGCCTCCTCCTGATCTTGGCCGGTAATTCCATTGTGGGAAACATTCAGTACACAAAGAGGTCCTGTAATACAGTCTGATATACACACTAGCATGTTCCTCTCCTCCCTCTACTGTACTACACCGCTGTGGAGATTAGCATGCAGGGGACAGAGTGGACTCTTGTATTTGTAATCAGCTCTGATTGAGTCCTCTCTCTCTCTCTCTCTCTCTCTCTCTCTCTCTCTCTCTCTCGCTCAGGCAGTGAATGGGCAGCTTTTTCTCCAACCACAGAGCCCTGGAGTATTTTTTTTTTTGAAGGATTTTCTTATTCTGTTATCAAACTCTCCCAGTCTTGCCATCAAACAGCCAGCAGTCTGTTCATACGGTCCTGTCTGGAAAGATGTTTGACAGCCCTGCTGTAGACTAAGCAGAGGGTGAAGCATGTTTAGTGTGCATTGCTGTGCTCATCTGGAATGTTTTGTCTCGCTGCTATTTGTTTATGGTTGCAGTGTTTTGGTGCATTTTTGGTGGTTAAAAGGAGTTGCAAGGCTAGTGATCATTCATCATATACCATCATAATTCCAGGTAAATGGTCTAAATATGAAAGAAAATTTAATATTTAGGAGGGGATTATGGCATGAATAATGGTCCTACCAGGTGATGACAAAAAGTCATATTACAGATACTGCAAATCAGAAATGCGTGCGCACCATGGTGCCCTTGTTTCCCATACAGTCAAAGAAACACAAGACATACAATATGTGTCTCTCATTCAGTTTCTAGTTTCAGGTCTTTTTGTGTGATTTTTGAGAGCTGAACTGGACATTTTGCTGTGACCCGACAACCCTGCTCATGATGGACTTTCAGTAGTGGTTAAAGTTGTTCGAGATGAGTTCGTCTAGAGGAACGCCCTGTGAAGTTTGCTAAAAAAAAGTCATAAAAGATCTGCATAACATAAAACAGGGGGCCAATCATCAAGTTTTTATTTACTGTGAGTAACAGTGGAGTCAGTGTGTGTTATAAAAATGCTAATGATACCCCTGATAAGCATACTGTGATGTTATTTATCTCAATGTCTATATTATATAGCCCTAACAGAAGCCCAAAGGGAATAATAAAGGAGGGGAAGGGTTGAACAGTAATGAAAAAATTTATTTCTTGTTGAGGTAGTTATTTTCCAACTTTTGGAACAGAAATGTATGGAGTGGGGGACTGAAGATTTGTCCATCAAGGCAGGTGTTTATGTTTGTGGCTGATGAATGTGTTAGGAGGTGAGAGAATGCCCTGTATGTCACTGCTGCCTAATTCCTTCAACAAGCCTGCAGTGACGGCTGTGTGTTTGCTGAAGGGTTAGGTTTATCCATGTGGTATCTGTCACTGCTTTCTGTCTTCTTTTTCCCGCTCTGCTTGTCTTTCTCTCCCGCTCTTTCTTTCTCGCAGTAATAACCAGCTCCCCGACTCGCTAGGGTCACGCCTTATCAGCCGCGTGAGGTTAAAGGTCATCAGTGCTCGCCTCAGTTGCGGGTGTCCCCTGTGAACCATAAAGCGCAGGTGGTCTGTTGTCAGACGGGCTCTTCTTGTTGACTGTGCTTTCATCTCTGAGCCAACAGAGCAGACTTTGAGGGTGATGGCGTCCAAATTTGCTCATGGGATTGATATGGAACGCGCCGCCATGCTGGTGCTTTTGTTCTCCAACAAAGAAGAGTGCATACAGCCATGCAGAAACACACACACACACACACACACACACACACACACACACACACACACGTGTAAACCCCCTGTAGAGATATTGTTTTAGGAAAACTGCATTTACTGACAGGATTGGGCGTTCAGGTCGTACAGCCTGTCATTAACGTTATCAAATGTGCTTCTACGATCAAGCAGACAGCCAATTAAATACTTACCATGCCATAGAAGTGCTTTTCAGCGCTCTCAATGGATGCAACCCAGACGCTTAAATTACAGAGGAATGCAAACCAAGTGTTTTAGCATTTGTGGCTCGAGGTAAAAAAAAAAAATCTCACTTAGTAAGAGTGCTTCCCTTCTCAACTTGCCATTCATTTATGTGTGCATTGTTAACATTGGAAATTGGATCGCAGGCTCTCGACAGACTCCAAAACAGGCGCATTATGACACTTGAGCAGAGGATGGGCAGGGCTCGGAGCCGGTTTGGCTTGGTTTTAACTGGCATAATGAGTGCAGAAGAGCTTTTTTTTTAGACAATACACCTCACACTTTTAGTTTGATTAAAAGCTGTCGTAGCTCTGTTTAACATGCATATTGACCTTTAGGCCAACTTTCAAGGGATGAAGGAACCAGTGATCATGCAATGCTGTGTTGGCAAACATGAAGGCCTCGGATGAAAGGAGCTGTCACAGTAGAATCAACACATTACGGAGGTGAGGGATTATTGAGGAATGCAGTGATACAAGGAAGTATAGCTCACCTGTTAGGTGTGAAGTGTGGACATGTTCATCTGCTTTTTTCATATTTTCTTACTTCCACTGTTCTTTATTAGTTTTAGGGGTTTTTTTTTGTTTGTTTTATGCACTTGGTTTTCACTCCATGCTCCGAGCTTAAATTGGGATCGAGAGATGATTAAAAACTTGCAGCCCTTCCACGAATACACAGCGAGCAGCTGAACAATAAAGACAGAGCGTACAAAGATGTGAGGGAAAAAAAGAGTTAGCTATCCCAGGCATTATTGGAATCGCTTACTCTTTCACTTGGAAGCTACAGTTATTGAGTTTGCTTTGCACTTTGCCCCTCTTGGCAGACTTCTTGTGATCCCGTACAGAGCTGTCTGCTTTTAAATGCAGTTGTGTTTCTATCTTGAATCTTCTGTCTTTTCAAAAAAGTTTAAATACAATTCTTTTTTCTGAGATGCTGGAGAGGCATGTCAGAGTGTTGTGCCTTCTGAATGCAGAAGAAGGAAGCCGAGTAATAGCAGGTGTGACTGCATATCTGCAGTCTGTATTTTTCAGCTTAAGGGATTCAATAGTTCCCAGTCTGTTATTTAAGCTCAGCACGTATCTAAGCCAAGACTGATACATATCGAGTGTCAAGAGAAGCTGAAGGGGTTGAAGCTGAAATGTGTGTGTGTGTATGGTGGTGACTTGAGAAAGAGGTCATCTTGCACCTCAGTAGTCACACACTGATACACACCAGGGTGGCTGAATGGGATTTTGACAGTTCTCTGAGTGACAGAAGCTATATCAGCTTAGTGCAGAGTTTCAGTGGCTTGAGGGAGAGCATGTATTAGACATACATATCAGTTCCCAGCTGAATCTATGTGTTAGGTATGCGCTAATAATTGGTAATACAATACACAGATTTCCATCATGCGCAGTAGTCTTATCACAGATACATTAAAATACCATTAACATTTCGGGTCTGCCTTCGATCTGAAAATGCAAACTCAAGGGTCCCATTAATTTACGGCCTCTGGCCAGTCAGTTCCCATCACTATGATGCCCCTATGATTCAACAGGCAGCTGCCTGGGGACTCAGCATTTTTTGGGCAGCATGTGCACACTACTGAAATAAAATCTGTACCATTTGGAAGGCAACATAAGACATGACTTGTAGGTGCTATTCATTCTGAACATTATAACTGAAAAGCAACATTTGTACACATCATGTTCGGGACATCATTCACCCTAAAGCTAATTTTTATAGAAATAATATGTAAGTGAATATGTGAAGTGAATAATATGTGAAGGAAAATTGAGGGAGTAACGGCAGTGTACTTCAGTAACTAGAGTACCTACTGTAAAGGGATTTTTTAGTTTCTTTTACACCGATTTATCTTTGCATTAGGTGGTTCTTTGCCTCCACATCATGCATTAAAATCATGTAACACACACCTAGCCATGGATTATCCCACTTGTACCATGGTCACTTGCCAGCATTGACAAGTTAAAGCTGTCCTTGATGTTTGCAGTGCAACGTTTGACTGAAAAGATAAAAATAACGGTTAATTTTCATTAGATATTTTATATACGGGTCATTAGATCTAGAATTCTGCCCGCTCTAAATCTTGCACAGAGATAAAGTAGTGTGATAAGATTACATTTATTTGAATGAATTATAATATATAGTTATTAGAGAGAGAGAGAGAGAGAGAGAAAGATGTGTGTGTGAATTACCTGCATCTGTGTCGCGTCTCTACTAATACTGAAGTTATGATTTTAACTACTGTATGCACCTGTAACTGTATGTTACTATGGATACAGTTGTTTATAGGCAGTGCATTAATTTAGAACAGTGATTAAACTGACTGGAACTACCTGTGAATTCAATGGTTTGAACGCACACCTTCCAGCCAATCAGAATCGAGTATTAAGATAGACCATGGTATAACTATATTTAAAGTACTATAAGAGTACAATGAAAGATAAAGTATATGAATGGAGACCTACCTCTGTATTTAAATGAGTTAATACCATCATACAGTATATACTGTAGAGTGTAAATACTATATATAGTATAACAAATTAGGAAGAAAACACCAGCATAATCAAAGCACCTTCTTCTGTAAGTTGGAAGAATGATGTGGGAAGAATATAAGAGTTTCAGTTGGGAAAAAATGTCATCTCAGGGCCTTTGACAGTGCCGTGGTTGTTGGTGCTAGACAGGCTGGTTTGAGTACTTCAGAAACAGCTGATCTATGTAGAGTTTACACAGAATGGTGCAAAAAACATCCAGTGAGCAGCGGTTCTGCTGGTGGAAATGCCTTGATGATCAGAGAGCTCAGAGTAGAATTGCTAGAATGATTCAAGCTGACAGGAAGGGTACAGTAGCTCAATTAAGCACTCTTTACAACCATGGTGAGCAGAAAAGCATCTCAGAATGCACCACACATCAAATTTTGAATTGGATCGGCTACAACAGCAGAAGACCACATCAGGTTCCACTGATGTCAGCCAAGAACAGAGATTTGAAGCTACACAGGACAGTATTGGTATATGGTACCTGTTAAAGGAACTGTGAGTGTAACCAATATTAACCAATATAAAGCTGACTGTACCAGTATTAACATTGAGCTGTGCTTGTCTGTGTCTTTGTGTGAAAAACAGCTTGTAGTTTGCTGCTGATTAGCGCTGGTTGTTTTGAACACTTCTGATATTTTTGTCAGTGAAATGCTGCATGTACGGTGTTCGTATCAGAATTTAGATGTCTAATAGAGAAATACTGATGAGGCCCGGAGAGTGAAAGGCCGAAGCTGAATGGCTTTCAGACTGCTGCATGAAATCAATACGGCGCATCAGTTAGCCTGCTCTTGATGATACATTTATGTGGAATCTCAACAACCTTGAACAAGAAAATAGAGAGGATTTTCATCTCTACAACAGATCTCCATCTCTACAACACCCAGAGATGAAGATTTTAGACCGAAAGCAGCCCAATGGCCCTGAGCATTCCAGTACCTTCCTTTAAAACACAGTGCTGCTGATGTTGTTGGGCACAGGGAGGGGGTCGGGACCTGTTCAAAATGGGGGGAAGATGGAGGATGGAAGGGCTTGTCAAAGACCAGCTTGGTAATTAGTGCTACTGCCGTCCCAGTTCTTTTGTTCCTGGCATCTCTTTTATGCCCGCCGGTACATGTGTGCTTGTGTGTGTGGTGAAGGGAGATGAATAGTGTGGGTTTCCAGCAAAGCTCGAGCTCCTCTTTTCTCCTTTTTTGTGCCGTCTCCCCATCCTTCTCTCAGAGGAGTACTTTGTTCTGCATAGTTCGGGTTTGTTGGACCCAATGCTGAGGATTGAGTGAGTTTATTAATTGAAAGATTTGGCAGCCAGGTAATGGTGAGTCTTAGGGGTAGTAGTGTAATAGTATATTGAAAAAATAAAAAAAATCCTTTTCCCACTTTCTATGCGCACACACACACACACACAGACACACACATACACACACACACACACGCACGCACGCACACACACACACACACACGCACACATATTTACGCACACTGCTCATTTGGCCTCCTCTGGCCAGCGGTGTGTCCCAGAGGTGTGTGGAGATACAGAAGCCTGCGGATATAGACTCTGAAACCCCCTGGTGGGTAATGCAAAGAGAGAGGGCCAAACTGACGAGTTTCTGTGTGTGTGTGTGTGTGTGTGTGTGTGTGTGTGTGTGTGTGTGTGTGTGTGTGTGTGTGTGTGCTTATTGGCTGTGTAGGCATTGATAATTCATATTCAGTCTTTTTTTTTTTGTTTGCCCAGCAGCTTTACTGCTTTCCTCTTGCACAGGGGTTGACAAGCCCCCTCCCCAACACACTCACACACACACACACACACACACACACACACACACACACACAAAAATACCCTCCTCCTCCTCCTCCTCCAGAATCTACTCCTGCATGGATAATAGCACTGAATGGAATATCTACTAACTAGCATAACCTTAAGGTCCTGATTTTCGGATTGTGTGGGTGTGTATATGTGAATATGTGGGTGTGGGGATAAAGGAGGGTGTGTGTGTGTGTGTGGTGATGTGTATGAGTGTGTTTAATTAAATGAATGCGTGTCCTAGTCACCCAGGAAAGTGGCTGAATGCAATAGTGAATAGGGGAGATGTGCAGTGAAGGGTTTGGGGTTGAATCGGAGAGTGCCATTAGAGTAATTTGGTGTAATCTCTGTCTGTCTCTCTTTGTGCCGAGATTAGGATGTGTCACAGAGGATATGGGCTCTCAGCATGAACCGGGTGTAATACAGAGAAGTGTTCATGTTCACAGGTTTCATCTTTGACTCTGACAAAAATGTAGTTGTGGTTAAAAAAAAATAAAATAAATGATTGCACTTTAGTCTGTGAAAATGTACACCTCTCAAACTGTAACAGAACAAACTAACTACATTTATTTCCAGGAGAATTATGTTTCCAGGTGTTTAAATGTTTTTTTTGGTTTTCAATAAAGGCTGCCTTCACAAATCGTCCGTTAAACATAAAAACACATAATTTGTGAGAAACAACCCATGTGAAATTGGCACCCTGTATAATCAGACCATAGTTGAAACAATTTCAATCCATTTGTGTTGTTTTTGAGTAATAAAACTTTACATTTATTGGCCCATGATGTCATTCAGCACACCATCAAAGCACACATTTCTTTAAAGCATGCCTTTGTCTGAATTTGTGCCAAGAGAGCAGATTGTACAGCTTTATTACAGACAAGTGAATTTCTCTGAGGGTCCTTCCAATATTATTTTAGTTTCATCAACTATTATTAGAATTTCAAATCATTCCAATTGTGTCGCATTGCAAATATCCCACCTAGTTGCTGGCAACATTTAAAAACCCTCCACAGTGAATATTTTTTTACCTGCATGTCTTCAAAAAGCATAGATTTATGCACCTCACGTAAAGCCCTTCGCACAAATCAGACTATATTCTCTGTGTTCACTGATTCCCGGAGTCCGTAATGACTTTCTTTACATTGCTATTGATTTCAGATATCCATTAGAGCGGTTCTCATATTAATGCCTGCCAAATGCTTCATTGCATTATGAACACAGGATCAATAACTTGATAATTTGATGCATGGAGAAGAGTATTAGCACTACAGCTCATAAAGAACTCCTTTATTTGATGTTCTACAGCTCTTTCTTTCTTTCTTTATTTATTTTCCTTTTCCATCCTACCCTCCATGCTTGTTGCTCCCATGGTTATTGTATGTTGCTCGTGGTCAAGTGTCTGATTCACTGATTCAGGTCCGCTGGCATTCCAGACAATCCTACATCTCTTTAACAGGCTTCCTGGGGGCTGTGTCTCCTTCGCGATCTGCCGATCGGTTTGAACACTGCATCAAGAGAGCATGAGTTAAAAGGAGTAAACAAAGATCGTGAAAATAGCTGTGTGTAGAGAACAGCCGGGGCTAACTTTGCTGCGACAAGAATGCAAGATAATGTGCTCATCTGAGAACATCTCAGGATGTTTACCTAGACGTGATGAATGAAATCTGCCTTGTCTGGAAGATAAACCTTGATTCTTTTGGATCCACACTGCTGGTTTTACTTTCCCGTATCAGCCACAAGAATGCGAGGTTCCTGTGCTCTCTGTGTCTGTGTTGTACAGGTTTCTTTAGGTTCCTGCGCTTTCTGTGTTTGTGTTGTTCATGTTCACATTCTTTACAGTGCAGGGGAAGTCATTAGCATGGGAATGGCAGTGTGGCCTGTTTGCCTAGGGATTGCAAGATATGAGGACTGGGTTGATGACCTTTACTGTGAAACGCTAGTAATTATCAGTCCCTGAACCCTCGCATGCTTTCCACAAAGCACCTCTGCTTTCCCTGATGTTTTAATTCAGGCTTTTTATTAAGCAATTTGTGTCTGCAGTAGCCTTGAGAGAGCTGCAGGAATTCAGGAAGATAAAGAGAATTTTCCAAAGGAGGGAGGGGAGTGTACCTGTGTCTCTGTGTGACTGCAGCAACCATGTTGTTTTCTCAAAACAATAAGCCTCGACTATTATTCTGCTTCTCGGAGCCTGTTTCCTTAAATAGGTTATTGGTACAGAAGAGAAAGAACGGATAGAATTGACCCATTTAGACCTATATTAACTGCCAGAGGTCTATGCCTATTTTTGCCTGTTTTTTTATACCTAACTTTAACAATATCAATTTAAAAAAATGCCACCGAATATATATTATATGGATATGTTACATTTTGCTGAATGACCAGAATTACCATTGGTTTAGTGATTGAATATATGACTAGTCAAAAGTTCTTGTTTGAAAGCTGTGGGACAGTGAAATTGATATATATTGATATAGGAAGAAATGAAAATACAAAACGTTTGAGGAGTGCTGGTTTAGTGTTTAGCACATTTGCCTCGCACCTTCGGGGTTGGGGGTTCAAATCCCACCTCCACAGTGTGTCCACTGAGTTTGTATGTTCTCCCCGTGCTTCAAGCGTGTCCTTCATTTATTCCGGTTTTCTCCCCCAGTCCAAAGACATGCGCTGTAGGCTGATTGGCATTTCCAAATTGTCCATAGTGTGTGAATGTGTCTGCAGTTGTGCCCTGCGATGGGTTGGCACCCTGACCGGGGTGTCCCCTGCCTTGTGTGCTTAGTTCCCTGAAATAGGCTCCAGGCTCCCCATGACCCTGTGTAGGATAAGCAGGGTGGAAAATGGATGGATGGTTTATGATCCAAAGAAAATAACAACAGCAAAAAAAAAAAAAAAAAAACCTAGGTGTGTATTTGCAGTCATATTTTTCCTTGTTAAGCCACAAATCTCTGCAACAGTATTGTATCTAGTAAGTCTTTATGCCTAATAATTCCTAATTTATTGTAAGAGATTTTAAGAGCTACAGACTTGAAACTTGCCTTGAAACATGTTATCACGAAATGTACCAATATTACTCGGTATGACACTTATTCAACCCTCTTACTGCATTTAACCTTCTGAATGAAACACTCTGATTGGCACAACCTGCCTTAGCCAAACTATTCAAAACATGTTTAAAGATGATGAATGAAAATATATATATATATATATATATATATATATATATATATATATATATATATATATATATATATATATATATATATATATATATATATATATATACGTACGTATGTATGTATATATATATAAACACAGGTCCTACAGCAGGAAAACATTTTTATACCAATTTCCACACAGGTTTAGCAGTCCTTTCTGATAAACTGAGCCATAACAGCACTGCATTACTGCAAAATGATTGGCTGATTGGATAATTGCATCAATGAGCATGTGTACAGGTGTTCCTATTAAAGTGACAGGTGACGTGTTCTAAAGTGACAGGTGACGTGTTTCCATGCACATTATAATGAGGATTAAGTTTTATTAGTGTGTACTGAAGCTCCTTACTGCTCATTTTCAGTAGCAGACTGGGGAAGCTCAGAGTCGGTAATACACTAGTGTTACCTGACACTAATCATGTCACCTTTAGCCTTAGCAGATACACACCACCCCTTGCAACTGCCTCTAGACACTGCATGTTGCTGTCAGACACCTCTATGCTGGCAGCACAGCAATGTTAAGTTAGATGTGTAGCTTTCACACTGCTGTGGCTCTGTGACAGCGCAGTGACTCTTAGCTTGAAATTGTTCTGTGAAAAAGAAAGAGAAAGATGGCACAGTGGTCTAGAAAAGCCAAGTTTTCTTATTTCCTGGAGAGAAGAAATTATTTGGCAACCAGCAGGTGTGCGTTCACTATTGCAAGAGAAAAAAAGAAAGCGAGGTGGTACAAACTACATCATTACACACCAATTTAAATCCAATTTATATTTTTGTGTTGCTGCTCACCACTGTTTACTCCCCAACTCCATCCCCCTATTGTCTGTGGGGGTTTTTTTGCCTCCCTTTGTGCCCTTGATGTTTTCCAGGTAAATATTTCTGACCTTTCATTACACAAGGATTGCAGACACACACTAAGGCTGTCAAGGTCCTTTAAAATGCATTAAAATTGTAATTACTTAAAGATTCCACATTTGCGAATGAGTGTGTGTGTGTGTGTGTGTGTGTGTGTGTGTGTGTGTGTGTGTGTGTGTGTGTGTTTTCTTTTTATTAAGAAATGAAAATCATACTTGAGCAATATTATGTTTGAGTTTCTTTTTTATGTATTTACCCACAGTAATATTGTCTTACTACTAATATTTAGAGATTTCACACTAATAAGGCATCCCAGGATCCAAAAAAAAATAAATGTAGGAGTAATTTCTACAGTGTAAGCCCAAATGGCATCTTATTTACTATGCTCATCACATACTTTAGGGTGTAACATAACAGTGTTTTAAAACCTAGGGCTGGGCGATATATCAATGTAATATTGATATTGTGATAAATGATTTCGCAATACACTTTTCTGAGATATCGTTGGTATGTATTTTTTTTTTTTACGTTTTTAATTATTACAAATTAAATGGTAATGAATGGATGCAGTTGATTTGCTGTAATTAAAAAAAAACCTTAATCTTCTTGGTATTTGTAGGCATTAAAGAAGAGTATTGTCAAACTCAGTTTAATGTTTTTTTTTTGTTTATTTTACTACTGTTTTGCGGACAGGTTGTTAGCTACATTATACAGTACTGTGCAAAAGTTTTAGGCACCCTATTTTTTTTAGTACAAACTTTGTTATAGATTTTTTATTTTATGACTTCTACATTATCAAGTCAGTACAAAAACATTTTAGATTCCCAAACATTAGTTTTCTAGCACAAAATTAAATGTTACAGACAAATGTTTGTATGTCATTAAAGAAAGCAGCATATTACATAAGAGACACTTTTCAGACAAAAAAACACAATGAAGGCTGCTGGGTTTTGCTGCAAAAATAAGAAGCAAGTGCGAAAGTCAAAGTCTCCAGAAGAACTGTGTCTGGTTCTGCAAGATGCTCAATAAAACTTACCAGCTCAGTTCCTTATAAACCTGCACAAATTGTACCGGAGACTACTATTTTTATTTAAATTATTATTTTTTGTCATACCGAATATTGTCTTTTTTTCATTTACTAAAATGAAAAGGAAAAGGAAAGGAAAAAATTCATTTCATTATTTTGAAGGCATCTTTGCTCTACAGCATTTCTTTGCATGTGCCTAAAACTTTTGCACAGTACTGTATCGTATGTATCATAGAAATGTCCTCAAGTATCATGATATGATATTTTTGTCATATCGCCCAGCCCTATTAAAACCTATATAGTTCAGTATGTGGACAGTGGAACACCATTTGAGAATCATCTGCATGCTTACGTTTGCCATAAATTAAATATATTAATTCTTTGCTACATCAAGCTACATAGATCATTTGGATAAAAATATAAGAACTTTGCAATTCATGGTGTTTTAAAATATTCAAATTTGCAAGTTGACATACATAAATATTATGAAAATTCAGTATCAGTCCTATTAATCTGTTTAGCATACTCATCCCCAAAGGCCCGTGATCAGTGGAAGCAGTGCAACATTCCCCACTTCCTCAATTAGACCCCTGCTGACCGTCCGCTGCTAATTAGAGGAGGTGTAATTAAACAGCGAGGCTGCTCCGGTCAGATCGCTTAAATACTCCTGGCCCCTGTGCGGCTGCGTATTAATCAATTTTCTCGGATTTTAATTGTATACGGGTGCGGGTGCGGCTCTGTTTATGCTGCCAGTGTTTGCACATTAATCTTCATTGTTGGCACCGCAAGATTTCCTCTACTGGGAGGAATCAAGACATGCTTCCCTGGTGGATGATCTCCCCATGGATTGCTATATCATTTACTGTTTCCATTTTCCGATTTCTTCTATGTAGCAGGAGTCAAAACTGTCTGTTCCGTGTGTCTAAGGATGATAATAGAATGGGGTAGAATCTTCTATGGTTGAAATGCGCTCCATTCAGAGGCATGGACGTGTGATTTTGTGTGAAAGTTGCGGAGCAAAGTTGGAGTGGCTAAGGTGCAAGAGAAATTTTCTTTAATTACTATTTTTGCAACAAAAAAAAATTTCCTTTGAAGCAAAATTTAAACAGAGTAATTAATTCAGTGGTGGTGCAGTTGGTAGCATTGCCGCCTCACAGCTCCAGGATTCCCAGAGCCATCCTGAGCTTGTGTTACTGGCCAGGAGGAGTTTCTGTGCATGTTCTATGTTCATGGAAGGTGGACTGACTACACTAAATTGTCTGGCAATGCACTGGCGTCCCACCCAGAATGTATTCCTCCCTCACATCCAGTTTTCCCGGAATAGGCACTGAACTAAACTGCAGCCCGGACCAGGATAAGGTGCTTACTGAAGATGAATGAATGAATGAAGTAATTAGGGGGCCAAGCACCGAAGGTGCATAGGCACCCTACTGTTATTCTACCTTTTCTTATTATTGTTAATTAAAATTGTATTTTTACTTGTTCAAGTTTATTTTTGAAGGTGTTTAGTAGCCACAGAAACATGCAGAAACCTTCTCAAAAGTGTTCCTCAAGACCACATCTATAGGCTTATAAGTCATCAAGGTTTCATTAAGTCATTTTTAAAGACTTGAAAAAGCTGTTTCTGCGGCTACTACTTGTACACGTGTAATTCTTCAAAATAACGTTGAATTACACTGTATATTGTGTAACTTACAAATTAAAAGTAATATAATAAACATACATTTAAAAAAAAACTTGATAGCTTCATATTATATGATCTAGGCTATACGATTTTATCATTATACATTATACATTTGATGCAAAGTGTAAATACTGTCTAATTTTTTCATACTAAATCTTTTTTTATTGAATTTATCAACACATCTAAGAGAATTGTTTGTATTCCAGTTTTGTCTAGCTATACATTGACTACATAGCTAAAACAAGTAAATAGCTCAAGCTCAGCATCCATATTTCCCAGTTACAACAGAGTTCTCTTACCTTAGGCTTGAACAGCGAGTGTATCCTGTGTTTGCCTTTTGAGTTCACAAACATGACATGAAATTCCCAAGATCCATTTGAATGCACCAAGTCTTTCTATTCTGTGTATGTGTGTGTGTGTATGTGTGTGTGTGTGTGTGTGCCTGCCTGCCTGCCTACTGTTTCAGGGCTAGTGAGGTGCCCTTGCCGGGGCGCCCTATAATCGAGGGTTAATTGTGTTAATTTTGGGTGAGTGGAGAGAGCAGTCCAGAGCCTGATTCACACACAGTGGATGCACACACTAAACGAATCCACTTTTTACTTTGTGAACACACTGAAGGAATTTACTGAGCAGTGTGTGTGTGTGTGTGTGTGTGTGTGTGTGTGTGTGTGTGTGTGTGTGTGTGTGTGTAATGCCTGGCATGCCTGTCACCACTTCCTGAGTGCTATCATCACCCAGTGCTCCACTGGCCTATTTTTCTGTCACCAGCACAATCAACAGCGCTTTTGTCTGACAGGCCATACTGCAGCCGGCTTAAAGTAACAGAGTTTCAGAGGAGAGGGAGAAATGATTTCTGTGAGTCTCAGTCTCTCTCTCTCTCTCTCTCTCTCTCTCTCTCTGACTCCCTCTCTCTGTGTATGTCTCTCCCTTTCTTTTTCTGTATGTGTGTGTGTGTGTGTGTGTGTGTGTGTGTGTGTGTGTGTGTGTGTGTGTGTGTGTGTGTGTGTGTGTCTAGCTCAGGCATAGGTGCAGATAAATTGAGTAAGGACCATATCTGTCATCTCTCTACTCTCTTCTCCTTTGCTATGTTTGTTTTGTGGTCATTTTTGAGCCGGGAGCATCTCCGGGCCGCTGCAGAGGACAGGACAATGAAAGCATGATTGTGTGTGTGTGTGTGTGTGTGTGTGGGGGGGGGGGGTTCTGCTTCTTTTGGGCTTGGGCTGATCTTTGAGTGTCTCTGAGGCTTTGCCTTTGCTTTGTAGTTCATTTCTTATCTAGAAGTGGCTCTTTGAACAGGGGCTCATTGTATATGGAGACAGGGAGACACCAGTATGATATGGAAATTGTGATAAATCATAGTCCATGTCTCAGAGCTGACCAACTACACAAATAGCTGATTATGCCAGTTGTGTAATTTTCCCACTTTTTCCCCTTGATAAATAGCAAAAATTGTTGTCACTTGTTTTTATGATGCACTACTGTTTTGCTAGTTCTCTGATAGTAAATCTAAATATCATCATGCATGTCATATATTATAAAAAGTCAGTCCCTCCAAGATTTTGCGATTTGCAGAAATGAACACAAAATCAAGCAAACTCCGCAGTATTCGAAGGCGCTAGCAATTTTTCAAAATTACCGAAGATTTTCCACAGATTTGTCGTCATCATACTGCGCATTCAGCCAAAGCCCTCTTTGATTCACGTGCATCAAACATGAGTACAGCTAAAAGATCTCATTTACCAACAAACATCAGTGTGAAAGACTGTGCAAAACTATTTTATGCAAAAAAAAAGCACAAAAATTTTGATAAAAGCTGCAGCAAAATTAAGCATTTTTGGCTGCAACCATCACAAAAAGACTCAAAATTCAAGTATCGTGATGTGTTGTTTTTTTCCGTATCACCCAATCCTATAAGAATTCATGTTCATTTTTTGTATAGAGCCTTTCATGATTAAAGTGTTTTCAAAACCTCTTTACAAAGGAGTAAAACTAGAAAAAGCAAGGCACACATATTGTTGCTGTTGCTGAGTCTTTTAATTTGGTCTTGAAAGCTGTAAGTGAGATTCTTAAAGATTGATTGGTGGTCTAAAAGAAAAAAGCCCTTGCACATGCTAAGCTAAAGGGTACTTGCTTTGGATTGTATCTAGCATATTTGGTTGTAAAATAACACACACCTAACAAAAACACCTGAAACTGAACATATTAATTTAACACTAACATTCAGTCCAAGTAAGTTATTTGTTAATTTATAAACAAATAACATATTAGTCAATTAATTTAGCTTTGAACACAAATTCATGCGGCTTGTACACAAACCCACTGCTGCGTGTTCAAGTCGACACATGCAGCGTATGTTTATACACCAGAGGCTCTGATTAGAACATTAATTTTCAGACAAACAACCCGTTTCCTGCTGGAATCCATTTAGAGTTAAAGCTCAATTACAGACATCCAGCTATCCGATTGCAGTGAACGAACCTTAATTAGATTTGGCTCCTTATGCGTTCTTTCTCAAGCCCAACAGGTAGAACGCGTGTGACTCGGCAGTCTTGCTGAGTCCTGAATATTCCTGCACCTCAGCAACCAGGCTGCATTTTTCCATATAAAAGAGAGAGTGAAAGGGATGGGGGGTGGTGAGAGGGGCTCTCTGTGCGCCTGGCTGTCAGAGGGGATCCGAGGAGAGAGAGAAACAACAGGGTCGTCCCTGAGCTCCACGACTGTACAGTAATCCCCTCATAAACTCACATAAGCCTGAACCCTGCACACAAACTAAATTATAAATACATCCTGCTTTGTGTGAGCATGTGCGCATGTGTGTGTGTGTTTACATGCTGTGTGCATGCCTGTACATGTTTGGTTGTTTGTGTGCCTTTTTTATATGCGTGCTTCTGTTCATAATGATCGAGTTATGTTGCCAGGGTGAATTTTGCAGGGTATATGTAAACTTACAACCTCAACTGTATACAGCTGAGCAGTTGATGGTTAAGGGTGTTGCTCAAGGGCCCAGCAGTGGAAGCTGGGTGGTGCAGGGATTTGAACTCACAACCTTCCAATCAGTAGGCCAACATCTTAACCACTGAGCTACCTCTTCTGAAGAGTTCTGTTATTGACACACTATCAGTACATTATCAGTCATAAACTTAATTTATGACTATATGTTATCTATAATGTAAGCTCAAATTCATGAAATTTGTTATAATAAAAGGAAGGATAAAAGAAGACATGTCAGGAAGTGAGGCTCATGTGTTTAGAAAGCGTTTATTGATGCGTATATCATGCGTTTATTGATTGACACATGTAGACCCCCGAGTTTTTATTATTACATACTTTCATATATAAACACGTTAGTCAAATTATTGCCAAAATCTAATCTCCTGGTTTTGTACATGCAGCAGGTCACACATAACTCTATTAGGACAGAATGGAATCTTTTGTAATTCTATCAAACACCTTTTATTTTTAATTGTCCTTCAGTAATTGTAACTGTTTTCTAGTTGATACTTATAAGTTAAGAAATACTTTGAGTTCATACCACTTCTGTACATTCTGTGTATGGGAACACATGGTTGTGTGTGTATGTGTGTGTGTGTGTGTATGTGTGTAGAATGTGACACATGTCCGTAGCAGGACAGAGAGGCATCTTTTGTGCCAGTAACACGAACCTGGCGTCAGGGATAGTGTGTCTGTCCCCGTGGGGTGCGCTTCGCCTTACTTCCTGTTGACAGCAGCACACTGAGACGCTGTGCACGGGATTTAAAGCGCTGCCTCAGCTTCCTGCTCTCAGCTCCTCCGTTTGCACCTTTTGTGTCTGTGTGTGGGTATGAGCGCTACAGTGTGAGGTCAGAGATTACACATACAGGGCCGAATCTCCTTTGTCAGCGTCTTACCATGTGAGGTTTCCTAAACCCTTGTTACATGAGGATGAGTTCTGTCCTCATGAGTCCACTCAAATGCCTTAATCCTTTTTCTTGGAGCTCTGTGCTTACCAGCGTGAAAATCAAAATGCTTTTGTCAGGAGCTCCTACCTCCCCTGCTTATTCCTTTGTCTACCTCTGCCTCTATCTTTCACTCTCTCAGTGGCTCTCTCCACCCCTGGAGCTGTGTGTTTCTTTCCTGCTTCTTGTGCTGTTTTTTTTATTTTTTTTTATTGATTGTTCAAGGCAGAGCTCCTTGCTGGATTCCTCCAGAGATTGTAGAGCACTGCAGTTGCGTCTTCCCCCACCAAGAACCTTTCCTTCGCAAGATACCAGACACCAGCGAAACACTATCTGTTTGATTAGCCCTCCAGCTCTGCAGTCTGCCCCGCCGACAAAAATAGGCTTTACCGCACAATTTGCCTCTTCTGAAATTTGTGTTTAAATTGCAAAATGCTCTTTTCCAAGCTCTGTATCTTGGGACTCAGGCCTAAAAAAAACCATCAGCACTTTCAATGAATATTCCACGATGCTTAAGAAGTGTGGTTTTTAGCATATTCCATAGCTAAGGGTGATGCTTAATGAATAAAAGAAAAGGAGAAATGAAACGCTGCTCCCATCAAAGCTGTGGATAAATAATTGGCTATGCTAGATACCCTTCCTTTCAGCCAGAGCCTCCATCAAGGATCAGGATCTGAGCCCTACCACTGACACCCTTTTATTCTACTTTAATTACACTAGGCAGCTGATACACTGATACATCTTTTTTTTTTTCTTTCTTTTTTTTTTAATTGAACCACATGCTGTCCAGACTTTCCAACCGTAGTTCCTTTTTGACCTTTAAGCACGCTGAGCTGAAGAAATGAAGACACCATGTTGCAGAACCTCAGATTTTACAAATATTAGCAACAGAGGCAGTGGTTATTGCAATACTCTAAGATATTCCAGCCTAATCTCTCCCCACTACATCTGTAGCATATGTATATTTACTAAGGTCAACAATTTCAACACATTTCCCTGTACTGAGAAAAACACCAAAACCCTGTTGATGTATAATGGAAGTCTAAGGGCAGTTGCTAAATATTGTCAATAAGCATTTAAAATATGATGATATACCAAGCAAATTCAAAGCAACAATCATTACACTGTAAAATTACTGAAGCTGGAACAATAAATAATACCGAAAAATTTATTGTAAATTTGGTATTATACAGGGTGTCCCAAAAGTCTCCACACATAGGGGAAATTAACACTTTTTAGCAAAATGTCTTCCAAAATTGTTCATACATAATATATATATATATATATATATATATATATATATATATATATATATATATATATATATATATATATATATATATATATATATATATATATATATATATATATATATTTTCAGATAGCCTTTAAGAATGTTATGAAAGGCTGTGATGGACTTTAACAGGAAACATGGCAAGCACATCACACATAACACTGTTGCCAAACTTATTTGACAAATTTTTTAAAAAAGTGGACATCCATGGCACAACTGACATGGTGCTGGCAAACATAATCCCCTACATACAGTGCCCTCCACTAATATTGGCACTCTTGGTAAATATGAAGCCTGTGTCTTTATTGTTTAACCTTTTGATTTTTTGTTAAATAAAATTTCCCAAAAATACTCTCTCGTGGATATCAAACAATTGCGAACACAAGAGGTTTATCAAACAAAATTTTGTTAAATATGTGTGCCACAATTATTTAAAAAAAAATATTTAGTACACCTGGGTGACTAGGAACAGGAAATTGTTCAACCATGACTTCCTGTTTCACAGGGGTATAAATATGTGGTAACACATAGGCCAGATTCCCTTAATCATTCATAACAATGGGTAAGACCAAGGAATATAGCTGTGATGTGCGGCAAAAGGTTGTTGAGCTTCACAAAATGGGAAGCGGCTATAAGAAAACAGCACACGCATTGAAAATGCCCATTTCCACCATCAGGGCAATAATTGAGAAGTTCCAGTCAACTGGAAATGTTATGAATCAACCTGGAATTGGACGTGTGTCTATATTGTATCAACGCACTGTGAAGAGGATGGTTCAAGTAGCCAAAAAATCTCCAAGGATCACAGCTGGAGAACTGCAGAAGTTAGTTGCGCTATGGGGTCAGAAAGCCTCCAAAACTACAAAAACATGTTTCACATAAACATTTATTTAGTGCCCTGACAACTGCCTTTAAGGTTCCCTGCTGAAAAAAAAAAAACAATAGAAACCAGCACAGAAAATCCAATGGTTTCCACTACAAATACCATCACAAACCATCAGATAACCATTAGAACCGTTACCATTATTGGTCCTTAATGGTAACCAAACGACATAACATGCCACCAATAGAAGGCAGCAAATTACCAGTAGAGACCCACAGGGATCATTACAGTTTCCATTAAAACCAAGACAATTCCCATTATAACCATTAAAACCATTATAAATTCTATGAAGTGTTCTGTTGTTTTTTTTTCCCAGCAGTGTTCCATTATCAGTGAGCTTTGAGTAAATGTTGTTTTCCCCATGCATTAAATAAAGTATTAATCACTTATATTCTACAGATAAAAATACTGTTTACGCTGAAAACCCCTCGAGTATTCCATTAAGAGTTGGATAAAGCTGAATACTACTGTATGCTGGCAAATTACAGGTCCAGTATCTCTCTGCCTTCACTTTTCTCTGCTTCCAAATCTAGAGTGCACTGAACCCCTGTCCTTACACAAGTACCTGTTCTATCTGTAGCAAAGAGCACAGCTCATGTTTTCTTGCTGGCTAAGTGCACAGCAAGCTGCAGACACGTGCAGGAGTTTTAGATCACACAGAGGTCTATTGTCCGTGCCACTCGTCCTGCCACTCTGCCACATGATCCTTAGCCACTGCTTATCGGAGCTATGGATCCATGACCGCATGTCAGACACACTCCACTGCTTCTGAGGCCTGTGACTATTTCCATACACACTCACTGCATCAGTGACCTGCCTAGTAGCTGCTCATAATGCAGACATTATCAGTCATGCTTCAGCTGATTTCTTTTAGTGTGCTTAACCCTCTTACACAGTGTGTTTTACTCACTGATACATTCACCTGATACAGTGATTTCTGCGAGTGCTAAGTGCTGGCGAGCCAGCTGGCTGACTGCAAAGTAGGGATTTACATAGCTACTAGCTGCAGTGATAGTCTTTTCTGTGCACCAGTAGTTTATATAATACACATTTTATTTTAATACCTGCTTTTACAGTGTAGAGTGAAGGTAGGTGACTTGGACACTAGCAAGCTATTTAGCTATGTATGTTTAGCTACTCTAAATTGGTAAAAAATAAAATAAAATACTAGCTAACTAGCGATATTTATTATCCTATTTTATGGTGCCAGCTATCTGTTTATGTTCAATTCAATGACAGCACTCTGTTGTGATGCTAGCTAACAGTAGTTAGGTAAACAGTTTTCCATTTTTACTACTTAAAAATCTGGCACTAAAGTGACAGATTGACAGCAGCTTAGTTATTGTAAGTGTTTGAAACCAGTTTAACAGGACACTGGGACAGTGTATTTCTTCCCTGCCAAAAAAAAAACAAAAAAAAAAACAAACAATCGAAACCTTCACAAAAATTCTAATGGTATCCACTACAAATACTATTACAAACCATCAGCTAACCATTAAAACCATTACCATTATTGGTCTTAATGGTGTCCAATAGACATAACATGCCACAAATAGATGGCAACAAATTACCAGTAGAGACCCACAGGGACCATTACAGTTTCTATTAAAACCAATACAATTGCCATTATAACAATTAAAACCATTACAAATTCTATGACGGTTTCTATTGTTTTTTAGTTGTTCAAAAGCAGAAAACTGAGTGCACTTTCTCTAGGAGATAACATTTTGCTAAATGCCTCTTTTTTGGGGTGAGGGGTGTGCAATTAATCTTTGGTTGAATGAGGTTTGAAGGTTTTCTCTACCCATAGAAATCAACTTTTTATCAGACTACCTGCTGATTTGTCCCCATAGTAGTCAAGCAATCACTCTTCTCTTTTACAGTCCAACAATCGGTTATTTGACTCTATTGCAAATAAACTTCACTTTAAATAACCATGTTCACGTCTTGTTTTTGTTTCTTTCTTCCAAGAAGTGAGATATTTCAATCAGTCGACGTTGAGGTTTCTACTGTTCTAACAGCAGGAGTTTTTCACCCAATCAGCAGAAATTATGTGCAATGGGCCACAAGCTAAATGTGCTACTCAGCACCAATCAGAGAAAGGCCTGCATAAAAAAAAAAAAATCACTGATTACTATAAACTTAGTTAGATTATTCACACTGGTTATTCATATGTTCTCTGGTCTTACAATGTTTACGATAATGTGCAGTATTTATGTAGCTATAAACACTGCAATTGTTTCTACTACACCCCCCCCCACTCTTTGCTGTCCCTGTCAGCTGGAGATCCAAGTCAGTGAGCTGAACTAATATATTCTACCTATACATCATTTACATAGGCTCGCTCTGTTATTTTACAGGCTTAGCCTAACTCCCTCACAGCACTTACAAGGCTTATATTGTTATACATTATTTAACATTTACACAGCTGGAAATGAGATGGCGCGATTGGGGTTAAGGCACCTGTATTTGTGCAATAGTGTTATGCTGCATTTACAGGCTAGTGTGAAAAAAGAAATTGGCACTTGAAGCAGAAATTGGGATTGATACCTGAATCGTTGTAAGTGTTGCCATGGTCATAACATCACGTTTGCACCTACAGCACATAGCTAACATTGTGTTTGACGATACGATGATATAATATCGATATCATGATGCGTTATTAACATTATGATGCACATTTTGGCAGATGTCAGAGCTTTTAAAGTACCATTGTTTAACTCACTGTAGCGTAATGTGATTTGTCACTAAAATCTTTTTGCACCAACTGCTTCTACCTTTCATATTCTTTGTTAAATACTTTGATTTTTCACGAAATGGTTAAATTGTTTTGTTAGAGCTTTGTTAGTAAAACCTCAGCAAAACACATAAATCGTGATAGATTTGAGAGCTAATTGTGATACATGGCTAACTTACACTAAAGCAGGAGAAAAGAAAAATATGCAGGCTGCAATGTATGTAAAAGCAGTCATGTTGATGGCTATGTATTTCATGTAGGGTTGTAAAGTGTTTAAGACTAGTTTAAGTATGGTAATTTTACATGAACAGTAAAACAGTGTTAAACTTAAAACACTTAAAACTTTAAACTTTGCTCACTGTTTTACTCTTAATATTGGATTGGTATCGGATGACACTCAAATTTTGGTATCAATATCAACAATAAAGCAGCCTTTATTTTATCACATGTACAGTACACCACAGTGAAATTCTTTTCTTCACATATCCCAGCTTATTAGGAAGTTGGGGTCTGAGCACAGGGTCAGCCACTATATGGCACCCCTGGAGCAGATAGAGTTAAGGGCCTTGCTCAGTAGCCCAAGAGTGGCAGCCTGGCAGTGTTGGGGCTTGAACCCCCATCCTTCTGATCAGTAATACAGAGCTTTATCTGTTGAGCCATGAAGAAGTGACATTGATGTTCTAGTTTACTGTAGCACTAAAGCAATAGTTTTGAAAAATTTAACAGAACATTCCAAAGAAGTTTCCAGTATGTTATCAATGTTGCTAAGAGGTGATGTCAACACTTCTTTAAAAACACACACACACACACAGAATATATCATGTTTGCTACTTTCATCCATCATCATAATGTAAATGCAGCATTAGCTTTTGCTAGTAATGGGTTATGCTAGGCAGATGAGCTCCCATTGGACAAGCCATTGGGTGAAAAAGAGGTGAGAGATTGTCATGATAATCAGGACTGCAAAGGTAGATGATTCACAGGTCTTTGCTCTAGATTGCTGAGTGCAATCCAACTTCCTCTCTCCCCCTGTGGCTCCTGCTTCAGTCTCCTCTAATGATGATGAACGATAGGCCCATTTGGCGGAAATGGCTTTCTGACAAGTCTTCATTTTTGGGGAAAGAGGGTCGATGGGCCAAGAGAGGAGAGCACCAGATCACTGCTCACTTTCAATCTGTAGAGCTATTGATCACAAAGTCTGCCAACCTGAATGTGTGTGTGTGTGTGTGTGTGTGTGTGTGTGTGTGTGTGTGTGTGTGTGTATGTGTGAGATCCCCACAGCTGGTGTATACCTCTAAACAGCACCCAGCCAAGCATGCCTTTTCATTCCACCTGCTTCCAAAAGCCAATTATGGAACAGTAAAGAAAATCACATAACTGGTCGAGATCAGAAAGCAGGAGAACATCTACTGGGCTCAGCGAGAGTTTATTGTTGGCCCCCTGTGTGGTCCTGCACCCAGTGTGTGATCGCAGGCACGTCGGACATTGGTCTGTTCTGAGACGCTGCAGGAACACATTTGCATATGCATCAGCTCTGGGCCAATTAAAAAGGCATTCTGTTTTATCCCACTGATTGCCTGGCAATGTGTCAGAGACCTGCTCTGTATGTGTGTAGTTGGGGGGGCGGGGGAGGATTGGGTAATCTGTTTTGCTGCACTTTAACTGAAAAAATTCAACCTCATGATGAATAAACATTGGTTTCCTATGAGTATTACAAAGTTTCATCTCTAACTATTTAATCCCACACTGTTTGTGTGATCTTTTACAAAAATATGATATAATATTACAGTGTTAATACATTTACATGTCTCAAGAAATATTCTTGATATTTTCATTCATTAGCTAGTTGAATTGACTAAACTAAAAGTGGTAGCTAATGTAATGTAACAACATATGCTGAGCTAGCTAGTTAAGTGCATTAATTAAAGACTCAGATAAACAAATGTGTGTATGATTATCTTCTTTTAACAAAGTTTCTAATGTAGCACGTTTATGCTTTTTTTTTTTCGAGTCCGTTGTCTTTATTTTCTCCTGATATGTTTAACCTGAGGTGACTATGTGTAGTAAGCAGTAGAGTCATATAACGGTGGAATGGAAATTGGCTTATCAGACATTTTCAATCAGTATAAACTTAAACTAAATTAATTATTTTATCGCCACAAGTCTGTTATAAGGTTAGTCAGGATACTGTTGGGTTTCTGTGTGTAGAGTATCGTGACTCTGTGTTTAGCTACTGGAGAGCAGGGCGATGGGAAAGCACAATAACACTGGTACAGAGATAAAATGGACAGCATGATTTATAAAAACAATAAAATTCTAACATGTAAACCTATTAGACTAAGTAAATAAAGAAATACTTAAGAAAAACTGCAAATTATTTACTTAAACGTAAAATTAAATACTTTTATATGAGCCATTAACCACTACTGTGGAGTGTGACATCACAAATAAATAAATATAAAACAGACCCCCAAAACAGGCAGAAATCTAGTTTTTTGGCCTCTGGTAAAAAGAGTTAATCCGACTTGTCTGCAACTGCGAATACAAAACTAACAATAGCAACGCTAATGATTTGACTACCCCTGTACTTGAATGAACACATTATCAAGGGGTGTGGTTAGGTGATATCCAATCAGATCAGCTCATCTCATACCACTTAAAAACCAAGTGCTGGCCAATGGCTCAGTGCTACGCATTTTCACAGTTATATACAGTTAAATTTAGTGATTTCACACTGATTTTAGAGTTAGGAATAATAACATACAATATATGTGTTGTCTGTCTTCATGTGCACATTTCTAGCTGTTCACTCGCTTGTGTGTGGACTCAAGGACATAGCAATAAATTTGGCGAGTCTGGTATTTAATTACATTGGCTAGACATTTTATTGATTCTATTAAACATATGATGTTCTGTGCTTTTATTTCCAGCTTATATCCTGCACCAACTGTTGGATTTCACATGTAGTAGCCACAGCTGAGTTATTTGTTCTTATTTGTGACTGATAGAATAATTTAATGTGTAGTATTGAGTTAGTACTTGGGTAATGTTGATAGATGATTTATGTTGAAGTGTGGCAAGTAGTGTACATTCACAAAGAGGGCGGTAAATTGGAAAAATTTCGCCACTTCGCCATCAGATTTCAAATGAAACACCCCTTGTTGTGCTGCTCCACCCATGTAAGCCCAGGTGTTTATTTATCTGGGCAAGAACAGGAAAAAACATGTCTTTTGCCCCAACTGAATTAGTAATTAGTTGTTCCACAGAGAAGAGGAGTTAAGCTTAGTCAGCAAAGGATGACTTCAGGTGATAGAGAGATAAAGAGAACTAAAAGGAGCAAGAGAGGGGGGTATTCCTCCTCTTCCTCCAAGGTCTCTTTCCAAGTCCTCACCAGCCTGTCTGGAAAATACGTGTGTTCCACCCCCTGTTCCACCTCCTGACCCCGGCGCTATCTGCTATGCGCTTTCGCTCGGACTTTTTCCGACATAAAGTTCTATCATGAATATCTTATTAGTTAGGCTATATCCTGTGCTTCTCATTTTTCCTGCTCAGTATGTTTATTCATGTGAAGAAAACTGCCTAAGGTGGATTTGGGAATGTGTGTGAGAGTGTGTAACAATGTATGTGACGTATGTAAGAAGACATTCCCATGTGTGTTCATAAGGGTGTCTTTCTCTGGGACAGCAGGTGAAGCAGATGAAGATGAATGGCCATTTGCTTGTGTTTCCATGATTGTGTGAGCTGGAGGTGAGATGGAGCTTATATACTTGTTTATGGGCAGTGTGGGTTAACTGGATGAAGATTTATTCCCCTTGTAGCTCGGGATTTCTCGGCAGACAGATAAATAAATGGAAATTGGGAGCATTTGTCACCACCAGGGCCAAGTTGCTGTGTGTAGGAGCAGGGGGAACATGCAGAGACCTTTAGATCAGCACATAGCCTGCCTGTGCATCATCTACAGATGTGTGTGTGTGTGTGTGTGTGTGTGTGTGTGTGTGTGTGTGTGTGTGTGTGTGTGTGTGTGTGTGTAAACATTGGTTTAGGATATGCATGGCTGATTTTTACCAACAAAGATGTTCAGCTTTCTGCATACTTGAGTTTAATGGTGCTGTTCTTACTCAAGCACGAGCGATGCATGTTAATACACTCCTGGGCAATGCTCTCAAGGTTAAAGACCTGCTTTTCCCCCCATTTTAATTGCCTCAAGAATGCTTGTGTGTTTGTGTGTGTGCGCATGTGTGTGTGTGTGTGTGTGTGATCCGAATGCTTTCTCAGATCTCTCAGGAGATTCCGTGCACCTATCAATTCAATCCTAAATTACTGGCAGCGGTGATAAAAGGCTTGCCTCACGTCCTTTAACTATCTGTAAAGCATCACAGCGCTTCAAAGTGAGCGCGATATCTAATAGATGTTTTATTTGGAAGAGGTAGGAATTTTCCCCTAACCACAGACAGAGGAGGGCATTTGATAAGGGCTGTGTGTCATACTTAAGATGCAGCAGTGTTAGTGTTTCACAGTGTCTAAGGAAAACTACGCCCTGTACTTAAGCTTTCCATTGAAAACTTTAACGCCTACGCAGATATACAGAAACACTCAAAACCTCTGAACTGAATGCAGAGAGCAGAGAAGGTGCGCACATGCAGTTGGAGAAGTTTAAAAGCATAGCTGTATCATTCTCAATTTTCTGCCTTTCATGTGAAAGTGAAAATTTATGAGTTGTTTTTTAATTCAATCAAATGATTCTGCAGATCTGGTTAAAATAAACAGCCACATTACTACTACTTCTCCTGTTAATTCTTACTATATGAATGGTTAATAACAGACCTGCACAATATGTTGTTAATTGTTAATGACTTTTGCAATATTAATACAGCAGAAACTGGTAAAATGAAAATATAAAAATTCCATGCTTGGAATTTACCATTTAAAAAAATTGTGATAAAGGATGACTTAATCATCTAGAACTGAAAAAAGACAGGAAAACAAACATTTCCACCATTTCAGATACTTCTGGGCGATATGACAAAAATATCATAACACGAGGAACTTGAGGAAATTTCTACGATATTCGATGCATATCACGATATATAATTTAATAAATATATAATTATATACTGTATATGGATAGATAGAAAGATAGATAAATAATTTAGCAAACTGTCTGCAAAACAGTAGTAAAATAAATGAAAAAAATTAAACTGTCTTTGATGGTACTTTTTTTAAATGCCTACAAACACAAAGAAGATTTTTTATTACGTCAAATCAATGGCATCCATTCAGTACCATTTAATTTGTAATTATTAATTCAGCCATAATTTCAGATTTAAGGAGAATACAGGAGGGTGCAATAATACTAGGTGCAGTCTGGAACTGCTTGCTGGCAGTGGCAATCGTGAAAACTCAGCTGGATGATGGATTTTAGAACTAAACAGTAGAAAAACACAACACAGTACATTTTCACTATTGGTCTCAAATTGTCTGAACATGTCTGAGAGAGTTATCATGGTCCTTATCATGGTCCTTATCATTTAATCAATTTAGGTCTCTTTCAAACTAAATTTCTGGTGGTATCGCTAATAAATACAATTAACTGGTGTTAATTATATACTTTGCTAATGTTAGCTATGTAAAACATACACTGCTAGATTTTATTTCATATTAATGATGTCAGGCGATGTCAGTTAATATCGGGGAGTTCAACACACCTGTGCAAATCATTCCAGATTCATCTCCTGTTTTATGGGGGACTGCATTTTTGGTGTATTTTTGAGTGCTAACTCATACTAGCATACTCCAATGTTAAATCGCAGAGCTGTAATTAGTTCATCTCCTTAACTGGAAATCATACAGAGTATTGAAGAGTGACGTTTATTTAACTTGCAAAGAAACTTTTTTAAGATCTTTATCTCACTTCCATATGTGTTTCATTTGATCAATAAAATGTGAGATTGATATGCCAAGCCACCCGCCTGTCTCTGTCCTTGGATTTGGCCGGACTGAGTTTCTCTTGCGGTTCATACTATTGGCTTTTCTGTCCATTTATAATTGCTACTTTCAAAATGTCCTCTCCATAAACTGGGGAATTTTGTGCAATCGTTGTTCAGGCTCTTCCTTGAAACCGCATTTATATAAACATTAGAGCTGTTGGCCTGATTTATATATAGCGAGAGCCATCTGTCTGGCTGCATTAATTTGTCGTTAACTGAAAATGACCTAAAAGTGCCATGCCGTGGGGCAGGAGAGCGGGATGCACTGAGAGGGAAAAGACAGAAGAGAAGTCATCAAGCTCACATGAAGCAGCTGTGTGGTTTGCACAGGAATCCAGAGGATGGCGGAAAGTGGGAGAGAGAGAGAGAGAGAGAGATTACAGAAACAGAGAATGGGGAAGGGGAGCTGGAATGAAGCGTCAGGAGGAAATGAGGAGAAAAAATGCAAAAGAAATAAGGGGGAATCAAGACGCATTTAAGTTGAGAAAAGTTGTGGGACTTATTGAAGTTAAGGAGAGCTTAAAGACGCCAAAGCTTCAGACACAGAAAACCACAGTGATGTGTTTGTGTGTGAGAAAAGGAGAGGTGCAATAAATCATGTGAAAATCGTTAAATATTGTTGAAGAATTAGAACAGCGCAGATTGGCAGCATCTGTCTAGACACACACACACACACAAACACACACACACACACACACACACACACACACACACACACACACACACACACACACACACACAGAGTGACACACTCACCCACACCTGCAGCAGCTGCCTGACACCCTGAAATCATGTGTGTTCTCACACTGACTCAATTACAGCCTATGGGACTATAGTGCATTATTAGGTGGCTTTATGTGGGAGAGTAAACCACCTCCTTTTGAAGCATTTAAACATGACTTTACACATGAACACACAACCCTGCAGCATGAACACTATTCTGATGTGCACATGATGAACTTCAGTCCAACCAGAGAGCAGAGAGTAAATCACATGTACTATATATTCTGTTTTACAGTAGGAGTTGAGGGTGTGTACATTTGAGGTGTGTACTGGCAGAGTAAAATTACATTTGTGCAGTTACAATGTGTTCACTGGATGTTGCTATCACTACTTAGTGTATTTTGGAGTAGGTCAAGAATTGACTTGTGGTATAGAAGAAGACATTTCACCAGTCAAACAAAGATTCAGCAGTTCTGGATGGAAAATTCCACACATTTAAGCAATCATGAAATACATTATGATTGCTGTGAGCAGTGTTAGGACCATACAGTTCACCAAGAGAAGGGATTCGTCTCCTATCTTGTCTCATGTGTTAGATAATGTTAGCTGGCTAATAGTACATCGATAATAACCAAAACAAGATGGCAGAACAATAATTAAAAACCGTTAAACAGTCAAAGGTCACGTGATGAGTTTACATGAAGACATTCCAGTGATTGTCATGTGTGTAATTAGAAGTCAGGTCTGGTAATTAGAGTCCGGTGACTGATCACGTGAAGGAGTGTAATCTTTCTAGGAGCATGTAGTTTAGTAATGGTATTAGCAAGTAAAGACAGTTAAGCCAGTGTATACAAAGTTGCTTACAACAGTTTTAATACCAGAGATGGTGTAGTGATAAGGCAAAGATGTTAGAGTGGTTTTGTTGGTAGAACACCCTTTTGGAGGTATACGATTCTGTCTTAGTGTGTTAATAAGGTTATCCAGTACACAAAACACATTATTGTTGACAGTCCTGCCATATAAGGGAGGGTAACGTGGCTTGGTTCTCTCTTTTCTTCTCCCTGTCTTTTTCTTGTTTATTTTGACAAAGGACCATCATCCAGAGAGATACTGTTGAATAAGCATGCTTTATTCATTGTGGTTTTGATTACAGTACACAAAAAGCATGTTAGCATATAGCCAGTGAACACCAACATTATGAATGCTAATATCTAAGGACATCTTATTTAATATTGAGCGAGTAGGGATGAAATGGAACATGTTCTTAGTAAGAACACCAAATATTAGCTCCTGCCATGTATTTACTAATGGATTTATGATACTGGTGTAACCTGTTCACTTTATTTGACTGAGAATGCACTTTCTTAGTAATAAGAACAAAGATGGAAACATTACATGCTGTGTCTTGAAATTGTAAATACAGCCAGGCTTTTTCATTGATTACCTGAGAAAAGGTTGAGCAATGTGTGGATATGAATACAATGTAGAGGTGAACTTCATATTAATGGCTTGGCTTTCTGAATTCTTAGGCTTTGTTAACAAAATATTTCTTGATACTTTCCGCTGGCTTGGGGTACGACATCAGGTTTATTCAGTCTTCAGAGAAATGCAGTTTCCATTAGATCACTATCTTCCGTTTAATAAAAACCTGAGCATTTTCGTCTCACTCTTTAAAGTATTGTACGAGCTGTGTGTGTGTCTGTGTCTGTGTGTATTTGGTTTTCGTTATTATAATTCCGTTTCTGAGTAAAAAGCCACTTGGGTAGCACATTTTAATTGGAATTTTAGTCTACGCACACAAACATGCAGCGCAGTAGATTATAAAGCTTGACTTGGCTTTTGTTCTGGGTCTACGAAGGCTTTCCAGTGATCACAAATCTCAGAATGCATGCTGCGTTCTATCCAATCCTACAGGCCTTTTGACCACAACTTCAAAGAGCATACTGCATCAGAGAACACGCAGGACCAACATCTATTATCAATTTTTCATGATTTGGTTTCTTTTCACTTTTTTCTGCACTTCATGCCAAGAATATGCATCCCGGCACCCCCTTTACTGCCCCAAACTCCATGTCGAGCCCAGCATGTAAAAGAAACTGTACGATAATCAATTTGAAGGAGAGAGGTGTGAAATTATTCATCACAGTGAAGAAAGGAGGAAAGAGTATGAGAGAAGGAGGAGCTCTTGTGAAGAGAAAAGAGTTGCTACTTGAGTGAACGTGAGAGTTTTGAGGGCTACAAAAGTATCCATCAATACAGTTGGAGCACATTTTCATTCTCAGAGCCCTCAGTCCTGACCCCAGGGGTACGAAAATGTCATGTTTGACCTTGCCTTGACTTGACTTGACTTGTGTGTGTGTATGTTACTTGTAATTGATGAGGGGCAAATAGGGCATGTGAATACACATCAATCCCAGTCCACTTTCCAGGTTTATTTCAGAATCTCCTCACACTCTGGTGTGGCCCAGATATCACTGACTGCCTCAATCAAGCTGAAATGATTCTCAAGCGACTGAATCTACTTTGGTCTGGATGATAGATGTAGGAGAACTTTCCCGAGATACTTAAACCAAAAGCCGAACGAAAGGAGCCGCACCCAGCAACGATGGGAGAACATCTCCAAAATTAGAGCAGCAGGACACACCAACTAATATGAACCATGTGTTCGCTGGCACTAAATGTAGAGCTTCAGTGCACTCTTATTTAGGGGAAAGTGTAGAAAGAGAAAGAAAGAAAATGGTGGAATGTTACAAAAAGTATAGAATAAGGTGAGCACCTTTGGCTTTTTGTGTCATAAAATCAGCACAGTATAGAGTTCTCAAACTGAAGGGATGAGGAACTGCAGAATGGACTGATTTCCTTCTACCTGTTCTTTGTCCTCTTCTAAATAACTTTACCTTCACTCAGCTGGATAAAGGTTCTCTTTTTTTTTATCTGAGAATTTCTTTGTAAGAAGTCATGGCACTCCAAACTCCAAACTGACTTTTCGCTGTTTCTCTGAAAAGCAGATGGTTTAGGCACTCAGCCATGTACCGCTGGTGTCCTCGCTGAACCCCGTCAGTGGATTTGTGTGGGACGCCTCAGTGCCACTGCTGTGCATGTTCTGATATCTCTGATGCTGCCAGCTTTTCGTGCTGCCTGTTATTTGGCTGTCCCTGAGATGTTCAGTCATAGCAGACATATGAGTTATGTACTTAATGGGCAGTTGTGTGTGGACAGATCTTGGCAGAAGCTCCTTTTGCAGATGATCACGAGGCTGTCTTTAGAGTGTCTTGTGATTTGGATTGAAGTGAAACAGGCAAAGAGGGGAGGAAAAGAGAATAAGGGCTGCTAACGTTCTCCGACTTTAACAGGATAGGGTTTTGACAGCTCTAAAATATGTCACATAGTCCAAGCAACCTTTCACTGATTCCCAGTCTGTTGGTGTGTGCTTTCTCAATGTTGATACTCGATATGGAACACGCTGCAGTTATGGATGAGCGTTTTAGCTCTGGAGCGTAAAAAGCCATTTCACATTCCCCATTTACACCCAGATTTCCAGCGCTGGAAGACGACTGGTTTAAAAGCTGAGGGAATAACCCATTTCATGCAGCTCACACTGATACGATTGCATTGTCTCAGGAAGGAAAACCACTAGTGCAGTCATCCAGAGAGGATAATGCATTTGCCAGACAAAAATATGCATAGACAGGCACATTCCAGAAATAAACAGCTTCACACACCATTGCGCACACCCATGTACACATATACCCACCATACACACCACATATCCACATATCCATACATTTTACATAAGTGGAACACATGCGGCATTAATGTTTGACATTTGCTTGCATGACCTTTCCACATCTCCACCGAGGATGCAGCAGGTCCTCCTGGTGTGTAGAGCAGCTAAGATAATAGCTTTGCTCTCTTTTCTGTTTTAAATGCTAAAGGCCTGGGCACATGGATCGCTGAGCGAAAGCATGTGACAGGCTGAGATGCAGCTGATTTGGGAAGCCCTGTGTTTGGTTCCTGTCACTGATGGGCTGATCAAAACACACTGGGAATTAACTAACGCATGCTTGACCTTATCAGATAATGCCCTTCACTGGCCCTGATTCTCCCAACTTCATGGATTCTCTTGTGAGCAATTATATCTTCACTGAAGGTGGCATTTTGTCTCACTACAGAAACTCATTTTATTCTCTAATGTAGGCATATTTAAAGTACTAATGACCAACTCTTGGTGTGTTGGACCTACATACTACAATAAATAGCTATTCATAGAGAAATTAGTAATTTCTTTGAAAACTGTAAAAAAATAAATAAATAAATAAATAAATAAAATAAAAAAATTAAAAAACCTGACTCATCCTGCACTCTGTACTAAATATGTATCCAATTAGGTGAGGGTTATACTTGACACATGACTATATGTACATTCTGATGCAGCAGCTATGCAACAGCATTGTTTACCTATTCACCTGCATACTTTCTGTACATCTGAATGATTAAAAACTATTATTATGGGTAGGTCAAAGCTAAATCATCCCCCAGAATTCCAGAATTTGACCACTTCCTCTGATTTTGCACAACAGTGATCAGCGATTTGACAAAGCAATGATAAGGTGTATATAGAGAAAAAGGCAGAAATAGCACAGCAGTGCCAACATAGGTGTTATATCAGGCCATTAAACTAATTTTGTCATGACAACAGTGAGAATTTTCTTCTCCTGCCGAGAAATTGACGACAAAAGGCACCATCACGTACAGTAGCTTCAGATACTGGCCCCATTGTTGGTACTATGGTATTGCACCACGTATGTGAGGCGGCCATCTTGTGTACACTTACATGCCCCAGCCTTAAATACTCTCTTTACTGCAAACCTCTTTACATACCCTACCTAACCTCCTGTTTTAAATGGAAATATGCCAACATACGGAATCAAGTCAAGACCCTCAAGCCATTTCATTTCATGGAAACTTTAATTAAGAATCGTTTCCGTTTTTTTTCATACCGTTTTGAGTTTTCTTTCAATATTGTGTGATACCTTATCTTTTCTAAATTCTTTCCATATTCAAAATCATTAGATGATTTTGCCAACAAAAGAACTGTAAATGTTCACACAACACACATTCAAATATTCACACTCAAACAAATATTCGCTAAAGGTTGTGTGGAATAGTGCAAATAACACCATTCTGAGTAGGAGGTGAACTCATATCGGGGGTGTTAGAGGGGGCAGGATAGAGAGACGAGAGGAGATCCTGTGCCGCAGGATCCATTTAATATTCAGCTCATATGCTGAATATTCTGTCCATAGGGAAGCCAGGCATTTTAAATTGTAAATTGTTGTCCAATTTGTAAATATTAGTGAATTGTAAATTCAGTTGATTTTCCAGATATTATTCAGGTTTACAATTTTGTGTACCTTTACCTAATCCATCTCAGTTTTTTTCTTTTTTAATATATCCAATTACTGCCTCAAACAGGGTCAGTGTAATGGAGTACGGGCAGCCCATTCAAATGGTAATGTGGCTGTCTCCAAGAGGTCCTCACTTATTCATAAGTCTAGAAGTGGATTTATTCATCACTATTTACTGCCCTTATAGTGGATTATTCTAATGAGGGATGCATTGTAAGTGCATGGTGGTCTGTCCATTCCGGAGTACGGCTGGATCAGTAGAAATGGCCTTTTACAGACATGGAAGGTTTGGTCGCATTCAAGCTGAGAGATCTAAGAGTGACAAATGGTTAGGAAGGTTTTGGATTGAAAGGCCGTTTTGCAGTGTGCTGGAACGTTTTGAGACAGAGATGAAAAGAGAGACAGAGAGTCCATCCGAGAACAATGTGCTAAGATCAGCATCAGGTTTCCTGGGCTTCACAGCGCTCACTTTGAAGTGGGATCTATAAAACTGACCATGCTCCCTTACCACAAAAGTCTCTTTTCTCTTTTTACAGTTTTGCCTTTTTAGCCTAAACATTTTTTCACACTCAAAACCCAAGACATTAGACACTCTCTAAAATATTCAACTTTGTGTCATTCAGCATGTGTTTGATATTTTATATATATTTTATAAAAATGTTATGATTCAAGCACTTAGGGATGTAACCTGAATACAAATACATTGTTCGGAATGAACTGGTAATGTGTTTTAAACATATCCCAATACAGATACAGCTAGGAGGTGCATCATTTTTAAAAATTTTTTTTATTGATTTATTTATTTATTTTTAAAAAGCTTGTCTGGTTGAGACTAGAGGTGTGCGTCTGGCCTGGGATTCCACAGTATCCATCAAAAAAAGTCATGCGGATGGGAGGTTTTTACTTTCATGAAGCTCACAGGACAAAGAAAGACCACATTCAGTAACCTGAGCAGGCTGTGCTGTACCGTGCCACACTGTGCTGCACCATGCCTTTACATCATCCAGCATGCCTGATCAGGGTTATCATGGTATTTTGGAAATACAGTACAGTAGGCAATACAAACAAAAATAATAACTGCATGAGCAGGAAAACAGTCCTCTGCACACATCTCTATTTGAGATCAATTATGAATCGGAGTGATGTCCATACATCCATTTTCCATACCGCTTATCCTACACAGGGTCATGGGGGACACCCTGGATGAGGTGCCAACCCATTGCAGGACACAATCGCACACACATTCACAGAGTACAAGCAATTTGGAAATGCCAATCAGCCTACGACACATGTCTTTGGACTGGGTGAGGAAACCCCACGAAACACGGGGAGAACATGTAAACTCCACGCATGCAGGGCGGAGGCGAGATTCGAACCCACAACCCGGAGGTGCGAGGCAAACATGCTAATCACTAAGCCACTGTGCCACCCCCTGGAGTGAGGTCATAGTTTATTTTTAAAAGTGTAATAAACAGATAATGCCATTGCATTACACATTGCATTACCACTTACAGTATGCTGCATTTTTAGAGACTGCTATCTAAAAATTAGTTCACACTTGATCTCTTTCTGATGAATTATTGCTGAATTCCTATGTAAAGTACATGTGTAAAAAGGGGTTAAAAGAGAAATAGCATCTTAGGTCCAATTCAAGAGAAAATTCTTACTCCAGTTCTTTTAGATAACATTTGGCAATGCCTGTTGCATTACACCTATTTTATTAAATTAAGAAACTTGGTGTTAGCACATTAGCGTGTTAGATATAGTTTTGGCACTCGCTTGGGAACAACGGCTGGCAGCGTGCCACGGCTACAAGGGGCACTGAGAAACACAGCCAGATTCTCATCTGCGACAGTATATTTAACTTTGTACTGTATGTAGGTCAAATCTCTCTCTCTCTCTCTCTCTCTCTCTCTCTCTCTCTCTCTCTCTCTCTCTCTCTCTCTCTCTCTCTCTCTCAGGGCCTAACAGTCTTATCAGTACTGTGACCTGGCTGTAACTGTCAAGTGATTCATCTCAGCTCATGTTCTCTTTGTCTCTCTCGCATGCTGCGGTGTCTTTGATTGTCACACAAGGCACCGACTAACAAGCCATCGAGTTGCACTTTGCACTCGAATCGATGCTCTCTGTGTCCACACTCATACTGAGTCACATCCCGCTGTTATCGCTCCAGCTCAGCGCCACACACACACAGACATGAGTTGCTATGTTTGACCAGGGCGGGTGATTATGGACATGCCCAGGCTTGTCTGCTCAACTGCTGCAACAATAATGTAGGGTAATGTAGGTATTTGGGCTGAAAGACTTTGGAATGATGCCGTGCGCAGGGTTGCCAGGGTCACGTTTTGTTTTGTTTTCACACCAAATTGGGCCACTTTTTTTTTTTTAGTTTGTTTCTTTTTGGGGTTAATTTAAAAGATCTTGTTTTAATACAAATAATCAAAATTAAATCAAATCTGTTTGTGCAAACATTGCTATGGCAAACAAAGGGAAAATGCAGATAGTGTATCTATGATGTACAGAACCATCTTTATTGTAAGATATATTATTGGCACAATGGAGTGGATAATTGCTGTGTTAGAGAATGATAAAAAAGGCACATTGTAGCGACCACAAATCAGAAATGTCTGTGTTCTACAGTGAACTTGTTTTCCAAGAAAAAAATGTGTTTCCCTTTTCCAGTGTTCAAACTTTTCGGGGCTTTCTTCTGTATTTTTGTGTGGTTTTTGAGATTTTGTTGGGCCGGAAAGTTTGCTGAGATCTGGCAACCCTGGCCATTCTATTGTCTGTGCTGCACATTTGACTCTGTGTGTGTGTGTGTGTGTGTGTGTGTGTGTGTGTGTGTGTGTGTGTGTGTGTGTGTGTGTGTGTGTGTGTGTGTGAATACGCATTTGACTGTGTGTGTGTGTGTGTGTAATGGAACTTTTGGCCCTCAGGAACAGGAACTATGCTTTTTCCATGAGCCATTGGTACAGCAGTAAATGTTTTAGCCTTGTGGTTTTGGGGTACCAAAAGTAATTAATGGTAATAATAGTGGTGTTGTGCACCAAAATGATGATGCAGTTACTTTTACTGTCATCACAGAGACCATTTCATTCATTCATTCATTCATCTTCAGTAACTGCTTTATCCTGGTTAGGGTTGTGGTGGATCCGGAGCCTATCCCAGGACCAGTGAGCTTGAGGCAAGAATGTCAGGCATCCTGGACGAGAGACCCCGGAGAGGGTGTGCGTTCGACACCCTGAATGAGACGGCAGTCCATCGAAAGACACCATGCACACACACATTCAGACATTTATTCACACGTATGGGCAATTTAACAGAGCCAGTCTACATTCCAGCAGGTTTTCTGAGGTGGGAGGAAACTGGAGAATCCAGAGGAAACCCACTTTGACGTGGGTAGAACATCCATGGGGAAACTCCACATAGACAGTAACCTGAGCTCAGGATGATGGAAAATAAATTAGAACTCGAGTCCCCGGAGAACTGCTTCTGGTGGAAATCCTACTCAGTATGTATTTGGTTCATTCTGTAGACCAAACAGACAGGAAGTGTGACTTTCTGAACTAAAAGAGCTCTGGTTTAAAATTGATGTGCATGTATGGTCATGCGTGCATGTGTCCATGTGTGTGTGTGTTGACAACCTGGAGGACAAGCAAACAGGTAATAAAACCTGCCTGGAACAGAAAGCACTTTCGTTCACCATTTTTGAGGCTTGCTAGAGGACAGAAAGAGTCAAGAGGGAAAAAAACAAACAAACGTGACATTGTGCATTTGCCATGCAGGCTCAGCTCTGCCAGAATCGTTACTGTGACTGCTGCTATGCCTGGGTAAAAGTGGATCTGGGCCCAGATAACAAGCTCGCTGTCTGCCGCGTGGCCGTCCATGAAACCCCTCGTTGCCTGTTTTAACTTTTATTTCTTCCTTTAGTCAGAAAAAAGAGCATTTCTCCGCGGACAAGGCTGAGAGGGGTGCAGTGAGACATGCGAGCCAGGGATTGCGTGGTGAATTTGAACCAGACAGGGTCAGTGGTTAGAGACTAAAGCAGACCACCACCACTTAGCAGACCACTGTGTGCTGTAGAGCTGGACTGTAGAGCAGACTTAGACACGGAAGCCCCTTTCATAAACAGAGCTCTCTGTGTCTCTGGCTTTCTCATTACCTGTCAAGGCCACTCTCGCTCTGTATATTTCTTTTATACACACACTTTCTCCATGGTGGTTTCTATGTTTATGACTCATTGATAGTGATTTGATGTTTAGAATCCTTACTGTTGTAAGAGTGGGCAATATGTTAAATGATAAGGTATTTTTATGACATTTTGTGTAGGTAAGGGTAAAGCTGGAAAACATACAACACACCAAAAGTATTATTTTTTGAATGATTTTTTTCAAATAAATTATTTATTTGTTTGTTTGTTTGTTTGTTTGTAGGGGGCACGGTGGCTTAGTGGTTAGCATGTTTGCCTCACACCTCCGGGGTTGGGGGTTCTCCCCATGCCGTTGGCATGTTCTCCATGTTCCTCGGGGGTTTCCTCCAGGTATCCAGTATCCTCCCCCAGTCCAGAGACATGCGTTGTAAGCTGATTGGCATTTCCAAATTGTCCATAGTGTGTGAATGTGTGTGCGATTGTGCCCTGCAATGGGCTGGCCCCCTGTCCAGGGTGTCCCCCACCTTGTGGCCCGAGTTCCAGGGGATAGGCTCAAGGCTCCCTGCAACCCTGTGTAGTTTAAGCGCTACAGAAAATGGATGGATGGATGTTTATTTGTTGGGTGGATGTTTGTTTGTATGTTTGTTTGTGTCCATCTTTCAGTTGTTGCTGGATTATAATACTTTTTCGTTCCTTTTTTAAAATAAATAATTATCAGATTTTCTTTACATTGTGTCCTTTTTTAAATATAGTTTTTTAGTTAGTTACGTTTAATAAAGTCAAGAAACCCACAGCACATGACTCATAATTCCTTATGACAATTTCATATAATCGTATCTCCCATTATTATTGAATAATTACTAACATTTATAGACCCATTTTTTTCATCACTTTTTAATGCACACCCCCTGCTGTCCTCTCTCCATCTCCTTCTCATGTGACTCCATCTCATATTGACATTGGATGATCATTAGCTATTTTTGCTGTCTGCTCTAGAAGAGCCGACTTAGACGGCTCTCGTCAGGGAGTCTGATCGTCCCTGGTTTCTATTCCCAGCTCTTTTGTCTGTGAGTGATGGTGACACTCTTTTTTTATTGTGGCCAGCTTTGATATAAGCACAATTGATAGCTTTGAGATCGACAGTCACCTCAAAAGGCCGTACAGTAGACCTTTATTTCACGGCTGTTGCGGCCAGTGCGGTCTGCAGCATTCCGTTTAGAAGGTCTGGGGCTGAAACTCGAGGCGTAAATGTAGGTCTCGTGTGGTGGGTGATGTGAGTGACGTTGATGAGAGGCGGCCAGGCGTGACTGTAGTGTCTTCACCACAAACCGTTGGCTGAAACCACAGTCTCACTGCGGGGGGAGATGGCTGAGATAGAAGTCCATGGTCCTGTTAGCTTAGTCACCTGGCTGAGCTCTGAGACGCATGGGAGAGAAACATTATTGTGTGTGTGTGTGTGTGTGTGTGTGTGTGTGTGTGTGTGTGTGTGCTTGCATACATGCAGGTGCATAGGCCCTAAAGGCCTAACCAGGTCTCTTGACTTAAAAGGGCCTTTCTAAAATCGAAAGCCTCGCAGGTGGCTCCGTTACAAGAGAAAGGGGAGGGAAAAGGAAAGGATTAATTTTTTTTTAAAAAAGAAGAAGAATGGAGATTCTATTTCATCTAGCCTGAGAATACAGAAACACTAGCCATGAGGCAAAGAAAAGCACTGCTGTTTATTCTTCTGCTGCTATGCATGGGTGTCTGTGTGACATCTGTGCTTGAAGGACACACACACATTAGTGTGTAGCTATGGCTGTGTTGAACGTCTGCTCTGGGAAAGGGGGACAGAGTCAGGGCGATGATTTCACGTTCAGGGCTCTAGTCTCTCTCCAGGCTTTGCTGTTTACACCACACTAATCAAAACACGAGAACTTGGCGGCCTCGGGCTCGGCCCCTCCAACTCCCAGCGCCATGTTTGGCTTTGATTTTCTCTCTGTCTCTTTCCCCCTCTCTTTGTGTATCCACGTCTTTGCATTCCAGGCTTGATTACCCTCCTCTAGAGTACAATATAACTCTATTCATGAGATCTTTTGGTGTTTTTTTTTTTGTTGTTTTTTGTTTTTTTTGGTCGCATTTCTAAACAACAACATGATGCCTAAAGCATAGTGGTGATAGCATGTGTCTCTTTTCATTACGTTTGCATTGTATTACGTGCTGTTGCTGACAGGGATGAAAAAAAAGTGTAACAAAGAACACTTGAGTCATGAACTGTATGTGTGCTGTGTTTTTTTCTAAATCGTTTTTACACAATAGATGCGTGCCTGACGTCTTTTGTACTTTTTTCTGGCCATGAGATTCGGAATCTTCAAAGCTGCAATCTTACTGGCTCTACACACAAGCAGATTTTTGAAGAACACAATACGTTTTTCGAGTCACTGGATTAAAAAAAGTTCATGGAATCCGAGGTTATTTATTAATTAATTAATTTGTTTGTTTAGAAAGCAGTCATTGGCGAGTAAACATGATCATCTCGGTTACAAGAAATGGTTGTCGTTGGTTGTTACTCAAATTGCCTCTTTCTGCGAATACAAACATTTCTTGGCCATGTTTATTGAGGAAATGTACCAGACTTTCTAGGGAATGCTAGATCTTTTGTGAAACTAGGGCTACCGTTACTGAATATCAGTATTCACTGTCGTTTATAAGAACAGCACAGTCGTTCTTTTAAACCTGTCTCCCTTGCTGACAGTGTAATAAATCGGCAGTGTAATGTGTGCAGTATGAACATAAAATGCATCACTTTGTTTGTCCATAAATAAATGTCTCGTCTCGTCACACACGTGTGCTGTTCATCGTTCTGAACTGTTCCCATTAGGAGTAATGGATAGCATGTGTTTCTAGTTTCTGGGTCTAGCTAAGGCATACATGTTGCTTATGAGGTGTATTGAAAAAGCTCTATTGTCTATACTGGAAAATTGTATAGGATATTTTTGTGTGTTTAGGTAATAGTGTTTTTCTGCTTGTTCTGGGATTTGTCTTAATGGTCTATAAATATTTAGGCAAAAAAAGAAAAACCCAGCGTTATTTACTTACTTAAACCAATGATACTCGACACAGAGATCTTTCCCTATCGATAAAGATCAGATGTGATTCTTTCCAGCAGCATATCTATTGTACAGAGTGTGTGTAGGGAGTGTTGGAGAGCCCTAGTGGGGTGATGGATGGGCAAGGTATTTTAGGCTCTCAACACTGGCCCCCTCCACGTTCCCAAAGGAAATCATTATGAATCATGGGTGAGAATGTTTTTACAGTAAACAGTAGCGGAGGAGCGGTGCAGCTCATAAAACACGGAGAGAAAAACTGCATAAGTGTGTACTGTATGTGTGCATGTAGCCTCATTCAAGGTCTCTCTCGCTTCCCCCTATACACCAGTAGAATTTTTATGATGCGTGTACTACAGTGTGTCGGATTTTCTGCCTGTCAATCATAAGACGTTTTATAGGATCCATCTCGCTTGGCTTATGCAAAATATAGTTCTCAAACTCACAGGTCCTCACACACTGTCCGTTTCTTTACATCTTTATCCAGAACAATATGAAATAAAATCAATGAGCAGCTCTTTTCTTTCTTTCTTTTCCTTGGAGGAAATGTGAATTCGTTGGCCTGTTTTTTTTTTTCTGTTATCTCTTCACACACACACACACACACACACACACACACACCCACACACACACACACACACACACACACACACACACACACACACACACACACACACACACACACACACACACACACCTCTCTTCACCTCCCCTGCTGTGTGGTAAGAAGGTGTGACAGCAGGGAGAGGGACCTGCTGTAGCCTGATCCTCTCCGGCTTTCACTGGGATTAAAGTGAGCGGTCTCTGTGATGAGCTCGGTTACACACTCACGCACAAACACACACACACACACACACACACACTGAAATCTGAACATATAGGTGCACCTATAATGCTGCACAGACAGTGTATACACACTAGGGATCTTAGAATTTCTTTACTCGAATACTGTTCAAATAAGTATATAAGTACTGTATATAAGACCTCACAAAAAATAATTCTGGCTTGAAGATGAGTTAAAGATGAATGATGCTTATGTGGAACCCTGGTCACTTAAGAAATGTTGATTCAAGTTAAATACAAAAAAAAAAAAAAAAAAAAAACATTTCTGTGGATGAATTATTTGCTTAAAGAAAGCAACATACTTGTCAACTTCAGTGATTTATGAAATTCAAATGCACAGTAGTACTATACATGTGGGCAATATGAGGGGAAAAAAATATTATATCAAGATTCCCGAAGAGATTTTCCTGAAGCATGATATATGATATGATAAATGGGGTTAAGATACAGTATGTTATGATCATATTAAAAATCCATTTTCCAATTCCAAAAAAAAAAAAAGATTCAACCCTGAAAAACATTTGATTCAAATGTATATTCAAACGTTCATTCACTTCCTTATCATTCAGTGTTATAGAAACACTGATGATAATTTCCATGCTCTCAGAATAGTCTACTGTGTTGGATGCATTTTGGCACTCAGGCCTGGTATTAGCACTTGCTACAGTTTGTCCCAATACTAAATCCATCCATCCATTTTCCATACTGCTTGGCAGGGCACAATCACACACACATTCACACACTACAGACAACTTGGAAATGCCATTCAGCCTGCAACACATGTCTTTGGACTGGTGGAGGAAACTGGAGTACCCAGAGGAAGCCCCCGAAGCACGGAGAGAACTTGCAAGCTCCATGCACACATGGCAGAGGCGGGATTCGAACCCCCAACCCCAGAGGTGTGAGGCGAACAAGCTAAATCTAAGCCCCCCAATACTAAATTTTCCAAGCAATTCAAGCAAATACACACATGGGTGTGAAGTGTGTTTAAATCCACAGTCTCTGCCAACGCCTCTCTGCTTCTCCTGCAGCTCGGAGCTGGCACGCAGCAACCAGTCAACTCCTTAAAAGATAAGACATGACACACTGACAAAACTAAATCTTGCGTAGCACTAGCAAACTTTCCAGAGACTTTCACAGTGCGTGTGTGTGTGTGTGTGTGTGTGTGTGTGTGTGTGTGTGTGTGTGTGTGTGTGTGTGTGTGTGTGTGTGTGTGTGTGTGTGTGTGTGTGTGTGTGTGTGTGTGTGTAGCAGAAGAGCTGTGCATTAACAGCATCGTGCTGGTTTATCAGGAGCAGAGCTGCATATGTGCACCCCGAGTGCTTTTCTGTGTAGATGAAAATAGAAATGTTATAGAGCCTAGTAGGAGTAGAGGAGCTCTATAGGTCTAAAAAGAAAAGAAGAAAAAAAGATTTATCTCAGATGATGTGTTTATGTGTGTGTGATTCTTTTGGTGTGTACTATTGACAGCGTCCATATTCCAGGACTCAAATGTGGTGTTTTGCGTTCAGATCGTTACTTGTGAAGCTGTTGAATGCCTCCTGGTTCCACATGTCTGTGTGTGTGTGTGTGTGTGTGTGTGTGTGTGTGTGTGTGTGTGTAGGGGGTGCATATTAGAGTGGGGAGCAGCTGCATTTCCTGAAGCAGCCCCCCCAGCTCCATATTGAAGGAGTCGGACTCGGAGAGGGGGAGGAGGCCCAAAAGGCAGTGGGAGGGATTGTGGGAGGGAGGGGAGAAGAAATTGGATATGGTTTATGGGCATTTCGTTTTTGTTTTTTTTTTAATGTAAATATGAGTAGGGGGAAAAAATAGAGGTCCCAGGAAGCCTGTTTCCTGTTCAGGCTTAGCCCACAAGGTCAGCATGAGCGGAGGCAACAAACACACTTGTGGTGTGAACAGCCCTGGAGCCACAGAGGCCCGCAGCTGGCTGGGGAATTAGCAAGGCCGACTGGCACATCTCTCTCCATCTTTCTCTTGTTCTCTTTTCCTCTCTCCACGGAAAAGGCTTTGTGGTGGAGGCAGGATTGAGAGCAGGGCGCCGCTGCTGTGTATGCAGTCTCTCCATTCATCAGTGCACCACATCTGCCAAGCAACAAAAACCTCATTGGAGCCATCGCAGTCCACCCAAAGCAGCCCCGGGCATCTGCCTCGGGGAGCCCACACACTCGCTCACACAATTCTGTGCTTCTGGAGTCATTTGCTGACCCAGGCCATTTTTATTCATACCTAATAAATAAACCATAAGAAAAAACTTCATAACAAACCAGTCCATGTATGTTAATGCCTGGATAATAGTCTTGCCACATAGTGCATGTTAATGCCCCCTGTAACTACACTGTAGGCTTCATTTATAAATTGTCAGTCAGCACACGCTGAAATTTTCTTGCCAGGTCCATGTAGGAGTAATGTAGCGGTTGAAACGTGCCATGTTTTTTGTTCTTCTACCTGGATGGATTTTTTCCTTTTTTGGCTGGTATGCAGTATATACTCTGTCAGAAAGAAGTAGCTATTTATTTGACCTCAGGTTGAAGTTTTCCTGCATTTAATGTGCCCTGTCTGTCCAAATCAGGTCTGACTGGCAGGACCATATGCCTCAATAAGGAGTGTGTGGGTGTACATATGTGCATACACACTCTTTTTAGCTCTCCACCTCAATACTACATCTCCCCCCACCCCGTTCAGTTTGCTGGTTCTCTTTAAGCTCGGCCTCCCTTTCTGCTACGACTCAATCAAACATGCTGTGTTTATTTAAACTGGGAGGTGCCAAGTGCTGTCAGGGAAGTGCATGACGTGAGTAACTGCGGAGAGGCCGAGCCGTGGCCCTGTTGCCCTCGGAGCCGAAGAGTAGAACGTCGTCGGATAAAATAAACACAGCTTGACAATACCCTCTCTGTGTGAAATAAAACGTCTAAGAGTGTGCAGGAGACAGATAGCACCCTTGTTAGACCAGAAGTACAGGAATGAAGATAAAATGAAAAAAGTGACTCAGAGAAGGATGTTGAGTGGCCTGTGGTGCTTTTAAGAGGTTGTTCATTGGGTGCCGTTCATTCTGGGCTCTCCTCCAGGCAGTGGGAGAAGAAAAGTGCACCCTTTGTGCCCGTCACATGCACCGCACCCTCTTCTAAACACTAACTGGCATGTGACCGGTGGCACAGTGCCAGTGCCAACCGGGGTGGCATGGCTCTGAGTGGAAATGCCATCTGCTCAGGGGACTGTGGGTATGGCGTACAGCGACGACCAGGTTTACCATGCAGCAGGAGCGGCGTGTGATACGCGCTCGCTGGCGAACGGCTCATTTTTTTCCTCGAAAGCTGCTTTTCCACAAGAAGCCATTAGCTCGCTGTTTAATCTTTGCCATTAAGAGGTTTATGAATTCAGTAATTCATGCCATTCAAGAGGGAATCATGCCTATTGTGAGACATTTCATTTATGACCAGAGACTTAATGGAAAGGCTAATGTACACTGAATTACAAATTTGTGGTGGAGATGATAACTCCCTATACAGGTCATAAAGTGCTGCTTTATTTAGAGACTGAGCATTAGTTAAGTGAAGAAAAAAAGCTTCTAATCTTTAGTGTCATTCTGACTGCATGCTTTCTAGGCTTGTGATTCTCTACTTGCACATTTGCTTAAAGGACCAGTTGGTAATATTTAGAACCTGTGAACAATTTACATTTGCAATGGAAACACTGGTCAACACTGGTTGAAATCTCATGAGTTGCCTTTTAAGGTTAAAATAAATAAATAAATAAATACAAAGCTTAGAAGCTGAGTTGCAAATGGCTGGAAAAATTGAAATAAAACTTGTTGATAATTAGTCAAATCCATTATGAATAACAGTTTTTATCATGAATAATGTATAAAGTATAATGTATGAAGTTTTATGATTGGTACCAGTCTAGAAGCACTTTTGAATGTTATAAACTTTAACTAGACAGTAACTATCTATAGCTAAGATAATTACTTATAATGTACATCAGTATAAAGAGATGGCCCACTGCGGATGGTCAGAGGTGATGTGTGTGTGTGTGTGTGTGTGTGTGTGTGTGTGTGTGTGTGTGTGTGTGTGTGTGTGTGTGTGTATGTGTGTGTATGTGTGTGTGTGTGTCCTGGGAGCTGACAGAATGAATTAGACCAAGCTATGCCTTCTTGCTCAGCGGGCCGAAGGCTGATTCTCTGCGCTGAGAGCCTTCTCTGTCTCTCTGTGTTGGGAGATTAATCCTGATTCTGTGCAGAGAAGAACGTCTGAGGTTAAGGCATCTTCGCTGGGATGCTTGTGCTTTGAAGCAGTCTATGCAGGATAACTTGCTGGAGGGAAAGATCAGATGTGAAGAGAATGGAGGAGAGAAGGCACAAAGCTTAAGATGAAGCATCTCTGTAGGCTGCCTATAGAGTTTCAGTATGTGAGCTCTTGGAGTAAGTTAGCAACTTGGTAACAATCATTTTTGCCACTTTTTCTTTCTTTCAACTTTAAGTGGTCAATATATCAATGTTAATGCACGGGGAGTATGGAGGATGATGGTAGGAGATTAGTCTGGAGGGAGAGAAGGAGATGTCTTTCTCTTACTCCCAGTCTCCTTCCTCCCTCATGCATTAAGGAACTGATATATTGACCAAACAGGTTAGGAGGATTTGGGAGCAGATACAGTGTGATGAAGAACACACTTTGGATTGGATTTCATCAGAGACAATAAGAGTAGTCCACTGGGAGGTGGATAGAGTGTATAGTGAATTTGGTAATGCGCAAAAAATAAGCTCTAGGAATTTTGGCCATGTCTCAAACTGCTTTAAACAGACATGGATTTTGAATTGTTGCACACCATTTAGTACAATAGTATGCAATTTGTGACAGGTTTTTTTTTTTTTTTTTTTTTTTACTGCAACCAACTGGTATGGAGGTGCAAAATATGCGTATATTCTGGGCATCAGTTGGAGTCTAAGGGGAGTCTAAGGAGTTTAAGGGCTACGTATCACACATTAAATTACATAAGCCCTTTATAACAACTGATATAAACCTTTATTAGCATTTATTAAGTCTTTTCCCAACAGACGCCACCCGTCATGAAGATGGCATTGGCTTTTGATGTAGGTTTTTATGATTTGTAATAAGGGGCTATGTAGGTGAAATGTAGCCACATGAACCCCACCCTTAAGAAAAGTGATGCTATAGTCTTTATGAAAGTCTTATAAATGCTTATATATGTTTATATCAGATATGATAATGGAATTATGCACATGTAATGTAGCCCTATGAACATTGTAAAGTGTCATTGTAATGTGTTTGAGTCTAATCTTTCACAGAAGCCATCTGAGTGAATGCCCACTTAGCTAGTGAGCTTTCGAATGACTGCAAGTGGACAAGAACAGAATATTGTGTTATGGACAGCATGCTACTCAGTCTAGTCTCATCTATACAGGATAACAAAGCTGCTGATTATTGAAGCAGTAATTGGAACCATTTTTGATGATCTTTCAGGAAACAGGGCTGGAGGTTATGTTTTTTTTTTTTTTTTGGCGGGGGGGATTGGGGGAGTAAGCTAGACAGCTGTTTCCTATTAGCCACTAGTCACATACTGCCTAACTGACAAGGAGACTGTCCTGCTCCTACTTTCATTATTTCTGCCCCCTCCATCCTGCATGGTGCATTTACAGACCTCAAGACAAAAAGAGGGGAAAGAAATGCATCCAATTACAGGGTCATCCCAATTTGTCCACTCATTTCAGCGCAGCTCATCAGGACATGCCCCACCCCTAGGCCTCTTTCCATCGTCCTCTTTTTTTCTCTCCCTCTCCTTCTCCGGAGTGCATAAACGTCCTAACGCTGGAACATGTGGGAGTGATTACAGCTGCTGGATTTTCTCATTGTTTGAGTGTGTTCTGTTTCGCTCCGCTGTGCGCTAGAGTGGCCGCGCTCTGTCTCTCGCCTGGCCTCTAATCCCCGCTGTATTTATGAATAGTAATGTTTGGCAGCCATTTTTGGCACACGGGCTGCCAAATTAGTGCAATTTGTGCACTTATTCAAGACCAGGACATAGCACAGCACTGCAAAATCCTCTCTCTTGTGCCTCCTGCTTTCTCTGCCTCACTCTGTTTTACTCTCACACACATCATGTCTTCAAGACTTTCTGTCTTTCCGCTCTCTTGTGCAGTCATGTAGGACAGTTCAGTCCATCCAAATGACACTGGGAAGGATGTGTCTCCAGTGTGGAGCCACTAATCACATATCTGCGCTTCTCTTCATGACGCCTGCCTCGCCTGCCTAAAGCAACAGGAAGAGACTATATGACACAGAATCTCCTCTGTGGTCCCTCACCTCTGACCAGGAACACCACAGCTGTCTGTCACTTGTCCCTGTAGAGGATAACTCATATGAGTGCTTCCTAGTGCTAGCTAGTTAGCTGATTTCTGTAGTTGGCCATCCAGAGAAAATCTCTCTCTCTCTCTCTCTCTCTCTCTCTCTCTCTCTCTCTCTCTCTCTCTCTCTCTCTCTCATTCTTTTCCTCCCTCCATCTCTCATTCTTTCCTTCTCCTTTTCACCTCTCAGGCTGCAGGGTGGTAGAGTCTCTGCTCCTCATTAATGTCAGAGGCATTAGGGCTAGACGGGGATATGGGTCTAATTTGACATTTTCGGCATCTGTCTCCAATATCCCCTCGCCGAGGAGAAATCCGTGGAGAGGTAAAACAAAGGGGGGCTCGACTAGATGGAGAAGTTGCACAGGCGGCCTACGACACCTCTCATTTAATGCCAATCTCGTAGAACAAATCTCTGACAGTCAGGGGCTGGGTCTAAAATACACACACACACACAATGAGAGAGTAAAGATATAGTAAAGCTTCAAGGGGTGCCTTATGAACAACAAAGTCCTCTAGAATACTAGTAATATTGCTTATAAAACAGTAATATTAGTTGAACAAAATAATTTTATTTTCCCCTCACCAGTTCACTTTTAGGGATTATTCAGTTCCTGCAGGATTTTGCAATTTTGCGATCACATGAAATGAACACAAAATCAAGCAAACTCCACAATATTCTGAGAAACTTGTAATTTTTCAAAATTACCGCAGATTTTTCTGCAGATTTGAGCCATGACGCATCATGTGACGTCATCACCAAACACATTCAGCCAAAGCCCTCTTTGATTCACATTCGTCGAACATGAGTACAGCGACTGTAAAAGGTCTCATTTACCAACAAACATCACTGTGAGAGACCGTTCAAAACAATTTTGTGCAATTGCAATTTCACCAATTCAAGTAGTTTTCCGGAAAAAAAAGCACAAAAAACTTGCGTCGCATATTTTGAAAAAAGCCGCAGCAAAATCAAGCAACAATCACAAAAAAAAAAAAAAAAAAAAAAACTCAGCAAAATACTGTACGGACTGACTGTTGACTTCCTCCGGGTCCACATTTCCACTCTTTGTGGAATAATCTGTTTAAATGGAGGGCTTGATGTAAGAACCACTGCCTAAACAAATGTCCACAATGACCCTACAATATCACTTCCTATTATTCTGACAGGAAAGCAGCTTTTGCACACATTTATACACACATTTGCATACTTGTTTACAATATCAAAGTGACATTTGTAGGGTTTTTTTGTTTATCTAGTATTAGCAACCATTAGCATGTAGCCATGATTATGTTAAACATTGAAACATTTGGTGCAGTTTATCATTTCATGAATTGAAATTCATTATAAACTAAAAAATAAACAGTTCTTAATAGTTATTGGTGTGTAGTAAATTCCCTCACTTTCAGGTTTGCTAGAAGAAATCAGGGCTGTCAGAAAGCTCGCAAAGCCTTGTAAGATATTTGTGGCGATACTTTGTACTGTAATACATTTTCCCTGTGTGATACATTTTGTCATATGAGATATAAACTCTGTATTGATGGCTGTATGTACTGAAAAAATATCAATAATGTTTTGATTAAAAAGCATAAAAAAAAGAAAGCTCCAAAAAAGATTCCAACAATAACACTATTTTCCTAGTTAGAAGTTGGTGATTACAATGTATTGTCACCATTAGACACATTTGACATGATTCTGACATTTATTTTACTGTAGTAAATAATAAGTAAATTTAAAAAAAAAAAAAAAAGTAAATAAATAACCCAGTCATTACAGTTCTATCGGTTGTATTTTTCTCCTCCCAACCAAGATTTTCTTCCTATAACATGCATATATTTATATTTCACCTACACTAGATGGTTGGTTGGTGTATTGCAGTAGAAATTCAGCTCCTCTTCTGCAGTGAAGCTGAAATAACCCATGTTTAAAGCTGCTAGCTTGTGTTACTCTACAGCCTGGTGTGAGAGCAGCTAGCATGGCACATCTGAGTGTTTGTCCAGCTGTGCAAATGAAGTGTCTAGAGAGCTGAAATGTATACGCCATTATCGTCACATAAGAAGTCTTTGCTAAAGATAGGAGGGAAAAAATGGTGGTATAATGGTCTTCATATGGGTTGCTTGTTATTTCTCCCAACTCTGTCTGTTCTTCCTTTCCCTCTGTTTTTTTTTCTTTCTTTCCTTGCTGGACTGGTGTTAACATAACTGCAGTTACACAAATGGCAAAGCCAAAGCATTTCTATAAAAGTTACTGCAAAGACAAAAGTCTATTTAACCTATTGACTTGGCTTGTCCACAGAATGATCTGCACACAGAAAATTGTGCTCATTCATTCATTCTTTCATTTGTTCATTTTAATGTTATTTTATTTATTACAGGCTGGGTTTTTGTCTGGCCTTTGTCCTTGACATTTCAGTGCATGAAGCCCATTGGGTGAGAATCAAAATGTGACGGTTGAGCAGCCTTGGACCAAAGCGCACATTTTGCTGTCATATGGGTCAGGAGGATATGGATGTGGTCTGGGGTGCAAATACTATAAAAATGTATCAGTATCACAATATATTCAATATACGTTTCCAGTTTCTGACTTTCTTTGGACATTATATTTTATTACTTGATATCACCTCCTATTGCTTGTTAAATATCTTTTTAAAATTTTTTTAAAAACATTTTTTATAAACACCACTAGTGCCCTACACCCTATCCCATACAACCAGCAAAGTGCATTATGGGGCTTCTGGGTACATCATTCAGACTCTAATGTATTGCAGTGCGATACTGGATACAAAACTGGATGGCAAGACTCTCAAAATAGTGCACTTCATAGAGAATAGGGTACAGTTTCAAACAGACATACAAGGCTTCTTCAAACAATGACAGTGACGCTTTGGTGTTTTTAGGAAAACTTCAGCAGTCCTAAAGAGAAAATGTCCTGATGTATCATAATACATTTTTCCCATATTGCACATCCTTATTCTTGGAACTAATGCATTCACACGAGATGTTTTTGTGCAGAGGAAGCAGACCTTCCAAGGCAAACATACAAAAACACACACACATACACACGCGTGATCACACACACACACACACACACACACACACACACCCCACACGCGTTGTTGAGGAATGCCTTGGTGTGTAATGCATGTATAATGTAGTGTGATGTAGTACAGGCTCCTTCAGTGTAATCCTATGCTGTGTAATGGGATCTGTTTCACGATTCCTGGAGGAGAGCAACAGGCAAGGGTTCTGACTCAGAGGAGGAAAGGGGGTGTGGTTTACCAGGGGAGGACAGCACAGACGAGAAGCATGGGTTATGACAGCACCCTCTCCCGAGATCAGACTACACATTCCCGCTATCGGGAGTATGATTATCGACTCCTCAGCTTAGTGATTTAATGAAAATGGCTGAAATGAAATGACCTTTTTCATCACTGTTGCACTGGGCTCCTCCAGTGCTGTTTCAGACGTGGCCTCTGCCTGTGAAGCAATGCATAATTCAACAAATTATATGCTGCAGATACCTGTAGATGTCAGCATTATGTACTATTCGTGTTTGAATCGAGTTTTCAGCGAGGCGCACTGAGTGGGATGTGTTTTGATGCCGTATGGCCGTATCAAAATGACAAAATGGCATGCCTGCTATCTAATTGGCAGTGTTTTTTGAATTACTTCAAAAGCTTGCTATAGCATCTGGCTGTCACTTATCTGCCTCTCTGAGTCTTTGTTGCCCAAACAGAAAGGCGGAAATAAAATGTGGAAAATTGCTCAGTCGTGGTGTTTGCACTGTGTCTGACTGATTAGCAGCTCTTGGCATCATTATTGTACTGTGATGTATTGACTTGTTTCGGCTAATGGGCAGTAAAGCTTGTGGAGATGTGTCAGAGCGTTGTAATTGCTGTTGCGAGGTATCAGCCCGTCTCTAGGCTTGACTGTTTGACGCGCAATCAACAATCTCTAACTAATGAGCGCTGTGTTTGTCTCGGCATGCTTCAAACAGAGCTGCTAGCAGGAATCAGATGTGATTGTTATGTAAATATTTACCTGGATAAGACTATCAAGGAGCGCTTGGATTGAGGAAACAAAGCCAACGACAAAAAGTAGCTGGAAGAAGAGTTCAATCAGAGAGAAGGAAGAGAAGAGGTGGCTACGTAGCTTTTAGTTCCCAGCCCCACTCCACTCCACTCAACACCTCCCCATGTTCCCCAGGGCCTCTTCTGATTCAATCTCATCTCCTCACTCCTCAACTGATGTGATTGACCTCTCACAGCCACTTAGTTTGGTTGCGGGTGATGAGTCCAGTGGCGTCTCTCGTGCTCTCTCCGTGATGAAAGTGTAGTCAAGTGCGACAGAAAAACGTCAGTTCCCTCAGAGTGATTGTCTGTGATCCCTGCTTTTTTTTTTTGTTCCACATCACCTTTGGACTAGGAGGCAAGCTAGAATCCTTGAAGAGTGTGTGTGCGTGTGTGTGTGTGTGTGTGTGTGTGTGTGTGTGTGTGTGTGTGTCCCAACAAGGATACCAATAGTGCCTTTTCACAAAAACTGCAGCTTCTATTTTAAAATAAATAAATAAATAAAAGAGCCTTGTTTGTTACAGAGGTTAAGGTTAGGGTTAGGTTTTAAGTGTAGGCATAGCATTAAATAGCTGCATTAATAATTATGTCAATGGAAGGTCCTCACAAGGATAGTAAGACAAACATGTGTGTGTGTTGAAATAAACTATGTCATTTCACTCAGATGATACCACATAACCATAATCTTTTCCTCTTTTTCTCTGTGTGCAGTCCTGCGCGATGATTTCAGACAGAACCCTGCTGATGTGATGGTGGCTGAGGGGGAACCGGCTGTGTTGGAATGCCAGCCCCCTCGTGGCCACCCAGAGCCCACCATTTCCTGGAGGAAGGATGGAGCCAACATAAACGACCGAGACGAGCGCATAACGGTGAGCTGGAACAAGCCCATACCATTAGTTCCGTTTCAGAGTGCTAATCTGCATTTTGCTTATTTATGCTGGATTTTTTTCCCCTTAAATTTCATTTACTACAGCTGTTCTTAGAGCTCCACTGAGCCCACATCTGAACAATAAATTGGCGTTTTGGCTACAGCAGGGATGTTTAATCTTATCTGCAACGAGCCAATGTGGATGCAGTGTGGGTTTTTTTTTTTTTTCAACCCATCTCAGCAGTACCACATCTGACTCCACTTGTTCAATCGATTGGTCTTGATTTTTAAGCGACTGGTGAGTTGTATCTGGTGTGTTCCTGCTTAGCTGGAATTAAAACTTGCAGTCGTCCTGACCCTTTGATGATAAGATTGGATGTCTCTGGACTACAGCAATCATTTTCTTGTACTTTTTGGGTTTTTGGTCCAAAAGGTTTTTTTTTTTTTTGTTACAATTAAATTACAAAAGGTTGGATTTTAGACCAAATACTGAAAAAGCACATGGGGAAAATGCCTTTTGAATGAAAAGTAAAAGGAGTTGTGGGAAAACTGGTTTTTAGAAGAAAAAAAAAAAAGGTTCTTCAAAGGTTCTTTGGATAGGTTAAGGTTCTTCTCATTGTAAAAGTGGTCTGTCTGATGAAGAGACACTACTGTAAGGTTCTATATACTGTAGCTGGGGATCTCAGTCTTTTTTGGACCCCTATAACTATAAAGAAAGTTAATGGACCCCTCGTTTATTAACATAATCAAATCATTCCAGTTACACTGCACATAATTAAAATGTATACATTAATGCTTATCTGTGTATTGAAGCCATGTAGCTTTTTATTCCTTTCGTTGTCTTGTTTTTGTTTCTTTGTTTTTGAGTTACTGTGGTTTGGATTAAGCCCATTCAATTCAAGTGATTAGTCAAATAGGCTAATAACTATAAGAACTATGTGGAATAATACATGTGGAATAATGTGATGTCCACCAGTGTAACAATTTTTTTTTTTTTTAAAGTAGAAGAACATGTACCATCTGGCTATTTTTCATGGACTCCATTTTGAGAACCATAGATACATAGGACCTTTGAACTTTCTCAAAGAGTGGGAAAAAAAACTGTTCCATCTAACTTTTTTCCTGTTCTGTCTTGATTTATTTTTTTCAATCAATACATGCTTGTTTTCTTGTGTCATGGCAGCACCAAAGGGCACAGAACTACACTACCCATCAGCCCCAGCATGTAACATGTCTCAATCACTCTCACCTGTGTCTCATTATACCTTGTTAGAACCACTATTTAAGTTCTAGGCTTTCAGTAACACACCATGAAGCTTTTGTTGTAGTAGTACTAGTTGTCATGTAAGCCACAGTATCACTTATAGTCTGTATGTTCTTTGCTTTGTATCCATAGTTCATGTTTATGGTTCTTGAACTTTATTTAATAAATTGTCTGCTCTTCCATCTAACTTTGCAGATTGGGTTCAAATCTAATTAATAGTAATTCAAACGAATCAAGGGACAGTTTTAGTGAGTTAAGCTTTTGAAGACTCTTTGCATTTGCAATTCAGTCCATTTGAAGAGATCCTCCAAAAGTAAAAGCCATATAGCTAGTTACTCCTCATGTAGTGTGTTATCTACGCCGACATGCTGTTCGTGTTCACGTATTACATACTGATACAGGGGCCATTAAGGCGGACATGCTTGCTCCATAATGCCCCAGCAGTGGGTAAAGATAAACCTGCATGTGCAGATAGACCTGTCACGTGTTGATTTGGGATGCAGACCTGTAAGTTGTAAAAACAGGGAAGGATTGAGATTGCTACTCAGCTAGTAGTTTATCGAGCACGGCCAAGCCTCTCTTGCCAATTAGTCACTTTTAATTAAGCGTGTGTGCTGGAGTGGGGGCAGATTCAATCACATCTGGACGCTTGTTAGGGAGTTCTGACCTCAGAAGACAGGAGCAGCTCTTAACGAGGACCAATGCTTCTTTCATGTCTTTATTATGAAGATGCTTCACACTCGCAGCAAACTCCACAGGGGACTGTGAAAGCTCGCTGAAACTGCATGTGTGTGTGGGTGTCTCATGTATTTGCCAGTTAATGTTTTTAACAGAAGCTTGTAAAAAGGAGTTCTTTATATATCCTTTCATGGATTCTATTGAAAGTCAGGAAAAGGAGGACTAAGAGCTGAGGAAATGGTGCTTTCATCACAGTAACATGAGTACAAAATAAGAAAGTATCCCAGTTTGAGGCAAATAATAATCAATATGTCAACACCAGACCCTCTTCTCACAGATGTGAAACATTTCCTTGCTTGCCAAGTGGTTTTCTTGTCTATTTACCATACAAAATGCATGTAAATAAATGCTTGTTCAATGAAAATACTGACTAATAGTTTGTTATTGGAAAATTATGAATTTTTCATCAGGCTGCATCAAACCACTCCGTCATTGATTATTCTCCTATAACACTACATGATTCATTCCTCTTATACCATGGCAGTTTGCCAACATACATACTTTTACACAATATTCTTTTAACCATTTTAACCATTTATAGTTACATTGAATGTAGTAGAACACGGAGGTGTGATATAAAGGCTAGTGGAATTTTTCAATTATGTATTTATCCTGTATCAGTGATCTGTGGAGTATTCAATTATTTGAAATTTTCTCAGAATTATCTAACAATAATAATTGTAGTAGTCATTAAAATGTGTTTAAACACTGCTCCATTTGTTGAAGTCTTAAACGAAGTATTAATTTTTCTACACATCTACAGTGCCCTCCCTGATATTGGCACCCTTTGTAAATATGAGCAAAGAAGGCTGTGAAAAATTGTCTTTATTGTTTAATATTTTGATATTTTGTTCAGAAAATTCACAGAAATACTCTGCTCTCATGGATATCAAACAATTGCAAACAAAATTTTCTTTGCTCATATTTGCCAAGGGTGCCAATATTAGTGGAGGGCACTGTACATTTTAATCTTCAGGAAATACAGTATGGGAAAAAAAAATTTCTATGACTTTCCTGTTTCAAGTACATATCTACAGATATACATTTTAATGTCAATATGGTTAGCACGTTTGCCTCGTACCTGTGAGGTTGGGGATTCGATTCTGCCTCCACCCAGTGTGCGTGGAGTTTGCATGTTCTCCCCATGCTTCGGGGGCTTCCTCCAGATACTCCAGCTTCCTCCTCATACGAAGACATGCGTTTTAGTCTGATTGGCATTTCCAAATTATCCATAGTGGGTGAGTGTGTGTGATTGTGCCCTGTGATGGGTTGGCGCCCCGTCCAGGGTGTCTCCAGCCTTGCCTCCACCTTGAGTTTCCTAGGATAGACTTCAGGTTCCCTGCGACCCTGTGTAGGATACGCTACATGGAAAATTAATGGATGGAAGAGTGAATATGATTCTTTATGCAAACACTGACAAATGGGTCACTGAATTTACTCACCACAGTGTTACACCTATGTTTAATAACTCCGCCAATCAAATCTGTTTGGGTTTGTTTGCTGGTCTGAGAGTGAGGCTTTGGAGGTTTCAGCTAGCATTGCTGAAGAGTAAAATTATTCAAACATAATATCCTGTTGTCTTACTGTAAATCTTTGCTTCATTATGAACTGTGATGTATTGCAGGTATTCCAAAGTATGCAAAAGTGGAAAAATTTAGATTTTGTTGAATCGTCCTTTTGGATCAAGCTGCTAAAGCTATTTGTAATTACCCATGAAAGGCAAGAGATTAACAGCTCTTGGTTGGAGGTGACACATTTACATGAGGCAGCTAAAAGCATCATGTGGTGTGTGTGTGTGTGTGTGTGTGTGTGTGTGTGTGTGTGTGTGTATAGACCACACTCCCAACTCCTAGCCTTTTTCTTGCCGGATCAAAGAAAGTGATTTGGTAGACCTTTACCATAATTAACAGAAGCTAGTGCATAATGCAATCTCTAAATAAGCAAGTAGAATTGGTTTTCATTGTGCACATGATCCTATACAGTAAGGCAATAAACAGACTCATCGTTGAAAGAATATGTCTTAGGGACATTTCCCTGACAGGTCCTCCCGTCCTCAGGGAAAGACTGATGGACACTCTGTGCCTGTGTGTGACATGAAAAATGAGGTGTTTGGAGTAGGATCAGGTGTTTGCATTGAAACAAAGGAAATTTCCATTTCGTTTGTTCTCTTCACTTTTTCGTATTCATTCATGGATATTAATGGATAGACTCTCTCTCTCTCTCTCTCTCTCTCTCTCTCTCTCTCTCTCTCTCTCTCTCTCTCTCTCTCTCTCACTCACTCCTTTGTCACCATAGGACTAGCCTGGACTCTTTTATCTGTTCTTGCTTTTATCCCTGTAGACGGCTGATTTTTTTTGGTGCCCCATGCTCTTGAGATTCATTCTTATGATGAGGACTGGGGTTTCCATTCCATTTTGATGATTTCCCAGTAGTCACTCTGCACTGACCACTGATTCCCCCTGTGTGTGGGTGTGCAGGAAATTGCCGGCCTTATCCTTGTCTGATACATCCTCTAAGAAATACATCATATGTTAAAGTCAAATGGAAGCAAAAGGGTGATGTTAGTGGCTGTCCCATTCCTTCCATCTCTCACACACACACCTGCCATCAGGAGGAACCTCAAGCATGTGAGCAGCTTTTGGGGGCTTCATTTTGTCAGCATTGATTTTATTGGTCATCGTGGAGATGAAGAAATTAAGATAATTACCTGATGCAACTGGACACAACCATGCTAAGTAGTGAACAGAACACAAAGGCTAAGATAGTTGCATCTACAATGGATATAGAAAAGAATCACCCCCCCTTTAAAATCACATTTTAAAGGGGGGGTGATTCTTTTCTATACCCATTGTAGAAAAGAATCACCCCCCCTTTAAAATCACATTTTGTTGCTTTTCAGCCTGAAATGAAGACGGACACGGTTTTTGTTTTATCCAGCTATATTTACTCAGTGCAACTTATAACATCCAAGTGAAAGATATAACACCAACATGTTAGAAAAAAATTTTAAAATTAAAAAACAGAATCACTGAGTTGGAAAAAGGATCACCCCCTTGCTTTAATTTCCCTTAAATTTTTAATTACAGCCTTTAGTCTGTTGGGATATGTCTCTTCTAAATTTGCACATCTAGACTTTGTAATATTTGCCCACTCTTCTTTGCAGAACTGCTCAAGTTCAGTTAAATTTGATGGTGACCGTTTGTGGACTGCAGTCTTCAAGTCATTCCACAGATTTTCAATGGGGTTTAAGTCTGGGCTCTGACTAGGCCATGCAAGGACATTCATCTTTTTCAACCAGTTGTCTTTGACCTGTTTTCTACACAAAAGTATCATTGCAATTTATGACCTAAATAATAGAAAATATTCTGTAACTATATTAAACGTATCATATATCACATGGAGGCTGATGAAAGTGCAGAAAATATGAATTGGCTATAATGAAATATTCTCTCCACAGCAATATTAAAGAATTCCCAGCGCCTAAGTCTCATATTCCGACATGACAGCATGTACTGTATTATCAGAGATTGACTGTAGGACCTGCAATCAGTGTAGGTCTCTAAAAGTTGTTGATTTATTTAAGTGAACTCTACTATAATCTCTCGTTTTATTTATATTCATGTAATTAGAAGTATTTTCAAAGGAGATGTGAAATGTCAAGTGAAATTGACACATTTAGTATTATGAAAGATGGTAAGATGACCTTAATATGGGCCGCAGACCCAACACAGAGCATCTTCAACTTATCCCAATCCCAAGATGACATTAGCATGCTCACAGTCTCTTTCCCATGTGCTGCATTTGATGGTCAGAGTAAATGGTTGGACAGCAAAGAGTAAAAACAAAAAATATAGAGAAGAGGAACAGAAGGAAAGAGACAGGAAGGAGGGTGAGGAGGTGAAGGAGTGATTGATTTTGTCCTGTACATTCTCTTGTGGTCTGATGTGTCCCGGAATGTGACAGCATCAGACGATTATTCTTCAAAGGGTTTGTGCTTTATTCCCTGCTTCCAGATGTTCTCCTCAGTGTCTCATCTGGACTGTTGTCCTCTTATAGTCAGGGCTTTCTGGGTGCATTGATGCATTGATGTATATTAATCTATTTTTGTAGTGTATGTTGATTGTCATTTGTGTATGTTATACGTAGTACCACCAGGCAACTTTTGATGTACCCCTATAATTCTCACAATCTGGTTTCTTGAAACACCAACACACCCCTATATAACCTGAGAGCTGTCTTTCTCGATTCAGCACCACTGAGGCCTCAGCCCTTGTCAAATGAGCGGTAACGCGATGACACTTCAAACCCTTCTCTCCCAGCAGGGCTGAGCCTAGCTCTCACTAAAGAACTGAGTGTCTTTGAAACTCTCTCCTCCTCTAGGGCGCCTTTGTGGCCTCCACTAAAGCACACAAGTGCCTTTTACGAGTTTGAGGAATGTGTCAGTTCATGGAGTATAGAGGTCAGGCCTCAGGCGTCCTCCGACTCTGGCCTGAGGGGCAGTCAGGCGAGCTGCTATAAATCTGCCCACCAGGCGATTAGCTCTGACTGAGACCTCTCCCAGACATTCACACTCATAAGAGCTCAGACCTGTGGGATGAGGTCTCCACTTGTTTGTGGACATGCTTGAGTGATCTTCAAAACCTCCCCAGCTTTCTAGCACTCCTGTTTTTACTGCTTTTAATTATGGCGAAACAAATGCACAATACTTTACATTCACTGATGTGTATCGACATTCATTTTGTGCTTTAGGACAATAAAACTGATAGAAATGGTGTTGAATTTTGTCATTTACATTGACGGATGGTTTTTGTTAAGTCTTTTTACTGGGTTTTTACTGAGGACAAATAGCTAACTGTGTCGGTTACAACAGCTGCTAAAGCTTCGATCGCCTTAAACATTTAAAGTAGTGCCTGAAATTTGCCAGACTCCATAGTATACTGCAGTTTTTTCCCCCCAAACTGATCCTTGGGGAGCCCAGATGGTCCACAATTCTGCACTGTCCAAGCTCCCAACACAACTAAACAAAGCATTTAAGGAAACTGAATACCAGGTATTAGTGTGTTGGGAGCTGGGAGTAAGCAAAAATATGGAGTCCCTGGAGCCGAATTTGGAAAACCCTGCTTTACTGTAAATGTAGAGTGCTTTTGTTAAGTGAACAGTCACTGGTTATATGGCATCAGACATCCGATACTTTCCTCAAGTTATCTCTGCAGTGCAGTTCATTAGAATTTGGTCAGTGATACAGTGTTTGTTATTTTGGCTCTGTTTTCCGATACTTTGAATGTGAATTAAATAATGGTTGTGAGGTTAATTTCAGGGGATCATTTCAGGGAAACATAAGTAATTGGGCACTTGGCTACTCGGTTGTCTCTTGGCAGGTTGTGTAGTTGCATCACTTCTTCTTACAAACTAATTTGGGATGTTTTAAACATTACATTTAGCTGTTGTCTCTCAATGCGAAAACCAAAGACACATAGGTATGTTGAAATCAGCTCTTTGATATATTGTTTATAAGCAATAATAATGCTGAAACATTACAACAGTTCAGCCAGGGACATTTTTAAAACTAATTGTAAAAAATGGTTGTTGATCCATATGGGTTTTATAAGTGGTGATACTAAGTGCAATATTCAGAGAACAGTAAGGCCAATAAACAACAATGCAGATTAAAATACTTTTTTTTAAATACAAAAAAGTAATAACCATTAAAAAAAACACTAAAATCACATAACGTTACTTATCTTTATTAATCATACATTTCCAAAAAAAAATTGAAATGCCACCTCAAGCCTTAATTTCTCTGTATCTACTCTACTTCCTATCCTTATCCTTTTCTTACAAAAAATGAAAGACTTTTAATTAAATTTAGATTAGAATTCAAATTAAACAAAATGCCCTAACAGTCAGCCAGTCCCACACACTATTTATAATTTTAAGACTCAGGCATTTCAATTACCTAACCCTTAATTTGGTTCTCTGTTGCTCTTCTGTTTCCTTCTTGTCAATTACCTTGATGTCAATAATGTTATCTGTTAACCTTTTTTCAAATATTTTTTTTCAATAATTTAAAAATATATGTATTATTATTAGGGGGCCAAGCACAGAACCCACTTGTTGTTGTTTTTTCATTATTATTATTATTATTATTATTATTATTATTATTATTATTATTATTATTATTATTGAAAGTGAAAGTGACATGTGAAGGCCAGTATATGGTAACCCATACTTGGAATTTGTCCTGTGCATTTAACCCATCCAAGTTAGTGCACACACATTAGGAGTTGTGAGTAGTGAACACACACACTACAAACCGTGAACACACCCGGAGCAGTCGGCAGCCATTTTTGCTGCGGCGCCCGGGGAGCAGTTGAGGGTTAAGGGCCTTTCTCAAGTGCCCAACAGTGGCAGCTTGGCGGTGCTGGGATTTGAACTCACGACCTATTATTAGTAGTAGTAGTAGGAGGAGGAGGAGGAGTAGAAGAAGAAATAGTTGTAGTATTTAAAATGAAAGGGAAGTCGTATAGCAAGAGCATGCCTTAATCTATTTTACTCATGCACTCATGCACAACTACCACCTCAAAAAAAAAAAAAAAATCAACAAACACTTCCAACATTTTGCACTGGAAATTAATGACTCTTTCTATCTTTTGTTTTTTCAGATCCGAGGTGGAAAGCTGATGATTACTAATGCAAGGAAGAGTGATGCTGGGAAATACATCTGTGTGGGAACCAACATGGTGGGAGAGCGGGAAAGTGAGATTGCTGAACTGACTGTTTTAGGTAAACACACCTGTATTCTGGCTTCAGGCATTCTTTATCTTGTGTCTTAACCTTCCTGAACTGTGGCTGTAGTATGGGACAGTCCCACCATCTTTCTAATTGGAGAAGTGGATGTGCTTCCTCTCATTTGCTTGGCAAATTGAAAGGGTTTAGATACGTAATAACGAACCTGCTTGTGCAGCTGTTCCTGAGTTCCCTCTCTCTTCACTCAGCCTTTTGATCCCTGCGTTTTGGCCTATTTGCCTGCCCAGGTCCCGACCAGCTGTGCTCTCTTGACCCTCACTGTCCCCCTAAGTCTCCTCCCCTTCATTTCTCATTTTATCCATCTCCCCTAACTGAAAACACTTCCTGGTGCCTAGACACCTTATCACATGATCAGCTGGGACCGGAGCCAGCATGCACACATTTAGAAAAGCAAGTAAAAACATTTAGTGCTAATAGAATAATGTTGTTGATTGAAGCAAAAGATCGGAGGCTTGCAGGAGTTCCTGGGAATACGTGGGCAGGCAAGCCCTAAAAGGATTTATGTGTGATTTTTTTTCATTTATTCATAAGTATGTTTTTCATACTTTACTTTTTCTTTTGATGAAAATTGCTCGATTACATGAACGCTTCGGCGTTTTCTCACATTAATCACCATCCAGGGTACATGGCATGTACTGTATTGAGAAAAGAACATTTAAAATGGTTACTTAATGCATACTTACATTGTTTAAGGGCACTTGATGATGTCTGTTAATAAACATTTAAGATACATGACTTTATAACACCAATTTAAAACTACATTACTGTGCAAAGTCAGAGACGACCCTTTTAGTTTTTGTTGTTTTTATTTATTATTATTATTTTGTACATACATAGTGTTATTATTTCCTGGCAACCAATAAGATCGATTTTATTTATTTGTTTGTTTGTTTGTTTGTTTGTTTGTTTTAACTGTTGAAGACCTTTGTGTACTTTATGAAGAATAACAATAATCAACAATAATGATAGGAAAATGTATTTAACAAAAAACATACAAAGTCTTCAACCATGGCAAAACCATGCCAGCGGAAAATAAATAAATGCCGTCTACAGCATAACAGAGCCACCATTTTATCCCTTTAATTTGCAACTTTGACTGAAGAAGTCATGAAAGATTTCTACCAAAACACATTTTGCATAAACTAACACAACATCACCCCTTAGTCTTCCATTATAATTGAGTTTTGCATAAATCGATTGTCTTCTTTTCTCAGTACAGGAAAATGTATTGAGATTCTCGTCAGTAGTAATCACACATAAACTACAGGTTTGATAGATAAGTATTAGGCTGAAACAATGCTGGAGTATTCCTTTAACCTTGACGTTTTCTGATGACCATATATTTAGGAATTGTGATTTAGTTTTTTAACAATAATTCATCATGTTCAGGATAATCATTGCCATTTTAAAACTACAAAACAGGTATGCTTGTGTTTTCCAGAGAGACCCAGCTTCATGAGGAGGCCCACCAGTGTGGTGGTGCTGGCTGATGAGAGTGTGGAGTTTCGCTGTGAGGCCCGTGGAGATCCTTTTCCTACCGTCCGCTGGAGGAAGGAGGATGGAGAATTACCCAAGGGGAGGTAAGGCTTCATTCCCTTGGGCAGCCTGTATCCCCCGATCCTATCATGTGCTCTTGAAGGCAGTTCAGAATGTGAAAGAGTGCTAATGCTCTTGCTCTGCACGGTTTAACTTTTTTTTTTTTTATGCTTGTGCACGCCTGATTCAGTTTTAATGGCTAATTATCCTAAGCCTTATGTGAGTTGAATCAGTAACGAAAGCTGAAAAAAACATGCATCGCAGTGATGCTAGAGGGGATGTGCACATCACTGGGTGTTGACCAACTTACAGTCTCCTCTGAAACTATTGAAACGGCAAGGCCAATTAATTTGTTTTTGCTGTAGACCGAACACATTTGGGTTTGAGATCAAAAGGTGAATATGAGAAGAGAGTTTAGTTGAATTTCAGCTTTTATTTATACCAGGATATTTGTATGTAGATGTGTTAAACGACATAGAGCATAGCACAGTTTGATCAGAGAGCTTTTCTCTGTGGGAGAAAAGCAAGTTTACAGGAACATTTTATCTGCCAATTTACAGAGAAATGCATCCAAATTATTCAGGAGGAACTTCATCATGCATCAGACAATAATCCAAAACACACCGCCAACTCAACAAATGACTTTATCAGGGGGAAAAAGTTGAAGGTTTTAGACTAGCCAAGTCAGTCACCACACCTTAACCCAACTGGCAGCATTTCACCTCCCAAAGAGGAGACTGAAGGTAGAAACCACCCAAAACAAACAACAACTGAAAGAGGCTGGGGTAAAAGCCTGGAAAAGCATCACAAAAGAAGAAACCAACAAATTGGTGATGCCAGTGAGTCACAGGCTTGATGCAGTTATTGCAAGTAATGGATATGCAGCCAAATACTAAGTGTTATTTACTTTAATTTACTTCAAGACTTTTCTGTGCCTATACTTTTGATTACGTGAAAAATTTGGTGATCTGATACAAACGGTTCTATGTTTTATATTGTTTTTTAACGCATCTAGATGTCTATGTGATGTGAGGAAATAAAAGCTGAAATACTCTTGTCTCATATCCATCTATTGATCTCAAACCCAAATGTCTTCAGTATATAGCACAAACAAATTAATTGACCTTGTTGTTCCAATAGTTTCAGAGGGGACTGAGGGTAGATGACAGAAATGTGATCTAGCATTTGAAAAGATTTTGAACTGTGTTTGTGTACATCATTTAGATTTGTTTCACCACACTCTGCCTTCTCTCTACAGGTACGAGATCCTTGAAGACCACACACTGAGCTTGCGACGCGTAACTCCAGCTGACGTGGGCTCCTACAGCTGCCTAGCTGAAAACATGGTGGGCAAGGCTGAGGCTTCCGCTACGCTGACTGTGCACGGTGAGAATCCACACACACACACGGCACTCAACCCCTAACATACCTGCCGCAGCACATGGAGGTAGCTGCACAGCCGAACCTGCATGGGCAGGAAAAAATAAACCAAAGCTCAGCTGTTCCTGGGTCAGTCTGTTTCATCTGTCAGTCTCTGACATAACATTGCCACTGCATGACTTCATGTCCTCACAGCACCATTTAATGGTAACTGATACAGCCTTTATAAATACAGTATGTAATCAGCTCAGAAATTGGATTACAAATTGTGACCGAGTTTGGGTGCACTGGTTTTGTCTTTGTGCTCACTGTGCTGAGATAGCAGGCTTTTAGTGCAGAGGTTCCCAACCTCTCAGCACAGCACACAACAATTTTGACAGAGCAGTGTGTAGGCGGCAGAGGGGAGGAAAGACAAGCCAAGATCTGCATCATGGAGTGGCATTCACGGGCTATTTTTAAATAGACCAAAGTTTTTCTTGAAGTATTGGTAGATCTTTTAACCAACATTTGGATTTCACATTCAGTGGAACAAGGCTGGATTATTGTCTATGTGTGATGCTGTCACTTTTTTTTGCTGCCACTCTTAGAAATGTGGTTCAAATCTAGAACCCTTAACTCTCTGAGGAAACCCTTACAGTTGTTTCTCTATCACGGAGGAGTACCGAGTAGAACCCAAGTAGGGGTTCAGCAACCAGTGAGGAAATGTTTGATGCTAGCAGCTAATCAGTTCAATCGGTTCAATAGTTCTGTGTCGTCTATGGTCAATTTCACAATTACTGGCACCCGTCATTAAAATGAGCAAAAATGAATACCATGGAAATGATATTTTGAGCTTAAAAATAAAGGCATTCCATATCATATTCTATATTTCCATACCATACCATATTCTAACAATATTTTTATACCATACATTTTCTAAGTAGTGCATTTTGTCTGGTTTCAAAATGATTTGTACCCACACGGTACCATAAAGTGATGCCTGTCTTGAAAAGAGTATCTAACAAGGTTGTCCGCCATGCAGAACATTTTTTTTTAGATATTTTTCATCAGATCAAATCTGCCTTAATATAACCATGACAAGACTCAATGTGGTTCATTTTGATTTGCCGGCACGGATTGTAGTACTGGTGGAACACCGATTAAAAAAGAGAGCGAACATATTTGGATTTCTTGAGATGTTTTGTGTGTGTGTGTGTGTGTGGGGGGGGGGGGGTTGTTGGGGGGGGGGGTTGTTTTAAAACACTTGCTGGTCCAGAAATCATTTTACTTCACTGATTCATTTGTTAAAGAGCAGTCTCCCCACAGCCTGGTAACTTGTGTATCCTCAGAAAACCCACAATAGCTTTTGAACCCATAGCTGCAGTACGTCGTGTCACTAGAGGTCACGGGAAGTGGGTTTTAGTGGCAAAGACCATTGCAGCATGCCTGTGATCCTCCGGGAGAGCGTGGGCAGGAGAGGGACACGTTAGCAGAGCCCTCGTCTCCTCTTTGAAGAGAGGAAATGAGCTGGAGAGCGGAGCTGCTTTTCTGTCACCCCCCACCCTCCTCCTCTTTTTCTTCTTCCTCCACCTCCTCCAAACCTCTGCCCCAATGACACCCAGCCAAAGACACATGGAGGGAGGATGGCCTAATTAAAGACAAGCCCCAGTCCCATGCTGGGGAAATAGCATGTTTCCAATTACACAGTCTAATTCCAGACCTGGGAAGCAGCAAAGTGGCAAGAGCGAAGGCAATAGAGAGAAAGAAGAGAAGGAACGATGGATAATGAGTCTGATTGTATGAGCTGGAAAGTCATCCAAGCAGCCTGTAGCTTGATTTACAGTGCATTTTCCCCCTGCTTTTCTAAGATACTTGGTAACAGAGGAATGAGACAGTAAGATGAGGGCGAGGGTGGAGAGAAGAAAGTCTAGCCTGGAGGAAACAGACATAACAACGCTGCTGTCTGACAAACAGCAATGATTATCTCATTTGGAGTGATACATGTAGCTAGAGATGATGAAGATTACAGTGCCTTTATGTGTGTGCGTGCGTATGTGTGTGCGCATGTTTGTGCATATGTGTGTGCATATGTGTGTGTGTGTGTGTGTCTTTAGAGAGAGAGAGAGAGAGAGAGAGAGAGAGCTCAAAGCTCCTGTGACTGCAAATTTAATTTTATAGTCCTCATATAATTAAATATAGGGTGCATCAGATCGTCTGTAATTCATTGCAAAGTTGATAATGAAAGACTACCATTTATTTAGCACACTTCATATTAAGTTTTCTCTCTGTGTGATATATAAAGGCTGGTGCAGTGTAATGCAGTTAGAATAATTGTCTTTGCTTGTACTTTGATTAGATTCTGTAGCTCTTCATACTGAAGCGACCCCACCATTTGTACATTGGTAGATTTGTTTCCTTTAAAAAATAAACACCCACAAGCCTTCGTTCAGCCTGATTGGAGCAGGAAGACATAGAAAGAGGGCTTTCCTCCACTACCCTCAGTCACGGTTGCCGCCAATCAGCGCTGGAAATCCGAACCAGCCATGTCATCCACCGCTGAGCAGCACAGAACTGGTGCAGATGTTTTTCTTCCAAATATCCCTGCGTTCCTCTTTGCTTTCTGGTTTTCCATCACCTCACTCACTGTGGTGTGAAAAAAAAAACCTCTCAGGTCTTTTATGGCTGCCATAATTATTCTTCAGGCACCACTCTGATTAAAGTGCTCCAGTCTGCTGGGCTGAGATTTTTGTGACCCGGGTGAGAGTGCAACATTGTCAATCTTGGTCCATTAAAACAACATTAGTGACAGTTTCATGTTCTAAGACTAGTTTTGGCCAGTTACTGTGCGTCTATACGAGTAAGAGAGAGAGGGAATGTTTTTAGTCCAACTGGAAAAGTATCTTTAAAGGAAATGAACTAGCCAACAGGAAGGGAATTTACACACATATACTCACATGCAGTCCTTCTGCCTGTGCCTTTACAGCCTCACTTGGGTGTCATAACTCTGCCCAAACACGTCCCAGAGGTGAGACGGGGTCGTAACTCGAGCCTGCTCACAGCCAAAGCTTTTCGCACCTTCCAATGCAACACAGGTCCAGTGGGTCTCCTAGGGGGCTGAACAACCTGCGCCTTGTCTTGCGGTTTCCATCTAACACCCACCCTCTGACACAAGGCCTTTATCCTCTGTGCCACCTTCACCCTGTGTGCGCCAGAGGAGACAAACGCTCGTCTGTCCTCCCGGCACCCCCTCCGAATCACTCTATAAAGCTGCCAGAGAAATTAATGCCCCAGGCCTCACTTATATTCAATAAACATACTTTACACATCACGGATCACTTCTGGTAAAAACTGGGGAGTACCACTGAAGGACTGCTTGCTTATTGTGCCATTTTAACACTTTTTTTAAATGTATAATTTCTTTGTCGTGTCTGAGTTTACCATCTATTAAAGATGTCCCATATGTGGTCTTATAGTCCCACAGAATAACCAAATCAACACATCTGACCTCAGCCATTCATTTCTTTTGCTTTAAGCAGAAGCATTGTATATACTGGATATCTTAACCATACATTGTATCAGAACAAGGGACTGGCTATGACAGTAGTCTGGCCTACGACACCCTCTTGACTAATTGCAGAACTAATAAGGCTCGGAGCAAGTAATGGAATGTCCGCTTTCCTGCTGCACTGCACTCTGGGAGCACGGCATTGACTTGTTTGATGTCTGCTGTTCACATATTAATCAAATGGTTCACTTTAAAAACATGTCCACATAAGGAGGGCTGGGTCAAGGGCCTCGTTTCAGGCCAACAACAATAAAGATCTCGCTCTTGATCTGTCACCCCTACAAGCACACGACATCACCAGTGCTGTTTGTGCAGTTGGGATGTCGAGGTTTCACACGTAGTACTTGCATCAACATTCCGGATTTGCAGGATAATAGAAAAGACATTGCCCATGCAGCGAAGTTGCAGTAGCACAAATCATTGTCTGTTCGGATCATTGTCTGTGATTTCAACATCCTTGGTGTAATTTATGGAGAGTGATACTGAATGGTACATGATCAGTGAATTATTGAAGCTGAATTTGAACATTGAAAAAAATGTGATTGTCTAAACACAGAAATAAAACTACTTTGAATTTCACAGAGGTGAACTCAAAACTAATTAGTTCAGATGCGTTTTTTTTTTTTTAAGTGATATATTTCATTAATTCATAATACAGTATGTACTGTATATGCTGGGTAGCATGATGGCACAGTGGGTAGCATTGGTGCATCACAGGTCCAGGGTTCCTGGTCTTCCTGTGTCCACTTGGGTTTCTTTTGGGGTTCTCCGGTTTCCTCTCACTTCCCAAAACGTGCCAGTAGGTGCATTGGCTACACTAAATTGCGAATGAGTGTGTGTGTGGTGCAATGCAGTGGTCTCGTATTACATCCAGGGTGTGTTCCCACCTTACGCCTAGCATTCCCAGGATAGGCTCCACATCCACCATAACCATGACCAGGATAAAATATTTACTAAATATAAATGAATAAAATAATGCTATATGCTATTATATGAATATTATATCCTCTGAATTCAATGGTGTTTCAATTCCATTATTAAGAATTCAATGGATTTTCCAATTCAGATCTTTGTCTCTTCTTTGTTTCCGTACCTTGGAGCTGTTATTAAGGTCACACCAATAGCACATATGTATAAATGTGTTTCTGTTTCACACCAAACAGTATACAAACATTGCTATTCATTATTGATTTCCTTTACGTGTCTCCTAATTCATAATGTGTGATGAATTTGGTGTGTTTTTTTCTTTTTCTCTTCTCTCTTTTAGTTATGTCTGGTAAGTTATCATCCTCCACTCATCTACTCTAGAGCTAGTGACAGGAACTGGTCAATTCCCTTCATAATCCCATCATCATCCTCCATCTTCCATAATATGTCTGGCACTGAGCTGCTCTGAGCATAAACAGCTCTGATCACACTAATGGGTAAATCAAATATGGGTAAATAAGAAAGGTAAAAGTGATTTTTCTCCTTATTTGTGATCTGATGTTATACTTTGATGTTATCATTGTGATTATATCTTACATATTATCCTAGCGTCTTTAAAATCTGTTATTCATTTTGTTATTAACATCACATTGTGTTGTTTTGTGTTGTGTAGTGCCCCCTACGTTTGTCATTCGGCCCCGCAACCAGGTGGTGGGCGTGGGCCGAACGGTCACGTTTCAGTGTGAGGCGATGGGCAACCCACAGCCGGCCATATTTTGGCAGAGAGAGGGCAGCCAGGTAAGAGGTTTTATACCCATCACCCTGCTCCATCTCTGGGTCCCGAGCCAGTTTTTCTATCACTTATCTTTCATCCATCGATAGATTCATTACAGTATTGAAGGAATTCCAATTCTACAGTATTTGTAGAGTATCCTGAATTTATTTCATTCATGTATCAAGAAATGGGTTCAAGTTAAGTACTCTGGAATAGTAAGAAATAGGTCTAAGTGACCTGAATATTCAAATGACTCAGATCTAATCTGGGTCACTCTCATTCGTCTTACAGTTTATACTAACACTGTCTAATATCAACTGTAAAACAAATATAGACTTCGCATTAACATCTGAGAGGGGATAATGAATAAATCCTTAAATACACAGATTTAGGTATTTGATAGAACACTTGTTTTTATTTAACTTGTAACACCTGTTTAACTGCCAGTAGTGCATAAACTTTAATAAATGCTTAAAATGCCTCGATTTATTATAAAAATCGAAAATCTAATACAAAATTTTAATCACGTGAATTATAATACAAAAAAAACAGAGACAAATTGTTTCATCATCTTGAATTATTTCGATAAGATCTGAATACCTTGTTTGCATGCTATTTATTGTATTGTGTTTTTTTTTTTTTTCATTTTTGTTTAATTGTGTTTAATGTCTAAACCCTAATATCAAATTAATGTTAATTGAATTAATACAGTCTTTTTACTTGACATGGAGAAAATGTAATCAGGTAGAAAAAGGCACAGAAGCTCCTAAACATTTATGTTCATGAAGAAATCCAGATTCTCTAAATATGCAAATTAAAAAATACCCCACCTCTTCTACGTGTAATCTGATGTTGGATGGATGTATTTGCATACTGGAATCTGATAGGCTTTTATATTTTATGACACAACAATACTTGGTTCTCATGTGTTCAGATATTCCAAAGATTTCCAAAAATGTGGCATTAAATATATTCTGATGAAATGGTTTAATCATAAAAACTAAACATGTTTTCTAAAGTTTAAAGGTGACTTTAAGCTTTAAACACGTTTCTGTTTTCTGTCTTCTCTCCTCCCCCCCATTCTTGCACTGGCAGAACCTTCTGTTCTCCTACCAGCCCCCGCAGCCCTCCAGTCGTTTCTCTGTCTCTCAGACGGGTGATCTCACCATCACAGACGTGCAGCGTGCCGATGGAGGACACTACAGCTGTCAGGCACTCAACATCGCCGGCAGCGTCATCACCAAGGCCCTGCTGGAGGTTACAGACGGTGAGGGAGAACACGCACGTATATGTGTGAATATGTATGCCTTATGCTTTGACCATCTTAAATATGTAAATTTACATGCATTTTGTAATTGCTGAATTGTAATGTATTTTGTACATGTAAATAATTGTTTGTAATGAGTTTTGAAAGCTTGTTTTAAAAACGGAGAACACACACACACACACTCACACACACACACACACACACACACACACACTGCAGTAACTGCTGATAAGAAATGTAATTAAGACAATGGGGACTGAAATGGGGACTTTTTCCCAGCAGTGAGGAGTGTGTGTGTGTTTGTGTGTGTGTGTGTGTGTGTGTGTGTGTGTGTGTGTGTGTGTATGTGTGTGTGTGTGTGTGTCCTGGTGAATCCTGGTGGCAGAAATAAAAGACTGCATATCCGTGACAAAGGAAATGATTTGATTATCCGTTCAGCGCTATGGGAATGGTTGGGTCTTTGCCACTGGTACAGTACAGAATGCTCTGTGGGTTTTATGCTTACTGGCTTCTGGGCTGTATGCTGGTTGTCCTGCATTTCCCTTGCCTTCTAATGTTTTTTGGAGTAAACGAGACATCCCTGGGGTGCAGGCCTACAGGTTTATAAATACTCTGTTTCCATGGCAACTGCATACACAAAGACTGTCACTGTCCCACTGTCCTTGTCTTTGATTTCCTCTTCCCAATTTACTCTTTTATAAAGACAGACACACAACAAATGCCCATAATCATTTTATGTATGAAGCAAGATATCCAGCTGACCCCATCTCCTCTTCTTTCCTGGATGGCGACAATTATCACAGCACTTATTTAAAAAGCTAAATTAAAAACCCTTCAAGGTCTGTGAAAGTAATTACACCTGCATAACCAGCATCAAAACAGACTGGACGTGTGTATGTGACCAGGCGATGTACATACATTAGTTTAATGAACATAATTGCCCAGGGTGGTACCAGGCAGAGCTTGTCTAGGTGGCAGAAGAAGCACCGGATTCCGCATGCTTTTTGGACTGTGGGTAATGATATGGTAATTTTAATGCTCTCTTGTTTGCCACACAGACATAGGCAAGCACGAAATAGAACTCCCATACTCGGTGTACACTCAATTACACTTAATGGAAATGAAACAAGGATGGAGCGTGTTTGATTGAATCTAGCCAAGCACTCAGCGCTGTGTGCTTCCTCCTCCCTTCCCCCATGCTTTTTCTTCTCTGAGTCTATGTTAATAATCACCAGTCTCTGCCTCAGGCTATTTTTCAGGTGTGCCCCCACCTTCCACAATATACCACCACCTTTGAGTCATAATGTTTTTTTCTATTTCCTCACTGATTTAAGGAAAGTAAAAGCCTGGTGTCTAAATGAGATTTTTTTTTTATTAGTTGTTCTGACGTTATTTGGTGAAGGCCAGATACTGCAGCCAAAAGATTAGCCATATGCTGGAGGGTTTTTAGAAATCTAATTTTGCCTTTTTCCTCAGCTCGTCTTATTTACCTCACCCCATTTCTTCCCCTGATGTTTTTTTCCCCCCGTCCTCATTTTCTTCATACCTTGTCTCATTCTTATTTTTCTTTTGCACAATAGTGGTTTCGGATCGGCCTCCTCCAGTGATTCGACAAGGTCCAGAGAACCAGACCATAGCTGTAGATGGGACGGTGTTGCTGAATTGCATAACAACCGGAACTCCTGTTCCAATGGTGCTCTGGAAGAAGGACGGGGTGCTTGTGTCCACCCATGACTCTCGCATCTCCCAGCTGGACACCGGAGCTCTGCAGATCCGCTATGCCAAGGTAGGAAGATACACTTTAATGTCATTTCATCGCACTTCTCCACAGCCACCCAATAGGCTAATACCACAACACATGATGTACTTACAGATGGCATTCCATTAACTAAGACCTTCATGAACTCAATTTAACAACTACTTCTCCTTCACAGCAATCTGCAAAATTGCCTCTAATAGCCAAGCTGACACAACCTCTTTTCCTCTGCAATTACTATTGTCTCTTCACTCTGATGAAGTGGATTTGTGTGTAAAACCCTCTTCTGTGCAGAAGCACTTCATTTCCACAGTGTTTTTTTGTGTTTGTGACTCACAGCTCAGTGATACAGGAGTGTACACTTGTGTGTCCACCAGTCCCAGCGGGGAGGCATCATGGAAAGCATACCTGGCTGTGGAAGGTAATCTTTATCTCCTAATAGTGTACCTACTGAGCTGATATGAAGGTAATATGAAGGCATTTTTGGTATTAGAGATCACTCATACAGGAATTTCTCTACATGAAAGCTTTGCTATCTTGTAAAGTAGCCAGTGATCTCCCAGGAAAAGGCAGAAATCAGTGGCCTGATTTTGATTGTGTTTGGATTTGAGATGTGTGTGATTTGGCTTTTTCAGAGTTTGGAGTGGTGGTCCAGCCTGTCAGACCCACAGACCCAAACCTGATCCCTAGTGCGCCCTCCAAGCCTGAAGTGACCGATGTTACTCGCACCTCTGTCACATTGACATGGAAGGCCAACACAAATGGAGCCACACCCACGTCTTACGTCATCGAGGCCTTTAGGTGAATAGAATATGTGTTCTGGCCAAGTTTGGGGGCTTTTTTCCCACTTGAATGATGGCACAAATGTCAGTGGTTATGAGGGTGACTGAGATTCACTGAGCATCTGCTTATCATTTGAAATAGCTTGTTCTGTGTTTTATATCTTGCTACATCTGCAGGGTTTACAGTCAAATTATTTTCAAGCAGTACTATATAGATACAAATATGTAATTGTATTGTATTTATTGTATTATGCTGAATTTGTGTGAATTGTAGCAGGCAGCAATCAGTATGGGGTCTTATTGCTTGTGGGTTTGCAGTGTTGTGCTTTTGTTCAATTTGAATATAATATTGTAATAGCCAAAATATACACATTTTATTGGCGTATTTGCGTATTTACTGGAGCCAGTAATTTGCATTGGCTGCTTTATCTGGTGATAACTGCTTTGCACAAAATTGATAAAATCTCAAATTTGATGTCAATGTTGTTTGCTGCTGTTGCTGGAATGGGAAATTAAGTGTGTACAGATCCGTGATAATATCTTGCATGCTGCACCATGGCCTTTGAAACACTGTAAAAAACAGTAAAAATTTAAATTTTCTCTCCTACACTGTAATTATAGCCATGCATCTGGGAGTAGTTGGGTGACGCTTGCTGACCATGTGAAGACTGAATCGTTCATGCTGAAGGGTCTAAAGCCTAGTGCAGTGTATCTTTTCCTGGTAAGGGCAGCCAATGCTTACGGCCTGAGCGACCCCAGTCCTATAACAGATGCCATACGGACACAAGGTGATTCTCTAGCATTGTCATCTTTCCTCTCTTCTGTTACTGTAAGAGCTGAGATGAGAACTGGCTCAATGCAGTTAGACTTTTTTCTTGACTGTTCTATAAACACATAGATTTATTAATTGATATTTAATGTTCACCAAGTGCAAATAGTTTTGTTTTTTGGTCACTGCAATCTTTATTTTGGTCATTTTGTTATTTCTGCAGACACTCCTCCCACCATACAGGGAGTGGACCACCGTCAGATCCAGAAGGAATTGGGGGATGTTGTGGTTCACCTGCACAATCCCACCATCCTCTCATCCTCCTCAGTCAGAGTGCAGTGGACGGTGAGAGACACTACCAACCTTGCTTCCTGTCTGTAGTGTGTGAGTGTGTGTGTGTGATTGTGCCCTGCAAGGGGTTGGCACCCTGTCCAGCGTGTCCCCCGCCTTGTGGCCCAAGTTCCCTGGGATAGGCTCCATTTTATGGAAAATGGATGGATGGTGAAGCTAACATGCCCTCGATTGGCTAGTCTCTCTGATCAATATGGGACAGGATCATGGGTCATCCTTTCCACCCAGACAGAAGGCCATCTATTCTCTGGCCTCGGATGGCTGTGGCATTGATTCAAACTCTTGAGATACCAACAAGAGGACAAAGGCTTAAAATATTGGGCCACTCGTGAGGCCCTGCTTTGCTCTGTTTCTCTTCTCTGTCAGTTCTCTTCTTATACATGTAAACATCCCTGTTCGCCCAAAAGCCTGTCAGCAGCACCCTGTGCTTTGTTATTGTAGACCATGTTAGTCATGTGCACAGTGTTCAGCAGTATTTTCAGCAGTATTAGCGTAACAGCCTGTGCTTTACAGCCAGCCCACTGCAGGTCCTCTTAAAGCAGACCCACTTGTGGCCTGGTTGGGACCACCTGTGCTGACAAAATTAGTTTTTATCAGAGCAACCGGGAGAGTTTGTTTAAACATTCTCAAGCACCCTCTGCTTCTCGGCCTGTCAGCCTTTCCATGGCCCACAGACATGAGTTCATCATGATGAATGAGCTGACATAAACATACGTCAGAGCGGCCGTTCCAAACGCAGACACAGAATGTAAATAGTTTAGCAGTTCCAGAGTGGGGGAGTGGCCAGCCCCTTGTGAAATCTGTCTGGGCCATTGTTTTTTGGATGTTTGAAAGGAAAGGAAGCTTTCCTTCTCATTAGCCAGTAGTGTGTTCTGTTGATAATATATGGCCATGGTTTTGTTCCAAAGCGCCACAGAAGGGAGTACGGGCTTCTTCAAACGGTTTCAGATTGCACAAAGCAGGATCGACTGCTTTAGCGTTCTTTATACCCCTGTTGAGCTGAAACAGCTGGGTACAGATGAGAACCAATAACCACATACCACCTTGCAACTCCCTGAATGGAAGTGTGTCATGCTGCTTGCCCTATCCTCCTTGAGTGTGCTGGGATTGTTGAACATGTGCCGGGGTGGTATGCTAACCAGTCACAGTGTGAGAGGAATCAGGAGCTGTTGGTGATAGTGATCTCATGCTGTGGTTTTGCATTGAGGAGGGGCAATGGGACTCTGTCTGAGCTCTTCCACATGCACGTACCCTCGCAGACTACAGGATAATCCTGTCTTTGCAAGCCGCCAGCCCACAGCGGCTCAAGGCCATGTTATTTATCAGGGCTGAGATTGCTGTTTGCATGCACATGTGGTTTATAATTATGCCCTTCTGGACAGGATCCTAGCATAGGTCTGTGAGAACAGGCTTCAGACCAGCGGTTGCAACAAATGAATCGTAAAGAGAAGGATTTTAATAAGGGTTTATTTCACTCACTGAAGGTTTTTACCACTTCACATCTTATTTAATCATTAGGACTAGTCTGCGACTTAAATCCAAAAGTTATATCAATATTTATGCAGAAAAAGTTACACATATTCAGAGTTGTATTACGCAGGTGTACTTAATGTATTGAATATTGAATTTCTTTTTTTGTAAACATAGTCAAAAACATACATTTCAAAGTGATATTGACGAATGACACCAAATTAAGTACTGCTCCTCATGCAAGCCGATCTCAAGGGCATATCAGTGGCAGTGGTAGCTCAGTGGTTAAGGTGTTGGACTACTGCTTGGACGGTCATGAGTTCAAATCCCAGCACCGCCAAGCCGCCACTGTTGGGCCCATGAGCAAGGTCCTTAATGCTCAGATGTATAAATGAAATAAATGTAAGTCGCTCTGGATAGCGCTCTGCCAAATACTGTAAATGTATCAAGAAAAATGTATTTAAGTGCAAGGTCAGAATTGCATGTAACTGTGACATACTTTTGTTTTCGGCAAACTCCAACCTGCATGTGCACATCCTGTGCAACTGTCCAAATAGCACTTAAATCTGTAGTCACATCTGTGGTCTGCAGTACTAAATCCTCACATAACTGATTTTTTAAACATGCTTTAAAACGTATGTTGTAAAACCTGCCACTGAAGTGAAGAGTAACATCAGTGTTTTTATTATTATTGTTATTTTAATCATTTTATCATTAGCCTTTGACTCTATGTGTGTTGTTCTCTTCTCGTTCTCTAGGTGGAGCAGCAGTCTCAATACATTCAGGGCTACAAGGTCATGTATCGGCCATCATCGGAGTCCGGTGAGCCCCGCAGTCAGTGGGGAGTGTTTGAAGTGCACACTCCTGGCGAGGACGGTGCTGTTGTACCTCAACTCAAAAAGGGTGTCACGTATGAGTTTAAAGTGCGTCCATTCTTCGACGAGTTCCAGGGAGCTGACAGTGAGGTGAAGGTGGTCAGAACGTTGGAGGAGGGTGAGTGCAGTGATGAGCAAACAAGTCCTTTGTTAAGGAATGCTGCAAAGTCAATTTTCTCAATCATTCTCACTCATCAGGCACTGCGTTTGTTATTTACACGCCACTAACTGGCTAGATTAGACTGCTCATCATTATTCCAGCTCATGCGTTATCAGCAGCAGCCGAGATGCCTTGTGTAATAAACTAGAAATGCAGATGATGCATTTTGTGATGATATCACTAATGAGGCTAGTGCAGAGGTCATTGAAGGACCAAATGAGGCGGTTTTGTGCAATAAATTTGTGTGTGCATTTTCTAATAAAGTTGTTTTTAAATCCTTATGGTGAGTATAATAATCATCATATTATAATCAAAGTACAAATTGTCTAGCTAACTGTTTTGCGAGTTTTTCCAGCTAGGCCTAGCCTTGGCCCGCTGGCATCCCTGCAGTCTGAATTATATTTAAGAACAAAGCGACGAAGCTGCTCAGCCTGAAGGCAAACTGACTCATTCTAATTACACTCATCAGCTTCATGCCCTGCAACTTTCTAATTAATTCTTTAATTCTCTAATTCTCCAGAAGAATAAGCGGCAAATTGAGCTCCTCCAGACATTTTCTGATGTCAAAGATACATATTTGCACTTCACCTCACCATTTGCAGATTTATATGACCCTTAAGGCCTAGAATGTCTGCAGTTAAGTGTAGAGACTGTGTGAGTGCAATTTTCAGGGCTGTTATTTTCACACGAATCACACACACATGCACACACAGTCTAGCAAAATGAAGTCTTGACTCCAGCAATCAAAAACTCTGCAAGGAGACTTAAAGCAGTTTCACTGCAGGGTGGAGGAGAGCAGAGGCTCATTACTTAAAAGAAACTCACTGCATGGAAAAAGTGTGCTCCGAAAGTTCCTCCACCAATTTTGGGTCATGCCTCTGCAGGCATGACAAGGTAAAAGAAATGACAGACTTGTATCTTAAGGCATGGTGGTCCATCTGATGCAATAGCCTGGAAACTGGGGCCAAATGGAATAAGAAAAATAAGTTGGCGAACATTAGTTTCAACTGGATATTTTTTCCCCTCCATCATCGCAGCTCCCAGTGGCGCCCCACGTGGAGTTACCATCACCAAGAGTGACACCAACGGGACAGCCATCCTGGTCGCCTGGCAACCGCCTCCAGAGGAGGAGCAGAACGGAGTGGTCCAGGAGTACAAGGTAACACGAGGACATCACTGCTGTCAGACCACAGAGGGTGCTATATAGTGTAGGTAGTGGAAGTATAGGAAGCGATCAAATATACAGCGATATACAGACCTCTAGTGGCAGAACTGATCAAGTGGTGCTTTAAAAGTAAATGAGTGGCTTGCTTACTAATATTAGGTTTATTAAGAGTGAAGTGTTTTATTAACTCTAATCAGTGGACTAAAGGCTGATAATCATAGCTGAATATTTTTTGATCCCGCTGTAGATTTGGTGCCTGGGCAATGAGAGTCGATACCATGTCAACCGTACCGTGGATGGCTCCACTTTTTCCGTCGTCATCCCCAGTCTGTCGCCTGGCATTCGCTACAGCGTGGAGGTGGCCGCCAGCAATGGAGCTGGACCAGGGGTCAAGAGTGATGTCACCTTCTTTCAACTGGGTTAGATAACATGTTATACATAAGTCTCTGATTCTTAACTGCAAACCGCAGTTGGTTTTGTAATACAGTTATTCAATGTAGCACAACTACAGGATCACAACGGTTGGTGCCACACACACTAACTTGTAACTGCTATGTCAGTGTGAGTGTTGTGCTGAGAATAGCCCACTTTCCAAATATTATCTGGTCAGCGGTTGTCTTATGGTGATCCCATTCCACTGATATACAGTGCTTTGCATAAGTATTAACCCCAAGTTTCCACATTTTGTAGTGTTATAACCTGGAGTTGAAATGGAATTCATTTGGATTATATGTCATGAATCTACACAAAACAGCCCATAATGTTGAAATTGCACCCCCCCCCCAAAAAAAAACCAACCTTTTATTGACCCATGGTGGTAAATATGTATGAAAGTAGCAAATATGATGTATTATGTACTATATAACATTTTATATTATGCAAATTAAAAGATAACAAATCCCAGTGAAGTCCATTTTGGTTCTAGTTTGTAAGAATACACAATGTGGAAAAGTTCAAGAGGGTATGAATATTTATGCATGGCACTGTAGCAAGTAGAGGGGGGTTGACAAATTGTACATAGTGTGTACATAGTGTGGATACATTGGCCATGCAGTTTTTATTATGTAAAGTTTCAGCAGGTTTGAACTCTTGCTGTTTGCAGGTCTTTATAAAAACTAGCCTGGCTTTTACACCACTTCCTGCAATTTTAATCAAGTCTCAAATAATTCTAGCCTTGCTTATCAGTTTTTTTTTTATAGGTTATACAACTAATCCAATGTGCACACACACACACACACACACACACACACACACACACACACACACACACACACACACTCACGCACAGCTATTAAACTAGAACACTTTAGTGCTGTAGTACACAATTGCTGTAGTACACAATTGAGTGTTGTTACCTTGAAGCACTTATCAGTGAGGTGCCATTATGTATTTATCGACTCTTTTATCTGGTATGTTTAATCAAGCCCACTTGTGTTTTAAAGGCTGTGAGTGGAAACACTTTGTGTTCTACATTTCCATCTGACATAAAGATTCATATTAAAGGTTCTCATTAGTGTTTATTAACAACATGCCATTTTTCAGACTCATCTGGCCAGGTGTGGGATAGTTTCGATGACCAGGACACTTTATCCAACATCTCTGATGTGGTGAAGCAGCCAGCTTTCATTGCAGGCATCGGCGCCACCTGCTGGGTGGTGCTCATGGTCTTCAGCGTGTGGCTCTATAGACACCGGAAGAAGAGGAGCGGCCTCAGCAGCAGCTATGCTGGCATTCGTAAAGGTGTGTGGCTGGTGAACTTATTGCTGTAATTATTTAAAGTAGGGTTGCTGCTGGTGCAGAGTATATCAGAAATGTAATAAACGTTAAAAATAATGACATCAAATAGTTATTTGATTTGAAATATAACCGGCAATTATGTTTATATCTTTGTGTCAAATCAAAGGACATGGGTTTTCTACTTCAAATATGATACTTTTAGTGTTTTCATTTACTGCAAGTTTTCCCACCAACCAAGTGGACGCCCACCCTATTCCTCTAGTTTAATCGACTGGTCTTGATCTTAACCTCTACATGGTTGGAATGAAAATATTTGGCTACACTGGCTCTTTAAGGATGGGATTGGACACCACTTTATTTTTTCAGTCTATTCCCTGAATCCTAAAACAGGTGCATTATTGTGTTAAGGTCATTACACGCTCTGACAAACAGTACTCTTGGCCAGGATTCCTATCCAGCACTCACTAATCAAAATATATTCTCTCAGATATAGATGCTTATAGACGATTCAATTCTATAGTCTTTATTCCACTGTAGAGCTGAATGAAAGATAACAGGTCTACTTACACCTCGACACAGTTCAGCATGGAACACTTACAAACCACAGCCAATACACTTTTCTGTGCATGGATAGAGAACTGTGCATAGTGCACCAAAACCTGAGTTGACTGGCCTAATGTGACAGCTCACCCGAAAGGCTTTATATTCTTACAGTTCATACTGTCACCAAATAAGACAGTGGATGAAACTCATATTGTGCTAAACATGTTGTTAATCAATACATTGGAGTATCAGAATCAGTATTAGAAACAGAAGCAGAATCATTATGAGTAACAGAATCATTAATAGACACAGAATCAGAATGAGAATCAGTATCAGAAGCAGAATCTGAAACAGACAGAATCAGTATCAGTACCAGAATCAGAATCAGTATTAAAAACAGAATCTGTATCAGAAACAGAATCCGTATCAGAATCAGAATTAAAAACAGAATCAGAATGATTATGAATAACAGAATCAGTATTAGACACAGAATCAGAATTAGAATAAGTATCAGAAACAGTCAGAATCAGATTCTGTATCAGCATTAGTATCAGACTCAGAAACCAAATCAGTACCAGAAACAAAATAAACAAATCAGTATCTAAAACAGAATCAGAATCAGAATCTTTCATTCACCAAGTACAAATCTGCAAGGAATTTGTTTTGATGCTGAAATCAACAACAGAGAACACAATTAACACAATATACGATATGCAGTATACTATACTTATACCCAATATACACAACATAGAACAGATGTATAGTCAACATACAATCATTGAGAGTGAAAATCAGCTGTTACATATAATTACAGTGCAATATAATGATTGTTTATTGCAAATGCTGTACATCATCACTGTGTCACTTCCTGTTATCACTTCTAAAGCCTGATTTAGCAACACACCAGATGGAGAAAGTAATTGTAACTGTAACTGTTCACACAAGTCCATGGAATGGCATGATACATCAGCAGTGACTTCCCACAGTTCATCCCACTGTGCAAAAGAGACAGAAAAATATGACTAGCAAAGAGGCCTTTTTTTTTTTTTCAAACTGCAGAAAATCTAGAAACATGAAATGGCTCCACGCTTAGAAAAATTTGTACATCCCTGTCTGAAAGGCAGATCACGCTGCATTTGGTCTCACCATAGTAATATAATTTCTTTCATTCGATCACGGTTTGCGTTTTCCTGGTTCTCTGGTACTATCTGGCGTGACTGCTGTCATCTGCTTTCATCCTGTAATCAAAAAAGCGTCTAGACTGATAACATGGTGAAAAATAAAATAAAAAATGTTAGGGTAATCTTTCCAGCAGAGCTCAAAAAAAGCCTGACGATCAGAGGGGTAACACGTCAGAGACGGTGCTGACATTCACAAGATGACATTTGGGAGGGGGGTGTGTGTGTGTGTGAGAGAGAGAGAGAGAGAGAGAGAGAGAGAGAGAGAGAGAGAGAGAGAGAGAGAGAGTGTTGTTGTTTCTCTGCTTTTGTATTAGAAGATTGAGGATGAAGATAGAGGTAGAGTTAGAGAGATGCAGGTGTAATAGTCATGCAGTTATCAGGCTGTTTGTAACCACATTTGTTAGGAGCCAAAGTGTTTGTCTCATTTCCTTTAAATGTAGCATAGATTTGCTTTTACACAGGTACCAACATCTATGCAGCTTTTTTGACCCCTTGCTATTGCGATATCTGAGATGCCTGAAAAGTGCACTTTTCTGCTTGTTCAGCTAAAACTGAAATGCCAATTCACTAAAGGGGAGAGATTGAGTTACTTTTGCTTCACTCCAGCATCTTTGATCTGTGAATTCTCAAATCTTGTTCTCTGGTTAGTAAAAAAAAAAATGGACGAGGCAGTAATTATTATTAAGTAGTAATTCTGGGGTTCCCAATCAAACCCCATGTGAAGTCATAAGAGAAACTTACAATCTCCTCTTTTGTTCATTCATTTATTTTTCAAATCAGTTTTTACGAATATTGCTCTATGAAGTGTACATGCTATTTTAGACTTTTACTAATATATTTCATAATAGCTATACTAATATGTCTCACTAGCATATGTGTTCAGCAATAAAAGTGGACAAACATGAAAATATGGCAAAAATACTAGTTGACTATGGATTTTCAAGCATGACATTGAAAACCGAGGAGAAACAGAAATGGCAAGAAAATTCACAGTGTCCATTTGGGGTTGTTTTGGCCAAGAAGTTTGTGAACCCTTGTAGTAATTATGAAGTAATTATTAAGTCACACCAGATTTCTGTCTTGCTGTTCTTATTGTTCTTACAGTTGAGAAGAAAAAAAAAATCCAATAAACCAACAAATATTCTAGGCTTGTTGTGGTAGGATTCTGTTTCTTTTTCATTCGTGCCAGAATCCCCAGTTGAAAACGTCTTGGTCTGCCTTGCTACCAGCTGCCAAAACACAGGTCGAGCTGGTCAAACTGAGAAACCTTCTTTGCCAGCTGGTAAATGCTGATAGAAAGGAAACATTTTCTGAATTACCACTACTAATCCTCCATAATAGACAAGAAGATAACACAACAGTAAGACAATTAGAAAATCTGAAACATTTATTGTTTAATGTAGTCAAGAAATAAGAAAGCTGGAAAATATATTTTTATGGCCATAAGATGGTCTACCAGTTTGACCAGCTCAGCCTGTGTTTTGGCAGCTTTTCAGACCAAGCTGGAATATTTTTTTTTTTAGCAATGTGTTACACTGTTTAAACTGTTGGCAACCTTTTTTTGGGCTTCTCCATGAATAATTCATTGTTTACAGTATATGATATTTGATGCAGTTATGCATTATCACATGTTTATAATGTAAATCTCTCTCTCTCTCTCTCTCTCTCTCTCTCTCTCTCTCTCTCTCTCTCTCTCTCTCTCTCTCTCTCTCTCTGTTTTTTTTATTTTTATTTATTTATTTTTTTTACAGTTCCATCATTCACATTCACCCCAACAGGTATGCAGACTTCTTCACATTTGGCACTTTCATATCCTGTTTCACATTTTAACATAAATGGGAGTAAAGAGGAAATGTGATGAAATATAGAGCAACTCTTTAATTTCAACTGTTGCTGATGCTTTCAAACACTCGTGCCCTATCTAGTCCTTAGACATGCCAGAAATGTTTGTGGTGGTTAAAATAATGCATAGAAGCTAGTTTTTGTTTTTTCCCCAAAACCTCTTTGACAAATCCTTGCATGCCCATAGCTTGCCCTTAACCACAAACCCAAGCTGCCCCTGGTCTCAACCTCAACCACTGCCCCCAGGGGACAATCTCTTAGTGTGTGGTTCCAGTGAGTAATCCCATCTCGATTAGGACGTGTTTGAACTTTAATTCCCATCATCAAGTGTATCAGCCTGGGGATCTGATCTGAATCTGTTGCCTTCCCCTGCATGTTTGTGGAGATTATGGATATTTGTACCTGTAGATGGATGCCATGAGTCATAAGATAGATGCGAAATGGCGTATTCTGTTTGGATTAGTGAAAGGAAGAGGGTGATTGAGCATGAGATAACACGTCCTTGCAACTAGAAGTGGTTTGTGCCTTGCGTCTTTTATGCTGCATGATTCATGAACGTTCTCTTTTCTGTCCTAGTGGCATATCAGAGAGGAGGAGAAGCTGTTTGCAGTGCCGGACGGTAAGTAGGGTTATGACGGGTGTTTATGTCTGTGGAAGGGATAGAGAGTGCATATGTGGATCCTGAGGGAAGACAAAAATGAGACTTTACAGAAAAAATCCAACAGGGGGAGATGTTGAACCAAGACACAATATCCATATCACCTCCACCCATACAATCACGATATGATCTAAATAATAGCACTAGCTATTAGAGTAATAACATTTTATATCTCCGCATAAGCACAAACATGCCCCAGATTTGTAATTTTTTGCCGTTTTAGCTTCTCTAATACCTTCCTGCATGAGCGTCTGAATTTGCATGCCTGCCTGCAAACCTGTAATTAAATCTCGGGCTTGACTGTGCAATGGAACAAACACAAATCACATTATCCTTTAAAGCTAAAAAAATATTAGCACCCCCCAAAGCTAATCTGAGCTAAAACGCTCTGCGTATGAACCCAGTGAAACAGAAAACATAGAGGTTTAGTGAACCCAAGAGTATAAGCTAGAGTAGGTGAAAGTTTTTCATCAGACCATACATACACACACACACACACACACACTCTTACTGTTCTTCTACCAGTTCAAAGATTTCTGCTTTTCAACAGGGAGTCTGGAAAAATACATTTTAGAATGACATTGGGTTTGATGTTTGTTTTGCGCCTGGAGCAGTGGTTATGAAGTCACCTCGAAGAAGTCATACAGTCATGCAGAGAGAAATTATTTATTGATTTCGTAGCTCTGCATTATGAATCGCGTCCTATAAATACTGTATTTAGTGTGATGTATTGTCAGTCTTGGTTTATTTCTACAGGGGTGATGGGAGATGTTACCAGACATTTTACACAATATAAATGACATAATATGCAATTTATGTGTCATACATGATCAGGATGTCTACATGGGCGATACATTGTTTTTGTTTTTTGCTTTTTCTTATATGGTTATTGTGTATGGCTCAAAGATGAGACGTGACTGTTAATTTTAGAGAAAATTATTAATATGCACAAAATATTCAATATATCTTACTCCTACAGTGCTTACTGGAAAAATATAAACATATGAAGGGAGAAATAAGGTTCTAAAGTGCATTATGTATGTACATAATGGATTATGTATAGTATTATTGTGTATAGTAAAGTGCATTATCATGTACATAGTGGTCCAAATAAGTCAGAATAAAACTAAAAATTAATCTCTGTGTCATATTTTAAGAATATTACCTTTGTAACTGCATATTTGTACATTTTATCCTTTCTTCTTTTACCATTACATTAAATTACCATTTAATCTTTACACCTAAATCTATCTGTGTATTTTGCAGGCCTGGCCTACTAAACATGAGCGATTCAGCCAACCAGCCATGGCTAGCTGACTCATGGCCCAACGCCTGCGCCAACCACAAAGACTGCAGCATCAACTGCTGTAATGGTGGCAACGGAACCAGCGACAGCAACCTGACCACCTACAGCCGTCCAGGTACAAGCATACATCATGATTAAAATGCACTTCTGCTCAAGCTCTCATGTCTCTCTTTTATGGCTGAAAAAAGCAGATCCACCCATTTGGTGTTTGGTTCGTTAGTAGCGAGTATGTGTGTGATGCTCTTTTGGCTAAGAAAATCTGTGCAGGACAGAGCTTTTGTGCTGCCATGAGCACTTTCTTGCCCTTAAGATTTGCACATACTGTAAGGTGTGCAAGAAAATGAGAGTGCCTAACTGAGAAAAGAAAAAGGTGAGAGAACGCAGGTGTGAAGCAAACACAATTGAGACTCACATGTTGAAAGTTGGAAGAAGAAGAAAGGAAGAGGCAAGACACCAACATGAATAGGGAAGACAATGCCGCATATCAAGAGCAGGGTTTCATTAATTAGGAAGGAAATGTACCAAATTGTTTTCCTTAATGACTCCCTTGTGGGATGGCTCGCTTTGGCACTATGACATCAGGTCTTGAATGCTATTCTTTAAAGCAGATATATTGAATTGTACTAATGATTTGTTGCACAAAAAACAAGGGTTAAAACCAGGGGAACACACATCACAGTAAACAAAAAAAATCATCTCATTATCACATTTTAAGCTGGTTTAATGCTGGTTTTAGTTGTTTTGCAGTGTCGTTTTTAAATGTAATCTGCTGTCTTCTTGGCCGGGTCTTTTTTATTTATTTTTTTTAATCTCTTTTGTGACTACTGGGTCAAATAAAGGTTAGATAAAAAGTAGTAATTATAAGAAAATACACAGTGGTACACTATAATACACTCTTTGAAGATGGTTCCTCATGGGTTCTTTGAAAAGTTAATGGTTCTTAGCTTCCTAATTAGGTTTAACTTGGAACATTCTCGGAAAGGGAGACGCCCTGTTGTAGAGTTTTACATAGAACCTTTACGAGTTGCGCCAGAGGGACAAACATTTACAGTTTTTCTAAAAGTATAGGAAAATGTTTTCCAAACTGGTGCTCAGACGGGTCATGTTTTTGCTCTCTGAGACCTGAGAATGTGTCTAAACCAATTAATCAGGAACACTGATTGCCTGGTAGACATATATTTTGAGCTGTGAAAGAATGAAACATGTCCTTGATTGCTTGGATTAGATGTTTTGGGAGCTGAGAACAGAGCAAATATGTGCTAGTCTGGAGGTTCTCTGTGGAAAAGTGTAGGGAAATCACTGAATTAGGGACCATATGGAGTAGAAAAGCAGGGAAGGCACATAAGAAAAAATTAACTTGAATAAGGCTGCAGAACAAAATGTCCATGAAGTTGGACCTGATCCAGCTCCTCAAGCCAAAAGTCCAGGGGGTGGAGACAGAAATTTACAGCATCGTGTGGGTTAGGGTTAGAGTTAGGGGTTAGGCGTATGGAGTTGGATCAGATCCAGCTCCACCCACTAGACTTTTGGTTCTGCAACAAAGACTATGGTTGCGTCCGAAATATTATACCGTGACAGTACCTACTCCATTCGATTCAGGACTTACTGTTTGGCCGTTGATACAGTATATACTGATCAGTATACGTGTGTAGTATGAATACAATCTAGACATACTATATCTGCCATGTTGGTATTGTCATGTGAGCTACAACTTAAAAAGAGCTGATGTGCTGCCTTCTGACATTTTTGATTCTGACAGCTCTTCCGCACCAGTCCCGTTGCCTTATGGGGTAGTGCAGTGTCCATTGCTTCCGTACTGCAGAATCTCGGTGGAAGCAATAGGTCATATGGATATTTCTTGCATACTGTTTTATGAATACTGACAATTCAGACATTCTACTCCTTTGACGTACTGCTTTTCACCTACTGTACAGTAGGGTAGTAGGGATATTCAGATGCAGCCTATCTCTAATAAAGATGTGAGAAACAAGCGAGAGGTGAAAATGACCAGAAAGAGTGAATGTTAACAAGAACAGGAAGCTATGACCAAATACGAAAAGCAGGCAGTCTATACGGAGTATGGAAAGCCATAGAGATGTGAGACAGGATGGACATGACAGAAACAATTTCAGTTCTAGTGAGACTAAGCAGCATGACGGCTATTTGTATGAGCAGAACCCATACATCACCTGCTGCTGCTGCCATCCCTGCCATAACGCTTACACATGAGCCAACACACTTGAAAACCTGTTGAGGTGATGTTTTAAGCCATTGCACTGTTCAACACAAATGTTGCACATTTATCATGAAATGTATCACGCTCTAAGTTCCCTTTACTTACTGACCATGACCCAGTTTATCAGGTCTATTGGGAGCTGCCAGACTGAGGTGTTGTTTTAGAGAAATCATGTTGGTGGACTCCAGATTTATTCTAAGCAGAGTGTAGGTCCATATCAGAAATCAAATATTCTCTGGTTTAAATCATGAGCCTGCAGGACTACAGCACCTAATTGATCAGGGAGCCTGAACAACATTCACTATGATTAAATAAAGAAGACAATGTAATATATAGTGTACATTACATAATTATGTACATCTGGATTATTGGAAAAGTACTCTCTTCTGAACTCTTCTGAAGCAATTAGTCTGCCGTAGAAAGATGCTGAGGAGGACACAAAGCCAGCATCAGTCTAATTGGCTTCCTGCAATAAAGCAGGCTTCATTTTATGAGGGCTCCAGTTGTTTGTTTTAGCTACTCAGACCTATTGGTCCACTCAGGTAGGAAACCAAAATCGATCCATGGTTGTGTACTTTGTGGGGGGAAAAAACCTTGTCCTTGACTGTGGCCTGCTTTATCCTGCCCATCTGTGCTCACCTGGATTCATAAAAGTTTTACTATGACAATCTTCCTCCTCTGCTGCAGGAGATAACATCAAGTAATTGTATCACCATAGTGTTTCATTGATGCATGCTCTCCTGCTCAACAGTGGGACTTACATGAGACAGTGAAGGTTGTGATGCTAAATATAGATATACTGGAGACAGACTAGAGTACAAGACGCACTACGGTCATTGAGCTTTAAGATTACAAATAAGTCCAGAGTAAGATTACAAATGATAAAAGATTACAAAGTCAAAAAGTGTAAAATAAGAAATATAGTGGCATTCTAGATGTCATGCATAATATGGAAGTATGGGAACATCTGTAATGTACAGTAGATATGTATGTTTAGTCAGTTTACATATGAACAGGGAAGACTATAGACTGTTAAAAGACTAAATAATCACAGAACCAACCAACTTAAGTTACACCCAATAAGGCACTGTGATTCTCCCAGAATTTAAATTGTCACTCACCAGATAAAGATGGTGAAGGAAAAAGTGTCTATAAACAAAAATTCAAGCAATGAGCCAAACAGCAGAACAAACTCCATTTTCCTGAATGCACAATTCCACATTGACAAACTAAAGCTTGTTAATTAGCCCATTCATCTCTCGCATTCAAGGAAGTGAAAAACAGTGATGCTCTAAATATGATGTTGAATTGTGTCACACTGTATTAATATGCATTATACCATGGAGCGGTTGAATTCTGGATTCTGATTTGTCAGAAGGTGTTTACACTGTATTAATGTACTTGTTTTAATATGTGATCATTTTTATAATAACAATTTACACAGGGACTTGTATGGTGGATGCTCCACATTAAAAAGATAAAAAACTGTTGATAGCAAATTTTCTGTGTGGAGACAATTTTGAAAGGAGTCTCTAGTGTCAGAGGGAAAGGCATAACTTTTCAAACACAGGAAAGTCTTCAGGGCTTTGAAAAGGACTTTACAGTTTCACAGTTACATAACAACTGCATTTCTTTCTTGTTACCTTCAAGAGAGAGAAAAAGATAGGCTTGTGAGGGAACAGCTGTTTATAGCTGCTATAATGTTAGTGATAACAATAATAATTAGTTACATTTATATAGTGCTTTTCTAGACACTCAAAGTGCTTTACATATTATGAGGGGGAAATCTCCTCAAACACTACCGGTGTGTAGCATCCACCAGCCATAGTGCGCCAGAACTCCCACCACACACCAGCTATAGGTGGAGAGGAGAGGAGAGTGATATAGCCAATTGAGGGATGGAGATTATTAGGGGGCCATGATAGATAAGGGCCAATGGGGGAATTTCACCAGGACACCAGGGTTATACCCCTACTCTTTACGAGAAGCGTCCTGGTATTTTTAATGACCACAGAGAGTCAGGACCTCGGTTTTTACATCTCATCCAAAGGATGGTGCTCTTTTTACAGTATAGTGTCCCTGTTACTATACTGGGGCATTAGGACCCACACAGACCAGCTGGCCTCCCTAAAACCACTTCCAGCAGCAACCTTAGTTTTCCCCCAGGAGGTCTCCCATCCAGGTACTAGCCAGGCTTATCCCTGCTTAGCATCAGTGGGAAACCAGGCAAGAACTGCAGGGAGATGTGGCTCTAACAGAAGCCAACTTGTTTTGCAGACATTCCACAACATTAAATCTAACATAACTAGTTCTCTTTTTTAAGTATGGTATGTTGATCATTTAGTAATAAAAAAAAAATGCTGACTTTGCAAATTGCTGTGGGAAAACACTTTGTGGCATGGTGTTATAGGAAAAATAATCAACTTCATATTTTTCGTATCGTGTCAAGCCACACCCCATCGTTGATTATTTTGCTATAGCAGCACACCCTGTCGTCTATTATTCCTTACTTGTTGTGTGGTTTTAAAAACATTTAAAGTACAGTACCAACAAGTATACTATCCATACAATGGGATTCATTTATTTTCTTTCTTCTTTTTTTTCCTCAGCTGATTGCATTGCTAATTACAACAGCCAACTGGACAATAAGCAAGGAGTGCTGATAGGCTCCGACTCAGCTGTGTACAGTGATGTAGACCTGTCTAACAAACTCAATGAGATGAAGACCTTCAACAACCCCAGCATGTGCTATATGGGGCCCGGAGGCAGCCCACCTACACCATATGAGCCCACACCTTATGCAACCACCCAGCTTATCCAATCAAATATCATGAGCAAGAACAGTGGTGCAGGGCCTGGTGACAAGCGCTGGAAGCCCCAGCAACCAAAACCCCCGGAACTACCATCACAGTTACAGTTTAATGTTATGGAGCAAAATAGGCTGAACAAGGGTGAGTGTTTAAAACAATACATCATATGCTATAGTTTCAATTCTATAGTCTTGTAGTGTCGTTAATATTTTTTTTTCATGTATACTTCTTGAAATCTATTGCTCCTGCATCCTCAGATCATTACAGAGGTGGTGAGGTTTGTCTGCCTGCCACGATTCCCTATAACCAGGCAAATGAGCACAGCTCTGCAGGGTCCTACCACAGCTCCGATAGAGCCAGCAACAGCACTTCGGGTATGATGCAAGCACACACACAATCACAGCAACCATGTGGGCGGTCATGGTTGGTATTCAAATTAAAAACCTACTGTGAATAGTAGGAATTTGCTTGGGTTCTTATGTATATTATTTGATAACTCAATTATCATACTATAGTTTAAATGGAGTTTAAAAAGAGAAGAAATTGGAATACTTTTTTCATTGGGCATAAAGGCAAAAGCTTTCATTCCAGTAATGCTTCTTATATTAATAATTAATCACTGTTCAACCACTGACAGGGAAAAAAATACACAGCATTCTTGTTTGTATTAAAGGTTATTATTTATGTCCTTCTATGTTAAAGCAATCACTGTACTGTAGTTTCACAGAAGGTAAAATATAAAAGAAAAAAATACACATTCGGTATTGTGTAAGACTGAAAAAAGGGCAAATGAGATAAATATACAGCCGTGGCCAAAAGTTTTGAGAATGACAAATATTAATTTTCACAAAGTCTACTGCTTCAGTGTTCTTAGATCTTTTTGTCAGATGTTACTAACTGTTACTGAAGTATAATCACAAGCATTTCATAAGTGTCAATGGCTTTTATTGACAATTACATGAAGTTTATGCAAAGAGTCAATATTTGCAGTGTTGACCCTTCTTTTTCAAAACCTCTGCAATTCGCCCTGGCATGCTGTCAATCAACTTCTGGGCCACATCCTGACTGATGACAGCTCATTCTTGCATAATCAATGCTTGGAGTTTGTCAGAGTTTGTGGGTTTTTGTTTGTCCACCCGCCTCTTGAGGATTGACCACAAATTCTCAATGGGATTAAGGTCTGGGGAGTTTCCTGGCCATGGACCCAAAATGTCGATGTTTTGTTCCCCGAGCCACTTCGTTATCACTTTTGCCTTGTGGCAAGGTGCCCCATCATGCTGGAAAAGGCATTGTTCGTCACCAAACTGTCAAACTGTTCTTGGATGGTTGGGAGAAGTTGCTCTCTGAGGATGTTTTTGTACCATTCTTTATTCATGGCTGTGTTCTTAGGCAAAATTGTGAGTGAGCCCACTCCCTTGGCTGAGAAGCAACACCACACATGAGTGGTCTCAGGATGCTTTACTGTTGGCATGACACAGGACTGATGGTAGCGCTCACCTTTTCTTCTCCGGACAAGCTTTTTTCCAGATGCCCCAAACAATCGGAAAGGGGATTCATCAGAGAAAATGACATTACCCCAGTCCTCAGCAGTCCAATCCCTGTACTTTTTGCAGAATAGCAGTCTGTCCCTGATGTTTTTCCTGGAGACAAGTGGCTTCTTTGCTGCCCTTCTTGACACCAGGCCATCCTCCAAAAGTCTTCGCCTTACTGTGCGTGCAGACGCACTCACACCTGCCTGCTGTCATTCCTGAGCAAGCTCTGCACTGGTGGTGCCCCGATCCCGCAGCTGAATCAACTTTAGGAGACGGTCCTGACACTTGCTGGACTTTCTTGGGCGCCCTGAAGCCTTCTTCACAACAGTTGAACCTCTCTCCTTGAAGGTCTTGATGATCCGATAAATGGTTGATTTAGGTGCAATCTTACTAGCAGCAATATCCTTGCGTGTGAATCCCTTTTTGTGCAAAGCAGTGATGGCTGCACGTGTTTCCTTGCAGGTAACCATAGTTAACAGAGGAAGAACAATAATTTCAAGCACCACCCTCCTTTTAAAGCTTCCAGTCTGTTATTCTAACTCAATCAGCATGACAGAGTGATCTCCAGCCTTGTCCTCGTTAACACTCTCACCTGTGTTAACGAGAGAATCACTGACATGATGTCAGCTGGTCCTTTTGTGGAAGGGCTGAAATGCAGTGGACATGTTTTTTTGGGATTAAGTTCATTTTCATGGCAAAGAGGGACTTTGAAATTAATTGCAATTCATCTGATCACTCTTCATAACATTCTGGAGTATATGCAAATTGCCATCATAAAAACTGAGGCAGCAGACTTTGTAAAAATGAATATTTGTGTCATTCTCAAAACTTTTGGCCACGGCTGTACATAACTGTGTAGCCATGTGTGGCGGAAAATTTTCACAGCATTTTGCATATTAAGGGCTCTTTGTATGATGGCAACTCAGTTATACTGCTAAAGAATAAATAAAGTTCAAGACCATCAGCCTCAAAGGGAGACTAATAAGAAGGCAACGACTTTTACGCTAAGCCTTAATTACTGAGGATTTAATTTCTATAATGCTTCTTATATTAAAAATGAAAAATTATTTAACCATGCACAGGGGGAAAAGTGTAAATTTGGACATGTGTTTGAAGATCACCATTTTTTTTTTCCCTCAGGGAGTCAAAATCATAAAAAAGGAACTCGCACCCCTAAACTGTCTAAACAGAGTGCAGTGAACTGGGCTGAGCCGCTGCCCCCACCTCCTATCAACCCCCCTACCAGCCGCAGCTCTGAGGACTACCTACAGCCCATGGATAAAAGGTATACACACACATGCCCACCCACACACACACTCACACACAGTTAGGCAATTCCTATATTCTAAAGGCAAGAGATCATGCATTGGTGTGTGGTATTCCTGCAGTTTTGATCCAGACCCCCAGAAGCTTCAGAGCCGCATGTACCTGCACCAAGGGGAGACAGAAGAAGAAGAGGAAGAGCAGGAGAATCTGGTTAGGTGCCCCACTCCACCTGTTAGAGGGGCAGCCTCCTCACCTGTGGGAGTATCGTACAGCCACCAGTCCACAGTTACACTTACTCCCTCTCCTCAGGGAGAACTACACATCAACCAGGAAGATCGCAGGTACTGCACTAATAACACCTAATCATATGCAGTCTGCCTGCTGTACACAACTCACAAACAGTAAAGGAACATTCCAGCATTTTTTTCAACCTATTGTCTATCCACCTCATCTGTAGAGTAGAGCGCAGGTAGTAGAGAGTGTCATTCAAGACATATACATATACAGTAGAACAAAATAGCATTCCTCGGTGTAGTACAGTATGTTACAAAACGTGACAACAGTGAAACACCAAACAACATGTATTGCAATTTAAATTTAAAATGGACAGCAAGGTTAAGACACTAAATAGAAGGAGTGCAAGAAGTAGACTCAGTGCTATAAGGACAACACAGTAAATACAACACAGCACAAGAGATTTTGATATGTTTCCCTGTACTCTCTTATAATAGAAGCCTAGGAGCAGTTTTTTAAATTTGATGTATAAATATATATATTTTTAAAAATGCTTAGGATGAGACCGGCATGAGAGAACACTGGAGCAATACTGTAAAAAGAAATTCTGGTTCCACCCAAGACAAGGCACTTGACTACATTGGTAAAATACAAATACATTTGACTGAATAATTCATTAAAGTATTCTACATTTTTTTATCATTAGTATGGAGAAAAAAAGTTTTCCTTTTTTCAGAACAGAAAGATTTTTTTTCCCAAGGTACAGTGATGCTTGAATGTTTGGAAACATTTAAAGGTTCCAATAGAAATGTTGTGGAAGGACCTGAAGCAAGCAGTTCATGTGAGGAAACCCACCAACATCCAGAGTTGAAGCTGTTCTGTACTGAGGAACGGGCTAAAATTCCTCCAAGCCGATGTGCAGGACTGATCAACAGTTACTGGAAATGTTTAGTTGCAGTTATTGCTGCACAAGGGGATCACACCAGATACTGAAAGCAAAGGTTCACATACTTTTGCCACTCACAGATATGTAATATTGGATTATTTTCCTCAATAAATAAATTACCAAGTATAATATTTTTAACTTTTAGGACCTAAAATCTGCTGTTTTAGTTCATATTTATGCAGAAATATAGAAAATTCTAAAGAGTTCACAAACTTTCAAGCACCACTGAAATTACTTGTATGCTACAGATCCAGTGGGTCAAGATTGAAAAACAATGGATTACTTTAAACAAGATATAGTTTCCATAAAGCAGATTTTCTGAAACATGCAAGCATACAGACACCATCCACAGGCGATTAAATCTGGCTTGCAAACTGTAATCTAATTCCTCCCAAAAGTTAATATGACGGTTGTGGTCACAGCTCTTTGCGGGCCAATCAAATCCTTCCATTCAGCACTCTGCAGACTATTTCTATAAGGACATTGCTTTGCCCTTCTCCAAATTGCTGCCCCAAAGTAGGAAGTGTAAAATTGGCCACAATGCTGTAGCATTATGTGTTGACATCACAGAACCAGGGGGCCGAGCAGGAGCTGTTAAAAAAAAATCCCAGACCATTATTTCTCATCCATCACATTTTACAATGGGTGTTACACTTTGAGGCAAGTCACATTGTCCAGATTTCTGCCAAATCCAGACTCATCTGCCAGACTGCCAGACAGTGAAGCATGATTCATCACTCCAGAATTACAAAAACACTTCACAGTGTTATTTATAATTGAACAGAGCAGCTGTAGTGGTGCATAAATTTGATGAACAGTCTTGTTGGAAAGAAGGTATTCTAGAGTGGTGTCATGTGGAGGCGTGCGCAGGACTGTTTTTTTTTTTAATCCCACTCCCACCCGCTCCTCAAGTAATTATTTTCATTTGTACCTGCCTCTGAAATTTTTAATGAACTTGGTTCTGTTTCCAAAATATAAACAAATTAGTAAATTAAACTATAGCAACCCTCACCAGAATAAGTCATTTACAGAATATGAATAAATGAACATACAACTCAGTGCATCCAATACACTCTTATGTTAATGAATGTGGGTTTTCTTTGCCTGGCAAGCTTCATATTTGTCCGCCCATTTCCCGCCCATATGAAGGTAAAAACCACCCAAGCTCCAAATTTTTGTTTGGTCCCACATGATGCCAGTCCTGATACACACCTCTATTACCATAATACAAGCCACTAAGAACCCCAATCTTCTATTATACTTCCAGTATCCTACTGCCTGCCTTATTCTACTGCCTTATTAAACCATAGAATGAGTGCTGATGAAACTTGTTCCTCTTCTCAGACGACACATGACGAGCCCCCCTCCACCAAACCAGACCCTCTCACCCTCGCACACCTACACCTATACTGATGGCGATGATGAAGAGTGCGATTACACAGATGGTGAGTCAGGCCAGAGGCAGTACCAGCAAAACCCAGGATCCCATTACCAGCCTCAACAGCAGATCCAGCAGCAGCAGGTCCATCTCCCACGCCGGCTGCATCTGCACAGGGGCCTGGAGCAGACTCCGGCCTCGAGCACGGGTGACCTGGAGAGCTCTGTCACTGGGTCAATGATCAACGGCTGGGGCTCGGCATCTGAGGAGGACAACGGCTCATCGGGCCGCTCCAGTGCCATCAGCTCCTCCGATGGCTCTTTTTTCACTGATGCTGATTTTGCCCAGGCTGTCGCCACGGCAGCTGAGTATGCTGGCCTGCGAGTGGCTCATTATCCAGGGGCAGGGCCTGAAGACATTGGAAGAGGTGGTGAGTCACAGGAATGAGAGCCTGATTTGAAGTATGACTATTTCTTGCATCTTCAGTTTCATGTCCAGGTTTTTAACATGGGGTAGTAAAGGGGGGACAAGAATACTCTTGAGTGGCATTGCCTAATTATGTATAGGACAAAGTTGCATCGCAAAATATGGTGCAAAATGAAAACTGTACCAGCTCAATAGTTGCTCTAAAGTTGTTTTTTTTTATTTTGCATCCTAATATGATTTTAGACACATACATTAACACTGCCTCCAGACTGGCCAGATTGATATTCATGTGTGATATTCAAAGCAGCTCACAGAATTTGACAACTAATTGCTACATCGAAAATCGTGTCCTTGCATGCCATATTTAATTCCCCTAAAGAACTTTGCTAGTCAGTATTACAAAGACAATGTATGTTTAGACTGTTTAATACAGCAGTGACCACATGCCACTACATTCCACTGATAAATTTAGTGCACTGTGCTGGAATGGCTGGCCAGTTTTCGAATGCCTCATTCCCCATTTAATTACATACGCAAATGTTTATGAGCTGTTATATGAAGGAGAGGTACCCACTTGAGAAAGACAATACCACTTCAGAAGTCCATTGCTCTGGTTTTGTGGCATTGTGTTATGATGTAATGTATTGGGAGGAGTTTTTGAGTCAAGTGTGGCATGTACAGTAGTGACTGATCTATTTAACATTGACTCAGACCTCCTGAAGAGATTCAAGCAACCAGGTTTAAATCTGTTAAATCTGTAAATCTGACCAGATGTAAACAATGTCAATGAAGTAAAAATTGGCCTGGCTTGGCTTGGTCACTTAAAACCTGCAGGAATAGACGGACATGTTTTTCTCTCTCTTGAAGGTCAAAGATACCACATTGGCCACCGTCCCAGTAGCCCAGTGTCCACAGACAGCAACATGAGCACTGCAGTGATGCAGAGGAAACCACACAAAAGGCACAAGCAGCATGCGGCTGGTCACCAGAGCCAACAGCAGCAACAACAACAACAACAACCAGATGAATATACAGATGGTATGATACTCAAATGTGTCATGAGTGTCAATGTATCAAGTACCACAAAGTTAATATGAAAAAGACATTGCATCACTTTTTCTGTTCCTTAACCCAGACCTATCAATGCCCCTGAGCCCCTCTTCAGTTGGAATGAAGACCACCAGTCATGGTTCCAGGTGTGGATATGAGGAGAGGGGTGCAACGCTGCCCAGGATGGGCTGTGGAGAGTCCAGAGACAGGCGGGGAAGTGCAGGGGGCTACCGGACAAGGGAGGCCTCAGCTGAGCGGCGAGGGGAGCATGATAAACACCGGAACACACCTGGAGGAAAAGGTGCTGGCAAAACACGCCAACACGCAGGTAAATATGGCATGCTTGGATTACACTGTGAGACTAGGGCTTCAGTGGTTTCGAGTGTCTCATGTCCTCACTGTTCCCTGTCCTCTCTGTTTGTGCAGTTGCAGAGGACATTCCACCATACAACCGTCCATCATTCCCCACAGCACAGGGTCAGAGGGAGGCTCCCAGCTCCTCCAGTTCGATTTCATCCCGGGGTTCTGGGGGCCGCCGGCGAGGGGAGGCAGGATCAGGAGGCCGTAAAAACCCCAGTGATACAGGACTCCCAAGTTTGGGGGCCTTTACCCACCAGGAAGAAGAGTTAGAGGTACGATACTAAAGACTGCCTCACTCTTAAATATGTTAATTGTAAAAATATGGTGTGACAGTAAACCAGTATGATAATATAACATAATAAGGATATCTGAAATGACCATAGGGGGTCATGGTGGGGGTCATCTCCAGGGTTGGGGGTTCAATTCCTGCCTCTGCCCTGTGTGCCCAGAGTTTGTATGTTCTCCCCGTGCTTCAGGGGTTTTCTCCAGGTACTCCGGTTTTCTCCCCCAGTCTAAAGACATGCACTGTAGGCTGATTGGTATTTCCAAATGGTCTGTAGTCTGTGAATGGGTGTGTGAGTGTGTGTGTGATTATGTCTTGTGGTTATAGCATTAGCCTTATGCTATATTGGAATCATGCAACTAGGCTTATGGTGTATGATATTTATAAAAGGTGTGCTTTTAACACACAGGTAGAAAATTGGAAATTATATTTTTACACTGAAGGCCAATAGCATTCTTAATAAGTCTTTTATTTTTTCATTTATTTATTAAAAATTACAAATCAGTTTCCCTAATTTTTCCACTGCCAAGAGAGCAAAATTGGCTTTCTGGGTGGAAGGGATGACATACTTTCTCCCCTGTCAATCACAGCAGCACTAGCTAATCATCCGTGAGCTCATGTATGTGAAAGGGGGCAAATAGTGCTATCTTCTGAGTGTGTTATGCTGCCCTGTGATGTATCATGCAGCAGTTCAGACAGTTTGACTGGCTTCATGTGTCTCGGAGAAAGCCTCCCTGGCTGGTAACTGATGTATGATAGTAGAGAGCTGTCAAATGGGTGGGAATTGATAGTTGATCAAACTGGGGAGAAAATGGTGGCAGATTTTTTTTTCTGAATGCCAGCATTTGTCATCATTTTTAGGAAAAAATGTGAAGTCCTAATTAACTTGTAATCACACTGAAAGCTGTATTATTGGTTTGTGTGTTAATCAGATCATGATTTTTTTCATTCTGCTTCACCCATAATTCGAAGTGCTATTGCCTGAATAGGCAAATAAAAGTACACATAGTGCCCCACCTCGACTGTTTGATATTGATTTTGAGAAAAAGCTCAAGGGCACCTTGTAGGCGGACTGTATTTCTGGGTTTAATAATCCCGAATTTGATTTCCCAAAGATGTCGTAGTACAGCAATAATTAGTCTTAACACCATCTCTAATCAACAAATGAAATTCCCCGATCACCGTCTGAAATTTTCTGCTTGGCTTTGGCAACATTTCCGCCATAAGTGAGATAATTAGAAAAGGATTTACATCAAACTCAAATTAGCGTAAATTATTGTGGTTTATTATGCTGTTGGATTGGAGAGGAGTCCAGCATCACTAAAGGGCTTATTTACTGTTTGTTTACTGAGTTGAATTGTATTTGGTGTTTCCAGACCCAGAGCACGGTGCCTTAGTGATTAGCTTTCCTCGCACCTCTTGGGTTGGGGGTTTGATTCCTGCCTCCACCCAGTGTGCATGGAGTTTGCATGTTCTCACCGTGCTTTGGGGTCTCCAGTCTAAAGACGTGTTGTAGGCGGATTGGCATTTTTAAAATTGTGTGTAGTGTGCGTGCGATTGTGCCCTGTGATGGGTGTGCCCCGAGTCCCCTGGGATAGGCTCCAGGCTCCCCGTGACCCTGTGTAGGATAAGTGGTACAGAAAATGGATGGGGTTTCCAAACCAGAATGGACATATCTTGATATATTTTTGTAAAGGAATTGACATCCTTATCCTTCTCTTTTTTTCTCCACAGCTGCTGGAGAGTTGAGGATCCAGTCAGGATGAGAATAAAAGGATCTCCGAGTGGAGAACCATCTTCGAACTGTGCACCACACACGATTCAGACCATCTACAGTCATTCACAATTATGTAAATGATCTGTCCTTATAGGCAAAAAATGACCAATGGTTAATGTTTTCTTTTTTTTTTTTCAATCTGCTTCAATGCAATATTTAATCTTTTCAGTGTGAGCAAGAGGGAAAACTGGACGCTCTCAAGTTTCTTTTTAAGTAGGTGATCCTTTCTGCTTTAAAGCCCCCTTGACTGGTGTAAGTTTGTGGAAAGGTGTGATGTTTCCACACAGGAGCATCATCTTTATAATCTGCTGGTGTGAGTGTAATAGAAGCTGCGAGTGGGAGCAGTGGACCATCGTCAGTACAATGAGAGGTCTCTTCACTCATACTGTGATACAGTACTTCAATATGGTCTTCCCTCTAACTGCTCTCCAAACGTATTTTCTCATAATGAAAACTCTGGGCATGAGGGTTGCGATTGTAAATTTACTAAATCATTGAAAGAAGTCCTGCAGTCAGACTTTTTTTTTTTTTTTTTTTTTTTTTTTACAATGCACTGTTGTCATTTTGTTATTTGATGTTGTTATTGTTAATGTATGTTCTATTTTTTTGTCTTTGGTTTCAAAAGCACAATCACTAAACATTTATTTTTAAATCATTCTTAGCTATGAAGCGCTCCACATTATATGAGGAGCGGCATAAGTGGCGTCTCATTGAGCATTGTGTTTGAGATCGGATGAGAAGATGGGCTTATTTGCTTCGTTTTATTTGCGCAAATGAACAGTACGGAAATCGGGATGACTCTCTCCACTTTGGGTCTCACGCAAGCTGTGTAATCATGATATACCTGAATAGAGATAGACCATGGAGTGGCAATCCGTCATCTCGTTACCGATGATGGCATGTTACATTTGATGAGACAAATGCACTTAAATGAGGGTGAAAGAAGAAAATGTGCAATGGGCAATATCTTTTTCGATCTAGAAGGCTTGGATTAGGAGTGTCCTTTCCGTTTTGTGTTGAGAAGTGATGATCCCAGAAAAAGGTGTGCACTGTAATAATAAGAAGAATGTCTGCCACAACCAAACAGCAAGCCTTTTGGGGCTTCATCTGTCCCTCTGCAGGCTCAACTCTGTCTATACTGTATAGAAGTGATGTGGACTTCGTTGTGGGATGGGGAGGGTGGAAAACCTGATCTAGGGATTTCTGTGGTAGGGCAAAGCACCGCTGGGCTCACCTAGCACACAGCTGCTTCGGTTTGGTTTGAATCCATGCTATTGCAGTACCTTTTTTTTCAATTGATGAACAATGTGTGTGAGAATATGTTCTCTGGAAAAAAAAAAAATTGTGCTGTCCATCATTGTTTGGTGTTTACTATGTTAAGGAAAAAAGTACAACTGCTTTAAATTATCAGCCATAACTTTTCATGACTGATAATCTCATATTTAGAATAAAATAAACTGTGTCATTTCCCACCTTATTTATTATTAAAACATTTTTCAAATGCCATGTATTGTGTGGTTTCTTACTGCCAATGCGACATTGTGAAAGACGTTGGAAAGGCAAGCCGAATCCTCAGTGCCACATGCGTCATTTCTCTATTATAGAAGTGACCGAACTCAACTCTTCCCCTTTCTGACCTTAGTCTCCTGAGAGAGCAGTGCAGCCAGAACATTGGTTTTTTTTGCCCCTGTTGGGGCAAAAACACTGTAGTAAGGACCTTTGTGCACATGGTGCAACTCTGCAATAACAGCTTCTATCAATCATGCTGAAACTTAGCATCATGCAGTTTTTGGTGTGCATCCATTTAACCTTGCTTATTGGGTTAAATAGCTTTTTTTTTTAAACAAATATCTTTGCAATAATTGCTGTAATGTGGCAAAATTATTGGGATCGTCTAATATAGACACTCTACAAACAGCCCACAAACCATCTATAGATTATCCACAACATGTCAGGCAACTCAGCCAACCAGCCTATCGACTAGTACTAACTATATGCTAATAGATTTGGTTTAAATTTCAGTAGATGATCAATGGACTGTCAACTCATCCCATTTGAGTTCACTTTATTTGGATGGTCCAGTTTTTACTCTTGAGGTTTAGCAGATCGAGTACATCTATAAACTATTGGTTTGTCTCTAGTCCTATCACATTTTGTCCTTCAGTTCACTATTATTACATTGAAAATCATTTGATAGCAGTGAAGGCTTGGGACAAGACTGAACGGGAGAGCTAAAAAATTCTGCTACCTATCAGTACTATAAAAAAAAACCATTTGAGTTGAGTCTTATAGCACAGATGTTATAGTCATAGGAATAGGAATAAAACTATTATGTATATACATAGGAACACACTCATTGAAAGACAGATAAGCAACATCATTCGTGATTGCTATTTCTTTTGCCAAAATGTTTTGAAACCTGTATTCAAGTCATGCCATGACTCTTCCTAATGGCATGAACAGTAAACAAGAAATCTGCCCATCATTAGCCAGCTATTTCAATCAACCCACCTTTGTGTGATTTGTACTTTGATTGGACTGTGTTTGTTTAGTCTTGCCTATTTACTACTCCAAAGGCAATTAATAAATTAATTAAAATAAATTAATCCACCTTGTTAATGCTATTATACCCGCTGTTGTAGCTCACATGTCAGCTCCTTCTCAGTATAGATATGTTAGCAACACAGGCTTAAATAAGTCTAGGGCATATTTCACCGTCATCAGTCAACACTCAACTGTCAGCAATAGGTTGTGTGTGTCTACAGTTTGGGCTAGAAATAAATCAGCCCAAGCCTCTTTCGTACCACTCAGTGTATTTTTACTTATGACTATTGGTGGTCCTCGGTTCTTGTTTTTACAAAAGTCAAAAAAGTCTGCTTTAATACAATTATTAACAACAAAAATAGACAATATAGCTGCCAAAAATCAAGCCTTACTTTATGTATTAGAAGATTTAGCCTTGCTATCCCATTTTTGGCAGCCTGCTCTGCTTGATAGATTACTTCATGACAGTGTATAGACTAGCCAAATTATCGCCTCTGACCAAACTCTCAATGGGTGCTCTTAATGTTTTCATGTTTATCACCTTTCTGAACGAATGTTGAGGAAGAGAGCATGTGCTCCCAGCTTTTGCAGGTTCTTCACTAGCTGTCATCAAAAACAAGCTGAAAGAAACCAACCTCCAACCTTTGCTTCAAATGCAGTGATCACAAACTAAATGTTAAAGCCCCATTGAAGTAAAGTGTCTGAAGCTGCACTAGAGTTAGCTGTGTAGCTGTGTGTTTCTCTAATAGAGTGTGACCATGCTGCATTTTTAATAGGCATGATCATATGGTGTTGGTTCTGTAGGCTACAACCTGGAGCACTTCCTAAATGAGAGTATAATTCCCACAAGATAGAGGGATTTCAAGCCATATATTATATTACAGCTGCCACTGAGTTCATTCAAATTCTGCCAGAAAATCTTCTCTCTCTCTCTCTCTCTCTCTCTCTCTCTCAACCTCAACCTGTTATGATGGAAACAAATCTGCCAGGCATCTAGGCCATATGCAAATCAACTTTTGATGGCAGACACACACTTGTAGGTTGATGTCAAGCTACTTAGTGACACATCTGAACAACCAGAAACTAAGGTTGGTGAAGATATAAAATAGAAGGACTAACCTCTAATATCTAACAATACTTCTACAATGAAACTATTCAGTTTGAGCAATGCATTATATCACAAGGTCTCATAGATGGCACAAATGGCACAAAAATGAGTCTACAATGTCCATAATGTCCATAATGCACTACTGTATTCATGCCATGTTTCCTCCAAATACCAAACAGAAATGTTGTTGCTAATGTCATTTCATGTTTAGTAGTTTAGTTCATTGTTCAGCTCACAGCCCCAATAAAACAGATGAAGCAAAACCACTAGACAGGAGCATATCGCTTTATTCACAGTAAAAAATAATTAGCTTAGTGACACATTAAAGAATAATTGCATTTATTATGTTGATTTTTATTTAATGTAACGTCTTTTCCTTGCTTGACACAAACCACTATGTTTTGCTATTGGGAAACAGAATGAGACTTGCAGTTTAATTAACCTCACTCATGAACCTTCATGGTTAATCAGAATACAGTAGCTATACACTGTCAGAGTGAGAGAGAGGTATTTGTCCATTAATAAAGCATTTGCATAGTATTGTGTGTGTGTGTGTGTGTGTGTGTGTGTGTGTGTGTGTGTGTGTGTGTGTGTGTGTGTGTGTGTGTGTGTGTGTGTGTGTGTATGGGAGGGTACAGCTCTAAAGATGAAAATGCTATTTAGTGTATGCTATTACTATTTATGCCACAGCATGGATGAATTCTTGAATCTGATTGGTCCGAAGGTGTCGATAACAGCACAGCTCAGCAGTGGTTCCTCCTGTAAGGCAAATCACATGATAATACCTTATCATTTCTATATTAACAGCTCATTCACAGAGACTTGTACAGAGGATGTTCCACACAATCTAAGACTAATAATAAATGGATTCAAAAACCTACCACACACTAAGTAATAAGTATTATTATAAATAAGTAAAAATAAGTATTCAAACACATTTGTTTTTGTGATTTTATATACGTATTTCCCATGTATATATCCTCTTCAAATTTGCATGCATAATGTCTTTTGACTTTATAAGTGTCTTTGTACCTGTAAACATAAACAGAAAGTATGCATTTAAAGCACAAATAAAGATTTAACAATGTTTAAAATAAAAAATAAAAAAACATATATTACATATATTGATAAGGACAAATACAGGGTGTGCCAAAAGTACATATGGGAAATGAACACATTTTAGCAAAATGTCTTCCAAAATTTTTCATACTTAGTATGTATTGTGTACATTTTTCTCAGATAGCCTTTAAGAATCCCTTTGACAAAAGAAGAACATATTGAAATAATTCTCATGGCTGGATCGGGAAGCTGTCAAAGGTTGCGATGGACATTAACAGGAAACATGGCAAGCACATCACACACGACACTGTTGCCAAACTTATTAACAAATTCAAAAAGACAGGAAGTGTTGCAGACCAATCGAGAAGTGGACGTCCATGAACAGCCACTGACAATGGCAAAATCATTGTGGTGCTGGCAAACATAGTCCCCTACGTATGGAGACTTTTGGGACACACTGGATTTAGACACCACAAAACTTTGTTGCAAGTAAGAACTAATTACTGTAGTTTTTTGTTGCCATTATGGTTTTGTTTTGGCACATTCCTCTGGGAAAATTATCGCCTCCATAAATTTCCGATGGAATTCAAGTCAGGAGAAATCAGGCTAGGCCTTATAAGGACTTATTGAGTTAGATTGGCTGTTTTATTTTTTCAGCGTCCATCTTCTCCCCAAATTAAGTTTCTTGGCCAGTGAGATTATATTCTCTTCTAATACTGTATGTCCTGGTACATCGCTCCATTCATGTTTCCTTTGATTATGTATAATGCCCCAGTACTATTTGCAGAGAAGCAGCACCATATCATGCTCCTACCTCCGTACTTCACTGTAGGTATGGCCTTGTTTGGATTATACACACAACCCTTCTTTCTCCAAACATTTGTTCAACAAGAGCTCTGGTTTGTCAAAATGCATGTTTGTAAAATTTAATTCTTTAAATTTTAAATTCTTTTTTAGCAGAGGAGTTTTGCATGAGGTGTAGGAACAGAGATGATTGTGATGCAGTTCATTGCTTACAGTTCTCTGTGTAACTGTTGCTCCTGCTGCTTTCAGGTTGTCCTGCAACTGTTTTCAATTGACTACTGACTTCTCTGACTTATCATTAGTCTGATATCAGGCTGTGAAATCTTGCATGGCGCACATGTCCAGGAATGATTAGTTGTGGTTCCATGAACTTTCCACCTGCTTATCATTGCAACAAAACAAAATAAAAACAAAAGTGTTTGAATACTTATTTCCTCTCACTGTATAATTGTTGATGCGGTGAATCTTTGTGCAATGTCAGTGCTTTGTATCAGTCAGTATATTATTTGCTACAGGAAAGTCTCCAGAACAGAGGACCACTTTTTGTTTCCTTTGTCACCATTGTCTCATTAAGTTCAAGAGACAGAAAAAAAGATAACAGAAACTAACTAGCTTTGCAGACGTTTCACAATATTAAATGTAACAAACAACTGATAAAAATTACAGTATGTCATTCTATAATTAATAACAAAAAGTAATCACTGTCAAATTACACAAATAATAAATAATAAATAATAAAGGAAAAAACAGCTAATCAACATAAGATCAGTATCTACCCGAATCCCAGGACAGTTATTATTCCAGCATGAATGATTGCATTATCTATCTATAAATCATTTATTTTTTACATTTTGTGAAAGTATCTAAAAATCCGAAGTGGATTTTCTGTCTGCTGTCTATGTTGCTTGGTCTTAAGGGCCAATTTAGTGGTATTGTTATAATAACCTCTCCACGGTGACCTATATGACTCTCTGAGTCTCCCACCTGACTCCCCACAGTGACCCACTGCTATCTCCAATCTGATTCATACACCCTACACCCAGTAAAGCCCTTTTTATTCTGGGGAAACATGGGGGTGGTGCGGCTATTCTAAATGTCCATCTCTCCCTCCGGAGCAGACATGACAAGATCACTGTAATTGATATTTACGGAGTGTGTGCTAGTTCATTTTCCAGTTAATTCGGTGGTGTTTGTGAAATAAATGGGAGGGGAAGCATTAACATATGGGCACTTTTCGTGTGTGTGTGTGTGTGTGTGTGTGTGTGTGTGTGTGTGTGTGTGTGTGTGTGTGTGTGCGCGTGTTCATATGGGAGGGGGTGATGTGCAGATTTTGATGCTGGATCACTCGAAAACTGAGACAAGCCTTTCTACACTGCATCAGCAATAAAGGCGAGAACATCCATCTTCATTAAAGCCTGGGGGGACAGAACAGGAAGGTGCCTTACACACAGTGTTTAGAGCCTCTCAGTAGAGTTTATCTTCTGCCAAAAATATTAAAACACCAAATTACAGAAAATATGCAATATTTTATGTAGGCTGTGCAACTAACTATAATAAAATCAGCATAATTTTTAAAAGATATTTGGTCCCTCCTTTTTAATAGACTTTGGAGTCATCTAATTCTGCTTCCATTCATAATTTTTTCTTTCTTTGTAGAATTTGCTATTAATTTTTTTAAGAAAACAATATTAAATGGTTTTTTTTGTCTTTTTTAATGAATAGCCAACTGTAATATGTAGTCATGTATTATAAAATGATGATTTGATTCTTACTCTTACTTGATTATCAAAGACCATTTTAATATTTCGATTTTTCCTTAAAGACTTTGTAATCTTGTGTAATTTTTATACCTTACATTTTATTTTACAAAAAAAAAAAAAAAAGGCAAACAAAAACCATAATCTAGTCATTTCTAGCTGTAAAATCTGATCTGATGTTGTCTCCAGCTCAAAAATCTCCTGTATTTATTCCACCAAGCTTCCTGCTTGTTATGTTAAACATGCTGCATAGCCAGACAACAGTATTTTTTGAAGCAAAAATCACTTTATCCTCAATATCACAGACTCTTTACTAGATTAGTGCTGTTTTATTTATTCAGTTGAGCTCCCCAGACATGAGCACACCAACTAACAGCGTTCACCCCTACACCCCCTGACAATCCCAATGGAAACCTTTTCAGACAAACCAAATTTAGGCTACATATTGATTTTTACATGCCTACATAAAAAAAAAAAAATCTTCAGAATGCAGAAACCACAATCTCCTGGGAATGGAAAATCTCCCAACTGTTAAGGATATAACAATGGAAAATATGGTGGTGAGGAAGCAGCACAGATGGGCTTTATAAAATGTTATGGTTTTATCCTGCAAGCCTTCAGAAAGGCTGTGAATCTGAAGGCCAGAGATAGAGTCCTCAGTGAGAGAGATGGTAAATCCCTCTTTCTGCCACTGCTGCTTTCCTTCCTACGCAATGAAACACAGCCGAGGATTAAACTCTCCCCTGCCAATTCCTCCTCGATGCCCAGTCAATTAAGACTCACAGAGGCCGATAGTGTCCCTTCAACCTGATACTAATCAAATCTCAGGAACTGGAAATGGTGCTCATCACGGAATAATGTTTCTGCCTACGGTTTTGGAAAATGAAACCTCAGTTTATATTGCTATGGTGCATTAAACTTGCCAAAAAAAAAACCCCTGCTGTTTGACTATTTTGTCTCAGACAAATATTCTGGTAGTGTTGTTTTAGTGGGAGATGAATGGCATTGAATGCATTCAGTTTAACAATACAGTACACTACACTCTGAATGACTTCAAACCAAGTGTGTGCAATTGTTTGTCATAATAGCCAACAGTGTAAAGTCATTTAAATTTAAATTTATCCTTGGTGCTTTGGCGGTGGGAAACGGACTGACAGCACTGACCTTCATCTTTCAAGGAAAAGAGCATGTGATATTTCATTCAAGAAAATTACAACACTATATAGGGTAGGGATGTAATACGAATGAAATGAACCAACAATATGTACTAAATATGAATACACAAACAGAGATATGAATAAGAATGCTTGCCAGAAAAATCACATGGTGTCTGGTTCAGACTAGAAGTGTGCATCAGGACTGGGATCCTGCAGAGCACAACGAAAAAGTCAGGTGAGTGGGAGGTATTTTACATTCATGAGGTGAGAGGTCAGATATGAAACTTTCAGGACAAGACAGACCACATTCATTAATGTGAATGTAAGCGATGTATTTACATCAATGAATTTTTGCGTTCGTTCATCCTTATCACCAGTATCTGACTGGGGAGGGTTGTGGTGGTTAAAATTAGGCTGCTAATTTGTTTATACTGTGAGAAATAGAACCAAATAAATGTATTAGAAAATGTCACAGGCAGGTACAAACAAAAATAATAATGGCTATTTCCAAAAAACCCCCAAAAACTTTCCGGTTTAGGCCACACCTATTTTGGTTTTAAATACAAATACAAATGCAGATGCAAATATTGCAGCACTAAACAGATAGATAGCGTCATTGCATTAAGGCCTGTTCACACCAAGGACGATAACTATAATGATAAAGATAAAGATATAGTTCTAAAAATCGTTCTGATTATAAAAGAATAGCAGAATCCACTCCACAACTATAAAAAATAACAGCACAGAGAAATGATATCGTTGCGATCACTTTCAGAACGATTTTTTCCAGCTGATGAACGATAAAAACATTGACAGCCAATCAGAATCCATCCTGCTTTAAAGAGCTAGAGCATTTAAAGTGGCGGACAACATAACTGCACACTTAGAATGATATCGTGCGTTGGTGTGGACACTAATATAGTTATCGTTATAGTTATTTTTATAGCTATCATTCTTGGTGTGAACGGGCCTTTACACCCCTAATATAAGCACAAGCCAAAGTCTACAGATTCATTAGACCATTAGAGAATACATTATCAAAAAGAAATAATACTATATCATGAATATACTTCGTCGAAGCTACTGTTAATTGAAAATAGATCATTGCTGATAATAGTGATTAGGGAAATCAAAGAGATGTGTTTTCAGATTGCAATTACATATGCTACACATTGCAGGTGTGCTTTTTTTACTGGATACAAATATGCATATTAATTATTCTATAATACACTAAAGCAAATATTTGTGTGGTTGTTAATCTCCCTCTGACACACAAACTGCAGTTAAGGGAAGCAATGGGATTAAACCTGCATTAATTACCAGCTCCATTATTCCATTCTTATATGCTTAGGATTCAGTCCTGGTCCTAATGAACTCTTGGCTGCACACTGATTAAAATGCAATGAAATTTAAAATTGTAGTATTGTGCCTTTTAACGACTGCTCCAATGAATTTCTGAAGCTTATAGCAGTCTATGTGATTGAACTGCACAATTCAGGAACCCAGGGGAAATGAATGCTAGCAATAAGCCGAATGAGAGGACATGGCCTGATTGTGTAAAAACTACCTTTTGTCTTGCTGATTTCTCATCAGTCTGGTTACAGGTCAGATAATCATTTAGGCCACAACATCCAGCCAAACAATGGCACAATCTATTTCACCTGCAACACATTTGAATCAGTTTGTTGAACTAGCATGAAAACAAAATAGAAGTTTTGTAGACGTGTTAAACATTTGCTTGGATTGAGCTGTTTGTCTCCATTTATGTACATTTATATGAGTGTACTCATATTTTACACTTTACCTGTTAGCTAAGAAATGACTGATTGCTTTGTTGTCACTTCTCATTGGATTAAGAAAGAGGTGGAGCAGCTGCTCTCCAATGGAAGCACTTAGCCAGGCCATCTGTTATGTCTTGTAAGTAAAATAATAAAACACAATTTGAGCTGAGGTCAGGCGGAAACTGCATTCTGAACAGCCACTAAATAAGTGGTGGAAATAAGCAACTAAGCTTCTGTAAAGCTAATTAGTAGTTAGCTACTTAGTAGTTAGTAGTACTTGGTAGTTACTTAGTAAGGCCCCAGGCTGGACACATGAAGCCCCTGGTTGAAGAAAGACTAACACATTAAAACAAATAAGTGAACAATGAATTAACATTATTTACAGTTCATTAACAGATGCTGTTGAATTCTCTATTCGGTTTGCTCTGAAGATGTTTCCATAACAACTCTGACTACTGAGTTGCTAGGCAACTCCCAGGTTTATACTAATGCGCTCCTACTAATACACTAGCGTTTATATTGTTGCAAGTCATTCACAGGTTCTTGTATGATGGACGCTCCACATAAACAGATTTTTAAAAACCATAAGTATTTATATGGTGAAGTTTTCTGTAAGATTTATTTAGCACTTTTAGAAGGAGTCTCCAGTGTCAGTGCTTTCTGTTAGTCAGTGGTAAAGCTCTTAACTATAAGAAGGTCTTAACTATAAGAGAGGCTGAAGAGTAAACATCTGTTTATAGCAGCTATAGCATAAGTGATAATAGGAACTAACTTGTTTCACAGACATTAATTGCAACTATAAACGGATAAAAAAATTGCTGTGGTTTAAGTGGAATGAAACACTTTGACGCATGCTGTTATAGGAAAATAATCAGCTTTCATTGTTTATGTTCCTATAACAGCATCTAGCATTGGGTTTTATTTCTTACATACTGTAAATAATTATGGGACTACAGCATAGATTTTATGAATTTGATCTCATCAACAATCCTTTTTACAAAACAAAAGATCATTTAATCATTTCCATCTTTTCCCTAATATTCTTTTTACTTTTTTTTGCACAACATGGGACTCAACCAGAGGTTTCATCAAGGCAGGGGTTTCTGCCTAGCATGAGGCGATTTGCATGTGTTAAATGTTCCTTATTGTAGTTCCACAAAAAATTTAGCTGTTGTGTAACATGAAAAAAACAACAACTCAGTTCTCACTAAGTAGCAGATATTTATACTTTAGCATGCAAAGTGATCACAATATATCTTTCAAAGTACTTTAAAAGAAGAGAGGAATCAAGATCAAAGGAGCTGAGGTTCCATCGACCTTATTGTGCTTCAAATTCAAGGACGAATAATTTCATTACTGCTTTTATTGAACATGCCATGCTTTTACCCACTGGAGTTAGGGGTTTTGAGGTTGGTGTGTGTGTGTAGAGAGAGGGAGAGAAATAGAGAGAGAGGCTTTACCTGTGGGTTCAACTACAATTGGTCTTAATGGGCAAAAATTGACCTTGAACATATCATTCTTACAAAGAGGTCTACACCAAGTACCGAACAACACACTTAAAACCTAGAATGATGTAAGGAAGCCGACGAGGATCAAATCGCAAAAGAAGAACACCGTCGCTGTCACTCTGCAGTCGTTCCATCAGGGATGTGTGTTATTGAGGAAAGCTGTGTTGGCTGGACTTCCACACTGCCATGCAGTATAATCACAGCGCTGTGATCATTAACGTCTCAATTTAGCCTGCAGCTAGAGAACAGAGAGCCTTCCCTTAACAAAGTCAACACCACAGAGGTGTGCTGTGTTCCACTGCTGCTCGGCTGTGGGAAATCATAGAAGAAATGTTTGATTTAGTAGTCACCAAAAGGAAACACTCAGGCCAAGTTGTGAGGCCAAGTTTGAGACAATATGCCAGAGCGCTCTATTACAGAGCCAAGAAGAGCGAGGACTAGTTTATGAAATACTATATATTATATTACCCTCAGAATGAGAGTGCATCTTAACTAAATCTGGAGGTGGATCATATTTTAGCTGTTCTTCATTCTGGACCAGTGTCATGTTTGTAAATGAGCACTTGTGCCTACGCTGCCAAAATTGCATTTGCTCAAATTATTAAGAAATACAAGAAGCGTAAATTACAGCGGCAAGCAATTTGGTTACTGTGGGGGAATTTCAGTATTCAAGAGGGACTGCCCACAATTAAATCTGTCCAATAGACACATTCGGAATACATTTCTGTTTTCGTCATTTCTGTCATTTGTTAGAATGACTATCCAGTCCAGATGTGAATAGTAGAAATTTTAAGCCTTTATGTTCTCATTGAAGTAGGAATTAAAGTCTTCCTGGAAAATGACCCACAACACAGAGCTACAGTATTTGAATGACCAAAAAAAAAAAACAGCATTCACATACAGATTTTATTTTCATTTCATTGTTGGATTCAGAAATCGTCACACTTTGCAAGTGTATGTGGCTTCCTGAGGGTAGAACGAATCTGGCAGGTTAGATATTATGTACATGTGGAGTAAATGCACATCACAAAATAAATAAATAAATAAAATGCTTTTGTAAAACAAATTGTCAGAGAAATGCCATATGCACGAGAGAATTGTCTCTTGGGCTCAGCTTTTCTCAGCACTGGAAGCTCATAAGCTGAGCAAACCGTACATGTCCATTTTTGAACCACCGACGTTTACTGAAAATGGTTTCATTTACACAGTAGCACTCTAGCTTAAACATATGTGACAAACGATTGATTTCTTTCTTTTTTTTTCTTCTTTTTTTTTCTTTTTCTTTTTTTACAATGGCTTTCTGAACAGCATAATATTAAATAACCATGCTAATTGAGGACAGACCTGGGAATGCTGCCAAAAAAAAAAGGGGGAGTGATTTCAAGGGCAGTGTTCCCTTTCTGTTAGTATTTTTCAGCTCATCAAAATTTCAGCCCACCTGTTTTAACCCACTTCCATTTGCGCAGGTTAAACACACCTGCTAAGGGTCGAGCACAAGCAGCTGTCAACTGCTACCTTCATTATGGTTTTCCTCACGTGGAGGATGGTCCGGTGTGACATTATCATTTTTAGGATCCGGATATTTAATGCTTCAATCCCAAAAAAACAGAGAAAGGTCACATACTGTCACTTGGTAATATATACTGTATGGAGATTATATATATATATATATATATATATATATATATATATATATATATATATATATATATATATATATATATATATATATATATTAAACATCTTGCAGTGAGCTGGATGCATGAGTGTCTGTAAATAGTCGAGATATGTAAATGAAAAAAAAAACATTCACAAAAGACTGCAATAGAGCATTCTGTCCACTCAACATCTGACACAAATAACTAAGGGCAGGCAATTGCATTAGGCCTGCTCAGCTGGCATTTATTAGTCCTGTATGCTTGACTATGATTCTCTCCCATCATTCGAGCATAAATCCCCTCGCAACAATTCAGTAATAATACATCTCTATCTGCGGACGCTTCCGTCCTAAATCTCTATTTCAGCCTGCTGCGCAGACTCGTACAAATATACTCGCTAGCATATCTGTAGCGTTATCTTTCTCTCTCCACGTCAGCAGGCGCCGAAGATTTTTGTGCTTATCACCAAAGAATGTGCAAATCAAACAATTATCTATAATAACTTAGAAATCAGTCGGTTCGTTTATGGAAAAAAAAATAAACAAAACAAATAGTGACACCACATTTTTATCCATTTACAATGTTATAAAGACCATTAAGAGACAAATCAAAAACAAAAACAAAAAAAAAATCATTTTGGTTTGCATAGCAAAGCAACATCAAATAAAAAAAAAAAAGCTATTTACAAGAAATACACATCCCTTTTGTGTGATTTACATTTCGGATTTCAAAAAACGAACAAAACGAAAACATCTTTCTTGTTTTGTTTTGTTTTGTTTTTCCAAGTGATGCACATTTTGTGGCACAAAAAGGGGGGGACGTGTGACGTTTCGTCGTAAGTTAGACAAAGAAGCAAACCGCAAGCTGAACACCATCGGGAGACGTGTGTCTGTACATTAGCTTCACAGTTCAGTGTTGGTCTCTGAGGTAAAAATCGCCTCGTGTAACACCGGGGAGGAGAAGCTCATTGGACATTGCAGGGGTGAACAATGAATCTCTCTTGCTCTCTCTCATCCTCGCTTTCAGTCGCGTGGGCAGTGAGGAGTCTGGCTTATCTCTCAGACACGGCACTCTGAAGCACAGATAAATGGAGGTTAATGCATTCTGGACAATTCAGAGCAGGGCTGTGATGACACTCTTATGACAGTACAGAAAAAATATGAAATAGCTACAGCATTATTTCTATGCTTAAAATATTATTTTGGTGATTCCAGGATTGAGTTGCCATTTAGCCCTTGCCGTAAGAAATTAAACTTAACTTTTAAAATCATTATTCAAGACTGAATCTAAGAAAAAAAGCATCAAAAATGTTAATTCAATGGCTGTGTTGTGCTCTTAAATGAGTAACAGACTTGAAAGTAGTGTCAGAGTTGAGGTATTTTTTTTTTTAAACAAATATGCCAACAAGCATACATGCTAATGACATGAGGACATTAAGAACATTCAAATGATTTGGTTAAAATGAATAATTTATCATTTGAGTAACAGGGCTGGAAGTTCAAAGTGAACCCCTCAGTCAATGTCATGATATCATTAAAAATACAGAAACCAGAATGAGACAACTTTTCTTCTTCCCATGAAATTGTCTTGCCCCAGAAATTCAAATGCTGCAACTTCATGTTGATATACAGCACTGTGCAAAAGTCTTGGCACCTCCTGGGTCCCTTTTGTACTAATTTTGTGAGTCAGTACAGAAACATTTTATATTTCCAAACATTACTTTTCCACCAAAAAAATGTAAATGTTACAAAATGTTAGTTTGTATGTCAGTAAAGAAAGCAACATGTTACATAAAAGACCACTTTTCAGAATAAATAACATAATGAAAGCTGCATGCAATAAGAAGAAGCAAGTGCGACAGTCAGAGTCCTCAGAGAACTGTGGCAGATTCTCCAATATAAAGTAAAACTGCAAAATATCCTAAAACTTCCTTATAAAACTGCATAAATTGTACCTGAGAATACTTTTTTTTGGAAAGCAAAGGGTTGTCACACCAAATATTGACTTTGTTTAGTTTATTACTGTTTACTGCTTTTTATAGTATTTTTTTTTTTTATGTAGAAGCATTTAATTTCAATATTTTTGATGCCATCTATACTGTATACATGTGACTTGTGGAATATTCCAAATATGTCATGGGGTGAATGCATTCCGGTTTGAGAGCGAGGTTGAGCGAATGTTGGACACTAAAATGTATAATTTAACAATCATAACCTATAATGGATGACTCATGGAAAAGGATGCTTCCAGCATAAGATGTTAATTCACACATTAATGTAAAAAATAAGATTTCTGAAGTATTTTACCTATAGTTTTTCCGCTGTCCGCTGTCATTAAACAGTAAGAGAGCAGCTTCTAGAGGCGAAATAAAAATCACTGACAAATTTTGTTGTGCTATTTGAAGTGTTTTTTTTTATTATTATTATTAATGTAGGATGTCTCTACTTTTATTTGTTATTTGGAGTGTTACTTTTTGGTTCAGTTTGGATTTATCTTTTATTTACTTTAACTTTAATATTCATTAATATTATATATATATATATATATATATATATATATATATATATATATATATATATATATATACAGGTGCATCTCAATAAATTAGAATGTCGTGGAAAAGTTCATTTATTTCAGTAATTCAACTCAAATTGTGAAACTCGTGTATTAAATAAATTCAATGCACACAGACTGAAGTAGTTTAAGTCTTTGCTTCTTTTAATTGTGATGGTTTTGGCTCACATTTAACAAAAACCCACCAATTCACTATCTCAACAAATTAGAATACTTCATAAGACCAATAAAAAAACATTTTTAGTGAATTGTTGGCCTTCTGGAAAGTATGTTCATTTACTGTACATGTACTCAATACTTGGTAGGGGCTCCTTTTGCTTTAATTACTGCCTCAATTCAGCGTGGCATGGAGGTGATCAGTTTGTGGCATGGTGGTATGGAAGCCCAGGTTTCTTTGACAGTGGCCTTCAGCTCATCTGCATTTTTTGGTCTCCTGTTTCTCATTTTCCTCTTGACAATACCCCATAGATTCTCTATGGGGTTCAGGTCTGGTGAGTTTGCTGGCCAGTCAAGCACACCAACACCATGGTCATTTAACCAACTTTTGGTGCTTTTGGCAGTGTGGGCAGGTGCCAAATCCTGCTGGAAAATGAAATCAGCATCTTCAAAAAGCTGGTCAGCAGAAGGAAGCATGAAGTGCTCCAAAATTTCTTGGTAAATGGATGCAGTGACTTTGGTTTTCAAAAAACACAATGGACCAACACCAGCAGATGACATTGCACCCCAAATCATCACAGACTGTGGAAACTTAACACTGGACTTCAAGCAACTTGGGCTATGAGCTTCTCCACCCTTCCTCCAGACTCTAGGACCTTGGTTTCCAAATGAAATACAAAACTTGCTCTCATCTGAAAAGAGGACTTTGGACCACTGGGCAACAGTCCAGTTCTTCTTCTCCTTAGCCCAGGTAAGACGCCTCTGACGTTGTCTGTGGTTCAGGAGTGGCTTAACAAGAGGAATTCGACAACTGTAGCCAAATTCCTTGACACGTCTGTGTGTGGTGGCTCTTGATGCCTTGACCCCAGCCTCAGTCCATTCCTTGTGAAGTTCACTCAAATTCTTGAATCGATTTTGCTTGACAATCCTCATAAGGCTGCGGTTCTCTCGGTTGGTTTTGCATCTTTTTCTTCCACACTTTTTCCTTCCACTCAACTTTCTGTTAACATGCTTGGATACAGCACTCTGTGAACAGCCAGCTTCTTTGGCAATGAATGTTTGTGGCTTACCTAGTGAACCAAACTGAGAGACCATTTTGAAGGCTCAGGAAACCTTTGCAGGTGTTTTGAGTTGATTGGCTGACTGGCATGTCACCATATTCTAATTTGTTGAGATAGTGAATTGGTGGGTTTTTGTTAAATGTAAACCAAAATCATCACAATTAAAAGAACCAAAGACTTAAACTACTTCAGTCTGTGTGCATTGAATTTATTTAATACACGAGTTTCACAATTTGAGTTGAATTACTGAAATAAATGAACTTTTCCATGACATTCTAATTTATTGAGATGCACCTGTGTATATAAATTTTTAAAAAGTACAGTACATTTTCATGGTACAGTCAGTACTGTTTATTTTTCTAATAAAGTTTTTTTACTTTGAATGTTATGTTTTCATTCAGTATCAATTTTAAATTAAAAACTATCGGTTGATTAATCGGTTGTCGGCAGGTGTCAGTATCGGTAAAATTTACTATCGGTTGACCTCTAGTTTTAAGTTATTTTTCTGACATATACACATAGGTTGTTTTTAAGGACACTTTAATAGTTAAAGTGTTAAAATGCCATTCACCCACTTAGTAGATCTGCTGGTTTAACCACAACAAAGACTGACAAAACGAAAAAACAGAACAGAGAGTAACCTCAGGACCTCAGAGTGGCAACAATGGTGTTAAATGAACTGCATGATAATGTGAATTTTTCCTCTCAGTGCACACATAGACAGTGAATCTCAATCGAGTGAAAGTTAAGCTCGCTCACATAGATGTCCGTAGTTGGCCTCCGTGCTGCCTGACACACGTCCTGCAGAGTCCCGCTGATCTGTGCTGGACCGTCTCTGTGAGACGCATCCCAGTGTGCCTCTGGAGCTCCAGTTGGCTGCGTGCTGCTGCTCCAGCGTAGACACCACACACTCATCAGGAGGATCAGAGCCCACAGAACCCCAGGAAGTGTGTAGCCGTGCGCCAACGCTGTGCAGGGGCTCTGAGGCGGGCGCTCGCACTGCAGGGGAGACAAAATACACTGGCAACTGTTACTGTGCTGGAAATACTGACCCTTATGTTCTCTTCACTACTTAGCAATAGATGTCCCAATGATTTTCTAGCTGTGTAAATTTAATTAGCAATTGAAATGTAAACATTTATTAGCAATTTAAATCCGTTTATGGAAATAAGACACAGAAAACCTTTTTACATTCTTGGGGATTCTCTTAATGGTGTACTATGGGTTTACTATGGTCCTTTAGAGTGACAATGTTTATTATATATTCAACTATAATATTGGCACCCTGATCAAGGTGCTTACTGAAGGATGGCTGTTTATAATTTAACTATGATATTACCATGGCTTTACTGTGGTAGTTAAGTTTTCTGTTGTGCATATGCCATTACCATAGTGAATGGTATAGTAGCTATTTTATATGAATGTCGTGCCTAAAGTTGCAGACTCATGTAGCTATATGAAAGCTTTGTACTGCTCGGTTTCATCAGTAATTCCATGTATCTGCGTGTTCCTGATTCTGAAAAGATCACACCTCGGCTGATGTGTGTGGTACAGCAGGCGGACAGGAATGCATGCTATATGATGCGTCACATCACTGTGATGTGCAATACATGTAAATATAGCTTTTATTTTTAGGGTGTTCTTTCTCTGGTTGTTGAACCTACTTGTCCACTGGGCAACTACGAATAAAAAACTGATAGCCCTGATATAAGAGAAGATAAGATAAGATGTACCTTTATTGATCCTCCGTAGGGAAAATTCAAAATCAAAATCATGAAATCTACTTGCCCCTATCCCTGGTTTTAATAAACCCCGTAAACTTGCACTTGCTTCCATGAGTCTGCTTCATGAGAATATGTAACTCTTCTCTCTCAAGTATGTTACTGTGGTGGCCTTTTTCATTTAATATGTGATATTATTCAATACCACATATACAAGAAAGGATTCATAAAATAAATTATAACTGTTTACTTATACTTACTTATAGCAAGGTAATATAGTAAAGAAAATGTCAAACACTGCAGCTGTCAAACATCATTCCATTCATATAGTGCCCTCCACTAATATTGGCACCCTTGGTAAATATGAGCAAAGAAGGCTGTGAAAATTTGTCTGTCTTTATTGTTTCACCTTTTGATCTTTCGTTTAAAAAATTCACAAAAATACTCTGCTCTCATGGATATCAAACAATTGCAAACAACACAAGTTTATCAAAAAAAATCTTTGTTAAATATAGGTGTGCAACAATATTATTGGCACCCCTATGAATTCATATGAGAAAAAATATATCTGAAGTATATTCCCATTGATATTTTACAGTGTTAGTACACCTGGGTGACTAGGAACAGCAAATAGTTCAACCATGACTTCCTGTTTCACAGAGGTATAAATATGAGGTAACACATAGGCCAAATTCCCTTAGTCATTCAAAACAATGGGTAAGACCAAGGAATATAGCTGTGATGTGCGGAAAAAGATTGTTGAGCGTCACAAAATGGGAAGTGGCTATAGGACAATAGCACAAGCATTGAAAATGCCCATTTCCACCATCAGGGCAATAATTAAGAAGTTCCAGTCAACTGGAAATGTTATGAATCAACCTGGAATTGGACGTGTATCTATATTGACTCAACACACTGTGAAGAGGTTCAAGTGGCCAAAAAACTCCAAGGATCACAGCTGGAGAATTGCAGATGTTAGTTGTGTCTTGGGGTCAGAAAGTCTCCAAAACTACAATCTGGAGTCACCTACATCACCACAAGTTGTTTGGAAGGGTTTCAAGAAAGAAGCCTCTACTCTCATCCAAAAACAAACTCAAGCGTCTTCAGTTTGCCAGACACTACTGGAACTTCAAATGGGATCGGGTTCTATGGTCAGATGAAACCAAAATAGAGCAATTTGGCAATAAACACCAGAAGTGGTTTTGGTGCACACAGAGAGGTAGCCATATGGAAAAGTACCTCATGCCCACAGTTAAATATGGTGGTGGTTAAATATGGTCTTCCAGCAGGACAATGATCCAAAACATACATCAAAATCAACACAAAAATGGTTTACTGAGCACAAAATCAAGGTCCTGCCATGGCCATCCCAGTCCCCTGACTTGAAACCCATAGAAAACCTGTGGGGTGAACTGAAGAGGAGAGTCCAGCAGCATGGACCTCGAGATTTGAAGGAAAGATTGTATATAGAGAGATTCTGTATGGAGGAATGGTCTCAGATCCCTTGTCATGTATTCTCTAACCTCATCAGGCATAGTAGGAGAAGACTCAAAGCTGTTATCTTGGCAAAGGGAGGTAGCATAAAGTATTGCCTAAAAGGGTGCCAATAATTTTTGCATACCTATAATTAACAGAATCTTTAACAAAGTTTACAAAGTCTAGTTAGTTTCAATTGTGTTTTACTACAAGAATAACAACAGTAGTAGTAGTAGTAGTAGTAGTAGTAGAAGTATAGGAGCTATAATAAACAGATGTACCATAGCATATGTTCAACTGACCTTGTTTCATACATATTTACAAAAACAGTTGTTTTTCACGGTTATATTTTATATTATTATTCCCAAGTTAACACGATTAGGGCCTGGTTTCCCAAATACTTTGTAAACCTGATGTTTACTTGAACTAATGGAGAGAATGTTTAATGTGATGCTCACTCTACTATTCACCAGTAATCTTTGCTGAAATGCTCTTGCGCATACTCAGCCCTGAACATGATCTCTGTAGGAAAAAAATATTTGAATTATTCACCATGTTCCTTAAAGTGGCTCATATTGACCTGAACAGAGCATAATCCTGTAGCTGTTTCTCACCATCAGCAATGTCATCTCTCCTGTGAGGTTCAGTCCCTGGTGTCTCTACTCGTAGTTTTTGTGAAGGCTGTGATACCCGTTGATGACCCAGGCTCTGAGTCGCTAAAAGTCCTCCGTTTATGGAGCCAGCGCTGCTTGCCTGAGTTCGGTGAGAGTAAGGGTGTCCTATGGAGCACAGAGCAAACATTGGAATGAAGCACATCTACTGGGATGTCTCTTCACATAATTCTAACAAGCACATAATAAGCATGCAGCGCTGCTATGAGCATGCCAAGTTCAGAGTGCTTGGTGCTTTGCCATATTGCCCGGGTCCCAACACTGCAGTGGTTGTTCCCTGTAGGACAGGGAAAAGAACTCACTGTCGGTTGATAATGTAAAAACTGACAAAGTCAAACCAGGTTATACTTTGCCAAAACTCCATGCCTGTCCTGCAAGGTCATTCTCTAAGGGAGGGGGAGGCAATATAAAAAGACCTTTAGAGGGAGACGAAGGTGCAGTGTATGCAATCCAAGCAAGGCAGCAAAATTCAGGTAGAGAAAAGTGCTAAATCAGATTCACATACCCCATAGATCAAAGATGCCTAGTGTCAAAGCAAGGAGGTGTACAGTTCTATCATCACTGAAAAACTGTTCAGGAGCTTAATGTGGTCTCCCCCCTCTAACTACCCCATCACCATGCATCCACTGTGCTACTCTCTGGGCCATCCTTATCATTTTAATGCATGAATTTTGGTGATTACACAGCCACATGATTTCCAAAATAAAATATACTGAAGTGTGGTTTGAGATTGGGTTATGATCCTGAAACCACATTAAAAAATCGTTTTAAGCTGACAAGCAGGATGTTGTTCTTGTAAATACTGCAGTTGATGCAACTGACCACAGTGTACTTCTGAACTGACCTTAGAACTGAATTACTTTGACACTTATTTATCTGGAAGTCTGTATTCTGTATTTTGTGAGTGCCTACAGTGGGTTATGAGAAAGGGAGGTGGTGGGGGCTGCACGGTGAGAAACCCTTCAATCATCCGTCCAGTTTTGACTTGGAAATTAAAGAGCTCAAATGAGATGTCAAGTAGGAATGATTGCTTCCATCTAACCTGAATGCCTTTAGTGACTGATACAGCATTCCGTTTTTTTTCCCTAATATGAATTTCGCTGTGATGTGAAAGCACGTACTTTTTGTTTCAGACCCTCATTAACAATTCATAGAAACATGTCACCATAAAAAATCTGCTAATAGTCCATCTGAGACAAGGATAATGTTTGGAGAAAATGGAAATCAATAGCATTTTACTCTGAACCATGTGTATTTCAATTCTGGTAAAAAAAAAAAAGGGGATTTTTACCCAGCCAATGGAGTAAAAGAGCTGGTTGGAAATAATAAAATGTGACTGTAACTACAATATTTGTTACAAGTGTACACAGCCTTGTTTCCCAAAAGAATTAATGCAATTTCTTGGACGACTGAGGCTTGCCGATTTGACTGTTCGAGTGTGTGATTCAATAGTTCTGTTCACCTGTGATCGCTCCCTCCACGGTTTCCAGGCTGCGTCCAGGGGAATAGTCTATTCCACACAGCTGTCGGGACAACTCATAGCCTTCACTGTCTCCCTCTTCATCCTCTCCTTCAGTCAGGATGTCTGATCCCAATGTACTGGACACATAGCCCATGGGAGGGGCAGGGGTCTTGGGCGGATGGGAGCTGCTTTTCAGATGCCTGAAAGTAATACAAAAGTAATACGTCTTATATTTGAATCATATTACTATATCAAACCTGCATGTTTTGTCTGATTTTCCTCGCAACAGCCTATTGCCACTGCTGTAGGTCTCTCTATTCCCACAAGCTTGCTTTAATGTCTGAATTTATCAAACTACCAACCGTGTAGTTACAGTAAATCACATGGGGAAGGAAGGAAGCACCATGCCATCATTCATTTGTGATGACAGCATCGCCAACCATAGAAGGATGGCACTATGCCATCTGTCCCATCCAATCAGAACATGGCATCTTTTCCACCCAATGATTACAAGGCAAATCAAGGAAGGGTGGTACCTGATCATCTTTTCCACCGAAAGCCAGCATGGGCAATCATTAATATGTGGTACCTTGCCATCTTTTCAATCCAATAAGACCATGGCCAATTATAGAAGAGTGGTACCTTGCCACATTTTTTACCCAGTGAGATCATGACCAATCATAGTAAGGTAGTGCTTTGCCATCTTTCCCACCCAATGTCAGCAAGGTCAATGGTGTTTTGCTTTCTTTCACCTCCAATGTAAATATGGCCAATCATGGAAGGTTGGCATTTTCCATTTTCCCCATCATATGATAAGAAGCTCAGCAGGAAATTGTGGTGCGTTTCCAGTCCTTTACCTCAATTATGGCATGGTCAACCAAGGCAGGGGATTGCCATCTTTTCAACCCGATGAGAGCACAGTCAATCATGGAAGGGTGGTACCTGGGTAACTTGTTATCTAATTATAGCATGGCTAATCATGGCTAATCATTGGCATTCATTTTACCCACTGAGGGTATGGCCAATCATGGAAGATTTCCTTGCCACCTTCTCAGCCCAATGACTGCATGACCAACTAGGGAACAGTTGGATCTTGCCATCGTTCCCACCCACAGAGGGCCCTTTTAATCCAATGACAGCATGACTAATCATGGAGGGGGGGTATCGTGTCATCTTAGTCACTCAATCACAGCATGACCAATCATGGGTTTAGATAGCCTGATCTGATGTACTTTCCCAGAACTCTGGAAGTAGTGTTTTAACCAGGAGATCCACTCAGATGCCTCAAACACTGTATGGCTAAAGCAGTTTAAACCCTCAAGATCAGTAGAAGCTTGAGTCTATGGTGAGCTTATCCATGTCCACACAGTACTCTAACCTGCATCCATGTGGAGAATGTTTGGAGCTGATAGCACTAATTCCATTGGAAGGCTCACACAATGGGCTGGTAATTGGGTTGGTGTGCGTTTGTGGGCTTAGAGTGAGATGGTGGGCAGGCCTGTCAGCTACATGTCTGTAATCTTCAGCACAGCTGCCCGCATGTCAACCTCACTGTGTCTCAGACGTGTAGCATCTCAGTGCGTAATTACCAGCTCTTTTTCCTGTTGTCAAAGACGCCGGCAACAGCAACCCAGTCATTACCCCCGGAGCTCCAGTCCACCCAACTCTCACTATCATGACAAGATTCTCCCACCACACATTACAACTGTAATGAATGAAGCTGTTTTTGGCGCTCCAAAAGGTAAGGTAAAGTCTCACGTTTCCCTTCCCTTACAGAAACTAAATAACAGGTAATGAAATGCTGAAAACATTGTATTGATATGCAAAAATATCCGTTCTGTTCAGCTGATTGGAGCTGCTGTCTGTCACAGCACTTATGGCAATAACCAGGTGTATTTCTGAATGGTACAGAAATGTCTCATTATGTGGAGAAATACATTTCTCACAGTATAATTTCAGTCCTGTAATGCTGCAATATTTTTGCCGTCAAAGACGATGATTGTTCTTTTCAAGTGCACATGTGCAACCATATTCAAACCTTTTTTTCTTTTTTTTTTGCAGAAGTGAAGAAAATCGAAATGGAATGTTTGAATGATGTATGTAATATTTCAAGGTGATTTATGAATTCCATTTATCGAGTGCGGATAAATTGCAGTGACATAAACAGCATGGTTGCCTAAAATGCTCATTCAAACATGAGCAATCACATCAGAGTTCATGTGTAATGGAAGAGTTAAAATGATACTGGTCACACTGCAGACAGTTTAAAGTCTTTGGCAACCTCTAAGATAATAATAAAATAAGATAATAATAAAAGTTAATAATAAGATATACAGTAGATAATATAATAAATAAGATAATAATTTTTAAAAACTGTTTTTTATGGATATGCACATTTAATGTCTATATATTTTATATCTTGCTCACCAGCTTTGCTTGGCGACCTCATACTGGTAGGCACGGGTAAGCTCGTCCAGATGGGCCTGCAGCATAGACTGCATTTCCTCATGATGTGAGGACCCCAGTGAGCCAGAGGAACTCTGGCCATAGGGCAAAGCTGCTGGAGATGAAGCCACGCCCCTCAGGGGTGGAGTGGGCACTCGTTCTTCCTCCTCGAGCTCGTCCTCCATGCCCTGGTGTAGGTATGACTGAACAGGGAGGGGCGGAGCCCAGGTGTCGCTTTCATACCTGTGCCATTGATGAATCAGTGAATTTAGACGCTAGAACCCAGAGGCCAGTGCTGGCGAGACATATTTTGACACATCCTTAAAGATTAGTGGGAATATGTGAGAAAGACCCAGGACTAATTTAAGTAACTTTAGCCTTAACAAAGGTGAAACAAAAGATATCAGCTCACTCAGCAGTGCTGGAGAAGAAACATAATGCTCATTAAGCTCCCTGCTCCCTCTCCTCACTCTGCTTTGCTGCTCTAAGCACTTTGACTGAGAAGGCAGCTGTGTTGTGTAGTTGGGTCTCAGCACATTTCGATGAATGAGAGAGGCTATCTAGGGGCACCCTGGTGTAGAGTTAAAACTACCCTGCTCTTTCTTTGTCTCATGTGGTTTCATTGAGAAACAGTTACATTGTGTATAGTGTTCAATAGCAAAGATGTATATTGCTAATTAAGGCATATGTAGCACAGGTCTTGTAAAAAAAATGCCTTTTATGTAAAAATCAGTAATTGTGTGTGTGTGTGTGTGTATGTGAGTGTGTGTGTGTATGTTTTAACCTTACCCTCCCTCAGATCGATGCTCAGGGGCATAGTGGTCCATCTCTGTCCCTGGTAAAGGATTCATGGGTGGTGGAGGAAGGGGCAAGTTGGCCCAGCAGGAGCCATTAGGCTTTGCTGTTTTACCCCCTCCTTTCGATTTCTTCTTTTTCCCGTTCTTTCCCCCTAAAGGAGGCAGCAGAGAGGACATCATCTTCACTAATGAAGCAAACACGAATTTTGACATTCGATATGACACAGAAGGTGAAACTAGACGCTGTCCACCACCGTGATGCGGAATTCACAGCTTTCATCTGAATTATGTTACAGAAGCAGAAGAGAGGATGAAATGGAGGCAGAGGGAAAGAGTGCTCGACTAATTGTGGAGGTTGAAGGTCAGAGTCGAGCTGAAAGTCTGTTCCCCATCACACGTGTCTTTCAGCACACAGGAAGAAAAGCCGTAGTCTCGGAGATGCCTAATGAAAGTCTCATTCCCCCGTGGACTAGGAGTCTGCTGGGGGAGCTTTTTTCCATCACCTGCTCTGCCTCTTCTCCTTTCATTATCTCGCTTTCTCTCTTCTTCTCTTTGGCTTTGCCACTGATTGAGCAGAAAGAGCTTACCTGCCATGTCTTTCCTTCCTGTTCATGCTGTCATTCGCAGAACACACACCACTCTGCCTACTGTAAGCACTTCATGACACAAGCTCAGTTTGGTGTTTTAAACACACAGTAGATGGGATGAGGGCGGACATGGGCGCGGCCTCATGATCCATCTCTACTCATCTGCATGGCGACAGTGCACTAATTTCATGTCCATGGGTCAAAACACAGAGGAATCCCTGCCTGCACTAATCAAATTAATCTACGGCATCGGGCTGCATCTCTCTGACATTTCTGGGCTAAAAAACTCCCAGGGCTGAGAAGCAAAACACACATTAAAAAAAGAAAAACGATTAAGGATGATATCCTCTGGGTCTGTTTTCTGCAAAGATGTAAATATTACATTGTATCCCTCTTGATCTGGGCACATTATTTCCTTTCTACTTTTTTTTTCATTACTTGTCCTAAAGTTGTTGTTTTTTTTTGTTGTTGTTTTTGTTTTTTTGCTTTCCAGCTTTATTGTCTTGTTCTCTTTATTTCCCTCCGGTCCTTTCTCTTTCGTGGCCCTATATATTAGATTAGATGTCCCAAGATACAGTATGTTCCACACTCATAATTAGCTGGCCAGCCAAGTAAATTAGAGGCCGTATTCAGAGATGACCCTGAAACAGTGCCGAGGGCCATCGTCACTGACCACTGGCCAAAATAATGTGGCATAAATGCATACACAGCAACTCTGATATGGATAAAAGCGACAAAAAAAAAAATACAGAAGCAAAAATGTAGCAGTAAGAATGCAAAAGATAGAAGGCAAGACAAACTGCTACTTTACTCTTCTTATCAGGTTAAATACTCCATACAAACACTGAATAAGTCAGTGTGATTTTTTTAAAATTGAAACTCATCCTGGAGTCCCCACAGCTCAGAACTGTAAGAAGATTAGAAGATTAGCTTTAATGAGCAAAGTGTTCTCGTTTAGTTTCCTCAGGCACAGCAAGACTGAGAATGAAAGTGAAAAGGGAGCTTTGTGTTATACCGTTGGCACAGGAACGGTTTTCCGTGAGTGAGTAGCCCAGGCTGGGCATTTCATGCTGTGCTCGCAGCGAGGCCTTCCAGCGCGGCTCGGGACGATCCACTGCCAGTTCGTGGAAGCTGTTGGACTGCAGGATCTGTGTGGTGGCATAGGGGCTGGCGTGGTTTCCTCTGCCTGGGCTACTGTAGCCCGCCTTGCCGGCGAAGTCAATGCTACTGTAGATAGCACCATCCGACAGCATGGTGCCCGTTTTTTCACCGGCACCAGCAGGCAGCACGTCTGAGAGCGTGAGAGATGGAGAGATTAAAGAAAAAGCGACAAGGAGAGGGACAGTAGCAGCGCTTAAGGTCAGTGTGAAGCTTATTAGCGCACCCTGCTGCTGCTGTTCCACACACTCATCCTGGCTTAAATGAGGTGAGATAAATAAAAGTGATTAGCTAGCAGATTAATTATCAGATGACATGGGATGCTCGATGGGGGGGTGTGACGGCTGTGAAAGATGGACACACATGCTGAGCTGACCTTCAGCTCAGACCAGCTCGACCCGTAGAGCTCGCTGAGATTCAAATGTGCCTATTACACACAGATTTTAGCACATGCCTAAATAGGTATACATCAGAAGATTCATGCAAATTGCCTATAGACAATATTCACCCTTTTGAATTCTTTTGTATTTTATTGTGTCACAGTATGAAACCATAAAACACTCATTGGTCATTTTATTAGGTACATATATCATACAAGTAGTTCTAGAGATATACAACTAATGACTGTAGCCCATGTGACAATACATGCAGTTTGTCAGCCCACCTCTACTTCATCCATCAGTAGATCAATATTATTTGGGTTATGAGTATTTGGGAGTCACAGTACATCAGAGACATGGATCTGATAATATTTACCTACCACCCACCACCCCACCCCACAAGTTAATACTGTGAGGATCACCATAGGCAGATATTTGGTTCTGTCCCCCTACAGGACATTAATCTTTTTGTCCCTGTTTTCTTATAAACTGTATTATATTTTCCACCAGAATGTTTATATACCCAAATCCATTTGTTTCCGTTTAAATCTTATTAGTTTTCCCCATAGACGTTTCTGCCAAAGGATAATATCTCAAACGCACAATGCTACCACCATCATGCTTCACAGTAGGGATGGTGCTCTCATTGTGAGGTGCTGTGTAAGGTTTCGTCTGAGCACAGAAGAAGAAAAAGTTAACAGACCATAGCAAATTGTAGAGTATCACACTTGCCTTTGGGCAAATTCCAAACAAGATGGAATATGTTGGGGCTTTTTTCTTTTTTAAGCAAAGGATTTCCTCATGCCACCATTCTGTACAAGCCAGATTTATGAAGTTTGATTCCTATTTGTGTCTCATGAACTTTCTTTCATCAGTGTCGTAGAGGACTGTAACTCCTGTAGAGTTGCTGTAGGCCACCTGGTGGCCTTCCTTACCACTGTGATTCACAATGCTTTGAGGTATAATAAAGTTCTTGGGAAACTTACATTCTTGCCCTTGGTGGTATATTTAAAGAATGCTGTCTGTTTGGAATGTTCCTTAGTCTTTGTGGTATAGTGTTTCCTTGGAACTGGGGAAGCCCCAAAACACAGCCATGCTTAAACTGGGAACTGGCATAATGGTTTCCTTAAACCGTTTTCCCATCAGTATCTAATGACTTTAATAGTATATGGAAACCATTAGGCCAACTTCCATTAAAAAGGATTTTTCTCCAGCAGGGAAGGATATTTTCTTCTGAAATCATGTGGAAAAACCTCAGCAAAAGTGGACTCCAACCAAGTAATTAAGCAGTAGAAGAGAGTTAGTTGCTTCAGTTGGTTACTATCGTTAATTAATGTATTAAATTACTGTAATCTTTTTTCTTTTATATTCTACAGCACTTTGTGTTCACGAGTGGCAAAAATATGAGTTAAATACATGGTTTCATGCTGCACGCTGAAAAACAACCCCAAAGGTGGTGAAATCTATTTATAAGCACTGTAATCCCATGAGTTCTTCTTGTATGCTACAGGATAGTTGTTGTTGTTTTTTTTTAATGATCAGACCTATTGTTTTTAGGCACACATGGATGAAATGGATGTGACACATGAAGGACAACTGAATTGAAAGAGAATTTTTAGTAGTGTGTGTGATCTCTTGTCGTTTCCACTACTGAGAGATTCTATGCTTGCTAAAATATTCATAATCCTCATACATGAATTCAGAAAAATATAGTGATGATGTGCTTGGGGCCCTGAACCTGTGACCTTCTCTCTCTCTTGTGGGCTTTGTAGTAGTGCTCTCCTCTTTCAGGCCCTTTCCTTTGCTGTATTGTAGCCTCTTGAGATCTTACCTCCACGACCAAAGTTAGTGAGGTCTTTGGAAGCGCCCAAACCACTGTTGGCAGGCAGGCTGGTGGACGGCCAGGAGTCAGCTAGCCAAGGGAGGCCAGGGTCACCGGCTTTCAGCAGACCAGGACGACTAGGAAAGAGACAAAAAGAGAGAGAAATTGAAGACATGCATATATAAGCGTATGCTCTGCATGATGCCCAGTGGGTGAATAAGAGACAAAAAGAATAACATTCACACACTGCTTTCCGTTTTTTTTTTTTTTCACGGTCTGCATCAGCACCAGATTGCTGCGAGAGCTCGTTCCCCAAGTACACCGCCCCGAGCAGTGAAAATAATAAAGACACAAACAAAAAGACATAAAACAGTGACAAGTCTATAAATCTGGTACTGAGCCACTGCCCCCCCCCCCAATCCCCTTCACCCCCCACTCTTCTGCCCCAGAGAGAGAGAAGCCGATAGCAAGCGCATGGCGGAATATTAAAACCCCCTACAGCAAGTGTTTCCACCTTCATTGGGGATGGAGAGGTTACCAGTCTCCATGGTAACTAGAGTGGCTGATGCTCATTGGCTGGCAACTACCAATTGAGCAAAAAAAGCTGATGTAGAATTTTGATGCATACAATAAAACACAACGGGGGAACAGAGCATGTACATTTTTCACTCGTTTATTGGAGACGGGGGGGACATTTCGTATTTTGTTCATTTGTGTACAGAGAAGGGAAGTCAGAATCAGCCAGGCGGGTTGTACACATGATTTGGTTTACCTTTCGTCTAATGAATGCAGTAGCCCAGGAAAAAAGTGCTCCCCTAAGAGCTGAGAGAGCCAGCAGCACATGGGGACTTCAACACATCTGAGCTCAGTGGCTCAAAGGTGCAGATTATGTGAGCTGTTTTTGCCCAGAGTAACACAAACTCATATGCATCTCATTCTCATTAGCATGCGCATTCCAACACACACACATACACGCACATGCCTGTACTCAGGAGCATACACATAAAAGCAAAGTGGTAGCGTTTATACTTAGAAGCAACATATTTTCCTGTGTTTGTTTGGCCTCTTGGCTAGTTCTGTTCTTGCTCAGCTATGCTAATCCAGCAGATGAAGATTCTCACCTCCACAAGGGCCTCTGTTTCAATCTCTCATTGGGTCACTAACCAGCGATATTTAAAAGGTGCTCTATGAACTTACATGACAGGAGCGTAGATGAGTGCCTAGGGCTGTCTGTGTGTGTGTGTAAAAGTAAGAGTGCTTATGAGGGACACTTTCTCTCGGATAATTATCTTTTCACATCCTCTTGAGCTTCTTTTGACAGGAGAATCCATCACCGGCTCTGGGGAGAGCCTTCCATAGCCAGGCCATGACGATGAATGGAGAAATAAAAAAGCGGCCCTGACACATTAATTGTTTCGGTTAATTCCAGCCAGAGGAGATTTATTAGCCAATCAATCGATACATCAGCTTAGGCGTTGCTCTGGCGCGAGACACCGAGTATCGGAACATCCATCAGGTTCCTGTCTGCTAGGCCGTTAACATCGGCAGTTTCAGCAGAGAGACTCTCCGCTGTTTTAGTGTACTGCTCTGAAAGTGCAGCTGATCTGAAAATGAATGCTGAATCATGAAATTGAGTCATACACCATGATGTTCTTGCCCAAGGTTAAAGCACATCACAGAGCAGTCAGGCAGAAAAAAAATCCTGGCCAGATCATAGCTTTATTTATTTATTTATTTAGTATTCTCAGGACTGTTTACTTGGTCAGATGTAAATGTCAATACACACATCGCTCACCTTCCACTTCCCATCAGGCCTCTGTCTCCATGTTGGAACGTCACTGCAGGGCCAGCAGACAGGAAGAGGGGGGGAGGGGGGGAGCAAAAGAAGATCCAACTCAAATCACTGCTTTGTTTCATTACATCAACATTTAAATTTATGTCTTACAAACTGGATGGCTTACTGCCTACGGTGCCATCAAACCCGTCGGAAGTTAGAAAGGGATGGGACAAATGACCAGTACCTGCACGGGTGAAGGTGAACGACTGGACTGTGAAACCAACACGCACACACACACACACACACACACACGCAGACACAAACAGAGAACAAAGAGAAAATTAGAATTCGGTCCAGGTATACAGCAATAAAATGCAGATGAGGAAGGATTGAAATGGGTGACACGTGATACATCTGATGCTTGAACTGACAATGATATTCATGTGTATTTCACACACTTGATTTGAGTGAACTTGGAGGTGAGGCATGAGCATGTGAGTATGTGTGAGCACGTGAGCGTATGAGAAAGACACACACTGACTAGCCTGCTCGCAGCGACAGACTGATCTGAATGAATTCGTCCCCATGTGAGCTCAGGATCAAAGCCCAGGTGATGGATAAAGCAAATGGCTATTGAATTAGGCAATCACCGCCGCATGCACCTAAGTCATCGGACCGTGATGATGGCAATACGTATTATAATGAGTGTAATCCACAGCTACATGCAATAATTACCCCCTGGGGGAATAGCAAATTACATTTCAGAGGCTGGAGACTGTACCTAGAGCTAATGTAGGAACAATATGGGTCACAGTCTTCTAATATATGCAGCGCGACGACGTTTCATTTCCAAATGAAAGTGCAGGTTATGATGGGATTGTGTTCAAGGTTGATGCACATATGTAATAGTGTAATGCACTGTAGTAGGGGCACATGGCTGCTTTTGTTTAGTGCCAGCTTACGCAATTGTGCATACACACTAATAGAACAGCTTTAAATAACATACTAGGTGTGGTTTAGCTAATATAGTAGTTTCTGTTCTGTATGATCATCACTGTGAAATCCAGCTTACCATGCATTTCTTTCCTCTGAGCCATACAATGAGAGATGAAGGTTTCACAGGATAAAAATAGCTGTACTTTGCGTTCAGATTAATTATGTGCCAGCACAAAGTATTTGCTAGCGCTGCCACACCAGTGACTTGTCTCTAGAGAACTGTGTAGGCTTTGGGCATGACGCATGGCTTCTCACCTGCGTAGTTGCTCAGGCCTTTCCTCTTCTTCCTCCTCCAGTAGAGCCAAGCGCTGAAGCCCATGAGAACGATCCAGCACGCGCCCCCCAGGCCTGCGATGAAGGCCGGCTGCTTCAAGACATCAGTGATGCTGCCGCTGCCCTCGTCTCCGGTCATCACGTCCTGTAACTCAGCGCCTGTGATCATAAAAAGGTGAAAACCCATTCAATATTTCAGCATGTTTTCATACAAACGTCGTTATCTGAAACATTCTCCTTTTTTTCTGAAGAATCCCTCCACAGCGGGCTCCCTATCAAATCAAATCAAGTCACATCCCAGCGGCAGATAAGGAACACCAATTAAAAGCGCAAGGGAAAATCTATTTTTGCTAATAGGATTATTGTACGACTGATTAACAGCGTAACAAGCAAATGGAGCAAGGAAATACTGGAGCACAATATGCAATTTGAAAGCGAAACTGAGCTGCGTTATTGGTGTGCAGGACAGCGAACCACTCGTCAGTTTGAGCTGAAGGACTGGAGACTCCATCAGGGTTTGATTTCCTGGTGCAGCTACAGCTCTGTGAAATGAGATTCAAAGACTCCCAACGTGAGCAACACCCCAAAAACACGATCATTAAGGCCTCGCAGCACAGCCTTCTCGGTTGGCTGCAGGCGAGTGTTTCTGGCGCTGGCAGTCAAAAGCCGTGGAAAAAGGGGAGAGCGCGGCGCGTCAATAGTATTGATTCTGGCTGTATTTATCTGGCCTCATACATCAGCGAGCTTGATAAAATGTGATAAGGTGATAAGCCGCAGCAATAAGACAGTCCGCTATGTTAGCAATGGCTGCGTTTATTGGAGAGCATTATTGATACAGCTGGCAGTGTTCTGCCGAACGACACTGGACAGTGTATTAAATGAAAATCTTATCGATTTTTATATCACTGCTTGTTTAAAAAAAAAAAAGAAAAGAGCTCAGCTTTGAAAAGTAAACTCACAGGGCGGTACATGATCTCCAATGCTATTGTTTTTCCCTCTTTTTCTGTCTTTCAGTAAAGCATGACAAATTTAGAAATCATTATCTGAGCCTCCATCTAGTAATGATTATGTTTGTTCAGTCCAGCAGCAAACCCTCGGTACTGTGAGCTGGCTTTTCATTCTGTCATGACTTAGAAACAACTGGTGAATTGTACACTCTTTCTTTCTTTCTTTTACTCTCCTTCTCCTCCTTCTTCATCTTATCAGTGTTGTTGTTGATCTTCAGTAACCTCTTTAATTTTTTAGATAACAATAAATTTATATCAGTAATTCTCTTCCCATAGTTAATTCACGTCTCTGGTCCAGAACTGCCTATGATTCATCAGTATAAATCGCTTAAAGAGCAAAATTCTTGTTTTTTTTTCCGCCTACCTTCCATCACAAAGCAATGACATTTGCCTGTCTCTAAACATCATCTGAATTTTGCTGACTCCATCACCATGCATTGGGGGGAAGAAATTATATCAACCAGAATAATATCATGTCATATTTCACCTTCCCCTCCCACGAAGCAAAACCACTGAGTCTGTTTCGCTCACATTATAGAAGAAAAATGTGTTACGATCTCCCTTTTTAACAAATCTTCCCCAGTTTGACAGAAATAACATTCACAGTCATATGGTCTCACCGATCACAATAGGCTGTGGCTCGCTCTTCACCCCGACGCCTGCGCTGGTACCCGCTGCCACCTCCACTCTGTACTGCACGCCTGCCTGCAGACCTCCAACCACCACCGAGCGAATAGCAGCGTCCACCGTCTTGTTCACGTGGAAGCGGCTTTCGTTTCCGAGACACCAGATCTAACACCCGAGAGGACGGAGAACAAGAGGGAAAGAAATGAGGGAAAGGGTGACAGGACACAGAAACAGAGTGCATGCATTCGGAAAGAGTTCAAGATGAAGTAACCAAGATAGAGAAAAAGTCTTAACCCGTGTGTTTTGATCAATACTTGAAATGGATGTACTTTGAAGCCAGACCAGCTTTTATGATTTTACATCAACTGCCAAATTTGATATTTAAATATACAGTATTTCAGATTTTCACATAAATTACTAGCAAAGTATAACTGCATTGTAATGAAAATAAACACACAAATCATTTGGACATGACAAGAATATTGGGGGTAAATAAATGTTTAAATTAAATTAGCAAAAACATTGTCATTATATTATTAATTTCACAACTCAAAATAGTTTATTATAGGTGTACAAAAAAGGCCTATATAATGCATACACATTAAGATTTTATTACCTCAATTTAGTAGCTCATGGCTTCATTAAGTTGGGTGCATGAGTAACTTGGCATGGGATAATAATAATAAAACGCAGTATAATAGAATGTGCTGGATCAAGTGCTGTTTTATAAGCGTCCAAATAATGAGGGAGGAAGCCATAAAGTGGCATTAAAAAAAAAATTGCAGCAATTGTGATAACTATAACTAGGACTATTCAAGCAGCAGTATAACAATATAGTATAGACTCCTATTAAATGTAAGTATATTTCAATGCTTGCCATCTTTTCAATCATATATCATTATATTAGTCTTTTATATGTATCATTTTTGAATTGTTTCTTGCTCTTATATCATATTATATTTGACAGCAACGGGAAGAAAAAAAAAATCATGTACTGTGACATGCGTTCGATGCAGTACCTACTGCAGAGCCATTGAAACAATATGTAGTAATCAGTATGTGCGTGTAGTATGAATACAATCCTGGACATACTACAGCCGCCATGTTGGCATTGTCATGTGACCTTCAACTTCATCATAAACACAAAAATCTTAAAGGGACCACCAGATTAAAGCAACCGCACTACCAGCAAAATGCACATCAGGAAAGTTAACTGAATTACCAATTTAATGTGGCCAGTGTTAACAGGCTGAGGTAAATTCGTCGCCATTAGCTTGGCCGGCTAAGGCATGATGGAGATCAAACGCTGTGACAACTGTTTTCTTGTTTAAACCTTCAACAAGTTAACAATTTGTTCAGGTATTGTTAAACAAGCCCTGTTTAACCAAGGTTTAATACTTAAAAAGAGCCGACATGCTGTCTTCCGCATTTTTTTTTTTTTTCTGAGCTTGTCCGCACCGGTCCCGTTGCATTATGGGATTTTTTACTCACGTAGTGTCCATCGGTTGCATACTGCAAAATTTCCCCGGAAGCAGTATGCCATCCGGGTATTTCTCGCCCACTGTTTCTCGCCTACTGAGAATTCGGACATACTACCCCTCTGGCGTACTGCTTTTCGCCTACTGTGTAGTAGGGTGGTACGCGATTTCAGAGGCAGCCCTGGTCTCAGATGCTTCTGGGCAAGAAAATTCTGGCAATCTCAGAGGTCTGAACAATGCACAGGTGATTTTCATAATCTGAACGGGAAGCCCAGAAAACTGACTGAAGCATCTGCTTAACCCAACTTTGAATATAAGTAACTTTCACTGCATAAATAGTGAAACAACTTCAAGTCACTGAATATGGCTCTGTGTGTGATTACCACCGAACTTTGACACTTTTCTTTAAATGAACAGTACCTTGTATTCCTGGATGATGCCGTTCTGGTGTTCGGTTGGTGGCGGGTCCCAGGAAATGCTGATAGACGTGCTGTTCTCACTGCCTACCATCAGCACCGTCACCTGCTGTGGAGGAGCACTGGGGGCTGCCCAGTACAATACTTATCACTGATCATTGTCCTCATTACAGCACAGACACACACACCGACACCCACACGCCCACCCAAACCACACAAGCCTCCAGGAATCCAAATGGATTTTTAATGGCTTTCTTAAATGACCCAGACATCTGAACAAACTATTGCCCTTTGACTATAATAAACATTGCAGGAGAAAACAGCTACTGTGCCACATAGAGAATTTTGGCTTACCGTGAGCTACAAATATACATGCAGCATGCACCATGCTTTCAAATGTCACACAATTCCTACATAGATGTACTGTATATAATTTTGCACTTTAACCCAGATAAATATGTGCATGCCTATTCTGTTTCTTGACATACTGTTTCAAAGGTTCTTTTAAATAACCTCTAACGAAAAGCGCAAGGTGTTTTTTTGTTTTTTGTTTTTTTGGATGCCATGCATGACGATGTGGCATATAAAATCAGCAGGAGATGAGGTGTGACCGTCTCTGAGCCCTAATCCTGACTTTGTTAGTCCTGCACCGCTGCCATTGCTATCACAGCCTACACTTCACAGAGCACACACACTCTGCATCAGCCAAACCGGATACAGCTCTGAGTCAACGCACTCACGGCAATTACACCCCCCACACCCCCCACCCCTCTATCCCCTATTCTCTATCCTCCTCTACATATCGCTCTTCTCCCACTTTCCCCCAGGCTTCTCTGCTTTCCTTTTCCCACTGACAGTTTTTTTTCCTCTCCACTCTTTCCTGGAGTGCATAATGAAATTACACTCACTTCCTGTTAAATATCTCTCACAGTTAATACTCTCTCTGGGCTCTATCTTTGTGATAAGGAACAAATATTTTTGCACCAGTCATGCTGGCTCATTAAATTGCTGTGAAAAACCTCACATCCGAGGAAATCTAATATTTGTGGAAGTAATATATCTCAAATATACACTCACCTGCCACTTTAATAGGAACACCTGTACACCTGGTCATTCATGCAATTATCCAATCAACCAATCATATGGCAGCAATGCAGTGTATAAAGTTATTCAGCTACAGTTAGTGTTCATGTCAAGCATCAGATTGGGGGAAAATGTGATGCCAGTGACTTTAACGTGGTATGGTTGTTGGTGCCAGACTGGCTGGTTTCAGTATTTCAGAAACTGCTGAGATTTTCATGCACAAGAGTCTCTAGGGTTTAAACAGAATGGGGCGAAAAAAAGAAAAAACATGCAGTGAGCGGTGGTTCTGTGGACGGAAACACATTGTTGATTAGGGAGGTTAAGAGGAGAATGGCCAGACTGGTTCAAGCTAACAGGAAGGCTACAGTAGCTCAAATAATCACTCTTTCCAACCATGGTGAGCAGAAAAGCATCTCCAAACGTATAACACACTGAATGTTGGGTTCCACTAATGTCAGCCAAGAACAAGAATCTGAGACTACAGAGGTCACAGGCTCACCAAAACTGAACAGTTTGGAAGATTGGAAAAACATCACAAGTCTTGTGAATCTATTGACCTGTATCTGCATGATTCCAATTAAGGTGGCTGGTGAGTTCAAGTTCATGTTCATGTTCAAGTGGTTTTATTGTCACTTCAACCATATATAGTTGGTACAGTACACAGTGAAACGAAACAACGTTCCTCCAGGACCATGGTGCTACATAAAACAACACACTAAACCACATGAGATGACACAGAACTAAAGAGCTACACATTCTACATAAAGTGCACGTGCAAACAACACAAGACAGTACAGTAACTCCTATCCATCCATCCAGTGTACATCCATCCATCCATTTTCCATACCTTTTATCCTACACAGGGTCAGACCGGAACTTATGCCAGGGAATTCGTGTCACAAGGTGGGGGACACCCTGGACTGGGTGACAACCCATCACAGGGCACAATTGCACACCCATTCACACACTATGGGCGATTTGGAAATGCCAATCAGCCTACAGTGCATGTCTTTGGACTGGGGGAGGAAACCGGAGTACTGGGAGGAAACCGCCGAAGCACGGGGAGAACATGCAAACTCAGTGCACATGGGGCTGAGATGGTATTCGAACAGATGCAAGTTTTACAATGGAATTTTTAAAAACATTTTTTCTACAGGAAGGCTGAGGAGTCATGCATACCCCCTCTAATCAAGCACTGTTTAAACAGTCTTATTTCTCGTCTCTATAGTTGCAATAAATTTGGTTAGTCTAATACTTAATTAGCTTTCTAAGCCCTTTTATTGATTCTATTAATTAAATGATGTTCTATGCATAATGACGCGTAACCTGATTCACATTTCACAACTGAGTTGTTTATTATTTGTTACGGATCAAATAATTCAGGCCATGGTATTTAATCAATACATAGTTGGATAAAACAGCCTATTTATGTTGAAGTGAGGTGACATTAAAAATGTAGGAAATGGAACGTGACTTTCAGTCAGGAAAAGACCGTTTTATCCTCAAGTTTGCAAGAATTTTCAAGAGACGGTTATGCAATTGCCTTTTTGCACTTGTATTTGATTTCACTGTATGAACAGATTTCAAATGTGAAACCCTCTTTCTGCCACTCTGCCTACACAAGCATAGAAGAAGTCATTTCTGACCACAAAAATAGCCACTGAGTGCATACTGCAACACAAATTAGCATAGATATCACTAACAACACTTCTGGACAAATATATTCTTTTTAACGCTTTTTATGGATAGTCAAACATAGTCACGCTACAAAGTCAACAAAATCTATCTATAGACAGTCAACAACCTGTCAGGTGACTAATGTTAAACAATGACATGGTTAGTAGATCATCTATACACACTCTGTAGCCTAACAACTTGTCCCATTTTGCTTTCACCTTATTTGGATGGTCCAGTTTCTAGCTCCTGATGTTTAGTAGATACTATAGAATATCAACTTGTCCCTAGTCCTATCACAATTTCAACTCCAGTTCATGTGGATTAGTGATAGTGTTTTATCAGTGTGAATCAGATAACAGAATATAGAGTGTATGGTGTGTCTAATACCACCTATGTCGATAATCATGAAAACGCAAAACTATATCTGGCCTTACTTTAGTGTTCACAGTTTATTTACTCTTCATCATTGTAACAGCCACTAAACGATTGACTGTAGTGTGTCTGAGTTTAGCCTTCTTTGTACTTGCAAATCATTTCTATGTAACCTACAACAGTAAGCTTCTTTACATCAAACAAAACACTGGCATTTGTTTATCAGCAGTGTGCTTAACAGTTCTAATCGGGTTATGAGGCATGACAAGGCAGCCAGTGGAGCTGTCCTGGCTGACACTCAGCAAAGCATGGCTCCTGATCAATGGGAAGCTTAACTTCTCGGCGTGATGCTGTACTCATATTAATAGGCAGGCAGCCACGGTGAATGCTAAAGCACCACGTTATGCGTGTCTGAGCTTGATGAAAGCACTCTATTCCATTGTACAGTAATGTAGGAGATGCTAATAAGCCCACTGACTCTGTGATGTATCACTGGCAGTAATGTGACCTGGTGTGGTGTGGGAGGAGGGCTTCTGCCAAGTGACACCGTGGCAACCTCACAACACACTGGCCTCTGTTTCCATCCCAGAGAGAGAGAGAGAGAGAGAGAGAGAGAGAGAGAGAGAGAGAGAGAGAGGAAGAGAGAGAGAGAGACAAAGTGAAAGGGTGTGTGAGAGAGAGTGAGAGACAAAGAGATTAAGTGATAGAAAGAAAAAGAAAAAATGAGTGAGAGAAAGAGAGAAGGTGTGTGTGAAAGCGAACATGAGATAGAGAGAGATAGAGAGAGAGGGTGGGAGATAAGATGGGGGAGAGAAAGCGAGAAGGTTGTGTGTGAGAGATAGAATGCGAGACAGAAAGGGAGAGAAAGAAAAAGAAAGTGGGAGTGGGAGTGGGTGAAATAGATGGGGTGAGAGAGAGTAAGAGAGTGAGAGAGATGGTGACAGAGAAAGAGATACATAGTGAGCGAGTGAGCAAGAGAGGGGGTGAGAGAAAGACAGAACGAGAGATAGTGGATCACCCCCTTACTTTAATTCACCTTAATTTTTTAATTACAGCCTTTAGTCTGTTGGGATATGTCTCTACTAACTTTGCACATCTAGACTCTGCAATATTTGCCCACTCTTCTTTGCAGAACTGCTCAAGTGCAGTTAAATTTGATGGTGACCGTTTGTTGACTGCAGTCTTCAAGTCACTCCACAGATTTTCAGTGGGGTTTAAGTCTGGGCTCTGACTTGGCCATGCAAGGACATTCACCTTTTTCTCCTTCAACCACTGTGTGGTCAGTTTTGCTGTGTGCTTTGGGTCATTGTCATGTTGGAAGGTAAACCTTCTTCCCACTGACAACTTTCTGGCAGAGGGCAGCAGATTTTCCTCAATAATTTGACAGTATTTTGCCCCATCCATTTTCCTTCTATCCTGACAAGTGCTCCAGTCCCTGCTGCAGAGAAACACCCCCATAACAGGATATTACCACCTCCATGCTTTACTGTAGGAATGGTGTTATTCAGATGGTGAGCTGTATTGGATTTCCGCCAGACATATTGTTTGGTGTTGAGGCCAAATCATTCATCTGACCATAACACCTTTTTCCATGTGGCCTCAGAATCTTCAAGGTGTGTTTTGGTAAAGCTCAGTCATGGGTGGCTTTTGTCTTGAAACCCTCCCATACAAGCCACATTTGTGAAGAATTTGTGATATTGTTGTCACATGCACACAATGACCACTCTTTGTCATAAATTCCTGCAACTGCTTCAGAGTTGCTGTAGGCCTCTTGGTAGCCTCTCTGACCAGTTTCCTCCTGGCTCTTTCCTCCAGTTTGGAGCGACGTCCTGATCCAGGTAGGGTCTGTGTTGTACCAAATACCTTCCACTTCTTAATAATAGACTTCACTGTGCTTCTAGGCATTGATAAAGCCTTTTTTTGTATCCATCTCCTGACTTGTGCCTGTCCACAACTTTATCCCGGAGATCTTTTGACAGTGCCTTGCCACCCATAGTTGATTGTTTGCTTCAGTTGCACTACAAAATGCTCCAGGAAAGCTCTTTTCATGCTGAGCTAATCAAAATGACCACAGCTGATCACAGCTGAAAGTCAGATAGCTTTGTGTGCCACTGAGAAGGTGATTAGCTACATCTGATTGAGTTTACAAGTCATTTTTAGGAGGGGGGTGATCCTTTTTCCAATTCAGTGATTCTGTTTTTTAATTTAAAAAAAAAAATTCTGACATGTTGGTGTTATATCTTTCACTTGGATGTTATAAGTTGCACGGAGTAAATACAGCTGGATAAAACAAAAACTGTGTCCGCCTTCATTTCAGGCTGAAAAGCAACAAAATGTGATTATTTTAAAGGGGGTGATTCTTTTCTATACCAATTGTATAATATAGAGGGTGTGAGAGAGAGAGTATGCAAGGAGGAAGGAGCGAGAGACAGGAGCACAGGAGGAAAAGAAGAAGGTAGTGAGGGGGGGAGAGAGAGACAGAGAGAGAGAGAGAGAGAGAGAGAGAGAGAGAGACAGAGAGAGAGAGAGAGAGCAATTACACTACAAGCCCTCAGGTGCATTCTGGGTATTAGCTGGTGTTTAACCTTACAACAACACTGCAGATATCAATGGACTGAAAAACACACAATCATGTGGCCTATTCTGATGACCATATAACTGAATTTGACTGGAAAATCCAATTTCTCTGTTGTGGATGTTGATGTAAAAGAAGTGTTTAGAGTATGTCATCATTTGGCTCCTAGCATTCTGAGCAGATTTAAATTTTTTTTTTTTTTTTTTTTTTCTGAGGGCACTGGAGAGAGGCACACTTGTAGAAATCATTAAAGCAAAGCCACCATGGCACTAATTGTGCTAATGGATGGGAGCTCAACATGAACTGTGTGATCTCCAATAAATATCTCCATCACTGTGTGTGTGTGTGTGTGTGTGTGTGTGTGTGTGTGTGTGTGTGTGTGTGTGTGTGTGTGTGTGTGTGTGTGTGTGCGTGTGTGTCTGTGTATAAGTGACAAAAATTCAACAGAGTGAAGTGAAGGAGGGAGAGAGTGAGAGAGTGAGCAAGTGAAAAACAGGGAGGGAGAAAAGAGGGAGAAAGACACGAAGGAAGAGACAGACAGAGAAGAGAGGGATGAGAAAGAGGAGGATATTAGGATGCAGACTGAGCAGGCTGATGGTGCTTGACAACGATATGGCAGGCAGGGTGACGGCAGGGGTTTGGATCTCAGACGGAGTGTGTCAAAGCAAAGAGAAACGCTGTGTGTCCCAGAGTGTGTATCAGCAGAGACAGAGCCTCCTACTATGGCACTTGGATGACACACACCTCTCACTAGATTAGACTGCTACACAGGCAAACTGCTTAAATTGTGTTTGGCCTTATGTTTAGGGACTCACAGATGCAATCAGAACCAGTGACAAATGAAAGAATGAACGCAAGCAGACGGAAACAAATATGGCCAAATACAGAATCCCACATATACACAGAACTTGTAACTATTAAAGGAACAGTCAGGCATTTTTCAGCCTAAGCTCTATTCACTGCATCTGTAAAGTAGGCATAATAATAATTTTTTTAAAAAGTTTTTGCGTGATTATGTGACATTAAACCCATACAGTGTGGGAAAAAAGTATTTGATCCCCTGCTGATTTTGTACGTTTTCCCACTGACAAAGAAATGATCAGTCTATAATTTTAATGGTAGGTGTATTTTAACTGTGAGAGACAGAATAACAGCAAAAAAAATTCCAGAAAAACGCATTTCAAAAAAGTTATAAATTGATTTGCATTTTAATGAGTGAAATAAGTATTTGACCCCCTCGACTTAGTACTTGGTGGCAAAACCCTTGTTGGCAATCACAGAGGTCAGAGATTTCTTATAGTTGGCCACCAGGTTTGCACACATCTCAGGAGGGATTTTGTCCCACTCCTCTTTGCAGGTCCTCTCCAAGTCATTAAAGTCTCGAGGCTGACGTTTGGCAACTCGAACCTTCAGCTCCCTCCACAGATTTTCTATGGGATTAAGGTCTGGAGACTGGCTAGGCCACTCCAGGACCTTAATGTGCTTCTTCTTGAGCCACTCCTTTGTGGCACTGGCTGTGTGTTTTGGGTCATTGTCATGCTGGAATACCCATCCATGACCCATTTTCAATGCCCTGGCTGAGGGAAGGAGGTTCTCACCCAAGATTTCCCATCCATCGTCCCTTTGATGCGGTGCAGTTTTCCTGTCCCCTTAGCAGAAAAACACCCCCAAAGCATAATGTTCCCACCTCCATGTTTGACAGTGGGGATGGTGTTCTTGGGGTCATAGGCAGCATTCCTCCTCCTCCAAACACAGCGAGTTGAGTTGATGCCAAAGAGCTCAATTTTGGTCTCATCTGACCACAACACTTTCACCCAGTTCTCCTCTAAATCATTCAGGCAAACTTCAGACGGGCCTGTACATGTGCTTTCTTGAGCAGGGGGACCTTGCGGGCACTGCAGGATTTCAGTCCTTCACGGCATAGTGTGTTACCAATTGTTTTCTTGGTGACTTTGGTCCCAGCTGCCTTGAGATCATTAACAAGATCCTCCCGTGTAGTTCTGGGCTGATTCCTCACCGTTCTCATGATCATTGAAAGTCCACGAGGTGAGATCTTGCATGGAGCCCCAGACCGAGGGAGACTGACAGTTTCTTCCATTTGCGAATAATCGCACCAACTGTTGTCACCTTCTCACCAAGCTGCTTGGCGATGGTCTTGTAGCCCATTCCAGCCTTGTGTAGGTCTACAATCTTGTCCCTGACATCCTCGGACAGCTCTTTGGTCTTGGCCATGGTGGAGAGTTTGGAATCTGATTGATTGATTGCTTCTGTGGACAGGTGTCTTTTATACAGGTAACAAGCTGAGATCTCAGCTCGTTACCTGTGTAAAAGACACCTGGGAGCCAGAAATCTTTCTGATTGATAGGGGATCAAATACTTATTTCACTTATTAAAATGCAAATCAATTTATAACTTTTTTGAAATGCGTTTTTCTGGATTTTTTTGTTGTTATTCTGTCTCTCACTGTTAAAATACACCTACCATTAAAATTATAGACTGATCATTTCTTTGTCAGTGGGCAAATGTACAAAATCAGCAGGGGATCAAATACTTTTTTGCTTTACTGTATCTCTATGTTGGTAACCCATAACCACAAATTAATACTGCTGAAAAAGTAGTCCCGCTTCTTAAAGGATGAATTATACCACAGGGCTGTTGATTTCTTGAGTCTTGACCCTTGTTCGGATCAATTCGAAATTGTAATGAGTACATTTGCTGGTTGCAATCATAATTCCATAGAAATCCTACAAAAGTTCAACCACTCATTCTTGAGATATGGGGCTAACGAGAATTTCGGATTGACGGACAACCTGAAAGCATGACACAGCATTAAAAGTTATCGCAAATCGCTGTGTGTGACGGCGTGGGCGTGGTCGAGCGTCAGCTGTGGACGGAAAGGAGGCAGGTCGAGCCATCAGGTAATGCGTGATGATTCTCACCTGTGTCTTATTAGCCCGAGTTTACTTATGTGTGTCTTATAGTGCCCTCAGGGCCTCTTGTAACCCACAAGTGAGAGAGAGAGAGAGACAGAGTGCGAGTCCACTTGGCAAAGCTTGCGAGACATACACACACATGTCCACACGGCAAGAAGCATGAACTTGAACCTGACGGAGTGAAAGCCGCGAGTGTTTGTTTTCTGTTGAGTTTTTGAAAGTGTGCTGAAACGTGCGGTCTGAATAAATGTGAGCCTGGAGCTCAGTTGAGACTCTGCCTGTCTCTCGAGTCTTCCTTCACACCCTCACACACCAGGGTTCTACACTGTGGTATAAGGGGAATAAAACACTTTGGAATGTGCTGTTATTGGACAATAATCAACTCTGGGGTGGCAATAGTAACTCCGCGTCATACCAAACCACTTCACACTGCCCCATCCTGGATTATTTTCCTATAGCTGCACACCCCATTGTGATTTACTCTTTACATATAGCTTAATTTACAAATACTTTTGAGTGAATAGTTCATGGAGGCGTTCTTTAAAAATAAATGTTTCACATAAACATTTAATAACTGCCCCAACAACTACCCTCTTTCATTATAAGTGAGTTTTGAGTCTTCTTTTTTCAGTAAAGAGATGTGCCGTATGGTGAAATTACTGTCTACAGCTACATGTGTGCACAGTGTAACGACATTTCCTAAATTCTGGAGCATGTTTACCTTCTTCCAAAGTGCGTGCGGTGATGGATTCGCTGTCTGCTCCCTGGAACTCGTTGAAGAAAGGACGAACCTTTATCTCGTAGACCACACCCTTTTTGAGTTCATGTAAAGTGACGTCACGCTCCGATGGAGCCTTTAGGTCCTGGATCTGCCAGGCTCCTGGAGAGGGTAGGCCTGAAGTTTGCCTGTACAGAACGCGGTATCCTTGGATGAACTGGGAAGGTTTCTCAACCTACAGAAGAACCCAAGAATTGAGAAAAGAACAAATATGAGTGTTATTTTTGCTAAAGCACAGCTGTCTGGAGTGCGCCAGGATTAGCAACCTCCACATTCACGGATAACGAGATGGGGGGGGGGGGGGGGCTGTAAAGGCAATCGTGACAAATGAACTGCAGTAGCTCTGTCAAACCTCCCCAAAGCAAGTGCATTAAACACAATGAGATGGTCCCGGCGCAAAAACCCACGTGACTATGGATAGGTGCAGTGGTATTCATTCTGTTAAGGGAGGGGACATAACTCACCATAATGGCTTGTTAACAGGGGGAGAAGCAAGCGCAAGCTTTTACAGCTGAAATAAAGTAGCTGTTTACCGTCAGCCAAGGCCAAATAAATCAGCATGATATGTTCATCCCCCACATGTAACTATATGTGTGTGTGTGTGTGCGTGCACATGTGGGTGTGTGAGTATTTCATTACTGAAATGTGTACGAGATCTAAAAGCCTCACTTAGTGCAGATACCCATCCTAATAAACAAACAGCATGCATTGATCTGCCCTTTGGGTGGAGGGCAGTAAAGCAGGGTTTGCCTCAAAGCAGCAAGGGAGGTATGTAAGAGAAGCAGGAACAAGATTGGGAGCAGCAATAAAAAAAAGTAAATAGTGTCATTTTTGTGGTGTGTTATGTAAGACTAAATGAGTAATATGCCATTAGCAAGGCGGAAACTTTTCACGCGTCGACTTTCAGCTGCTTCGATCATTAGCTGCTTAATGTACTGGTGATGGATTTGAAGGTTTGCAAACATTCTAAGTGACAAATGCTTCTAAATAATGTTTTAGTCATTCATGGCACAATAACAGGAGCTAGAGCAGCTCATGAAAGTTTGCGCTGCAGATTTTGTCATCAGCAAATCAAGCACGGGGAGTAAAAATGCATCATGACATTTTAAATGAGTATCAGGGGACGGGAAAAACAATCGATTGTTAGATGCATCATCTTCAGAAATGAATAATGTTTTTTTTTAAACAACCACATAGTCATACAGGGGAAAATAAAATCATAATGTAGGCTAGAGAACTCAAAAATCAAGATGCATCAGGATGCATAAAGAAATGTTTAATGCTCATGTCTTGGAAATCGAATTGAATTGTGAGATGTCCACCCCTAATCAATAACACCTTGCTTATATGGATAGAGATATTACTGCCACATCATTTGTGCTCATGTTTGTTTTTAATTGTGTAATTTTCAAAGTTCCAATAATGGTACTCATCAGTTACCTGGCAGACAAATAAACAAAACTCTGTACAAGCAAGTAACAGTATTAAATCGCTATTTAGCAAATATAGCACAGCAGCATATGGTGTGTTTCAGCATGGTTTAATATCTTAGTGGGGACCAAATGTATCCACAATGATAGGAGTAACTGACAGCTTTGACATTGGGGGGGGGGGTGGGGGGGGGACATTTGGATGGTGTCTGAATACTGTCAGTGGAAGGTCCTCACAACGATAGTAAGACAGTCATGTGTGTGTGTGTGTGTGTGTGTGTGTGTGACAAGGCAGCTCGAACACTTTGCCAAGCAAAAGCCGAGTGAGCAGCAGATAAAAAGCTGACCGCATGCAGCTTCCAGAAAGCAGGAGTTCAGCTTGCAGAGCTAACAGTGATCTATTTGTTATACAGAAAACCATTTGTCCAAATTCAAACATCACCCTAAATGGTCTGGGATTAGTGAAACACCAGCTGTCCCTGCGCTCTCTGTCCACCTGGTTTCACTTTATTTTCTCAAACTGCCGACTGAGCACAAACCCCGAAAAGTGTGTGTCAAAAAATTTCACACAGAACTGCGGTTGGCTGCGATTTTATTTTTAAAGCTACTGTGCAAGTCATATCATTTGGCTTTTTGGAAAATAATCAATGATAAATTGCTAACATCTGAAGCCAGAAAACCACATCTTTTCAAACTGCTGCTCATGCTTTATCCAGGGGAAGCGTAACACACTCAGAGGAAAGGGCTATCTGCCCTCTTCTTCATACATGAGCTCCCAGAAACCCACAACTGACTAGTGTTGCTGTGATTGACAGGGGAGAGAGTGATACCATCCCTCCAACCCAGAGAGCATGGCCAATAAACGTTAGTCAATGCAGGTGTATTTCTTTAACATTGAAACAAACGTCAGTTAGTGCACATGTTAACATTACTTATGGTTTGATAAAGCTGATGTATAGCTTGTATAGCTAATGTAAAGCGTTACCAGATCAGCACATGAATCTACATATATTATATTGTCAAAGGTTTATGGACATCATACCATCACACCCATATGTGTTTGTTGAACATTCCATTCCAGATTTAGTCCCCCTTTGCTGTTATAATAACCTCCACTCTTCTGAGAAGGCTTTCAACTAGATTTTGGAGTGTGAATTTGTTCCCATTCAGCCACAAGAGCATTAGTGAGGTCAGGCACTGATGACAGGCGAGGGGGCCTGGGGTGCAGTCGGTGTTCCAGTTCATCCCAAAGGTGTTCAGCGGGGTTGAGGTCAGGGCTCTGTGCAGGCCACTCGAGATCGTCCACTCCAACCTTGGCAAATTATGTCTTTATGGACCTCACTTTGTGCACATGGGTATTGTCACACTGGAACAGGTTTGGGCCTCTTAGTTCCAGTAAAGAGAAATTGTAATGCTTTAGCATACAAAGACATCCTGTACAATTGTGTGTTTCCAGCTTTGTGGCAACAGTTTAGGGAAAGGCCCACATATGGGTGTGATGGTCAGAAAATTTTGGCTATATAGTGTATATCTCTGATATCATTGCATAATATTTATAGCAACAGATAAGCACACCTACCTGGTATATACCTACAAATAATGAAGGGTATTATTAGTGTGTATATAGTGAATGTTAGGTTCAAACCTACCTTGTATCTATACTCATTGGTCAATTTATCAGGTAAATCTACCATACAAGTCATGTTTGTAGGTATCCTATTCCTAGTTGTAGCCCATAGACAAAAACATAATTATGGTGCAAGCAGAATCATGGCAGGAAGTGATGCAATAGTACAAAAAAGGTTGAGCTTAGTGTCAAAGATGAGACGTGAGGCTGTTCCCATTTCAGCGCGATGTATAATATCATTACACTCTTATAGAAATTGTCCTTCAGGATAATGGTCCACATTATAACCCAGTGCAAATTAATTAATGTCATATCTTTAAGAATATTCCTTTTTTTTAAATCCTTTTTGGTACTGTATAAGGATGAAGGTAAACTCACCGCCCATGTCACCCGCACAGAGGTGGAGCTGAGCACTATGGGGTTGTGCATGGTGACAATGACATCACCCAGCTCCTTCTGGACTTGACGGTGATCGACACCCTGTACAGCTGGACTGATGTCTGATGCGTGCACACACACACACACACACACACACACACACACACACACACACACACACACACACACACACACACACACATAAAAAAAAAACAAATATATGAGCACCAATGAGTAGAAAACAATGTCCATTCAATAGTACCACAGAATAGATGTTCACTAATGAAATACACATTAATGTGTAATTGTGAAACGGCAAATGTGTTAGAAATTCAAATCAATACACTATAGCACTATAACCTGTCTTAGCTAAAGATCATGAAATTAAAACATATGTACACCCCCATGCCAGATCGGTAGTGTGTATGTTACCCTGGGTGCGGACAGGCTCGGACATGGCACTCGGGTCTCCCACCCCCTGCGCGTTCACCGCTCTGATGATGAAGACGTAGACGGTGTTTGGTCGGAGCTCTCTGACAGTGTACTGCGTGTCCTTCACATGATCGGCTACAGTCTGCCAGCTGTTACTCACCAGCTGGCTGCAAACAGAGACGAGACGCAATAAACTCACTGCTCAGAAAAAAACAGCACACACGCGTCTCACATGGCTGCCTGACACAGATGCGCTGGGGTTTTATGCTGATATTATTGTGGGCAGTATGCCTATTTCTACCAGCTTGCTATAGACGGGTGTAAGCTATTGATGCAGCAGCTCAACTGTGGAAAATTTGTTTTTTGAAAAGCTTTGTTGTAGTGAAAATAAGATTCTCTGACCTAGTATTAGCTCATGCAATTAGTCAAGGCTGCTTCAGTTAGCAATAGGCTGCGTTCACAAGGACATTTTGGTGTCCATCAAAACCACAGGGTGATGCCATCCTCTGTAATCTGTTAAAGTTTTTGACAGATTGTACGCTGACATACAGAAACTATGTAGCAGCCAATAGAAAACAGTCCAGACTGGGGCTTAAGTCATTCACATGTATGGCGAGTAAGATAAAGAAGAGACTACTGTATGCATGAAGTTTTGCATGTTCTTCCCAGGTTCTGAAAGTCTCACGGGTTCACCAGTTTCTTCCCACCTCTAAAAAACATACTAGTAGGTGGATTGGGTTCTCTAAATTACCCCTAGATGTGAATGTGCCTGTGCATGGTGCCCTGCAATGACTGGGTTCCCATCCATGGTGTGTACTCACCTCACACCCAGTCTTCATGTCTTAAGAGTCAGATCCACTGACCAGGATAAAATCGTTACTGAAGGTGAATGAATGAATAAAGAATGGTAAACTGAAAAAATATTGCTTCAGACTGGAATGTGTGAATGTGTTACTATTTGCTGTAAATTGCCTAAATTTTTTTATACATGTTATCATATTATGTACAGTGTAATGAAAAAGGACAAAAGACACTGATCCCCACCCAGAAAGAGAAAAAAGACAAAAACCACACTTAAACAACAGAAACAAGAAACACACCCTAAACAAACAGGCAATATATATACTGTATCAATGTATTTCTCCTGGTGAAAGCAGTCTAACACTTTCCTTAATGGAGTTATGCCATAACTGAAGTTTGGGTGAAAGATAAAGCCTTTAGATCTGCGCCAGAACTACGAGACAAACAAATAATGGAAGTTCACTTAAACTATTCCTGTACATGTCTGTACACTTTCCTCAAGAGCATCCAGTATAGTCTCCTGATGACTTTCTTTAATATTAAAAAGGCTGCCATCTTTAAAAAGCGAGGTACGTTTTTCATTGTGAAAATACTGTCCTTGGTGTTTATTTAAAACATTTATTTATTTATTTATTTATTTATGGCACAGCAAGTATATGAAGATTTGCGCATGTTCATTCATTCATCCTCAGTGACCATTTATACTGGTCTAGGTCGGGGTGCATCTGGTGTCTATCCCAGGAACACTGGACATGAGGCAGGAATACACCCTGGATGGGGCACCAGTCCTTTGCAGGGTGCACACACACACACACACACACACACACACACACACACACTCATTCACATCTAGCAGCAATTTGGAGTTGCCGATCCACCTATTGGCATGTTTCATGAGGTTGGATGAAACTGGAGAACCCGGAGAAAACCAATGTGGGAGAGCATGCAAAATTCCACAGACAGCAACCCGAGGTCAGGCTACAACTGGGAACTCTGGAGCTGTGAAACAGCAATGCTACCTGCAGCACCATTGGTGCAAATGATTTTAGTGACATAGACAACTATTAGTAAATTAGCTTTTTTGGTCCAGTATCAAGCTAAAGAAAGAAATTTAAGACATTAAATATGCTTTTGTTGATCTTCTGAATTTGGTGTAAATTTGATTTTCTGCTAAACTATTCCTCTAAAAAAGTTGAATTGAATTAAATTCTCTATCCACTGCTCTAAAAACAGAGTTTCTGACTAGAAGGCAATATCACCTTCCATTCCCCAAAACTGAGCCCTTTTCATGACCTAGAAACACTTACAATTAAACTTCAATGTACCGCACAAGCCTCAGGCAGCTGAGTATTGACTAAACACAACGAGCCAAATCACACACTGGGCACCGATGCTCAAGCATGGCATAGCCCCAGCGCTTTCCTCATAAATAAGCCACTGAATCCATCACCGCTGGCGCTCACTGAGGGCGACCCTGGTGCCCGGTTAACCAACCAGATCTGTGCCATGAGTGTGAAGGGCATTGAGAACAGGGTACCAGAACCAGATTCAGCCAGCGCACACATACCCAAAGGCCTCTATGACATAGGCAGACATGAAGGAAGCATCCTCGGATCCAGGACGCCATGACAGAGACACGGTGCTCTTGGTGACATCAGTGACCTCCGGCTTGGAAGGTGGCCCCGGGAGAGCAGTGGCGTTGTGGGATACGGAGTCTGTGAGCTCGGCAGACTCTGACAGGAAAAGAAGGAGAGCAGAAAGCAGAGGGTAAGAAGAGAGGATGATGGAATATTCTAGGAAAAGGCTTCTGCTGAATTGAGATAAGAACCTCTGACGTCTAAGAAGGCGCTCCACGAGGTCTCTCCACTTGAGCTGGAGGCCAAGCAGGTGTACAGACCAGAGTCTGAGAGCTGGAGAAGAACATCAGCAGACTTGTTAGAAAAGGGCAGAGTTATATATAAACACCATTCATACACAGTGCAGGATCTAGACATTTTCATACTACCAGGTTTTGATTTCAGAAGATTCCATCCTTAAGTTGATAAAATGATGGAAAATAACATCTGGCACCACTCTGTTTCCATGGGCTCCAGTGGGCTTTCTTTATAGAAAGTAAAAACAGGAATGATAACTAGCATGAACCAACTAGTGATGGATGTCTGGTGTTATTAAGGCAATAAATTTGAGTCCCTGATACTGTTGTATTGTCTTATTATTTAATTACATTATTACTGGTTAAAAGAAGAAAAAAAATTCACCCAGAATGACTCGTATATTGATCTTCGTAATTACCAACCAATATTTCTTTTTTGGGATTTGGCTCTGCTTCATCTCTACCTACAGAGAGTGATGCAGCAGTGCTTTAGTCCTTTAGTCTGTCCAGCTATTCACCTCTTCATCTGTACACTCTGCTCACACAGATCAGCTTCCAAAACTTCCACATTCATGCTAATACTACGATCAACGCTTATCCATCACGTCATCTCATACACTGCTAATTAGCAACGCTATAGCTGCATCATATTCTCAGGCCCTCCAGGATTTAGCAATTTTGCGATCACAGAAATGAACACAAAATCAAGCAATATTCAGAGGAGCTTGCAATTTTTCAAAATTACCGCAGATTTGGGCCAAGACGCGTCATGTGACATCATCACAACGCACATTCAGTTAAAGCCCTCTTCGATTCACTTGCGTCCAGCATGAATATACCTAAAAGGTCTCATTTACCAACAAACATCACTCTGAAAGAACTATTTCGTGCAATTGCAATTTCACCAATTCAAGTAGTTTTGCACAAAAAAAGCAACAACAACTAAAAAAAAAAAGCCGCCGCAAAACCAAGCATTTCTGGCTGCAACAATCACAAAAAAGCTCTGCGAAATCTTGTACAGACTGTATTCTGAAACTTTTACTCAGTGTTTGCTGTCTCCACTACTTCTTCATTGGACTTTTCATTAATTTAGCATCAAACATCGTGAGTAATGGTAAAATGGAGTAATGGTGAGTACAAAAAACAAAAAACAGAAGGTCTTTTGCTCCTTTGTTTTTAGGAGCTAACAGCAAAATCTGACTATTATCCAATCAAATGTTTCTTCTATTAAATGCCACTGTAACTGTGCTAGCAATGTCTTAGTAAGAGTGTAAGAGTGCCAGAGAAATGCGACTTACTCATGGGAGTAATAAATATACTGTACAACCAACAAATTAGCACCAGAAACACTACGCACATCATAAACATTTCAATATAAACATATTCATAACATGATTTTTTTTTTTTTTTTACAATTAGATCATTGTTTAGTAACTACAGGTCTTGTTTAAAATGAGCGAACTGTCACGTTAGGATCCACTGCCGATCCAGGACTCAATGTGTGACAGGTACAAACAGCCAATAGAAATTTCATCATAGCTGCAAACCACACATGTCTCAGTTATTACTCAGTTATTCATAATAAAAAATAATATTAATTATTCATTAACTGTTATAAATGATTCAGTAACGATAGTTAAACTAACAGGGAAAATGTGTAGTTATGAGAGTGAGGATCTGGACTTGCTGATGGATGCTTAGAGCTTGAGGGGTTGAAGAAATATGTTGGGTTTTTTTTATTTAAAAAAAAATATCCTTATTTCATTCCAACACGTTTAATTATTGTAATCAACTGCTGTATATTCCACACTGCACAGATATTACTGTGAAAAAATGCATTAACCTCTGATGGCTTCCATGAAGCATTGGAAAAAGAGAGTGACACCATGTGACTCGGTAAAGTGCTGACATTAATTTTGTTAATAAATTTCATTTAGAACTCTGCACTAGCACATTTCCAATACAGCTACAGTGATGCAGCGACACGATGTTTCACTTAGTGCTGATTTCCGTAACAATAGCACGTAGTAAGAGCTTTTTTTGTTGTCCTTCTGTCTTTTTTACTCTTTTATCTCCTTTTTTTATATGCCTCTGCATCCCTTATCCACTCTCCTCAGAGTGCCACAAGCTACCGTCTTTCTTCTCCATGTTTGCCTCGGCTCCATTAAACTGATTCAGAGACAACTGATTTAAGTAAAATTGACATTCAAAGGGAGATAAGCATTCAGGTAAGAGCTGTGTGGGCATTTCATATTCGCTTCAGCGCTGTGTGTGTGTGTGCGTGTGTGTGAGTGCGTGCGCCTGTGTGTGCCTTTAATCTGCCATAAAGCGCTGTCCTTGAGGAAGAGCCCAGATTCTGTCAAAGCTGAGCTTAAGATGTCTCCAGCATTTAGCAATTTATTAGAAAATCAATACACTTTATTCATCTTTAAACTGAATGCACTTGTCCATCTAAATCATGCCTGTCTGACATCACTGTGAAATATCCCTCCTTCCCTCCTCTACCCCCACTCTCTGTCATACCGTCCATATTCTTCCCTATGACAAGGCATTCTTTGTCCAGTCATTTCCTCACTGTCACCCCGTAATTCGTTCATAAGAAGCGAAATGCAACATAAGCATATATAAAATCGGACGATGGAGCAATGATGTAATGATTAGACCTAAGATGTGTCTATGTAGCAAAGTTATAATGCATATAAAGACAACATGACTTTAATGGAATGATGTAATAACTATGTATACACACGGTGTGACTTTATAGCAGTGATTCAGTGGTTATATAAAACAGTGTGACTTTATAGCAATGATACAATTACTACATAAGCATTTTATCTATCCAAGCATTTTAGTCATTTTAGCATGACTTTTCTCTTGCAGTTGCATTATTTGGGACTGAATTTCTGAGCTCATTATGTTTCATTTGATCATTTTACCCAGGTCAAAGACTTTGTTTATTTATTTACTTTTAGGATATGATGAACCTGTAATACATTTCGTTTACCTTGCTCATAGCAATTTTTTATTTATTTAATTTTCTTTAGACAAAACTACACATTGATTTGTACGGAGCCCCGCACATGACACGGGTAAAAAATACATCAATTGTGGCCACGAATTAAGAATTCGTTCCCATGACTTATTATTACTTAATTCATTCCCTCGTTTTAGGTAAATCGTGGCCACGTTTTATTAATTCGTTCCCTTGAATGCATTTAACTGAAATGAAGGAACGAATTAGTAAAACGTGGCCATGATTGTGCGGGGCTCCGTAAATTTGCATTGTTTATGATTCAGAAATGAAAAAGGAGTCTTTTCAGTCATTTTTTTTTTTATTCTGAGTGTATCGTGACCCCCCTAGTAACTAGAGGTGAAATATTACTCACTTTAGTTTGGAAGAGAATAAACGGTAGATTGACAAATTTGACAAGTAGACTGTGATCCTCATGCGTGATTATAGGGCCTCATAAGATGATATCAGTTAGCTAAATAAGTTCGGCTAATGTCAGTATCACTTGCTGCTGAGATAAACCTCCCGTTATCTCATAATATAGCTATCTATGATATGCTACATTCTACTAACTTTTTTTTTTTGGGAGGGGGTCCTATTCAGGAACTCAGGTTGGTCTCCTCAACTACAAGTTCAGCAAGTGATGTCAAATCAATATGGCTGCTCACAGCATCAGCAGTAAACAAAGCAGCACTTAAATGAGTTATGTGGTATATACTAGTATTTGTTTTAAATATCATTATACCGAAATGTTAAATGTGTATCATTGACTATACAGTTTGCTGTTTGGAGGAGGAGAATATACATCAGTCTTCACAGTAAGCTGGCTAAATTGTTGCTAACAAAAGATGAACATGGAGGCGTCCATTTTTTCCCACTCAAACACTCCAGCTCAAACACATGAAGGTCAAAACGTCCCACTTTTGAGGTAAGTCGAATGCCATAATAGCTACAAGGCAGCATGACAGGGAGCATCTGCTGCACTGCTGCATAATGAAAATGTATTGTAATGTATGGAGTGAAGTGCATTCGAGCAGTTGATTATCAGTATAAATGCAAATGAATCTTCTTAATGAAGCACAGATTAAATAACAATGGGTCAATAACAAAAGATACAGCAATGCACAATCACTATATACTGTATACATATGTACAACATGTCTATATAGCAAATACAAATCAGAAAGAACACACCTTAACATTCTGGATCTGCAGACTACCTGCTTCCAGCAGGGACATTCGAGGCTCTTTAGAAAGCAGACTCAGTCCGTCCTTCAGCCAAGTGACCGTGGGTTCAGGCTCTCCAGACGCCCTACACCCCAGAACTGCCAGGCTGCCCACTGCCACTGTCTGATTTGTTGGCCCGTGCTGAATAATGGGTGGTGGGCGGTCTTTAAGAGCTGTTGAGTAGACATGTGAACTAAATGCATTGCAATTTCCTTTGAAGCTTCTCCTGACCTTGCAGGAGAGCAAGCACTTACCGCTAGCATTTTGTGCCTCTCAATGATGGATGTGTTCTGAAATTTAGCACCTGTTCTTGCGGTCAGTCATGCAAAAAAGACACCTTTGATTGTGTGAGGTTTTTGGCATGCCATCACCAGGGTGGATTAAAAATGGCTTGCCTGTGAGGCTAATTAAAGTCCTTTTTCACTGCACCTTTCAACATTTTCACACCCCCTTCCTCACTTTCTCGCCATCCTTCGTCTAAATTAGGTGCTTACTGTATATTTACTAAGAAGGCGGGTTTGACACACCATTTTTATAACTTTGTAAATCTTACAACAACCTAAGCACTACCAATCTCCATATATTTTTGTAGCTTGACGTTAATCATATGCATTACAATGATATACAGGTTCAGTGAGCCCCAAGAAAGCTTTATATTACAGCAACCAAAACCCCATGACTCCAGTTATTTTCAACCTAATCTCTAGCCACTGCTTCTGTAGTGTATGTGTTATATCACAGACAAAAATTTCAACGTTTCACTTTTTAGAAAAGAACAGAAAACCTGTCAAAGAGCAGTTGTTGAGTTCCATCAATAGATTAATGAATTAATAACACATGGTTATATAATGCAAATGATTTTCATATGTTACACTCTAACAATAAAGACCTTTGTTTGGTCTAAGATCTTCTTTCCTTAAGGATTTTCAGCTGGACCAAACAACTACATTTCTACCACATGAACACAAATTCTCTCCAAAAATGAAAAGGTCCCATGTCTGAAAGAATAAATTATACCGATTTAGAGCTTAATTTACGAATACCAATGAAGAAACAATTCCTGGAAACATTCACCAAAAAAAAGAGAAGCAGTCTAGGAAACCCCATTGGTTATAGCAACCAGCAAAAAATTATGAAAGATCAGGTTTCGACCAAAACTGGTAAAAGATTAATAACATACTTTAGTTTTGCCAAAACAATGTAGATATATTTATATCATCTTTCTAAACTTGTCTAGGCTTTCTAGGATTTTGGTCAGTCTGCTGTTTCATTTACTAGCGTGGTGCGCTTCCCTCACATGATGAATGCCATGCTTTGATCAAGCTGCTGTTGATGTGCCATAGCAAAATGGACATAAGCCTATATACAGGTGCATCTCAAAAAATTAGAATATTGTGGAAAAGTTCATTTTTTTCCGTAATTTAAATCAACAAGTGGAATTTTCATATATTCTAGATTGCAAGCCTTTTTTGTTTTAATCTTGATGATCTAGAATATATGAAAGTTCCACTTTTTGAATTAAAAAATTATGGAAAAAAATTAACTTTTCCAGGATATTCTAATTTTTTTAGATGCACCTGTAGATTCCATTATGACAACTGTCCTCAGACTCATAAATAAGTTTCTATTCTTCTCTCAGTAAAGGCAAACTTCGAAATTATTGTCTAGGAAATTGCACATATAGTACATACACATGAGGCTAAAAAACCAGAGTAGTCCTTTAAACTTAACAACTTTTTGCATATTGTACAGTACATTTATTTATATAAGATAGTCTAAATGCAGAACAAAGAACTGTATCCCGATCGTGGCAATCTGATTTCTTCTTCCTTTGCCTCTCTCGCTCCTTCCTGCTCTGCTTCCCCTCTCTCCCTCCTTTCTTTCTTGACCTCTCTCACTCACTCGTCCTCTTCCTCTCAATTGATATGCACGGCAACCCAGCAGTTGCTGCTTCTAGGGTAACGTGCTCCTTCTACAGAGAGGGCCTTGAGCAGATGTTAATTCAATAATGTCTGCGTGAGCAGGCCAAGACAAAATGGAAAGGAAGCAGAATACGGCTCCCAACTGGCGGCGCCACAGCACTTAAGATAATGATACTCTTTGAGAGAAGAAGTGGGTGTAAATGTGTGTCTCTCCATCAGCAGCCCCAGTGTGTAACACTTTATGGGCTTCGCTCGCTTTTCAGGCCATCCAAAGTCTTTTTCTCCTTCAAGCCAGAAGAAAAGGTTGATGAGGATTTGTTTAGGATTTCTTCTTAAGTCATTCAGGAGCAGCACCACAGAGTGGAATACTGTCTAAAACTGTCGCGTCTAGAATGAACTTCAATTTTCTACATGCCTACAATATTGTACTCAAAGTAAAACACAAGAATGAAAGGAAAATGTGGATATTGCATTTATTCATATTTCTGAGGCAGCAGGTGCACTGCTGAATTTGTGTATGCGTGTTCTGCAGAGTGTGTCTTGAAATCTTTCAGGAATGGTCAAATACTGTTTGAGGCTGACAGATTAAAGTGTAGAAATACAGCAGTAATACATATCCAAATGTCGCCTGCTAGATATTACTGACACATTACTGCCTTAATTGCTTCTGTACTGTTCTAAAACATGGATTTAACTTCAAAGTTGATTGATGAGAGTGAATACATTACAGGCACGCACTATGGTTAGGAATGTAGGAACTTTTCAAAAACTTGTAAAGTCATGGTGACAATGTGTTCAGTTTGAGTTGAAAATTCAACACACTCACCATCAGACACCTCCAGCTGGGCCTTGGCCAGTATGCTGCCAGCCACTGTGAGAGCCTGGCAGATGTAGTAGCCTGCGTCTGAGCGCTGGACCGAAGCGATGCTCAGATCTCCATTCTGAGCCACTGAGAAGCGACTTCCTGCCTGAGCAGGTTGATTTGGAAAAAGCAGGTCCTGAGGAAAGTGGAAAAAGCAGATTCGATCTGAAATCTCAGCAGGGTAAACAAATATGGATTGCTAAGAGAGCCTCCGTTGAACAAAACAATGCAATTAGTATTCGATCGCTAGACTGTTAGCAGTGTGAAATTTCTAAACTCTGACATTTTGTTTAACACACCTCTTTCCATAGAACTGACCAGAATAGAGGCCACACCTCCTTCCATAGAACTGATCAGCATAGAGACCACACCTCCTTCCATAGAACTGATCAGCTTAGAGGCCACACCTCCTTCCACAGAACTGACCAACTTGGAGGCCACACCTCCTTCCATAGAGCTGACCAGCTTAGAAGCCACACCTCCTTCCATAGAACTGACCAGCTTAGAGGCCACACCTCCTTCCATAGAACTGACCAGCACAGAGGCCACACCTCCTTCCATAGAACTGACCAGCTCAGAGGCCACACCTCCTTCCATAGAACTGACCAGCTTAGAGGCCACGCCTCCTTCCATAGAACTGATCAGCACAGAGGCCACGCCTCCTTCCATAGAACTGACCAGCTTAGAGGCCATACCTCCTTCCATAGAGCTGACCAGCTTAGAGGCTACGCCTCTTCCCTTGAACTGACAGGGAATTTATTTATTTGGACAGACAGGTTTAGTGGCCAAGCCCTCTTTACTTGGACTAACAGGCTTGGAGATCACACCTTCTGGCAGGTTTACAGGCCATCTGCTACAAACATACTACTGATGCTAACACAGTTTAACATTCATGGCTTACCTGGTTTAGCAATTCCACATGCTGGTGGTTATTTGTAATTTATGTTAAAACTAGAAGTACAACTGTTAAACAAGTTTAAAAATCCAATATTTCTACATACTGGTGTTTAAAGGTGATGCAGTTGTTGCGCATACAGAGGCACAGAGGCCTACAGTGGGTTCATGACTTCACACAGATGCTGGTCGGTAATTAACGTACGAACTGAGTGGTGTTCAGCTGCCTTCCATGCCCTTGGGCACAAGCCAGCTTGCTGAGCCAGACTTCACCACCCACTCACAGCCTTGAGATCTCTTATCTCCCCTTGCCTCTAATGAGATTTTCCTTCATTCAAAGTCCTCAAATCTACCCAAGTGACGAGAGAGGAAGGGCATTAGCCAGATTCAATTAGCCCTAATGACTTGAATTCAGTAAATTAATAAGTTTTGAGATGACAAATGACCCCCTCTGAGTTAAGTGATGGAGGACTGATGACCACTTCATTACTCTGAAGGTAAAATCTGACCATTCATTCCGCCAATTAATTGCTTAATTGTGCAAAATGCTTTGTTTAAATCCCTAAAATAATCAGAGTAAGACCACTGCCAGCTAATTCGATTCACACGAGTAGAGTATATCTCAGTCTTGTCTGTGCGCGCAGATTTGCAGATCGCTGCATAAACACCCACAAACAAACACATAAATCTTACATGAATATGCAAACGCTGTGCAGAACACTGACCTTGCTCCCCTCTTTCTGCCAGAACACGGCGGGCTGCGGGTTTCCCTTGGCCTCACACGGGAAAGTGGCGGTGCGTCCCTGCATCACAATCTGGTCCCGGGGCCGCACAACAAACTGGGGTGCCTCTGAGGTGAAAGGTCAGATGGGTATCATTGCAAACACGGAGACACAGGCGGTTACGTTTTCACTGAAAGGAACGCAGGAGCATAGGTGTGGACATGTTTAATGCAAAAGCCGAGGTGTTGGGAAGCGTGCGCTCCTAATTAACATGCAGCATACACTGGTTTGAAAAGGTGCAAAACACGGTGTGTTTAGTAATGCCTCCTGGGGTGAGGTGCAAAGTTCAGGCAAAAGATGGCTGAATTTCACATGGTCTGTAATGGTGCTGTGTTTATTTGTGTTCATTTCTGCATTTTCAAAACTCTCCTTTTTGGAATCAAATGCATTTGAGCCATGTTTTAGTTCAGATCACACGATAATCAGCCTGAAAAAAAGTTATCAATCTTGTGAAGTAAAGGGTTCAATAATGCATGCTGTTAGTAGCATGGTATGGGTGGGTACTTACCAGGATGAGCTGGTGAATGAGCAATGAGGGCAGGAAAGGTGAGTGGATGAAGGGGTGACATTCACAACAACAGACACAGGTACAACAACCAGAGAGGGAAAAAAACACATTCAGACGTCGGGTACACGAATAAATTTAGGACAAAAACAGAGAGTCCACTGGGTGACTGATGAAATGGATCTTAAATCTCACAGATTCTGAAGGGAGCTTAATAATGCAGCAGACTGCCCTTAATGCAACATCCTGGAGATTTCCAAAATGGAAGCTGTGGCTAGACGGCTACAGATATTACTGAAGCCCAAATCTCAAATGCCGTATCGATGCGTCACATCTCACCATTTTTTCTCCTGTACCCCACCTCACCCTGCGTCTAACGCTGTGCCAGAAATATTGCACTGAATATTGCTTTGCAACAGACTGAAGTGTGAGACCAGACTTTAAACTGTCATTAAGTTCCTAATTTCTTGAACTTAGCAGGAGGTCAGTTCCAGACTGCCATGCCCTGCTCTTCCTCCTGAGTGTGTGTGTGTGTGTGTGTGTGTGTGTGTGTGTGTGTGTGTGTGTGTGTGTGTGTGTGTGTGTGTGTTTGTGTATGTGTGTGCGTGTGTGTGTGTGTGTGTGTGTACACATGTATGTTTGTGTATCACAGGACTCCCACTGGTCAGGGAATGACACACACAGAGGGAGATGGTCCTGATAGGCTCGGATCCAACAGAGAGAAATAAACTAGCCCGTAAACAGTGCTGTCTCCTCCTCAGTGAGGCTTTGGTAATACTACAATGAAAAAGTGGGTTAAAAAGCCTGCTGTTGGTAAAATAACAGCTTTTGGGCAAAACCACACAATTCCCTCTTCCTCTTTCATAATGTTAAACTGGTCAGCTTTATGAACATCTATACATTTTGCATTCCAAACAAGTAGGCAGTACATGTCTACTAAAGTATAGGAACAATTGTACACCTGCTCATATTCATGCAATTATCCAATCAGCCAATCACTGATTGGTGAACCTGTGTCCACTGTAGCTTCAGATTCCTGTTCATGGTTGACAGGAGTGTATGGTCTTCTGCTATTATAGCTCATCCACCTCAAGGTTAGATGTGTTATGTACTTTTATGTTCACCACAGATGTAAAGAGTGGTTATTTGAGTTACACTAGACTGCCTGTCAACTCGAACCTATCTGTTCTCCTCTGACCTCTCTAATCAACAAGGTGGTTCTACCACCAGAACTGCAACTCCCTGGATGTTTTTTTTCTTTTTCTTTTTCGCAATATTCTGTGTAAACTCTATTGACCGTTGTGCATGAAAATCCCAGCAGATCAGCAGGGATTTGAAATAGCAGATCTGAAATACTCAAACCAGCCCGTCTGGCACCAACAACCATGCCACGTCAAAGTCACTGAGATCACTTTTTCCTTATTCTGATGTGAACATTAACTGAAGCTCTTAAGCTGTATGTGCGTGATCTTATGCATTGCACTGCTGCCACATGATTGGCTCATTGGATAATTGCATATACAGTACTGTGCAAAAGTTTTAAGTACCCTATTTTTTTTAGGACAAACTTTGTTATAGATTTTTATTTTATGATTTCTACATTATCAAGTCAGTACAAAAAACATTTTAGATTCCCAAACATTAGTTTTCTAGCACAAAATTAAATGTTACAGAAAAATGTTTGTATGTCATTAAAGAAAGCAGCATGTTACGTAAGAGACACTTTTCAGACAAAAAACACAATGAAGACTGCTGGGTTTCGCTGCAAAAATAAGAAGCAAGTGTGAAAGTCAAAGTCTCCAGAAGAACTGTGTCTGGTTCTGCAAGATGCTCAATAAAACTTACCAGCTCATTTCCTTATAAAACTGCACAAATTGTACCAGAGACTATTATTTTTATTTTTATTTTTTGTCACACCAAATATTGACTTTGTTTCATTTACTACTGTTTACTGCTGTTTACGGTATTGTTTTTAATGTAGAAACATTTAATTTAATTATTTTGAAGGCATCTTTGCTGTACAGCATTTCTTTGCATGTGCCTAAAACTTTTGCACAGTAGTGTAAGTGTCAAGTGAGTAGCTGGGAAAACTGGGGGGGAAATGCAACAACAAATAGCAATTTGCAGGACAGACTTTTATTAAACTCCTGAACTTGTACAGTTCTTCAACCTCAGCTACATCATTCAAGTTCATAAATGGTATCAAAAAGATGTCCTGTGGAACTTTATGATGTGTCATGTGACTGAGTAAGCAAGCTAAATATCTTTCAAAACAGCACTGTCTTTTCCCAAATCAGGGAACTATTGTTTATATTTTATTAGATATACGTTAGTTTTGGGTTTTGTTACAGTCCACAAAGTTCAAAGTGTTGCTGCAAGACAAAATCAGGGTCTTTACGTAGCATGTTATTATAATGTTCATATATTTTTTTCCATTTCATAACAGTGAAGCATGACAAAAAGCAGTGATATGTTACCCTGTGCACAGCATGTGGTCTGAGTGGGCTATACGGAGCTGCAGCTCTATAAATAAAAGTGTACTTCTTTTGTGAATTTCAAGCCAGTTCAGTTAATCAGTCGAAAAATTCAAGAGTCTGGAACTGAAAGGTTCCTGCTAATATCCAATCAAATCAACTCCTCAAATTCTTTTAAAAACTGTCTAACACTGAATGTAACAATGACGTTTCATTGGTGGAAATAATAAGCTGGTTGACATAAATGAAAACAAATGTGTTTTCTCTCTCATCGTGCACTTTTTGTCTGCACTAATGTGTGAGCACTCCAGGACTGCACTTATTGCCTACTCCTCGTCTCTATATTGGCAATAAATTCAGCAAGCCTGATATTTAATTAGTTTTGTAAGACATTATATTGATTCTGTTAATTATAGGATGTTCAGTGCGTAATGATGCATCAACTGTCTGATTCAAATTTATTAGCCTCCACTGAGTTTTTTTTTATTTTTTTATTTTTAGAATGGATATAGAGTACATTCACCAAACTGAACGAACTTAAACTGGAATTGTGTTAGGAAAATGCCACTTAGCCCTTGCTAAAAGTGGGTCTCAAGAGATGGTAATGTAATGTGATGTAATTTTGGATTAAAGTGAGTTAGATTTTGAATATGACAGGCCATGTTTCGCCTAAATAGAGCAGGTGTTTTTATTTCTGATCACAAAAAATCAGGGTATAATAAAAAGAAATGTCTTAGATCACCATAGAAATGTTAAAAATGCTGGAATTACATCAGAGTGATGAATCAGGTTCTCTGGTTTCCTCCCACTGACCAAAAACATGCTATCTGTGGATCAGGTAATCTAAATTGCCCCTAGGTATAAATGAGAGTGTGGATATGGTGCCCTGTGATCAAGGGTGTGTTCGCATGCCCAGCGTTCCTGCGATAAGTTTTGGATCTACCATGACCCAGACCCGCATAAAGGGCTTCCTGAAGATGAATGTATGAATCTAATTACACCGCATCTGCACAAAAATAGAGCTCTATATGTAATAGACAATTTTATTACTACCATGAAGGAAAGGCTATGAAGACAACCTGAAGATAACTCACCCCTGACTGTGAGCGTAGCCGATGCTTCCACTTTGCCCACCCGGTTCTCCGCCACACACGTGAAGCTTCCCTGGTCCCCAGAAGACACTTTCTTAATCCTCAAGACAAAGTCGTCCTTTTCGTATTTCATCTCGTACCTGTGCGGAACAATGCAAGCAGCCTTCAAACACATTTGTATGCTCAAAGTTAACCGCTCTCATGTTAAAGCGCAGCGGGAGCTCAGCGCGAAGAGGAAAAACAGTGATTAGCAAGAGACAGTTTTAGAAAAAAGTAAACAAAGAATAATGGGCTGGTGAAGCACTTTTGGGGGGAACAAAAGGCCTTTTTTGCAGCCCTTGAGAGAGTCCATACTGAAGATGATTTGGTAAAGTGGAGAAAAAGGGTGTCAATTATGCAAGCATCAAAGCCACGTTGAAATGAAAGGTGCTTTCAGCCGGAACACTCACTGTTCTGCTATTTCAATATTTATGAAGAGTAACCCACTGTGTTTGGCGTGTGTGTGTGTGTGTGTGTGTGTGTGTGTGTGTGTGTGTGTGTGTGTGTGTGTGTGCGCTCATCCAGTGATAAGATGATCCTAAGGGTCTTGTGTATCTGGGGCGAGTCTTTAAATGAAATTCTGCAGGTTTCATTGATGAATAACTATAAAGTGCATATCAAAGCATAACCACTACTGTACTCAGTGAGTCCAATTAACAAGAGGATAGCATTTACAAACTCGATTACCTCTTCCTGTAACCCATCAAGCTAAATTACAGCACGAGAAACCACAGCCTGCTTGTCACACTTTTTAATGCAGGAGAGAGTGTGAAAGCGTGTTTGACTAATAGCACAAGTTTAAAGTAAGAGCTCAGATGCCTATCACGGTCTATTAGCAAAGACGCACAAGCGGCAAAATACTGTCACTTCATCTGCTTTGGATTCAAGACGAGCAGTGTCGTATTTGAGGGAAGTTCGAGAGAAGTTTGAAAACATTGTGGACTGTTAAATGTGTGTAAATGAATGTGTGAATGTGTGTTCATGGTGCTCTGTGATGGACTGCCATCCCATTCAACGTGTATATTCTCCCCTCGTGCCAAGTGCTCCCGGGATAGGCTCTGGATCCACCTGAACAGGATAAAGCAGTTAGATCAAAAATGATGTGGGGAAATGTCACAAATGTGACCAATGGGATAACATAGTGAGTCTTTTTAAATATATCCGTGTCTACATGAATCAGAAATGAGTAAAAATAAGAAGAGCCTCAGTAATGGGTGGAACATGAGGTGTGTTTAGAAAAGCCGAGATGTTTGATGCACACTGTGGGAGTATCCTGATAATGGTTTCCAAGTGGCCTGAGCCACATGGAGATTCAGGTAATGTCATGTATTTGACCCACAGTGGGTATAGAAAAGAATCACCCCCTTTAAAATAATCACATTTTGTTGCTTTTCAGCCTGAAATGAAGATGGACACAGTTTTTGTTTTATCCAGCTGTATTTACTCAGTGCAACTTATAACATCCAAGTGAAAGATATAACACCAACATGTCAGAAAAAAAGAAAGAAAAAAACAGAATCACTAAGTTGGAAAAAAGATCACCCCCCTCCTAAAAATGACTTGTAAACTCAATAAGGTGTAGCTAATCACCTTCTCAATGGCACACAAAGCCACTTGACTTTCAACCGTGATCAGCTGTGGTCATTTCGATTAGCTCAGCATGAAAAGAGCATTTTTCAGTTCTTGGTAGTGCAACTGAAGCAAACAATCAACTATGGGTGGAAAGGCACTGTCAAAAGATCTCTGGGATAAAGTTGTGGACAGGCACAAGTCAGGAGATATATACAAAAAAAGTTCAAAGGCTTTATCAATGCCTAGAAGCACAGTGAAGTCTATTATTAAGAAGTGGAAGGTATTTGGTACAACACAGACCCTCCCTGGATCAGGACGTCGCTCTAAATTGGATGAAAGAGCCAGGAGGAAACTGGTCAGAGAGACTACCAAGAGGCCTATAGTAACTCTGAAGCAGTTGCAGGAATTTATGACAAAGAGTGGTCATTGTGTGCATGTGACAACAATATCACAAATTCTTCACAAATGTGGCTTGTATGGGAGGGTTTCAAGACAAAAGCCACCCATGACTGAGCTTTACCAAAACACACCTTGAAGATTCTGAGGCCACATGGAAAAAGGTGTTATGGTCAGATGAATGATTTGGCCTCAACACCAAACAATATGTCTGGCGGAAATCCAATACAGCTCACCATCTGAATAACACCATTCCTACAGTAAAGCATGGAGGTGGTAATATCCTGTTATGGGGGTGTTTCTCTGCAGCAGGGACTGGAGCACTTGTCAGGATAGAAGGAAAAAGGGTTGGGGCAAAATACCATCAAATTATTGAGGAAAATCTGCTGCCCTCTGCCAGAAAGTTGTCAATGGGAAGAAGGTTTACCTTCCAACATGACAATGACCCAAAGCACACAGCAAAACTGACCACACCGTGGTTGAAGGAGAAAAAGGTGAATGTCCTTGCATGGCCAAGTCAGAGCCCAGACTTAAACCCCATTGAAAATCTGTGGAATGACTTGAAGACTGCAGTCAACAAACGGTCACCATCAAATTTAACTGAACTTGAGCAGTTCTGCAAAGAAGAGTGGGCAAATATTGCAGAGTCTAGATGTGCAAAGTTAGTGGAGACATATCCCAAAAGACTAAAGGCTGTAATTAATGCAAAAGGTGGTTCAACAAAATACTGACACAAGGGGGTGATCCTTTTTCCAACTCAGTGATTCTGGTTTTATATCTTTCACTTGGATGTTATAAATTGCACTGAGTAAATACAGCTGGATAAAACAAAAACTGTGTCCATCTTCATTTCAGGCTGAAAAGCAACAAAATATAATTATTTTAAAGGGGGGTGATTCTTTTCTATACTCACTGTATATAGGTGTCTCCGTGGAGAGGAATTGTTGGTAAAGGAGTGGAGGAGAGAGCAGAGAGGCACAAGGGGTCTCCAACTAGGCTGTTATTTAGTGGATAGAAAGGTAAACAGAGGCCACGAGCCACTCAGGAGACCACCTCATACACGACTCAGCACTTCACACCACTCTCACACCTCAAGCAGCTACCACATCACTGCACACACACACATACACACACCCTTGTTGTTTTCCAAAAATAAAAGTTGTATTTAATAATATAAATACAAAGTATGCATGCGATAAGTAATAAATAAATCAGTGTAAATTGTCATTATTTTGTTTTGTTTTTTTCATTTAGTACTGCCCTTCACAAGCTACATAAGATGTTTCCCAGAAGACAAAATCATGTTCATTTACGCCGATCATCCTGTTCAAAAGTTTACACCCCCTGGCTCTTACTGTATCGTGTTGCCTTCTTGAGAATCAGTGAATGTTTGCACCTTTTGTAATAAATATGCAGAAGATGCTGGAAAAGCAAAGAATGTGCAGGACCTGGAGGATTTTTCTGAAGAACAGTGGGCAGTTTAACTGCTCAGGACAAACAAGGGACTCATGAACAACTATCACAAAACATAAAAACAGTCGTTGATCATTCAGGTAACACACATTATTAAGAACCAAGCGTATGTAAACTTCTGAACTGGTTCATTTGTGTAAATTCAGTTATTATTGTGTCTTGTGGACTATATGTAAACATCTGTTATGTGAAATAGCTTAATCAGGGCAGCACTAAATAAAAAACAAAATGCAATTTTTATGATCCTGAAAGAAGTATGCAAACTTAATATAAAATAATATAAAAATAATAAATATAAATTAAGATTAATATTATTAATATCCATTTTGGCCAATACTCAATTCCAGTATATCTTGTATATAATTTTATGTTATAGTTCATCTATAGAAGCCTAATTCATTGTAGATCCACGTCCCAGCTCCTCAGCAGTAAGCACACTGTGTTTCAATCAAATCTATCGTTTAATACCGCACTATTGAGGCTTACAAAGAAGATTTTTCTCCATGATTTGGCTGGCTGTAAAACATACTGATGGAGGGTTAATGGAATACAAGTTGATTTCATTCTGCCACGCAGGACGGCCGTCTTTCTTCGTTAATGTAATGTAATGAGATGGAAATCGGAGGTCGGAGTCCAGATTGATGAGCTGAATGTGCACCAAACACTGTAGTGCTGTGCCAATTTACTGCAGAAGCACCGTGAGCACTAGGCAATTATGAATTCGTACAAAGAACAGTTCTAGTCGACTGCTGTGCGTGTTCGGAAGGGAAGCTGCTGTGAGCGGTGGACGCATATTCAGGAGATGTCCTCCATCGTTCATCTAGCTGCAGCCTTTGTTCTGTGGAGAGTATTGAACAGTGTGTGGGGGTTGAAATGCTGGAACAAAGCTGATAGAAAAGAAACCCACAAGAGAGGCAAAGCACTCTGCCAAATACTGTAACTATTCTGCCTGCTTTTATTTCTTTTGTGTTTGTGTACTTCCTGTTTTTTTTTTTTTTTAATTTATTTATTTATTTTTTTATTATTCAGATGCTTTTAATAGTGTCATTATACACAATTACAGCTTCTCCTGATCATCTCCACAAACACACAGCACACAATGAAGGTACTGACATATTTATTAGATGTTGGTATCAGGCTATGAAGACGTACACACCCATTTTGCCTTACACACACCCACACCCACACACACACACACTACCAATCCCATACATAGCCTACCAGAATGAAACCACTGCTTCACAATATTTATGTATTTAAAAGCAAAATCATGTACATTCAAATGTTTAGGATGCCATGTTCTGTTTTTAGTTTCCTAACAACCCCACAACCCCACAATCAAAGTCACTGAGCTTTTTTTTTCCATTCTGATATTTGATATGAACATTAACTGTATTAATTTATGCACTGCATTGCTAAAACTTGTTTGGCTGACTGGATAAGTGCATTAATGAGCATGTGTATAGGTGTTGCTAATAAAGTGGACGGGATGGTTTACATACGCCCTGCAGACTCTGCACAATGTTAATTTAAAAAAAATAATAATAATGAGTGATCATAAAAATTGCATTTTGTTTTTTATTTAGTGTTGCCCTGATTAAGCTATTTCACATTACAGATGTTTACATTTAGTCCACAAGACACAATAATATCTGAATTTTTACAAATAAACCAGTTCAAAAGTTTACATACGCTTGATTCTTAATACTGTGTGTTGTTAACTGGATGATCAACGACTGTTTTTATGTTTTGTGATAGTTGTTCCTGACTCCCTTGTTTGTCCTGAGCAGTTAAACTGCCCACTGTTCTTCAGAAAAATCCTCCAGGTCCTGCACATTCTTTGCTTTTCCAGCATCTTCTGCATATTTGACCCCTTTCCAACAGTGGGCTATATGATGTTGAAATCCATCTTTTCACACTGAGGACAACTGAGGAACTCAAAAACAACTATTACAAAAGGTGCAAACATTCACTGATTCTCAAGAAGGCAACACGATACAGAAAGAGCCAGGGGGGTGTAAAGTTTTGAACAGGATGATCGGTGTAAATTGTTATTATTTTGTCTTCTGGGAAACATGTAAATATCTTATGTTGCTTCTGATGTACTAAATAAAAAAAATAAGATTTGGAAACAAAATAATAAGAATTTACAAAGATCATCTTGTTCAAAAGTTTCTGCAAGGCGTATGTAAACTTGTGACCTCAATTGTATGTTTTCTAAATCTGACGTAATAAGGTTGTAAATAAGATTTCAGCATGAAGAAATGTTGAAAACGGAGGGGTTAGAAATCTAAAAACTAGCTAACTAACAATTATGAGAAAATAGTACAAATGAAAAAAAGGGAATCTGAGACATTAAAATAATATTATGTAAAAATGATTTTTCATATTTTATGTTCCATGTTTAAAGCCATACTAACAGTACTGCTAATGTTCGCTCTGTATGTGGTGGTATAAAATTATAGCTTCATTAATATTTGAATACATTTGAATAATAAGTCTTTTTAAGCGATTAGGATTCGAATGCAATTTTTGACAGCTCTAATCTCAAACACACAACAGTAACAAACTCTGAGGTTACAATGCTGACATTTCTTTCAGTAATCCTGATATGTATTCATCCCTCGCTTTGTGCTTCTGCCAAAACAGTACAGTAAAAAAAAAAAAAACACCAGCCTCTTAAGATGCACAGTGTAACACCGCCACAGCACTGAGCACTGATTTGCATTCTGATCTCCAGCTTAGCATCTTAATCTGTATGTGTCACAGAGCTGCACAACAGTCCTACACCAGGGGCGTCTGGCCCGAGGAATTAAAAGGACCACGGCACAGATGAGTGTGAAAGGCGGGATGTTGGTGTTGGGTATTCCCTAACCTGGTGCGGGGAATCTCGGCCTCATCCTTCCTCCAGCGCAGTGACGGAGGGGGATCTCCCTGCACCTGGCATCTGAACTCTACACTCTCGTCCACTAGCGCCACCTGGTTTACGGGCCTGCGCACGAACGTGGGCCGCTCTGCAACACAGATATACACACAGATATACACATGCACACATGGACAAACTAAACAACTGTATGTAAAAACTGTAACACATTTTATTAACTACCTGAAAAATTACCCCAAAATATATTCAAATAACGTCTATTTACAAATTTCATATATAACCAAACATGTCGCTTACCAAACACAGACAGTTGAGCCATCTCGCTCTCCCTTTCCCCCACCATGTTGGCTGCCACACACACGTACATCCCCCCATCGCTCTTTCGGGTGTTGGAGATGGTCAACTTCCCGCCTCGAATCTGAACAATAGATCCAATAGATCAGGTTATGTGTCATACCACTTTATAAAAAATGTGTTATTTATTAGAGTGAAAGTGATGGCCAATGTATGGTAAACCATAACACCCATCCAAGTTACTGCACACACATTAAGGGTTGTGAACACACACACACACACTATGAACAGCGGGCAGCCATTTTTGCTGCAGCACCCGGGGAGCAGTTGAGGGTTAAGGGCATTGCTCAAGAGCCCAACAGTGGCAGCTTGGCAGTGCTGGGATTTGAACTCACGACCTTCCAATCAGTAGCTCAACATCTTAACCACTGAGCTACCACCGCCCCAAGGTATGAATCTTCCATGAATCCTGTGTTTTTACATCTTGTTAAGAACGTGCTCAACGTTTTGAATTTCAAAACCAACCTAAGCTGTATATAAAGAGTAAAGTTGCATAATGGATCATATTTTAATCACTCTTGAGATTTTTGGCTTAATATGCTCAAATTAAACTATTGCGATATTGATACACAACTTGTGTTTTAAACTCCTAATAGAAGTGAGAGGCAGCACAACACAGAACTCCTACTTAAGTTAAAAACCAATCAGAATCAACCTTAGCTCTAAGCTATGTTAATATATGCCTCAGAGGCTATAAATCAATGACTATTCGAGCTTACTTACTTACGCAATTGTTTACCTATATACTTATCCAACTTGTTTACATACTTACTAATTTACTCAGTTATTTACTTTTTACTTATTAACTTGTTTATTTACTTATGTACGGTAATTACATACTTACTTACTTATTTATTTACTTATTACTGACCTACTTACTTCTTTACTTACATTCTTACTTACTTACTTACTTGTTTATTTATCTAAAAATGTGTTTACCAATATACTTACATCTTTACTAATTTACTCACTGATTTACTTTTTAATTACTAACTTAATTGTTTATTTACTTATCATCAGTACTTACATACTTGTTTACAAACTTACATAATTACTTGCTTACTTACTTATTACTTACCTACTTACTTCTTTACTTATTTGCTTACTTTCTTACGTGCTTATTTATTTACTCCCTTACTTTATATGTCACATTAAAAACACTAATGCTCAGGTAATGTGGCTAAGGACTGATCTCTTATATATTTATACATATAAAGTAATGCAGGTTTATCACATATAATGTGAAAAATGTCAGTTTACTGTTTATTTAATAGATTTTTTTAAAATTATAAATAAAAATGAAAATAAGAAAATGCAATGCAATGAAAGTTTGTTGTTAAACTGAGAGAATAACTGTGATAATAATTGTGATCTCAGTATTGAATAACATTTGAGCCATTATCATGCAGTGAGCTGGGATGTGTGACGTGATGCAGCACGCACAGTAATCCTGTCGTCTTTGAGGTCGAGTCGAGCTTTATCCTTCCTCCAGAAGGTGGTGGGCTCCGGGTGGCCCCGAGGAGCCTGACACTCCAATGTAGCCGATTCTCCTACTGCTATCACCACATCCTGAGGGTTCTGCCGGAAATCATCACGCAGGACTAACACAGAGACACAGAGGGAGAGAGATCTGAGTTATTTTTTGCTATATTCTGTTAAACAATCAATTACTTAATTATTAATGTTGTTATATTAACCTGTATTTAACCTATTATTAACCTAGTATCAATCGTCACCAAGAGTGATGATAGACAAAGAGAGAAAATGAAAAGATAGAAAGTGCTATGAGACAGAAAGAACAAGAGAGACGGACAAAAGGAGAAAGAGTGAGAGTAGAAAAAAAGCAAAAAGTCAGATAGATAAGACAGAGAAAATAAATGGAGAAGGGTGAAATAGAGACAGAAAGGGATAGAGGAGACGATGGAGAGAGGAGGACAAAATAGACACAATAGAGACAGGAAGAAGTGGAGAAGTGGCTAAAGGAAAGAGGGAGAGGTGGGGAAAGAGGTGTGACAGAGAGAATGAAAGGAGAGGTGAGACAGAGAGAGAGAGATGTACTGTAGATGGGGTGAGGCAGAGAGGAGAAGAAAGATGGACAAGTGAAACAGATGGAGAAAAGAAATGGAAAGAGGGGTGAGAGAGAAGGAGGAAGTGAAAAGAGGTGGGGCAAGACAGAGACAGAAAGGGGAAAGGGGGGGGAGGGGAGGGATGAGAATAAACAATGAGATAGAGAGATGGGAGAGACCATAAGAGCAAGAAACAGGGAGAGGTAGAGAAAGAAAAAAGAAAAGGTGAGACAGAAAGAAAGGGCTGGAAAGAGGAAGGATGGCTGATACAGAGACAGAAAGAAAGAAAGAAAGAAAGAAAGAAAGAAAGAAAGAAAGAAAGAAAGAAAGAAAGAAAGAAAGAAAGAAAGGCAGAGTGAGACAGAGACAGAGAAGGAAAGAAAAAATTAGAGAGGTGAGACAAACAAAGGAGGGATGGAGTAAGAGAGAAAGAAAGAGAGACAGAAAGTTAGAGAAGAAGAGATGGTTGAAAGAATAAAGGAGGGGGGACAGAGGGAGACAGAGACAGTCAGTTAGAGAGTGAGAAAAGAGATTGATTAAGGATGGAGGGAGGTGAGACAGACAGACAGATAGAGAAAGAGAGAGAGAGAGAGAGGAAGAGACAGAGATGGGGTGAGAATAAGGAACATTAAGTGGCACATTTCCTGTGTTTACACCGCTGCTTAATGCATCACTGTAAAAGGTTCATACTCATCCCAAAGCTGCACTAATGGCACATTGTGTTAGAAAAACTACCCAATTAGTGTCAGAATGAAGCTCTCCTCTTTCGTAAAGCCTGCATAACATCACACGACGCTCCAGCAGCCTGAGAGAACGTGTGGGCAGGATGGAGGGATGGAGGAGGATGGTAATTATTGGACGATATTTGAGTCCCAGTGGAGCATCTCTGACAAACAGCAGTGACAGACACAGAGCCTCGAGGCCGAGCTGTCAATCACACCACCCTGAGAATGTGGAGCATTTCAGTCGGGAAACACAGCATTCACACACAGAAAAACCAGCTAACCAGATGGCTGTGTGTGCACCGGACACACACATACACACACACACACACACACACACACATACATATCCACCTCAGGTGACACGTGTCCTGCTGCCTCAAATCAAACTCTGGACCGTCAAATGGCAACAAATGCATTTCCTCATGCTGATGCTATTAGATAAGCGACAAGACAGGTGCTCGGCATTATTCCCAACATTTCCCCAGCGTCCCTTTTCTCTTGCTCACGTCCCGTACTGCTCACGTAATCAGTAATAAAGTGAATCATGATGTTGCTCGTCTTTACACTTAGGAAGGTCTGGTGAAAAAGCAAACATTTTTCTATGATCAGCTGATTTTGCGTCTTTAGAATCACACTGGAGACACATAGCTCATGTAGCTACTGGAAGTACTGGAAGTTTTTGTCACCTAAAATGTTTTCCTTAAATGCATACACCTAAGTCGTCATATACATTCTCAGAAGAAGGGATACGGAACAATTTGGCCCTTATCAAAGTCACTCAGATCCTCACCCTTGCCCATTTTTCCTGCTTCCAACACATCAACTTCGAGAACTGACTGTTCACTTGCTGCGTCATACTGTATATCCCACTCTTGTTTAATATGTATCCTTTACCTGGGAAGGTCCATGTGGTGTACCTTTGATTATCTTTAAGAGTAAAGGTAAATCAGTAGTCCTTAAGGTCCAATTATGTACCTTAAATTATTTTTAAAGGTACACTATAACCATGTGTCCATGTAAAAGATACAGTGAAGGTATAAAAGATGTACCCATGATGGTACCACCCCAACAACATGCAAAAGTACAGTTTGGTAAGTCATTTCTGAGAGTGCATGTCATAAACCCCATTGGCAAGTCTGGATAATATTACTGAATAACTGACTACAGTTTAGAGCAGATATTTATGAAAAAGATTTGGGGAATTTAAGTGGTTGTTTATCTTTATTAGCCTTATAGGACACTAATCATGCCCTGGCGCAAATGGAAACTTGTGCAAAAATGAAGACTGGACATAATGGTGTGTTTCAGACAAGACTTCCGCACAAGCTTCTGAAGAAGGCTGGAGGCAAAGACGAGAAGAGGGGGAGGGTGAAGAAGTGCTAAACACTGTGATATGAATGCGAATAGGACCCGGCGTGTTGCTCCTTCGGCCGGGAGGAAACCCCCGAACGCCCCTCCCTGACACTGGGGGCAGATGGTGCTGCTGCGGAAGCACGGGATGAAGAGCAAAGGCAATTAGTCGAGCATTGAGAGGTGTGGAGAAGAGCCCACCCTCTTCCATTGTTTGCCCAGCTTAATTGCTCCGCATCCAGAGGCTGCACCGCCCCTTCGCTGCCATCTGATCGCTGCACGTTCAATTATTCAAATGAGCTGCTCGCAGCGTCCCGATCGGCATCTTTATTTACGCTCAGAGAAAAATGAAGGCTGATTCTCAAACGAATTTCATTCCATAGCACGATGCTGGGGGGGGGGGGGGGGGGGGGCGGGATCTAAACACGAGACAGTGTGAAGGTATTTCTCTAGTGCTGTGTAGAGGGTCATTATGTAATTATGAAGGAGAAGCAGCGCAGAGATAATAAGCAGAGGCTAAAAAAGACGGTAGAAATAATAGCACATGCAGGTGTTCTTCTGTTATTCAGACCCACATGAATAGCACTTACTTTTTCCTTTATTTTTATTAAAATCAACTATTCCCTAATCAGCATAAAGGAGGTGAAAATAGCAGTATTCAAACATGTTTCTGTTTAATATAGGCTCATTTCATTTCAGAATTAGCCCTGTATTATTATGTAGGGGAGAAGAAGAAGAAGAAATATATAGGAAAATGTATTCTTGGAAAATAATCAATGTAAGAGTGGTGTAGTGACACAATAACAGCATATCCTGAAGTCTTTTATTCCTCTTATACAACAACAATATTAACATTTTTTATTAATTAAAGAATGACATGCCGTACTTTTCTTATTTATATTTACATTTAATGTTGTTGATCTGCAAAACAAGATAGTTCCTTTTATCACTAATGTTATAGCGCCTAATAACAGTTGTTCTATCACCAGCCTCTCTTTTTCTGTTTCTCTCTCGTGAAGTTAAGACAGAAAAATGCAGCTTGTCATGTTACTGAGAAACTGCAAAGTGCAACGCCCTCAGTCATGAATAACTGCACAAACAATAGCTGAAACAATAACGTACTTAATACTTAATGTTGTTTCGCTGAAATAATAACATACTAGAGTGAGTACATTAATAAAAACCTCGAAAATTAATCAACACCTTCTGGCCAATTAGAATCGAGAATTCAACAGCACTGTATATAATAATAACAACAATAGTAAAAACAAAATAAATAACCAACAATTAAATGCTAGAGTTTTATATTTACATTTATTCATTTAGCAGATGCGTTTATCCAAAGCGACTTACAAATTAGGAAATACAAGCAAAGCGATATATCAAGCAGAGAACAATGCAAGGGGACAAGTTAGGAGTAATCAGTATTCATGGAAGAGGTGGGTCTTACATTTACGGCATTTGGCAGACGCCCTTATCCAGGGCAACTTACAATTATCTCTTTTTTTTATACAACTGAGCAATTGAGGATTAAGGGTCTTGCTCAAGGTCCCAACAGTAGCAGCTTGGCAGTGCTGGGATTTGAACTCACGACCTTCAGAGTCCAACGTCCTAACCACTGAGCTACCACTTCCCCAGCTGGAAAGTGGTCTTAAGCTGTTTGACAGATTCTGCTGTCCGGATTGAAGTTGGAAGTTCATTCCACCGCTGAGGGACAGTCAGTTTGAAGGTTCTGGAAAGGGACCTCATGCCTCGCTCAGTAGGCACTACCAGGCAGCGGTCGTTAAGTGATCGCAGGTTGCGTGAGTGAACATAAACCTCAAGAAGAGTGTTGCGGTAGGGGGGTGATGTTCCAGACAAGATCTTGCTGTACGTGTACATAAAGGCCTTGAATTTTGATGCGGGGGGCTACAGGAAGCCAGTGGAGGGAGACAAAGAGGGGTGTGACATGGCTCCTTTTGGTTGAAAACAAGGCTTGCTGCTGCATTCTGAATGATCTGAAGGGGTTTCATGGAGCTGGCTGGGAGGCCCAGGAGTTGTGTGTTGCAGTAGTCTAGTTTTGAGATAACAAGAGCCTGGACTAGTAGTTGCGACATAATCAGTGAGGTAGGGTCTGATTTTCTTGATGTTATACAGAATGAACCTACAGGACTGTACAGTTGTTGAAATGTGGTCTGTAAAAGTTTTATGGCTTTAGGACTTTCTTTTTGTGATTTTATACACTTAATACTGTATATTTTATAAATCCTTGACAGACCCTTAAATCACTAGCTTTGCCTAAGGCCAATTTGCTTTCATCATCACATTTATGTACCCAAGCAGTGGCGAAGGAAAAAAAGAGAAGGCGTTTACTGTGCCATAGCATGGAGGAAATATATGAGGCAGCTAGGCTGTGGCTCTGTTTTTATTAAAGCATGACCACACTTTTGTTTTCCTCCTGGAGCAGAGGTGGCAGACTTACAGCCGCTGAGGTCGGCTCAGCCAGCGCAGCGTCTTAGATAAACAGCACACGGGCAGAATGAATCAGGCACCGCAGGAAACAGATGATTCTACGGAAAAATAAATGACTTTGGTGTTGCCTTAATGTCTTGTTCACGCTGCCAGAACTGAGACTCGGATGAGTGTGAAAGGAGCAAAAAAAAAAGAGCTAAAAACAACCAGGTGATGCAGCTCTTTATTAAGTCTATATTCGGTACATAAAATGATAAGGTATCAGGTACAACATCAGATAACATCTGATATAAAAAATGAGTATAAGATGGAAAAAACAATAAAAATCCCTGAGCGCTCTCTAAAACACCATGTAATCATCATGGGCTTTGTAAATAGATCTGTGAGTGTGACCATAATTCGCATTGAACCTTTCTCATCTAGGTCATTTAAAGAAAGTTCAATGAGGCTGTAAGTTGGTGGTGTTTTGAATATTAAATTTGAAAAGGCCAGACACCAGGCGACATGGGCGGGCCACGCTGTGCACAGCACTCAGGGGGCTGTCCTACTTCTGTCACGCTGATGACAAAAAATAGATAAAGAATCAGCAGCCCTCTGAGATAATCACATACATTTGCTGATGAGAGTATTATCTCGTCTCCAGAGAGAGAGAGAAAAGGAAGAAGTTGGGATGAGAGAGAGAGAGAGAGAGAGGGAGAGAGAGAGAGAGAGAGAGAGAGAGAGAGAGAGAGCTAACATGGAAGAGGGAGAGACAGGCGAATGAAGAAATATACTGACATTGCTTTTTTTTTTTTTTTTTTTTTTTTTTGAATAAATAAATAACTTTGTATGTCTGTGCCCTGAAAAAGTCATCAGCAATCAGTCAGAAGTAACTTTACTGCAGAAAGCAGGAATGTTACCGTATCTTCCCCAGAGGCATAAAGCTAAGCCTTAGTGCACATAACCTATTAAAGCTCTTGCGTTTTTACTTTTTAACACTCATCAGCCTATCAAATGCAGTGCGGTGTGCTAGGGACATTGTGCAACCCGGACATGCTTAGCATTCTGACACACAGTCCATTAGTGCTCACTTATTTATGCAAAACTTAGTAGGGCAGAGGATGAATTGCATCAAAATTTAGCTGAAATTTGAAGGTTCATTAAAGGTAAATTTGGTATAAGTCAGCTGCAGCTATAGCTCGCTGTACAGAATTCAAAGGAGTGTTGTTGTTTTTGTTGTTGGGGTTTTTTTTTTAGGGAAACACTCTTTGGTGTTTTCTTAAAAGCCATGTCTCAAAACAACCCTCTGCCTAGGCTAGAAAGCCTGAACAAGAAAGCTTTCTGAATAGACATTCGACATCTTGTTCTGACTGGTGGGTTGTTGGTGGTCTTTTTTTCCTGCAAAGTTCTTCCACTGATCAGGGTATTTTATCTGATTTAGTTGCCGGACTGTGGAAATAACTACGCCTAATAGTACAATAATGCATGTACAATACAGTGAATAATCACTGACCGCACCTTTAATACTGATCTTGCATATCAGATAGTACACATCCATTTTCCCTCCATCAAGATATTGGATAAATACTGTGTATAAGTTCTATACAGTTTGATACACTGGTTGTTTACCAATCAGTATCAAATTTGTTCATGCAGCGATGAATGAACAGTGTCAATTTTAAGTGCAGGTGTTAATTTAACACTGGGGATTTTGTAATTACAAACCCATGATACGCTGATTCAGTATATTGAGACTAGAAGCTTCTCAGGTACATTATTATTAGTCAAAGTAAAAAAAAAAACACACTCACCAGCAACTTTAATCACACCTGAAACACCTGTACTCCTGCACATTCATGCAATTATCCAACCAGCTAATCCTGTGGCGGCAGCGCAATGCACGGAATCATGCAGAAACCAGTCAAGAGCTGCGGTTAACGCGCACAACAAACATCAGAAAAACAAAAAATGAGTGGTAGTTTTGCGGGCTGAAACCTCTTGTTGATGAGAGAGGTCAGGGGAGAATGGCCGGACTACACAGACTACAGTAGTGGTCACGAACCCTCTTCCTCTTCCTGTTGGTTTTATCTCCAACCAAAATCTAACACACCTGTTTTAGTCGATCAAGAACTTCTTAAGGCAATGATTAGATGATTAGATGGTCACAATTGTGCGTTCAATTTCTCCTGGGGAGTTCATATTTACAAGATGGGAAGTTGTAACTACGACGTCAGGTGCAAGATTTTTTAAAACTCTGCTTCTAGAAAATGAAGAACAAAGAATGCCCCCAACTTGGGAACTCGGGGCTCAAAGAAAATCCTGAGTTTCCCACTCGTGATTATGACTTTGTGGTGCCGTTCATGTGCGTTCAACACGTAAATACGATCTTTCTGACATGACTTGAACTCTCCAAAAGTCTTCAGGAAGGTAGATCTCCAGGAACAGGGTTGGTGACCACTGGTCTACAGTCTATAGACTAGTCTACAGTAACTCAAATAACCACTTTCTACAAACATGCTGAGCAGAAAAGCATCTTAGAATGCACAACACAGTTTTAGTCCGATTCTGTGAGAATGTGTCATTTCAAAAGTTCTTTTTCTGGATGCATTAAAAACTGAATCTGAACTGAACTGAACTGAACTGAAATACTGACATTATATTCAGTTACAGATATGTTTCTAGCATTTTCATCTACACTTCAAAGTGTCGTGTTGATCAAGCTTTTGAAAGCACTTTCTTTCTACTGTCCAAATTTAGGTCTTTTCCCTTTCTCTGACTTTCTAACATTAAAACAACTGCAAACGTGTCTTTTAAAACTGATAACCATTTTCATGGATCTGTAATGTACTGATTATGACAAAAAACAATAACAAACGAAGTATACCCTTTAACACCAAATTGTATGTTTTGTTGCCATCCAAATAAATAAAACTCGATTTTGGTGTGCAGTTTTGCTTTATTCAGTGACTACTATACATTGTTCAGTAGCAAAAGATAAACTAGCGTGTGTAGTTATGAAAGGGTGATGGGTTAAACATCCCTGACTCGGAATGTACACAAGCCTGCATGCTTCATTTCCTGATTACAGTAACACCATGTCTGCCTTTGTATTTATAATTGATTAACATCACATTCATCTACAAAGCAGTCATTCACGAGCTGACATGCTCATTTAGGCCATCATCATTCGCCCCTGGCAATCCCTCTGAGACTCCCAGCCTCACTCTTCATGCTCTTTATACAAGTATATAACTAGTGTATGTGAGCTCCGTTATGGGCTGACCTTCAATTTGCATGGAAATTAAAATGCTCAAAGTCTTTAAGTAGCAACAGGAGCTATTGTTTGTCTTCTAAATAATACAGTAAGCCTGTTCAAATGAATGAATGAAGTAAGACTCGTACCAAATGCCAAAAGTCTGGGATTGTGGGATGCGACACAGTACAACACTGGAACAGAGCCACTACACAAATCATATCTATGCAGTCAGGCATAGAGACAAAGAGAGTGTAACTGTGTAATATAGCCGTTTTCATGCAAAATCAACGTGCAATGTGCAAACTCAAAGTGTGCCATGGTGCTATGAGACATAGTGAGTCATAACTGGGAAGGATGAAGGCATTTATCGGCCTTGTTTCTCTCAAATAGATGCCCAGGGAGTTTGGTCGGCTTTTTTCTCCTGTATGTCTTGTCGTTGCTCATGAGTTCCAGGTGTGACCACACTACTTACAGTGCACTTTCACAGAAAATAACATCACTAAAGTCCTCTTCAGTGCTTCCTGTGTATCTTTTATCAGCTAGATTTATAGACATGTTCTGGATTAAAGTCCAGCTCAGGTATGACAGCTGCCTTCCTGCAGTGTAGCTCCAGCTATAATCTCACAGTGAGATGAGATCTCACCCAGCTAGATTGATACAGGTTCACGACAGAAGCATGATGCAACTTCGCAACTTTGCGTGTAAGCATTCCCGTTCCAGTAACCTCACAGAAACACTTCTACACAAACCATACCAAAAGCCAAACAGAATTTTACAACTAGACATGTATACTACATGTATACTATTATACTACATGTATAATATCAGGCAATTATCATATATCATCAGTTGTATATTTGTCCTAGATATGCAATTGCATTGGAAGACTTTCCAATTTCCTGGCCATAAATCATTTGAGTCAATTTAACACTAGGTTTTGACGGAGGATGATAAGTGAGTGGTCACCTCTTGGCTGGTCTCTGCTGGGAACTAATTGAGAAAAGTGGTGTGAGACCATCTGTGTAGCTACACCCTGCGTCGATGCTGCAAAAAAAACGTTAACACGGTGACCCAGAGTTCTTTGTATTGGAAATAGTTAACACTCAAAAATAAAAAAGACTAACCCATTAAAGTCCCAGATTATAGTATTCAGTTAAGGTATATTATTTAGTAATTGTGTGGTGGCCTGTGAAAACTGTGATGAGATTTTGATGTTTTTCACCACATCTACAGTACTTCTGAAAACTGCAGTTCTTCCTGAGCTGAAATGTGTTTCTCTTTTGTATGTATCTCAACTTCTAGCATTTTCAAATCTGGCTACCGCCAAAAGTGAAAATGTACTAATTACGCATTAAATCATTTGCATTTAATTTAAGATTTTATAAATGAAATTATAAATATGACCATGAAAACTATTGCTGCATCCCAATTCGCCTACTTATACTATGCACTAAACGTACAGTACTGTGCAAAATCTTTAGGCACCCTATTTTCTTTAGTACAAACTTTGTTACAGATTATTTTATTTTATGACTTCTACATTATGAAGTCAGTACAAAAACATTTTAGATTCCCAAACATTAGTTTTCTAGCTCAAATTAAATGTTACAGAAAAATGTTTGCATGTCATTAAAGAAAACAGCATATTACGTAAGAGACACTTTTCTGACAAAAAAAACACAATGAAGGCTGCTGGGTTTTGCTGCAAAAATAAGAAGCAAGTGCGAAAGTCTCCAGAAGAACTGTGTCTGGTTCTGCAAGATGCTCAATAAAGCTTCCTTATTAAAAATTTCCTTATAAAACTGCACAAATTGTACCAGAGACTACTATTTTAATTTTATTTTTTTATCTTTTTGTCACACCAAATATTGACTTTGTTTCATTTACTACTGTTTACTGCTCTTTACGGTATTTTTTATTATTTTTTTTATGTAGAAACATTTAATTTCATTATTTCGAAGGCATCTGTGCTCTACAGCATTTCTTTGCATGTGTCTAAAACTTTTGCACAGTACTATATGTACTCTTTTTGTGAAGAAAAAGTACATATTTTGAGTGTATGACTAACACTAATGTAATGGAAGAGAACGTTGTTGCCTAGTTACTCACACCATCACCGTAAACAAACTCTTCGTTGCATTTCAGCTTTCCTTCATTCATTATTCCTTATATAATTTATACTATATAATTTCATTTACCATTCCCTTGATTTATTCTTCCACATTTCATTTACACCTCTCTAAAATGCAAACTATCACAAAACTCCTCCTCCCTCATGCAAGGGGCAATATTAGCTGAAAAAGTGTCCATGGATCCACACTTCAAAAAATCTACCAGAAACAGTAGACCATCCGGGTACCTTTGGGATGCTCGTTTCAACATTTTATGATTTGGGACACACTAATTCTAATCTCGGATACTATTTTCGGACGGATAGAAGGCAACTTGGGAGACAGCATATGTCTATCTTTATACCAGCTTATTCATAGTCATAGGTCATAGCTAATAATATTTGGCCATATTGTGTTTGAAATATCAATAACTTGATATTAATTTCTCATTAATATGACTGTTGTATAAAAGTAATATCACACTCGCAATCGAGGCGTTATACTGATTATCAGCACAGATGTGATTACTCACAGCCGTGCCGATATTCAGTAAACAATACTCTTGCTCTTGCTTAAATAAAGAAAAAAAACTGTCATCTCTATATTATCTCAATTCAAATGATCATGTGATCAAATGATTTTATGAGGCGATTATCCCAAGCTGAAAGGCTATTGAAAGCAAACACCACTTTTACCTTTACATCTGTAACCTAATAAGTGACATTAGTTACACTTTGTCAAGTATTATGAGTTCATGATGGAAAATAAGTTATCAATTTGATTATCAGCATCATCCACATCAGTCTAATCTTATTACCCTGAGGTTATTTAATTCAGTCAGTTCTAGTCTACTGGCTAAATTTCCCAAATCCCAATTTCATTAGGTTAAAAATTTTAAAACTTTGTCTGCTATATTAGTTTATAAGAGTTTTCTGTTTTGGAGTCATCTGCTAATTACAACTAATAGCTTATCAAGCTAATGAAGCTGCCTGACAAACAAACAGTTGTTGTTAGCAGACAGTAGCCTCCCTGAGACATTTGCCTTGTTACCAACGAACAGACAACAAGCAGCTACATAATGGGTAAAACAGAATTTGTATACATTAGGAAAATATAATATACTCAGGCGATAAAACAAGTTACAAGCTACTTCATTTAAAAAGTGGTATTGCTAGCTCCTTGTTGTTAGAGAAGCTAGTTAACAGCTGAGCTAGCAGTGCTGGTGCAGCACTATGTTTATGTTTAGTTTGTCTAAGCACTGAAATATATTTCAGTGCTTTAAAAAAAAAAAAAGCATTCACCAGTGACACACTCTGCTAGCCATTTGATAAGAAGTTTAACTTATTACGATCTACTTGTTTTACAAAATAGAAATTTTTCCTACATGCTAATGGAAAAGGTAGTTAAACTAGCTAACAGCTTGACTAGTGATGCTACTGCCTCACTGTTTTAACTGTTAGCTTGACTAAACACTGAGACATTTGCCATTTTACATATGTGGAATGAATGAATGAATCCTGAAAGAATGTCAGGTCATCTATTAACAGCATGAACTGATTTTAAATATTTTACTGAGGCATTGCTAATGTGACGCACTTCCCTGCTAAATCAAAGCTACTTTACCACATCAGCTGTGTGTGTGCTGGGGTATGAACGTGTGTGCCCATGTTCGACTGCATATGTGGAATTCAATTATGTCTTTAAATTGTTATGTGATTCATGTCAACTGGAAAAAATAAAGCATTTTTCACACAGCCATGCAGCCGGGATTGGATAATAATGAAATATTTGACTCTAATGTGTGTGCGTGTGTGTGTGTGTGTGTGGTCAGAGGTTAACAATGATTTCATAACACATCAGCAGCATGTATCTAAATCGCACCAGGGGGCTAAAGGTCTGTTCCTAAACCTGTATGGCTGTGTGGATGTTTGTGTCGAGGCGTGTGTAGGTCTAGTTGCTTCAAATAAAAATTTAAAATCTGCCCCAAACCTGTAATCCTGACCCCTAAGAAATCTACTGCCCTTTGGACATCAGCGTGTAGTAATGAGTTCATCTCATGAACCTAACAGAATTTTTGGGGCATCATTCATTCAGTTTATTCTGTGCTCAGAACCTACATGACATGCTACTCAAGCTCCAGTTAACAAAACAGAGAATGGAACAACTGATCTTCCTCAACACTACAAGCAGGAAGTCACATCCTCAGCTATGAGTTTAACTACTGTATGCAACTGTAACTGTATGTTACTATGGTTACAGTTGTTTATAGGCAGCGCATTAATTTATAACAGTGATTAAACTGACCAGAACTACCTGTGGTATATACGGTTTTAACGCACACCTTCCAGCCAATCAGAATCGAGTATTCTGACAGACCATGGTATAAAATATAATATACAATAGGCAAAAAAAACATTAGCATGCAGCACCTTCTACATGATGAATATCAACTAGGGATGCACCGATTTCTGTGCCGATACCGATATCCGATTATTTAAAAATGACATCTGCCGATGCCAATACTGATAGCTTGGTGGTTCTGCTTTTTTTAAAATACCTTGTTTCAAATTATTGACAATTAATTACACAACTTTGAAAGAATTGTAAATAATAACTTTATTCTCTCTGTATCTACATGTTTTCCATTTTTCAGAGTAACTGGAGTAACTGGTCTCAGAAAACTCCATTACATTCTGAGTAATGTCTCGAGCGTTTGTGTTATCTGGTTTGTATGTTCTTGTGCTGTTGAACGCTTGCGCTATAGACAGAGTAACGTTAGCCTTTGGTGGGGATGAAGCTTTTTTCCTTTTTCACTGAAGCAACCTCAAACTCGTCATATTCCTTGCTGTGTCAAGCTTTAAACTGGATAATCAGCTGTGTTAAAAGTTTTGGCGGCGGTTCCACCTCATGAAATTCTAGCAGAGCTTACAAATTTTGTTGTCATTGTCACACAATTCAAAGTAATTCCACAGAAGAGACATTTTCTTCACACACAGCATGAGTTGCGCGCTAATTGTCCGACGTTTTTCTGCCCCCTTTTGACTGACAGGTTATACTCGGCCCTGATCATCGGCTAAAAGCCTGGATAATTGCTTTTATCAGCCGATACCGATTATTGGCCGTTACATTGGTGCATCTTTAATATCAACATTCTGTCACATGCACATGTTGCATGTTAATGTATCAAACACTCACTCAAATGCTCTGTAGGTTTCGTTCGGCACCAGCGTAATGTTACCTCACCCACCTCTCCATTACACTATTTGAATAAGATTGATATGTAATAAATAATGTTAACAGTTTTTTAAATACCTTGAGCACACACTTTATGTGTAAGTGATTTTGGCAAAATATGATCAGACGTACTGGGTTCATGAAATGCAGAAAGTCTCTTAAAAATACCTGAATTTATGATTGGCTGGGAGATGACGAGGCAATCCACATGGTCTTACGGTTATTTTTTAGATGTCTGATGTAACAGTTATTCTCGCCTCCGCCCTGTGTGTGTGGAGTTTGCATGTTCTCCCCATGCTTCGGCTGTTTCCTCCGGGTACTCCGGTTTTCTACCCCAGTCCAAAGACAGGCTTTGTAGGCTGATTGGCATGTCTAAATTGTCCATGGTGTGTGAATGTGTGTGATTGTGCCTTGCAATGGGTTGGCACCCCATCCAGGGTGTCCCCCGCCTTGTGCCCTGAGTCCCCTGGGAAAGGCTCCAGGCTCACCCGTGACCCTTTGTAGGATAAGCGATACGAAAAATGGATGGATGGATGGACATAACAGTTTATGACATTCTAGCGCCACCTAATCTGCTTTTTGTCTGGACATATTTTCAAAAACGTTGTGCAGGATTTTTTAAAAACCGCGGGTTAAAAAAATACATCTATTAAATTATCCGTATACGTGTGGATGGAGCCTAAAAGTGTGATAAAGGCTTAGTGTGTTCGTTTACACATGGCTAATCCTTAGTAGCTCTCAGAAGACAAGGCATGCACTGTGCCTCCATCAGTCTCTTCAGTCAGGAAGAGCAGCTGGTTGGAAATCTGCCCCTTCATGGTGTAGAGAAGCCATGCAGGCAGGTGGCAGAGAAGCCATGAGGGCACCGGGTGGATAGGAGACTGACAAAAGTGGAGCTGGAAGCAAAGCTTCCCTGATGGAGGCGACTTTCCCTCTCCAAGCAGTTTATTCAGGGGGATTATTTCACCCAAATCTTTTCTAATCACGTTTGACCAGCTCCCCCCATCCTGCTCTCTGTCCTGGACCACATCCGTGCTTAATTACTCAGTAATAACGTGCAGTACAGAGAATAGCACAGATTTTAGAATGCGTTCACGCCCGGAACGTCCTCAGCCACCCGGGGCTGAAAATATTCATACCATACGGCACGTCAAACAGAACCGGAGGCCTCCTCGCTAGTAGTCGCCCCCTGCCACAGATAAATATGAACGATCTATCATCACCGTGCGTGCCGTGCCACCTCAGCAAATGACACTCATCTTTTATTCGTGACAGTTCCATAAAGAGTTGGAAAAAGCGAATCAGTCAAAGGCTCAGATGAGAGTCAACCTGATAAGCGATTGTAATGACTCTCTCTTGATAGAGGGCGAATGTGAAATCTAAAGTCGGAGGTTGAGCAAATAAAGCAGAACATCGTACTTAGCGAGACAGGGATGCAGGGAAATAAAAAAAGAGAAACAAAAGGAGACTGTAGAGGAACGAGAGAAAAGGGGAGGGAGAGAGAGAAGGAGCGAGGGACCACATGGCACAACTGGCACTAAGAGGAAGCGTGGGTGGCAAAAGAGGAAATAAGAGGCACAAAGAAAACAAACTGGCCAAACTTCAGAGTTTCCCTCATGGCAGATATCCAGGGCAGGGGCCTAATCTGACAGGTGGATGATTCTTTCTTTCTTTCACACACAGTCATGTTTGTCTTACTGTCCTTGTGTGGACCTCCTATTAACAGAATTATTTAATTCATTCAGCAAATTATTCTTTTAGGGTTTTTTTTTTTTTTTTTTGTTTGTTTTTACTAAAAGCTGCAGGTTTTGTATTTTTTTTTTTTTTTAAAGCTGTTACCAAATGTCCTCACAATGTCAAAATGGTCAGATATTCCTATACATTTGGGGAAATTTGATCTCCACCAAGATATAAAAACATGACCAAGCACACATACACACAATCAATCAATCAATCAATCTATCTATCTGTCTATCTATCTATCTATCTATCTAATTAAAAACTGACAGATATTCCTATTCATTTGGGGACATTTGTTCCCCACCAAGATAAATTCCCACACAGTCTGTCTGTCTATCTATCTATCTATCTAGCAAATGCAACCCACACACAAGCCTTCTATGTATCTTGGCATCCACCCTATTTTTTCCTAACCTCTCCTGACCCCAAATCAGTGCATTCACACACACACACACACACACGAACGCGCGCACGCATGCACACACACACACACACACACACACACACACACACACACACACACACACACACACACACACACACACACACACTTTTCCTTGCCTGGGTCATGCACTCTGTGTTTCTCAGCACCAGTTAAGCCGGGAGTTCAGCCTGAAGCTTGGTGCCCCAGTGTCATTGCCGTGCCAGGTTATTTATCTTTTCACTGCCCACACATCCTTTCTCCCTCTGCACTGTGTTCCAGCATCTCTCCGTCTCCTTTCAGCTGCTTTCCATTCTTTTCATCACACATCCCCCTTCCTCCTGAATCCTCATCTCTCTCCTGACTCCATCCTGCTCTGCTTTCCACCAAGCGCTCGGGATAATCATTTTCTTCAATGTCAGCAACTAATAACACAAACAATGGGGAAGTAAAAGACTATCTTAAACGATAATTCCCACATTTCTCATACTCTAATCACGAACATGATTTATGTGAAAGAGTACCCGTGGGTGTGGTATTGTCTTCGTTGGCTATGTATGTGCATTAGAGCAGCTTTGGGGCTTTGGGGTTGATGCTAGGGTAAACAGCAGTAAATACCAGCGCAGCTGCACCTCTCAGCTCTGGTAATCCAGAAGAACTGATGATTTCCTTCATGCACGAATACCTGAGTGGGTCTTTACATAATTATATGCAAACCAGGTTGGGCATTATAATGATAATTGTAATTTTGCTAAATTACTCAAGCTTTTTGGAATATCGTGTGTATTGTCAGTGCCTCTACTACTGATACCACCCGCACCTAAATGAACATTAACAGACATTTTCTTGTTCATTTTTGAAGATATTAAATAAAAACTAAAAATAATAATTGCAACATTTTTAAATGTTGTTACATATTGTGAAAATGTCTTCAAGTATCATTATGTTTTGCCCTCTCACCCCTGCTGAAGTTTCTATTATTTTAATGCAAACTTCAAATAATACAAACTGCATAGATGCAGCAAAGTATTTTACAAATACCGTAACAAAGCCTATAAATGAGGGAGAGTTTTCAAAGTCTATGAGACACTTTTTAATTCATTAAAGCTTTCTAGTCTGATCAGTGAACTGACAGAGTTCATGTCTCATGAACATGAAGGGCCACTCCGGAACAATTCATAACAACTACAAATTCAATACAAATCTTATTTATAGCCATAAACTAATTCTGCTTTAAGGTAAGATAACTATTGTCACCATTCAATCATGTTAGTTGCTTATCTATACTTTTGTAAGCACAGAATTTGATGTAACTGGACAAATTTTGGCTGAATATCCCTGATAAAGAAAAACTGATAATCATACAATATAATCATACATACAGTGCATTCAGTGGGGTCCAAAAGTCTGAGAGCACTAGTGCTTCTATTTTACAGTCTTTTCTAATTTAATACAACAATTTTCATTATATTATTGACAACTTGAGTGAAATGCAGAATCCTTTAAATATTTACATGAATTTCAGAGTTTCTTAGTATTTGGTATGTCGTCTTTCATTTTAATGACAGTGTGCACTCGAGCTGGCATGGACTCCACAAGTTTGTGCAAAACCTTATGATTTGTTTTCGATCAAATCCATCAGAGTGTTGTCTGAACACATGCTTCAATAGAAGAGATTAAGCATGAGGACAATCTGACCTTTTGTACAAAGCAGTTAACATGAGCAATATCACACATTTGCTTACATTTAAATAGGGACCTAGAAATGGTGCAGAATCTTGAATATTAAGCATTCAAGTTATTGAACATTTATTTCCTTTGTTTTAAATATTTCCAAATTGTAAAACATGTTTATTTCCAATTTGAAATTTAAAAAATCCCAGATTTTCAATGTGGTCTCAGACTTCTAGATCCCACTATACATGCATGATTATACACTGATCAGCCATAATATTTAAACCGCTGACAGGTGAAGTGAATAACATCAATTACCTCGTTACAATGGAACCTGCCAAGGGGTGGGCTATATTAGGCAGCAAGTGAACAGTCAGTTCTTGAAGTTGATGTGTTGGAAGCAGAAAAAAATGGGCAAGCATAAGGATCTGAGCGATTTTGACAAGGGCCAAATTGTGATGGCTAGACAACTGGGTCAGAGAATCTCCAAAATGGCAGGTCTTGTGGAGTGTTCCCGGTATGCAGTGGTTAGTACCTACCAAAAGTGGTCCAAGGAAGGACAACCAGAGAACCAGTGACAGGGTCATGGGCGCCCAAGGCTCATTGGTGCGCATGGGGAGCGAAGGTTAGCCCGTCTGGTCCGATACCATAGAAGAACTACTGCAGCACAAATTGCTGAAAAAGTTAATGCTGGCTATGATAGAAAGGAACACAGAACACACAGTGCATCGCAGCTTGCTGTGTATGGGGCTGCGTAGCCACAGACCGGTCAGAGTGCCCATGCTGACCCCTGCCTAAAGTGCCTACAATGGGCACATGAGCATCAGAACTGGACCATGGAGCAATGGAAGAAGGTGGCCTGGTCTGATGAATCACGTATTTATATCATGTGGATGGCCGGGTGCGTGTGCGTGACGCACACGCATTTACATGGGGAAGAGATGGCACCAGGATACACTATGGGAAGAAAGCAAGCTGGCGGAGGCAGTGTGATGCTCTGGGCTGGGAAACCTTGGGTCCTGGCATTAATGTGGATGTTACTTTGACACGTACCACCTACCCAAACATTTTTGCAGACCAAGTACACCCCTTCATGTCAAAGGTATTCCCTAATGGCAGCGGCCTCTTTCAGCAGGATAATGCGCCCTGCTACACTGCGAAAATTGTTCAGGAATGGTTTGAGGAACATGACAAAGAGTTCACGGTTTTGACTTGGCCTCCAAATTCCCCAGAACTCGATCCGATCAAGCATCTGTGGGATGTGCTGGACAAACAAGTCCGATCCATGGAGTCCCCATCTCGCAACTTATGGAACTTAAAGGATCTGCTCCTAACGTCTTGGTGCCAGATACCACAGCACACCTTCAGTGGTCTTGTAGAGTCCATAATCCATGGAGTCCATAAAAAATAATGTAAAATGGGTCACTTGATGGTCAGAAATGATTCATATAGTACTGTGTGGGGAACAAAGGCTGAAGTACTAATTTCAGCGATTTTGTAGTAATCAGGATTGTAGAATGTGCCCAATTTATATTGGCATTTCTTGAGTTGGCAGACTTTTTTTATCCACAGAGATTTAACCATGAAGCAAAGTACAATCCAAGAATAAACATGCTGAAGTAGTTGACTGATAAGAGCACATCAGAACTGAAAGTGTGTCTGGAACAGAGAGCCGACATGCTGTCTTGCTGCCTACGTGATCTTCTTCTAGGGCAGTGCTTCAACAGCTACAAAGATGTTGATAGGTAAACGGCTTGAAAGCAGCGCCGTAAGGAGAAATATGTTCCAATGTTGCCAATTAAAGCTAAACGGTGAAAATTTTAGATGGAGACTAGCTGGCTAATATATCCTTATTTTCAATAGCCCTGCTAGCCAGTGAAGCTAAATGGAGTGATTCCAGAGCAAACATTATCTCTCTGCATTTGCACATATCTTACATTTGTATACAAACCACTCCCCTCCTCCACTGTCCCGATGTTTTCTGACACCATTTTCTTCCAGACTGACTGCTGCACCCAGTGCACAGGATTATAGGATATGAAGGATATACTGTATGTATGCCGTCTTTAGAAATCAGCCAGATGGAGGTGTCTCAACAGACAGCATTATATACAAACATTTAACTGAGATACAACTGGATTCCTTCCTGCTTTGGAAATATTACCCAAGTAGGCAACATTTGTTGCATTTCTAACACATTTCCCCAGGGTACTTAAAACAAGTGTTAGATATTAGAAAATGTGCAAGACCCAAGATGAAAATTTCACATCTCCCATAATAAAAACACCTGATCTCACAGTCAAGCGTGACCTGTGGGTGGATCAGGGTCCTCGATTCAATCCTGAACTCAGATCAGGGTTGTCCAGTTTCCTCCTGAACAAAAAAAAAAAAAAAAACATACCAATAGCTGGATTGGCTATGCTATAAAGCCCTTAAGTGTGCGTGTATGGACTAGCATCCCATCCAGGGTGTATTTCCTGGAATAGACTCTGGATCCAGCATGACACCGTTACCAAAGATGAGTGAATAAATGAATAAAAACATTATTGGTTGTTTTCTGTTATGCAGTTCTTTAGTTTCCTTTCAGATGATCTTTGCTTTGCTAGATATAAGGTTTTTATTCCTATGCAAAGAACTATATGAAGACTAGATGTGTTGCATTCATTTGTGATGCTTTAAACAGACAGATAATAGGTGGAAGCAAATTGAAAATGTTGCTAGACACATGCATAAATGATAAATATTGGTTGCCAGGTAGTTAGCTGCATTTTAGACGTCAGTTAACCATCACTTAGCCATATTTTCCCAAGTAGAAGCACTGATCACTGTCCACCAGTGATCTGATTCTCTTTAGAGGATTGATCTTTTTTCTAAGCATTTGTGTCATTTTCATCCAATGCTTGCTATCAGCAGAATTTATTCAGACTACAGAGCAAAAAAACCTTAGTGAACTACATCCATGCATTTTGCAACTTCATGCATTCTTTTTTTTCTGGACAAACACGGAAATCATGAAAATCTCTTCACTTCTCAACCAGATTAGACATCGGCCCCAGGGTTATACGTCTCAATCTTACAAGCCTTGGATAAAAGCCTGTTTCCCCTTGTTGAAAATGGGAAAGCAATTTATCATCAATCTCATAAACATCAACAGACAGAAGTTAAAAAAAAAAAAAAAAAAAAAGAATAATAATAATAATGGCCCTTTCCCGGCAGGGAATCTAATAATCTTTAAATCATTTTGAAGCTGGCTGCCGTGACGGATGGCTCTGGCGTGGCATTGTTTCCATACTGATGCATGTTTATGGCCCAGTGCTTTAGGAACCAGAAGCCCTTGTGCGAACATTAAAATCTATAAAGAGCCTGTTTTCTTATATGGTTGTGAGAGGAATTCAGAGTATGAAAAAAGTTCGTATTACCCTGAAAATCAATACACACGGCTTTACGTGCTCTAGGGCATCCAATAGATTTACACAAGGTTCAAATTTAAGCAAACAAGCCAATGAGAAGTGACTTCATTAGTCTCCATCAATCGAGACCTAATGGCCGAACACATCATAGCTTAGTAAAACACCAAGTGCTTTTCTATGTGTGCACACAAGATGTCAGGCAATCAGTCATGCAGTCATACCATGCTGCCATCTCGTTGGACACCACTGAATGTTTGAAGATGAAGAAAAGGTAGCGCTTGCTCTGTACAACACAACATCTGTACTGTTATCCTACACAGGGTCACGGGGAGCCTATCGCAGGGGACTCGGGGCACAAGGCATGGGAGACCCTGGACAGGGTGCCAACCCATTGCAGGGCATAATCGCAGACGCACTCACACAATTTAGAGATGCAATGCAATGCAACCAGGGTACCTGGAGGAAACCCCCGAAGCACAGGAAGAACATACAAACCAAGCACACACAAGGCAGAGGCGGGAATCGAACCCCCAACCTGGAGTTTCAGGGCAAAGCCATAGTGCCCCCACAATGCAATGTTATGTAACAGTTTCCATCTAAGATGGAAATGACCTAAGTAATTGTAGTTTATTACTATATTTAAAAATCATTTTAGGAGATTTGTTCTTTTGTCCTTTTTCTGAGTAACTGAATATTACAGCTTTTATTATGTTATAAAAAAAATATGTTGAATATTATGTTCTTTTTCACAAATACATTTGCATAGAAATAAAACTTCTTCAGAGTCAGGACCATGACTCAATTTTCTTCTTCTTTTTTTTTTTTTTTTTTTTTTTTTTTTTTGCACTTCTGTGCAGTTTTTCTTTATTTAACTATATTAAACCATCCAATCAAATCCATACAAATAAGTAATTTGTAAAGATTTTTGCACTTTTTGACTTCTATTAGTCATGTTAGTTAATATATGTGTACAAACACCACATCAACATCCAAATACAAATATTGTTAGTGCATTTTAGTGCCTTTATTTAACATATTTATAATTAGGCCCTCAAGTCTGAAAATAGGACTGTAAAAATTTTACAAGTCCTTGTGCAATAATTAAGGCAGCTCGATCTAACTGTAATAATACAAAGCCACACGTGTAAGCAGATTTCTGACTCCTTCTCGCCTCGTTTGGGAATTTTCTCACCCTGTTGAACCTGCAGTCGCTGTGGCAACCCCACCGCCTCAGGTGAAGCGCAGGCCCAGGGTGTCACATGAGGTGGCGGCTCAACAGAGCTGCTAATTAACACACTGTTCAACCCTCCTTGCTTAACGAAGCCTTAATTACCTGAGCATAGCAGCGAGGGAGAGTAAAAGGAGAGAAAACGGAATCATTTCTAGCACATCCCGTGTCAGAGCATGGAGTGGCCCGGCCCACCGCGAGTGGCTCTCACTCAAAAGCACATGGGGGGGGGATTTCAAACACGGAAGGACGTTTATTTCAACAGAGCCTTAGTCCCTGAGATTATAATCCTTTTCACATCCTTCTCAGTGGGAGGATGGACACAGATTCGAGCTCCTTCTGAGCGCTGTCAGACTCTGCAGGAGATGTGTGCCAGCGGCGGGCCAGCATCAGAGATAATTAGAGCACTTCTCTCCCATCTTGGCATGAAGGAAAGATTCCCTCCTGAGAAAGAAAAGCAGCATCTCTTCATCTGGAAAGTCTCACCTGCTGGGATTCTGAGTCTCTGTTCGCATTGGTGCGGCTCCATCAGCACGCTGACAGACCAAAACACGCGAACACCCGCACGGACACGCAAACACACCACTGTCAATTAATCAGCAGTGAAAACAAAGCTCTTTTCAGCAATAACACGATTTGTGTGAAAGTGCTAATAGCCACCTCCTCTGGAGGCCCAGAATTGACCACACACACACCGAACAAAACGCGATGGTGAAGTGGCTAATTGCAGCTGTTATCATTTAGCAAAAAAAAGCAGAGCGAGGTTAAATCAGCATGATTCAGACACCTGTGCATGTGCTTATGGATTTGAGTGAAAAGGAGCTCTTGAGGTTGCGATGAGTTACCCCATGTGCATGTGGAGAGGAGGAAATGATGAAAAAGAACGACAGCTTCTCGTCCTTCGACAGTGTTTCTTTAATTACTCTAAGCTTCCCCTTGGGGAGATAAGACAGTCTCTATAATAAGAGAGTCACAAATACAGTATGGCAACAAAGAGCCGAGCCAAGTTTGGAATAAACACACCCAGATTAGCTGTCGATCTCAGTGGGACTATTACCGGCAGCACATAGCACATTCACAGAGCTATTGTCCCTTCCTCCTCCTCCCCCACTCATTTTCTCTCCATCTTTCTCCCTCTATTGTGGGGCACACTAGCCGTGGTGTGCCTCGTCTTTTGATGTAAAACCGCCGTATTAATGTACCACCGCTGCTTAAGTGATTCTGGGAATCCATAACTCCTAACATGTCTTTTTGTCTTCCTTTCGTAAGGCTTATGAGGTTGTAGAACAGATCGCTGTAATAATTGCCGGCTGTTTTCCAGAGGGACCCGAAGCACTAAGCCTCCTTCGAATAATTTGCCAGCCGCTCCAGAGACGTTTTGCAATAGCGTTCTAGTCGTGTCAGTAAATAAACCTGTGCAACAGGCCTATGCGAAGCCAGGAAGAGAAGAAGGAAGAGGAATAGGAGGAGGATCACGCTGCCTTGCTTTGTGTAAACACTCAAACAGCTGCAGTACAATAGATCTTGAAAACCACAGCAGTAGGGGAATTAGGATCTTCATACAAATGTTAAGATGTTGAAGCTCCTCAGGTTAGCATTCTGCCCTGCAGAATACTGACGCTACTTACAATCAAGACAAGAGTGTTGAGATTTAAACTCGTAACCTTTCCGATCAGTAGCCCAAAGCTACTTAACCACTGAACCAGCATGACATACTGAAGTTGTTCTGGCATCTCGTGGTGGCCCAACACCTTACGAAGACGTTTTATGGTGGTTTTTCCTTTAATTTGTCCTTCAATTAGTGTTTTGATGATGGTGGTTGAGAGCGCTACCTAACACATCACTCCAAGATTAACTGAATGTTTAACTGGGTTGAGATCTGATGACTGTAAATGATATATCATATGGTTTATATCAATTTCATCCTCATTAAACAATTTAGTGAGCCCTTGTGTCCTGTAACTTGGGCATCCTAGAAGAGGCCACTCCCATCAGGGTACAAATGTTTACGATAAAGCTGATCAGTCAGGCTGACATATTTCCAGTATCCAATATATTCTTGATTGACAGAAGTGGAACCTGATGTGGTCTTATACCTTGAGATCTGGTGTGTTGTGCATTCTGAGATGCTTTTCTGCTCACCATGGTTGTAAAGAATGGTTATTTAAGTTACTGATGGCTTGAACCAGTCTGCTCATTTTCCTCTGATCTCTCTCTAAAAGAATGTCCACACACAGAACTGCCACACACAAGATGTTTTTTTTTTTTTTTTCACACCATTCTGTGTAAACTCTTGAGACTGTCGTGTGAAAATCCCAAGAGATTTTGCAGTTTCTGAAAATCTGAAACCAGCCCATCTGGCACAACCATGCCACGGTTAAAGCCACTGAGATCACATGTTTTCCTCAGTTCTGTTTGATGTAAACATTAACTGAAGATCTTGACCTGTATCTGTATCTGATTTTATGCACTGTGCTTCTGTTACATGATTGGCTGATTGGATAAATGCATTAACCTGCAGGGGTGTTATTACAGTGGCTGGTGCGTTTATATGCCTACTGCAATACTGCGTCAGTATACATGAAAATAAATGAGAAAAAAATTAATATTATTAAGGCTGTCTAAGATTTTACCGGACAGAAGAACTATAGAAAGTTCTCCAAAAAAGCCTGGAATAACCTACCAGCTGCTTTTCCTTAGGAAACTGCATGACAGAATACTTAAAGTCCCGGTGAAGTGCCTTGAAACTCACAGCGTTGATGTAATTTCCACCGAAACAGGAAGTCAGGGCAGGACATATTGAGTGGCCCCTCACCCTTTTTAAATAGCCAATAGCGTTTAGCTTACCTCACAGCCCGGGCTAAGCTGTCCTTGACAGTTCATTTGATTTTTATAATGTTGGGAGCGGGACACTTCAGATTCTAGAGAGCATTTGATTGGACAGAAAATCTTCTTCTGATGATGATGAAGTGCAGAATGATGTCATCAAAATTGTTCATCCATATTAATGGTAGAGAGAGACTGTCAATTTTGAATGCATATATCTTCTAAATGCGAATTTTGTCATTGCTTCGAAGCACACTAGCTTATAGATAACCTTATAGATAATAAAAGGCTGACATATTCATACTAAAAGCCACAAAACTTCAATTTTGATTTCAAGGGGGCTTTAAGAGAATTAAATGCAAAAGCATATTGTCGTTTCAATTTAATTTGTAATCGGTTGTTTTACTGTTTATTTCTCAACAAAGTCATTATCTTGATACTATGAAACTTTCTATATCATTAATTCTGAAGGCATCTTTCCATTTTGCAAATTTCTTTAGGATACTTTTGCACAGTACACTATTCAGTACAACAGGCATTATTTGGGTGGGGGGGTGGGCGGGGGGGGGGGGGGGAATGAAGGTTGGCCTTTTTGCAGGTGAAAAATTCTGTGGTACAAGACAGACGGCTGCAGTGCAGAATCATCATTCAGAAGTGAGAGTGTGCAATATTTTATCAAAGGCTGTTGACAGCAGGCATTCACTGAAGCCGTACTGTGTAATAAGAAAACGTTTCAGGAATATTCAGTTAAGCTTCTGTGCCAGTCAATTGACTCAATATTGCACGGATAAACAGTAATTTCATGGATAAACCCAATGTCCAGGGAGAAAAAAAAAATTCAAGACTGCAGAATGATGAAAGACCAAACACAAGAGTGGATAAACACACCCACACACACAGACAGACACCAGCAGACAAGCAAAGAACAACTACAACATCAGCAGCCTACATTATCATCATTTGTCCCTTCCATATCAGATAATCTGGATAAAGCTTTGAGATCATCTTGTGAAGATGTAAAAAAGCATAAATCCACAACGTCCTATTGGGTGCGTTCATGTTCTCTTTTTTACATATCATGGTTGAGTGAATCATGATAGTTTTACTGAATCTTCAGTGCATATTAAGTCCAGATTCAGATATACGTATAGATATAGATGTAGATGTAGATACACTGTAGATATAGCTGCATAATTAAAAGCTCAGTTTCTAAAAGGCAGCACAGTGTTAAGACCATCTTGTATCTTACATAACATCTGATGAAACTGATGCAGACAACACAGCAGGGATGAGCAATATGATATGCTGTCATTCTCACGGGAAATTACACCACAATACGCTTTTCTGGTATCATCAGAATTTCTAGGATGCTGTCCAACTGCCTATTTCATTTGAAGAGATTTAGTCCAATTATACAGACTCTGGAACACAAGAACCAATCAACACTACATAGTAACAAGTGGCTATGTGGACCTCAGGCCATTTTGTTTTTCAACAAATTGTTGATTTTTCCTTCCTTCTCTTATTAATTAGTATATTTCTTTCTAAACAATTAATTACAAAATAAATGTACCATGTGTCCAAAATGGCACCCTATCACTCACTCCCTATAAACCGCATTATGGCTGTTCTGTATCCTACACAGTGCACTATTTTGTAGCATGCTTATGAAATCCCACAATACACTGCAGAAGGTTAGCATTCAAATAATGTACCCTAATAATATGTACTACCTAATAATATGGCACTATCTCAGAGAACAGATATATTGTTTTGATGCTAACGCTGCCATGCATTCTGGGACATATTGAGCATTCAAATAGTGGGTGTTTTTTTTTTGTTTTGTTTTTTTGGGTTTTTTTTTACAAAGAATATCACATGCAAAGTAAGGAGAGGAAACGAAAGGTGGGTTTGTGCTATACGTTGTTCATAGCGATGACAAATACAGGTCTCTAAGAGACTCCGAGAGGAAAATGAAACTTGCGACATGGGAACAACTGCACATCCAACATAAGACCAATTAAAGACGGTGCATTCAAAATACAATATGAACACAAAATAAAATAGTGTATGATTTCGTTATGTCGTAAGTGTAAATGAAAACTCAATCATTTCAAGCTCTATGTAAATGCTATTGGCTTTAGATGTGCAAATGTGCTGTGAATATCTACTACGAACGCAACACCGCTATTTAAAAAAATTCTTTGATCATTTTGAGATGCTGAGACATTATCTTGATAATCCTGTTCATTAAAACGTAGAGAACCGTATCATTTTTCCTACATCTGGCAGAAAGAGACTTTCGCAAATATAATACCTGCCAGATATTGTCATATGTGTAGAATATCTGCACGTTACGGCCTCAGCACATAGTTACGGTATATCTAAAGACCAATCCTAATATTTTACTGACATACAATCTACAGATTTGTGTCAATGCTCTTTCCTTTCTTAATTTCTCCCTGTGTCTCTCTTCCTTGCTTCCATCTGTCTGTGGTGTGTAGCTGACCTTCTCGTAGCTGCTCTCTAGGAGGCCACGTACAAGCCTGCCTTAGCCCACTGAAGTGTGTAAGATCAAAAGATGAGACTGAAAAAGAAAGAAGGGTGAAATAAAGAAAGAAAATGAAAAAAAAAAAAATCTGAAGCCGAGCATCCTTTTGGTGAACCCCACCTGTGCTCCTACTTCTGCCTTTACCCGCTTACCATACAGCCTTATTATTATTTCTGTCTGAAATCATACCCTCACTTCCTCAATATTCACTATTTAGACTATTGTGTATAGAGAAGGGTACAGGGGTAGCAAGGAAGGCAACACACCAAATTCATACATGGCCTACTTAAGACTTGGAAACAGAGTGCTTGTTAACTACTTATATGTAATATCACTTTTATCATACATAGTTTGTTCAGTTTTATATTTCAGATGAGATTGCAGTACGCCATGCATCAATATAGCATTTATATAGACCCTTTTTCAAACAAACTGGGCCAAAATATATTAGGAAAATAAACGTTCTTAAATAGTAATTACATTAAGAGACTAAAATAGTAAATGGGATCGTAATATCATAATTATCACCCTGCAGCTCTCGTCTGGTTTCCTACTGAAGTTAAACAGAGTTGAGCCTGGCCAGTAGCTGGATGGGAGACCCTCATGGGGAAAACCAAGGTTGCTGCTGGAAGTGGTATTAGTGAGGCCAGTAGGTGGTGCTCTCCCTGTGGTCTGTGTGGGTCCTAATGCCCCAGTATAGTGATGGGGACACTATACTGTAAAAACAGCACCGTCTTTCGGATGAAACCGAGGTTCTGACTCTATGTGGTCATTAAAAATCCCTGGCGAAATTCCCCCACTGGCCCTTATCTATCATGGCCCCTTAATAATCTTCATCCCTGGATTGGCTACATCACTCTCCTCTCCTCTCCACCTATAGCTGGTGTGTGGTGGGCATTCTGGCACACTATCGCCGCCGTTGCATCATCCAGGTGGATGCTACACACTGGCGGTGGTTGAGGAGATTTCCCCCCCATATAATGTAAAAGCACTTTGAGTGCCTAGAAGAGCGCTATATAAATCTAAGGAATTAATTTAATTAATTGTCCCTATCCTGATTATTACTGCTACTGCTAGTAAAGGCAGCTAACGTCTCACATAAAAAGGAATTACGTCTTTATAAATGTGACCGAATATGAAAATATTATTTGGAATGAGCACATAATGTGTTCTGAAGAGATACAAATACATATATGAATAGGAGGTGCACTACTGTTGTTGTTGTTGTTTTTTGCCAGAAAGGTTCACAGGGCACTGGTTGTGACTAGAGGTGTGCATGTGGGTCACGATCCTGTGGGACACAAGAAAAAAGCTGCGCACGTGGAAGGTTTTTACTGAGATATGATGCCTGCTTTTTTTTTTTTCATTCATCATTAGTATCTGCCTGGTCACAGAGGTTTACATTACTACTAGATGTACTAGTTCTATTTTGGGATATAGAAGCAATTAAATTTGCTACAACACCAGGGGTGGGTACAAACAAAAATAACAGGGACTCATTAAAAAAAAAAACAATTCTGAGCACATTTCTAAATGAGACTAATTATGAACTCGAGTGATGTAGGTGAGGTTGAAGAACTGTCAGAGACAGAATTCACAAACCATGCTGACAGTGCTGACATTTGTAATCAGTAGTGGTATGGTATTTTGGTATATTTAATTTTAAAAAAAAGAAAGAATTCTTAAATTTCCGATTTAAGTCACGCCTACTTCACATATAAATCGGAATGCAGATACAGATATAAATATTTGGAGCCTTTGTATGTTTGGTTCTATATATGTTAGGTCCTATATATTTTGGTTGAATATTTGGTCCTACTAAATATCATGCTTCTTCACCTGAAAATAAGGTGGATATACCAAATATGAAGTTTTAAAGGGGTCATGACATGAGAAATCAAATTTTCATTGATCTTTTGACATATAAAAGGTCATTGTACCATTAAAACATCCTGTAAGTTTCATAGCTTAATACGTCCTCCTCAGTACAAAAAGAACATTTATTTAACCAAGCTCCAAGAACAGCTCGTTTGGATCTGGCGGGATTTGTGATGTCACATGGGCAAATACATCTGCATATGACTGCCCCTACAGTAAGATATCGACACCTACTTTTACATCATCGCACCGTTGGCCCCGCCCACTGGTGCTCAGTCGCTGAAAACATTTCCACATGTGTTGTGGCAGGGGGCGTTGATAAATTAATTCATAGGCAAAGATGGTAGCCAATCATAGCAGTGGGTGGTTACATTGAAGTGTTAAAGGTAAAGGACGCAAAAACCGATTGTTTCAGTCAGAGGGTCAGATACAGGGTGGCAAAAGGACATAAATCACTAAATTTTGTATGTTTTTTGTGCGAAAAACTTTACTAATATTATAATTACACCTCAGGGAATAAATAATTTTTAAAAAACCATGAGCCCTTTAAAAAGCATGGTCACTTTTTGTCCACGAGTTTGTTCACGAATCCATGCTGCTTTTTGTTTTTGCTCCTTTGACCCAATACTTTCACCTAACACCATTAGTACCATTTGGTATTTTGTTGACATATAAGACTATGGTGTACAGTAAAGCGTAACAGGATCAGCGCTGTGCTGCATGACGCTCTACATAAATGCCAAGAAAACAGATCTCTACTAAATTGGCATTTACTTTGGATGAATATGTACCAGCAGGTGAATAATTGTTCCACTGCATTGTCATAATCACAAGTTCCTCTCCCATGATGCACCCTTTAATCCGCTTTTAGGAGGCTGTATTTTCACTCGCGACTTTGTATTCCAAGGCGTTAACACCTCGTAATGAGCGGAAACCGTGATTCTGTTGGAACGTGCCCCTCCTCCAGCTCTTCACCAGAATCGTCTCTGTAACGTTTGTCTCTTGGGGGAGCGCTAATAAATTAATACGTAGCCCTGCTAACCCAACACTGTTAAATAAGTCAGCACCACACGAGGAATGTTATTTGTGATGGAGGAGGAGGGTGCGCTAGAAAGCAAAAAAGAAAAAAAAGAGCTGAAGTGAGTAAGAGAGAGAGAAGGGGGGAGGGGGAGAGGGAGACAGGGAGAGAGATCAGAGGTGAAAGTTAAAAGGTGATGATCTTATTAATGTTGCTGTTCTCCAGAGAGGACCCCTTATACGCCATCTCTGTAATGAAGGGACGAAGGCAGTCGTGCAGGGTTTGGTGGGTTGCATGCAGACGGGTTTATTGGTGCTGGTGTGACTCCCTACACACACAAACACACACACACACACACACACACACACACACACACACACACACACACACACACACACGCGCACACACACACACACCTTCCCTAGAGAGTGGTCCTCCAGCTGTCATATGCCACTGGCTTAGAGCAAACTTCTAGCACAACCATTTTCATTAGCTCAACCACTGCACTAGGAGCCCATCTGGTCCTCTATAGACCCCACTGCCATAGCACACTCCACAACATCTGGTGCTGGTCCTCCGTTCCAGACAGAGAGAGACAGACAGAGACAGAGAGGTGGGTAGATAAAGCATAAGAGAGTGGCACCGGGAGAGAGATCAGAGAGACAGTGCCATCTGGAGAGAGGAGAGGCAGAACCGAGCACAGTCGAACACATGGTAAGGAGTGTCGCCATTCCTGTGTAAATAATAAAATGCTACAAAGCAGCATAGTGCATACAAGAATATAACAGCTTATTTTTCATGATTATAAAGCAAACACTGAAATAACATAACATTATATTCAGTATTGTGCAAATTTTTTAGGCACCCTATTTTTTTGGTACAAACTTTGTTATAGATTTTTTATTTTATGATTTCTACATTATCAAGTCGGTACAAAAAACATTTTAGATTCCCAAACATTAGTTTTCTAGCACAAAATTAAATGTTACAGAAAAATGTTTGTATGTCATTAAAGAAAGCAGCATATTACATAAGAGACACTTTTCAGACAAAAAACACAATGAAGGCTGCTGGGTTTTGCTGCAAAAATAAGAAGCAAGTGTGAAAGTCAAAGTCTCCAGAAGAACTGTGTCTGGTTCTGCAAGATGCTCAATAAAACTTACCAGCTCAGTAAGCCTTATAAAACTGCACACTGTACCGGAGACTACTATTTTTATTTTTATTTTTTTGTCACACCAAATATTGACTTTGTTTCATTTACTACTGTTTACTGCTCTTGTATTTTTTTTTAAATGTAGAAACCTTTCATTTCATTATTTTGAAGGCATCTTTGCTCTACAGCATTTTTTTGCATGTGCATAAAACTTTTGCACAGTACTGTATTCTTAAAGTTTTTTTAAGTGACCATCACTGCCGGTTGTAAACTTGCTAAAAAGTGTCGAGTTAAAAAAGAATCCATTATCAAGATGTGCTTAGGTTATATGCCATCAAGTAATGCAAAATCTTCTCATTCCCTTTAAAGAGCGAGCGTGTGTCGCCGGCTTTGTGAAGTGACATTTTCAGAATGCCGTATGATTAGATTTCACTTATTGATATTATGTCAATACTTCAGTAGAGATAACCATCTGGCCGAATTAGAATGATATTTTCTGTCTTCCTGTAGTGAATATATTAGTTAATTCCCTTCCTCTAGTATAATGGCAAAAGAGAGTGTGCTATTTAAGTAAGGAATAAAACACAATAAGGAAATATGCTACAGGAAAATAATCAAAGATAGGGTGGGAGTGATGAGACAAAAAACACAGCATCTCATGTTACCAACAAGCCTTGAAGACTCGTGGCAGGAAACTTATTGACTGTAACACAGTGTTGAAACTGGAGACTCCTTCCATAAATGTTAACCCTTTCTAGCAGTACACTGGCGTTCCATTTTGCCGGATGAATGGAAATCGACTTATCGGACATATAAACAAATGAATTAATTTATCGCTGCAAGTCTGTTATAAGGTTAGTCAGGACAATGTTGGGTTTCTGTGTGTAGAGTATCGTGACTCTGTGTTTAGCTGCTGGTGAGGAGAGGGGTGTGAGCCCCCTGCTGGGCAAACAATTCACACCTCTCCACAATAACACTGGTACAGAGATCAAACGGACAGAACTAAAGCTTTTTTGATAGTAAAACACCGTAAACGACTGCCACAATAAAATTATAACATTTAAACCTAGTAGGCTAGGTAAAAAAGAAATACTTGTTATAGACTGTTATTTATTAAAGCCCTGAGTGTCTACTTTCATACGAGCCATTAGCCACCACTGTGGAATGTGACATCACAAATAAATCCAAAGCTAAACACGGGCACCCCAAAAACAAGTTGTTGTTTTTTTTACCTCTGGTAAAAAGAGTTAATTAAACATTTCCTTATAGACAACTTCACCACACTGATGATCAGACATTCTTCTTTATCTAACCTTAGATTATGTGGTGTGTCCACTGTCCAAGTATGTACCTGTGAATGAGCTGTTACTGTAGAAACCCTAATGCACGAGAACAAGCACATTAATGTAGACCTGTAATTTAAAACCAAATAACTGACAGAGCTGCTGTTACAGAAAATTAATCAACATCTTCTGACCAATAAGATTCAAGACTTCAACAGTGCAGTTTGTTCACTATATGATGTTCCACACGTAATTACATTATTAGTCCGTCAGTTGTGTGATTCATATTTAATAACCAAAACTAAGCTGTTTGTTCTTAGTTATTTGTTACAGTCAGTTGTATTGTAATTAGCAGGTTGGTGGAATGGCCTATTTATTATTGAAATGGGTTGTACATCTACAAAACTGGGTTCCTTTAAGTCAGGAAAATGCCATAGTACCTACCCTTGTGTCTATGCTAAAAAAGGAATCCCAATAGGTGGCGCAATTACGAGCCATACTGAGTTCGAAAATGTCATTGCACAGAGGGATTTCAGAAAATGGGCATGTCAATTTCTGTCCAAAAAAAGAAAGCAAACGGGCAAAAACAGAAGAAAAAAAAATTGCTTATGGGCTTAACAGAAAAGTATTCACCATATTGTTGAGAGATTGTTTTCAAATTCAATTTCAAATTTGCGTTCAAATTCCCAGCAATGCCACTGCCATCCATGGCCGGGAGCCTAGGGAGCAAAACTGGTTGCTCTCTCTGGGTGGGAGGGATAACATATTCTCACTCCCCTGTCAATCACAGCGACACTAGCCAATCATAAGCATCTGCGAGTTCATGTATGCTGAATAGGGTAGATAGCTCTTTCCTTCAAGTGTGTTACGCTGCCCTGTGATGCAGAATGAGTGGCAGGCACTGCAGTAAATAGTACAACAAGGCTTATAGTCTTCTCTGTCTAATTATAGCACCAGGACCTTATTTATGCAGCGACTTTGTTAGTTATGTACAACAACGACTTGCCTCAGAACTTCTACTTCCCACATCAGAGCATTAACACAGCCTCAACTGTTTGAGGTAGGAACAATGGATGCTCAAGAGTAAACAAGTGTTTGTTTGGCTTCTGTGTAGGATGTAGTAATTCACTACATATTGCTGACAAAAAAAAAAGCATCCCGTTTGATCAGTGATATTCCACAAAACAAATGAACCCATTTTATTATACAACAAACCTCCTGTATCTAGTGATCTTAAGGCATATGATATACTAAGAGAAACTGCTTAAATGGGTTTACAAAATGCTATCATTTCCTGTTCAGACTTTGCACTCGTCATGGAATCCAACTCTTCTGTTGGAGTTCTTGAAAAGGTATCTATTATGAGTTGGATAGCCATTCAAAATGAATTTTCCCACTCTGAGGTTAAAGACTTCCCAGTTCCCACTTGGTTATGAATGCACCATTAGCCTGCCAGCTACAGAGCTCATATACCTCATATAGCTCGGGTTATATTTTGGGTTTTACACACAATTGTGAAATGTTAATTAATGTTCGACTTGCCAGTACTTATATTTTCCCAGCATTGTCACAAGCCAAATGTGTGGGATATGGGGGCGAAATGTCCTCTGGAACATGAGAACTGGGAACCATAGCACCATGGCTAGCACTCTGGTTAGCAGACTGATTGTGTGATACACTATCTTGTCTCCTAGAACTTGGGAAAAAAGTGAAACGCCTGCTGCTAAGCACATCTGTGACCCTTTTTTTGTGACGTGTTTAATTTAATAGGTATCCAACCCCCCACTAAAACACTAGACTGGAAGCAACAGTGATTAATGAGGAATCAATAGTTTTCCTGGCGGCATGTGTGTATGTCCAGACAGACTATGTTAGGGGGAAATTGTGTGTTAATTGTTGCAGCACCAACAAGATTTCTCCAGCCAAATTTGGCAAATGTGAGTGCAGTAAACCTAAAATCTCTCAATTAACCCAGATCTGATCGCGGTGGAGGCGATGCCATGTTTTATCACGTCCTCATTAACTCAGAAGAGAATAAGCGGCGTCTCTGACAGACTCTTAACTCTCTTTGTCAGAGTGATGTATACGCCACCAGCCTGCCATCGAGCGATTGATGCACCCCATCCAGAAATCACCTTCAATAATTTAACCTATGTAGTGCTGTGCTGAAATAGAGCCGTGGATCAGTCGGTCCTCACACTGTGTTCGATATAGCGAGGGATTAGATAAGATCACTACTACGCCCTGGCCATGAGGTGGACCGACCTATTGATCTAGCAAGAGAAACACTGTTTACACTGCAGAGTAATCCAGGTCCAATCATAACCATAAAATATGCAGGAATGCTGCACATGCAGTATATTATCATCTGCTGTTTTCATTTTAAGGATCTGCAAAAACATGTATATTTTAATAAGCAATTATTCATGTGAATTCATCGACAAATAAACGATTAATCACCTTAAGCGTGGTTTATAAATGAGAATGTCTGTGATAAATATCATTTTGGATTTTTTGTTGTTGTTGTTTATTGTTTTTTTTTTTCAATAATGTAATTTGACGTTAACATTTAACATCTTGTTGCTCGACTGATTTTCCCCCCTAGGGCTAATCTAATGATCATTCCCTGTTCCCAATAACCAATTTAAATTACAAATAAGGAGTTTTAAACAAACACAAAAGAAACTTGAAAACTGTGGATTTAAATGGCTCTTTCTCTCTTTCTCTTTATCTAAACTGTACTGTAAACATGATAAACGTAACCAGCCTCATTCAACTATGAAATTGCTACATGTATTTTAGTACTACAGAGAAAAATATCAAGCACCTTCCATGAAATGTAATATGAGGCTATAATGTCAACAATTATATAGCCGTAATATAACCGTTATATGACAGTAATATATTTCACTCACCAAAAAGATTCGATTTTAAACGCCATTTGCGTATATTTCATTGTACCATGCGTTTTTAATCATTGTTTTACGTATTGCTCTTTTGACTGCTCTCTTGTCGCCACCATCATTCTATACCTCATGTTTTGTATTAGTTAAACCCTTTTTTCTGCATTCGGTCTGACTGGTCAGCTTCTTGTTATCTAAGCTAAAAGCCTGTGTGTTGCCAGTAGGTCTGTTTTTTTGTGTTCTTCAAAACAGATGTGCTGCAGTAGTATGGAATTAAATTTGTGCCATAAGTACTGAATGTAACTTTTCAAGAAATGAACAAAAATATACAGTGAGAAAGAAGAAAAACAATCTGACACTGAAAACAGTGAACTCAGTGGTAAAAAATTTAACAAGGTCTTCAAATAAACAGCATTCTTTGCTAACAGTTTTCTAAGCTTCGTTTTCGCTAATCATGGTTTATGAATGCGCTGCCAGAATTTTCGTTTATGCTTTCAAACTTTTCTGTTACGCTCCGCAAGTTTACTTTCGCCATTATGAAACAAACCTCTCGTGTGGGCGGGGCTTAACAACGATTTACTCTCACTGGCTAGTGAGATTTAGATCGACAGCTCGAGTGTCCAGCTGAGGAGGAGGAGGCGGATGACAATGATGACGATGACGATGACAACGCTCTGTGCCGCTCCTGAGAGCTCATCTAAAAAAAATAGTCGTATGAGACTACCCAAACCTCAAATATTTATTACGAACTAATATACTGAGTAAGTAAGTAAGTAATTTCCACTATAAAGTACAAACACTATATTTATACAGAGAACCACATCCAGAACGTTCTCCAAAATTCGCAACACTGAAGTCTCTACTTCCAGGTTAGGGAGCTTTCGATCCAAATCTCAAATGTAAACTTGTGGAGCTCAAACAAAAACTTTGAAAGCCTAAACGTAAACTCCGGCAGCGCATTTGGAAGCCGTGATTAGCGAAAAGGAAGCCACTGAGTTCACTGTTTCCAGTTTCAGATTGTTTTTCTTCTTTCTCACTGTATATTTTTGTTAGTTATGTTCAGCACTTCTGGAACAAATTTAATTCCATACAGTCGTGGTTGCATTGATGCTGCCCTCAACAGCTGCACTATTTTATTACACTCTGCACAGGAATAGAGGCTTGCGTGCTCTTACGTTATAACACATACTGTACCTGTAGTTGGTTAAGTAAACAATGTGTCAACTATAAAAATCTGCATCAATAATTTTTCATAATCGATGTGATTGTAATCTGCATTTAGACCTACATGTAGTTTACGCAAACATATAAAATATTAAATAAACACCAGGCCAAAAATGTGCCTTTTCACAGAACCGTGCTACTGAGTCTGGATCTTACATTGTACTGTAGGATTCGCCATGCTGAAATGATATCATGCAATTTTAAATCGGCCTGGTGTGTGATTGTCTGCCTTTTTGTCTGTTTTCAATTGTTATATTGATTTTGCTGCTGGAGTATTTTCTTAATAATTATAGCATCTTACTAACAGAGTCATGACAGTATAGCAGTGCAATGGTATACAATGATAAGTGTATAAATAGTAGTCTCCGGTACAATGTGTGCAGATTTATAAGGAAATGAGCTGGTAAGTTTTATTGAGCATCTTGCAGAACCAGACACAGTTCTTCTGGAGACTTTGACTTTCGCATTTGCTTCTTATTTTTGCAGCAAAACCCAGCAGCCTTCATTGTTTTTTTTGTTTTTTTTGTCTGAAAAGTGTCTCTTACATAATATGCTGCTTTCTTTAATGACATACAAACATTTTTTCTGTAACATTTAATTTTGTGTTAGAAAACTAATGTTTGGGAATCTAAAATGCTTTTTGTACTGACTTGATAAAGTAGAAGTCATAAAATAAAAAATTACATCATCATTAAAAAATCATATAACAAAGTTTGTACTAAAAAAAATAGGGTGCCAAACCATATGCTTTAAAGGAATATTTCAGCATTTTCAGTCTAATCTCCATTCACTGCATGTGACGCTTATGTACTTATGTACTATTACCACAAACAATAATTTCAACACATTTCCCAGCACTGAGACACAGAAAACTTGTTTACTCAAAACTCACCTATAATGGAACTCTAAGAGTTTAATGTTGTAGTTTTGAATCTACATTTATACAGTCACACATTTATTGACCGTATACAAAACGGATACAAAGCCATTACGCTTTAACAATAAAAGCTATAGGATGAGACAGACATGAGAGAAAGTCTTACCAAAGCTGTTATGAAGTTGTATCCAACTTTCCCAAGTTTTCTGGTTGTTCACGCACCATCAAACTCGCACAACTATACTTATAACACATAAGCACAAATTCCTCTGAATGAACTGAGAGTCCCATGTCAAAAAAGACAAATTAAGTAGATTTAAATCTTCATTTACAAATAGCTTTGATTGTGTATCATTTATTAAAGAATTTCACAAAAACGCATTTTGCGTAAATATTTACTGACGCTCCATCAAGTGAACTTAAATTTCAATTATAAGTAACCAGCTTTTCTGTTCTTCTCTCAGTACTAGGAAACATGCCAAAATTCTTGTCTGAGGTGATCACACATATGGTACATGTCTCATAGACAGAAATAAGTTTGGAAAGACTAGAACACTCCTAATACTTTTACAGCCATCGTTGTGTAACGGTTGGAGGTTTTCATGGTATAATAACTTTAATAAACTTTAAATTAAAAATAGCATGGTGTCACTGTATAATTTTGAGCATATGACAAAAAACTAAAGAAGAAATAAAATTAAATCCCCTAATTGAACTTCTTTCCTAGCAAGATATTTTTGAGAACAATATTTCCATAAAATCTCTTACATTGTCAGCATTTTTTTGTCATTATAAGCTGAAAGGGAGAATAGCTGCTAGGAAAAGTGGCATGCTGAGACAAAACAAAGCAAAATAAATTCTAATTAGCATGGCAGTGTGCTGTGCTGCTTAGCCAAAAATACATAAGAACCAGCTGTAGTAGTAGGTTACTGTAGTATGATATAAAGGAGTCGTGAGGGAGGAGTTGTGATGAGTCATGAGAAGCATTGGAGTATGGAACCTCCGTCCATCTATTACATTTACATTTACGGCATTTGGCAGGCGCCCTTATCCAGAGCGACTTACATTTATTTCATTTATACATCTGAGCAGTTGAGGGTTAAGAGCCTTGCTCAAGGGCCCACCAGCGGCGGCTTGGTGGTGCTGGGGTTTAAACTCACGACCTTCCCATCAGTAGCCCAATGTCTTAACCACTGAGCTACCACTGCCCACTTATCCTACACAGGGTTGTGGAGAGCCTGGAGCCTATCCTAGGGGACCCTGGACAGGGTGCCAACCCACTGCATGGCACAATCGCACACACACTCACACAACCATTCACACACTACGGACAATTTGGAAATGCCAATCAGCCTACAACGCATGTCTTTGGACGGGGGAGGAAACCGGAGTATATGGAGGAAACCCCCAAAGCACAGGGAGAACATGCGAGCTCCGCGCACACAGGTCAGTGGCGGGATTTGAACGCCCAGCCCTGGAGGTGCGAGGCAAGCACCCGGGTTAAAAAAAAAAAAAAAAAAAAAACATACGGTAAAGGCGGACATGCATTTTAATTGGTATTTTGAAAGAGCTAACCGTCGATCACACTCTATGATAAAACTGTGTGCATTTTTTCCATACCGTTACACAACTAGTCCATAATTTCTGTAATATAGTCAATAGTCAGTCAACTATATCAACAATTAAATAATCAAAATTCAATACACTGGTGAATTTCACTGTGTGTGAGCATGTGTGTAAGAATCGTCAATACATCAGTAATAGAATGCATTATTATACTCAATCATTTAGTAATAAATCCAGATCCAGTCTGGGCTTTACTCTTCCTGCTGACGGAAAGGTCACTCATAATGAACCCTGATGGCAGTGATATGACCTTATGATAACCCAGAGGTCAGTGAGTTTAGCTTAATGTTTTTGTTTTTTTCTGAGCCATGTGGGAATGGGGTGTTGTTTTGAGGTGAAAATAGCTGTAGCAAAATGAGTAGATTGTAACAGGCTGATAAGAGCGCCCAGCACCCCCTCTGCTGAATTTAAGCCGGAGCTAAGCCTCCATCCGAATGCTCATCTGAGTCAGGACATTATCCACTTACTGTTATTAATGTCGCTGTTCTCCAGAGAGCCTCCTGATACCCCCTCTATAACAGATTTGTGTGTGTGTGTGTGTGTGTGTGTGTGTGTGTGTGTGTGTGTGTGTGTGTGTGTGTGTGTGTGTGTGTGTGTGTAAGCACACATAGAAAACCTGTGCAGAAAAAAATGCCACAGGAGCATCATGTGAGTTAGTGAGTATAGGATTTTACACACAACATTTCTACAAATCCTAATCATTAAAAATACGTTCAACTGGCAACCTCCCCGCTGTCCTCATCAGTGCGGCATGAAGTACACCTGCGTGCACACACAAATACACACACAGGGACAGGGACAAGAAGTGGAACGCAGATGAGATGGTGTGTGGAGGAGCAGTCAATCCTCCCATTCCCCCGCATTTCCAGCCTGCCTTCGTTTAATTAGCAATTCAAAGATGTTCTGCTGAAGAGCTTGAGTGACCCCGTCAATTAAAACTGCACACAGCTGTCTCCTAGCCAGCGCGAGGAAGAAGAGAGAGACAGACAGGCTCAGATTTGAGATAGTGGGTGTGAAAGGGTGCAGTTTTATATGACAGCCAAGAAGAAAAAAGAAAAAGAAAAAAAAAAAGCTGTCCGCGAATGTGATTCTTTTGGCTTAGTGTGATGACCCCCCGCTGTGAAGACGGAGCACAGTGTCAAAGCTTTGATTCACCATCAGCACTTAAACCCCTTTCGAATATGACCAACACAGCAAATCTCACGATCACACAGAGAAAAAAGACCTGGCTAGCCTGGCAACTGATCCTGAACATTATTACGGCGCTCTATCGATTGCTGCGTGCTTTCTGTCTGAAACTGCTCCCGCAGGTCTCAGTAGAGTTTCACTGATGTCCAAAATGAGGGGGAAAATAAATGAATCGGGGATTAGAACGTTTCTAACTAATCAGGGGGACAAAGCGGGCTTTTATGCCGTGCATATTGACTGTAACGGCCCTGTGGAACCAATCAGAATGACCTGAGGACTAGAAGACTTCAGAGATGAAGGCAAACTGCATCTGTGAAGAAATGCAAATGAACAGCGTGAAAAACATGCCAAGCTCCGAACATCAACCTGCCCCACTGTACAGGAAAGAAACTTGGCATTAATCAGGAAACAGATTTTAAATCAATCTGGCATGAAAATAAAAATGGGTCTCTACAGATACAGTGATGTTTAACTGTTTAACTGTATGCTCTTTTGCAGCTTTATAATTAATAATGTTCTTCGGGCATTCATTAAATAAAAAAAAAAAAGAAAGAAAGAAGAAGTAAGAAAGAAGTAAGTGTTCTATCCATATACTATTTGAATGAATCCTTGAGGACTACTGTGGACTCTTTTTGAGTGGGAAACCTTATAGCAGGGGTCCCAGCAAAGGATTTGAGCAGATCAAACCGATGGTTTAACATAAGAAATACGTAAACCAGCTGTAGTTCAGAGACTCGTTTTCTAAACATAAACTAGCATGGCTTTTGTAGCAGATTCTCTGCTGTGCTTTATCCAATCACATGCATTTATGTAAATCATTCATGCAAGAGGCAGCTCATCGGACCAGAGACTAGCTACAGGGCTACAGACAGTTTCCACAGATGTTCATAGATGTTCATTTTTTTTAACCCTGATTAGGAAACTGATGACATGGCTTGACAACAAAAAACAAAAAAAAAAAGTTTTTTCTAGCACGTTTGCCTCGCACCTCCAGGGTTGGGGGTCGATTCCTGTCTCTGCCCTGTGTGCGTGTGTGCGGAGTTCGCATGTTCTCCCCGTGCTTCGGGGGTTTCCTCTGGGTACTCCAGTTTCCTCACCCAATCCATATACACATGCTTTGTAGGCTGATTGGCATTTCCAAATTGTCAGTAGTGTGTGAATTTGTGTGTGATTGTGCCCTGCGATGGGTTGGCCCCCCCATCCAGGGTGTCCCCCGCCTTGTGCCCCGAGTCCCCTGGGATAGGCTCCGGTCTCCCAGCACCCCTGTGTAGGATAAGCAGTATGGAAAATGGATGGATGGATAGATGGATGGATGTTTTGTCTTTAATGTCCAGAGAAATATTTATGTCTCATCTGTTCATCTGTTCAAGACATTTTATGTAACCGGACATTTGCAAATAACATCTGAGTACCTATTCACTATAGGGTCCTACACACCTACGCTTTATTTGGATAATAAGCTTTAGTCACTATACGATCCACCTATAGACTTCAGTGAAGCAGCTTATCAACTGCACATCACCTGATGTTTAACTGTGGTCACAATATGTATCAGTAGAGTCTATAATAATTACATTTTAAATAATAAAATGACTTGAAACAAGCCGATAAAAGTCCACAGCATGGGTGGCACCACTACTCCAAAAGTGCAGCGCAAAATTTGATGCTTTTAATGATATTTAATAACATTTGAGCTGTTAATGATATCTAAACTAGATATCATGTGCCGCAACAAACACTGCAGAGTAGAACCTACGTGAAGCAAATAGTCTTTTATTAAACAGTAAAGAACCACAAAGTTAAATAGCACTAATTCTAAAATGTGTTTTAAAAATCAAAGACATGTTCATGTTCAGCAGTAGGATGTTTGTCACTGTAGTAACTGTTTCGCTAAACATTTTTCCAGCAAGCCTTACTTTACTTGAAGAATGTAATTTAAGGAACGTCCTTGTAATCGATTCAGAATATAGAATATGTCACTTAAAATATTGAAAAACATTAGCAATACTGATTCACTCTCACTCACAGGAGATCCCCTTTATGAGAAATGCTCCCACCCACCCCCCCAGCTGAACTGGACGTTTTGATTAGTTTTTCAACCAAGTCAGACCTGTCTGTTATTGCCTGAAGTGTTGGCTCACGTCCCAATAGTTTGATAAGTGTACGGTTAAATGCCAGCTCGCTTCCGTTGTCCCGCCTTGGTCCACAGTGTGTGTATAGAAGATCTACTAAACATGAGTAACTGTAAACGTATTCTTTGGAATTTTTGATGTGATTGGTTGATGACAGTCCTTTGGCAGGTTGATGAGTCTATAGATGGTTTGTTGACTGTACAGTGTCTACAGTGGACTATCCGAATAAAGTGTTTCCACAAACGTTTCAATGGTTTCCATGGGAGACCGAAAAAAAATGTTTGTTTTTTTTTTATATTTATGTCTGATTATAGCGTTTTGGAACATTACGTAGTCAAATTAAACCAAAAACCCTGTGTATTACAGACTACACACAGCTTTTTATTGACATATGAAATACAAGCTGAGAGCCAGAGGACAAGAATCGAGTGCTGCAGAAATCTGAAATGTTCTGTATATCTTGGCTGAAGAACACAAAAAGATAAACTTGATACAGTTCACAAAACACAGTCGATTTTTTTATGTTCTCCGTATTCTCTGTGCTCGGATGATTTGTGATTTCTATTCAGACTTGCAGAAGGTTTATCTGCATTTTCCATCGCCAAATTTCTGTTACCAGTTAAAGAAAGATATTTGCAAGCATGTTTTCCCCGGCCCTTCATGAATCCATTTTACTCAGAGTCTTAGTAACTGTGTGTGTGTGTGTGTGTGTGTGTGTGTGTGTGTGTGTGTGTGTGTTAATGTTAATGGGAGGCCATAACAGTTTGAATACAACTGCAAAATATTGTTTGTTAACCATTATTGAAATACTGGCCTTCTAATATTTATGTCACAGAAGGATTCGCTATGCAAATGAGTCCTCTAACCAATCATTGGTGTGTATTATTGTGTGCGGTGATCATCCCGACCAACACTTCTGAGGGGATTTTCATTAATTACAGCACTCATAAACGCCAAGAAACATAACTGTCATAATATCTGTCAATATAATTGAAATGTAGCATTTTGAGTAGCATAAAGCATATCTGATAATCCTCTTTCACTGATCATATATTTGCTCTGTCTATATATCTTTCCACGATTCTTAATTTCTCTTTATTCTCACATTCTTTCTCTTCATGCCACTCTCCCCCTCCACATCTCCTCCTCTCTCCCCTGAGATGAGTGTGTCTTCAGTGCAGAGTGCTTTCTGATGTCTTAAGCTGTTTCTGTTTTCGGCACGCAGTCTCGTTGCTAAATGCGCACATCATCACTGAACTGTTAGAAAAGTTACAGCGCTCATCATGGGGCTTAGGGGCTTAAAATCCTGGTAATATAAGTACATAATGCATAAATGTATGAGTCAGGTAGCAAATTATTTTTATACCCAGATCTATTTTTACTGTAATAATAAAAAAGGCATTTTCATGTTTGCATTTCAGGAGGCACTGTGGCTTATTGGTTAGCATGTTTGCCTCGCACCTCTGGGGTTGGGGGCTCGACTCTGCCTGTGTGCACAGAGTTTGCATGTTCTCCCCGTGCTTTGGGGGTTTCCTCCGGGTACTCTGGTTTCGTCCCCAGTCCAAAGACATGCATTGTAGGACTGACTGGCAATTCTAAATTGTCAATAGTGTATGAATAGTTGTGTGTGTTTGTGCGATTGGCTCCCCCGCGACCGTGTGTGTACCTCATTGTGCACTATGCTGAGCTTTTACTATGTTGTGTACCATGCTGTACTTTAACTACATTGTGCACTACACTATTACTATGTTGTGTGCTATGCTGAACTTTTACTACGTTGTATACTATGCTGAACTGTTACTACATTGTGTACTACACTAAACTTTTACTATGTTGTGTACTATGTTGTTTACTACGCTAAACTTTTACCTCATTGTGTACTATGCACAAGTACACAGCAGTTAGTCCCTGGGCTCATATGCAGTATACATATGGAACATTTAATAAGGACTCTACTTTCAGATGAGATAACGGACACAAGCTGCTCGATTAGCAACTGCATAAATAACTTTGCTACTTGTGTGACAGCACTGTCCAAGCCAATTTGGCTTCCCACATTTTGTACGACTATTTCTGCACTTCCAAGCCTTCCACTTTCCTTATATGGCGTAGTCTTCCTGTTCTCATTAAGTAGTCGTGCCCTGTAATTAGTGTCACCTGTTTCTCGTTTCGAGTTTCCTTTTTTAAGCTCCTTGTTTCAGCCAGTTTTTGTGAGGTCTTGTTTTTTTTTTCCAGACGTTTTTTGTGGTTTCCGTAAATCTTGAGCCTTTGTATACATCTCTGATCCTGGTCATGAATTTTGATTAAGCTTCTGGAAAAACACCAATAAAAAATATTGCTATACACTATAAGAGGTCAGGAATCCTAACAGGAATTTACACATGTTCCTAGGCATGTCTGTTTTAGGGACCTTTGCCTAAAGGTCTAGTAAATAGTGAAGCATATGGCATCCTCACAGAGCAGCTCTGGTTATTACAGTCGATGCCACTGGCTCGGGCACTGTGAGAGACGAGAAGCTGACACAGAAAGAAATGCCAAGGCTCGGCTTGGAGAAGAAGCACATAAGCGGATATGCGGCTTTGATGAGAGGGCATTAAGAGACTCAACGCAGCGAAGAGCAGGTGTGGGAGCGAGCGATAAGAGACGCGGACATCAGTCGCAGAGTGAACCTGAAAAAGATCATCCTTGAAACTGGAATAACCTCACGTCGGAAAAAGTAATAGACTGAGGGATACAGAGAGAGAGAGAGAGAGCAAGAGAGTGAGAGAGTGAGAAAAGAGATGAGAGAAAATGAGAGAGGGGGAGAATAAAAAAGGAGTATGATGGACTGTAAAAAAAATAATAAATAAAAAAAATAAAAAGCAAGTGACTGAGTGACTCAGCTAAAAAGGGCTATTGACAGTAAGAGCAAGAAAAGGAGAGAAAGGGTGGAATAATTAGTACCGAAGACTGAGAGAGAGAGAGCGAGAGAGAGAGAGCGAGCGAGAAAGAGGGAGAGAAGTAGGCAGACCATTAAAAAAGCGACTGATAGATGAAGTGATGCAAAGAATAGAAATGAGAGAGAAGAATAAAGGAGTGAAGGAAGGTAGAGCAGGAAGAACAGAAAAAAATGAGTGAGGGATTGAGCGGCTGAGATGGAAAATGACAGAGAGAGCGAGAGACAGAGAGGGAAAGAGGAGTAGGCATGTTAGAAGAAAAAAAAGGGAAAGTGAGCGATTGAGTGACTGAGAGAGGGCGAGAATGAAAACAGAGTAGGAAGGGCATTAAAAAGAAACAACATGAGATTGAGATGGAAAATGCCAAAAATATAAGCAGGCCAAAAAAAAAAAGAAGGATGGAGAGAATAGAAATGAGAGATGGACAGAGAAAGGAAGAGGAAGGACAGCACAAAAAAGAAACAAAACAGAGAGAGAGAGAGAGAGAGAGAGAGAGAGAGAGAGAGAGAGAGAGAGAGAGAGAGAGAGGAACAGACATACATAGGCAAGCCAGTAACAAAAAAAGGATGTTAAAATAGTGAGAGACAGAGAGGGAGAGCGAGAATAAAGATGACAGAGAGAATGAGGGAAAACAGCAGTGGGGTGGCAGTCTGCATGCGGCGTTGAGGAAAATAATTCAGAAAAACAAAGCCATTTTCTGCACCCAGCTTATTAAAGAAAGGTCAATATGATGAATTAAGAGTTGCCAAAAGTGACAGTGTAGCATTTCATTAATAAATTGCACTTACAAAATAAGCTCCAAAACATTCAAATAATGGTTTAGCAATTCAGCATCCATCTAACGCTGGCATTCACGAAGCCTTCAAGCAAATTAAAAACACAACTACATTAAACAGTTTCGCACTGGAGAGTTATCGCGGGGTATTAGTTGGGGAAAGAATGAAATATGAGGGAAATAAAGAGCGAGCGAATGCAATTATGAGCCATATCAAATATTTGATTTCCCCCACGAGGCTGGAAGAGGGAGAAATTGTGAGAGCAACACACCCAGCCCTCCTTGTTGCTTGGGTTTTGACGCGAGCTTTCTTTGCGAAGGCAATTAGCTACAATCAGCGTTTAATTGAGCAAACACAGAAGGATCCTACTCAAACGGGCCGGCATTTGCGCTCTCACTCAGACTAATTAAAATGTTCAGACGTGCCTGGTGCTTGCTGCAAATGGCCGCCGCATGGCGGTCGATGGAGAAGCGTGTGACCATCCGTCTCTCTGCTTCTCCATGCCCTTCTCCTCCCTTCTCCATCCTCCACCCGGATCCCGGCTGCTTTTATTGCTCTAAAGCCCATCATGTTTTAAACTGTGCATTGGGATTGAGGAGTTCTTATTAAGACCACTCTACAGCTTTCCTTGCCTCTAATTAGTCCCCAGTGGCATGAGGGTGTGATCCTTCGCTTTTTTCCCCCTCCGCTGATGATCCTTTTGCTTAAAAAGAAGCTCTTCCTGAGCAAAAGGGGGAAAAAAAATCCAATATGATGAGGTGTCTGAAAATAACCTCAAAGCAAGATTAAAGTAAGCGGAGAAAGGCATGTTTACGTGCCGTGCCATCATTCTGACAGCAATTGCCAAGCCGAGAGTGAACAAATCCTACATTTTGCTCTTTTTTTGCTGTCTGGAGGAGGATTAGAAATGGAATATGGTTCATTCTGCACAGGAATGTTAGGTTGTATTTCAATTTCTGATACAGCATCCCACCCATGAACATTGTTTTCAAAATCCCCATAGCGTTAAAAATCGCCTGTGTGCAGTGCTATGAGAAAAAGGCACCAGCTCTGGCGTCTCCTAACACAGCGTCACGTTGCGGCACACCAAAATGAGACCGGCGCGTTAGACGGAATAAGAGCGGAGCAGGAGAGAAATAAAGGCTGAATGAATGCAATTAGGAGAAACATCAAATATTCAATTTCCCCACATGGTTGGAAGATGAGGGAGAAATTGCTTCTGCGGGAGCTGGAGCACTCCTCATGCACATCCACACGCCAGCTTCATATCTTCACTGGAAAGCCAATTTGCTACAAACAGGGTTTAAATGGAAATAATGCTGTTAGAGTTAAGACACTTTCAGAACGCGGGTCGAACGAGTAGAACAAAAAATGCACAATTAAAGTAAGTGAACGACGGAATTATTGAATTGGGAAATTAAAATAATTCGGAAATAAAATAATTCAGAAGCAGTGTTTTCTATACAGTATAAGTGAAGAAAAACAGCAGAGAGTCTTTGATTAACAACAACAACAACAAACGGCACAGAACGTTAATTTGCTACAGGTCGTGTAATAATGATTATCTGGTGAGAGATAGTAATAATGTGAAATCTTCACTGGTAGGAAAACAGTACTGTAGTTCTGTACATGGTGCACTAGTTAATGCGCTACAGTGAATGAGAACATTAGTGCAGGTTCTCACATTTTAGGGCCCCTTTAACTGTAAAATTAATTTTACCGACCCCCTCAGTACAGGTTTATTTTATTTTATGACCACAATGCAACTATTTAAATATTAGGCTCAATAAATTTTTGTCCCATTTTCTCTCCAGTTTGGACACCTGCCATTTCCCATCCACCAGCCAGCTCTCTGTCATACATCAGCAACCAACTGGGCAGAGAGAAGACTAACACACGCTTTCTCAGAGACATGTAAAACCATCCAAATGCTTCTGTTAGAAACGCTGCTCATGCTGTGTCACAGGGCAGCGTAACACACTCAGAGGACAAGTGCTATCTGCCCTCTTCCACATACATGAGCTCACAGATGCCCATGATTGGATAATGTCAGTGTGATTGACAGGAGTGAGAGAGAGAGAGCATGTGCCAGTTTGCCAAATGGCTGACTGTGACATCATCGGGATTCAAACTCCTTATGATACGGTGAACGTTTTTCTAATGTTAGACTCAGCATTTATCTGTGTACAATAACATTCTGGTAACCTTTTTTAAGCCTAGTTCGCACTGCACCGATAGATGCCGACCAACACCACCAGACACGTTTGTTGGGGTTTGTCTGATCAGTGTGTTAACCATGAAGTCTGTTGCCATTGACCGGCGTTTGTTTTCACCGAATTAACATGTTCAATCGGTGTTTGTCTGGTCGTTTTAATATCTGAGCAGCATGGTATGATTTTCCAACAACCTGGGCACGAACTGTTAGCATGATGATGAAGCAAGTGCTTCTCTTGTGTTTTGGTTTTAATCGGGATCATCCGCTTACCTTATGCCACTTTTCTGTATTCTGTTTCATGAAGTAAGAAGCAAAATCGCAACAAATGTATATAACTTACACTTGCAGTAAAAATGTTGTCCATAATGTTTGATCTAATAATGGTCTACATAGCCGACCTTAAGATGCTTTTCTCTGAGTTGTTGGAACTGCTTGGGGGCAAACCGAGCAAAATGTTGAAAGCTCCGCACATCCTCTGTCTGCAGTTCCCTGCATACATGTAAGCGCTCTGTCTCTCACGTCACAACAACCGAGGCTTCACCCACAACCTCTTCCATTTCACTCGTCATCTTTTCAGGCAAAAAATGACATATAAAGGTACTAGTAATAGTAACGTTTTGATAGTGGCAAAAGGATCATGCATTTTTAAACCAGTCTGAGTGTCCGAACGTTTTCTGGTGTCTGTTGGGGCAGTGTGAACATACACAGCAGTTGTGTTTCCCAAAATTCTACATGTTTAAAAGTTGGTGATTGTCGGCTGTTGATGCAGTGCGAACTAGGCTTTATTCTGAAACTTCCATCTGCAGAACACTTTCAACTTGACATTTAAAGGCTGACTTGTTTTGGAGTGACTGAGATTTGGATTAAACCCATTCAATTAAAGTGGCCAGTCAAACAGGCCAATAACTATAACAACTCAATAATAAATATAATAACTTTCATAATAGTGGGTTGTGATTTCCATCACTGTAACTGCTTTTTTTTTTTTTTTTTGTAATGTCAGACCCCCTGGCTAGCTCATCAGGTTTCCACTCTATCCACCTTATTTTCAAACTCAGAAGTGGGATGTAGACATTGTGTCAGACCTCAACTTCACCTGTCACCTTCCTTAACTGGCATTACAGTTACATCCAGGGTTGTCAGGCCAAATTTTCATAATAAAGACAAACCACATAAAATTGTGCCTAAAGCAATTTTTTTTATTTATTTTTTTTTACTGACCTTGTCAGAAAAGTCACGTTATTGTTGTGGCTGCATCTTAGCATTAGAAAGGCTTTGGAATTGATGGTGCGATTAATTCCAGCAAGAGGATTTGTTCACTGTGGTAGACTTTTATGTGAAGGTGTAAAATCATGACAATTTTTCACAATATCGATCAGTCATGTAACGATACTGCTCATCTCAGTATCAACTCATCTCACGCTGTGATAGTCAACATAGTGAAGATTACTACTATGAGAGGTAGAGTTTGTCTTAAAATGTAGGCTACTTGACTGGATATGGCATAAGAGCTATATGAACTTTCAAAAACAAGCGCAATTATATTTATTAACCATAAACAGTCAGAAATTTTCGTATAATTTGGCTCATGCGAATCCTTACAAATTTACAATCAAACACTGTCACAACTTCCCTCTCGCAGTGTGAGCACTGTCTTTCTTGTTATTGCCCGTGCCTTTGTTTTGGTTTCAGCTCTGACTCCACCCCTGTGTTATCACTGGTTTATTACCCTAATGTGTTCACCTCTTCTGTGCTTCACTTTCATTAGTTTGTCTATCAATCCGTACAGGATCTTTTTTTGTTGTTGCTGTTGTTGTTGTAATCGTTGCAGCCAAAAATGCGGCTTTTTTCAAAATTCGCGATGCAACTTGAAGAGTTTTTTTGTGCTTTTTTGCGGAAAACTACTTGAATTGGTGAAATTGCAACTGCATGAAATTGTTTCGCACTTTTGCAGTGACGTTTGTTGGTAAATGAGACCTTTTAGCTGTACTCATGTTCGACGCATTAATCGAAGAGGGTTTTGACTGAATGCGCATTGTGATGACGTCACATGACATGGTAATTTTGAAAATTTGCAAGGTTCTCTGAATATTGTGGAGTTTGCTTGATTTTGTATTCATTTCTGCGATTACACAATTGTGAAATCCTGGAGGGACTGGTCTATGTCTACCCTCCTTTTCCTTCATATAACTGCAAAGTCTTGTTGATTATAATTGTGCATTTCAGTGCATTGTTTATCTGTTTGTGATTTCTGGTATTTCAAATTGTGCCTACTTCCTCATTTTGCTTCCATTCCTTTGTTGGTGTTGTCTATAATGATTTTTGGAAAGCCTTAATAAAAAAAAAAAATTTAATCTGTAAGAAACACGCTGCCTCTAACCACACATTGCAAACATGTTTGAAAGGTGTGGACAAAACTTTGAAAGTCAAAACACTTTACAGTCATGGCATGTCTTTTGGTGAAAATACTCTCTATTTCACGGATGTGCTGCCGAGTCAAGAGGGCAGTGTGCGAACCAAGGTGACTGACCTGCATGTTAGTGAACCGTATCTGATACAGCACTGACACACAGCAGCATGACGCACACTCAAACACTCAAGTGACTCTACAGAAGACCATTCAGGAAACAAATTGAGTTTTTGCATGCTCTCTCTCCCTTTTTTCATACCAAAGTCAAAGCCGTGGAAGGGGAGAAGGATGTGAAAGCATAGTGCTGTCCAGTTCATTTCGCTAATATGAAATTTGGTGCACGAGACCATGCCGCGGGCGTCTCTGAGTGTAATTACACTACAGTGCGGCCCACAGAAACTTTCATTACTGCTTCTGCCCTGGAGCTTTCCACACACAGACAGACTCCACACACACACTCTCTCTTCACAGAACACCATGACCCATTCCTCTCTATGGTGCTGTTATAATTCTCCCTCTGCCCCTCTCAAATGGCCCAATCTCACTATCCTTCCTTCTGTCCTCTAATAAATAATTTCTCTCTCTCTCTCTCTCTCACTCTCTCTCTCTCCGAACACAATCTAAATGCATGCTTGGATAGATAGACTCCATTTGTGGCAAAAGAAAACTCAGCTGAACATGGTGTAAATGACTGTCTTGGAATTATGAGCCTATTACTGCACAATCTCTCATTTTATGACCAGTAGATCTTTGAAGCAGGATCTCATAACCCTCAGATGCTCCACTCGAGCCCTGAAAGAGAATATATCAAATCTCCATCGGATCGGAGCCTTATTTTCCAAACAGCAGGGGAGGGAAGAAACTGCAGATAAAGAGAATTTGAGGCAAAGCCGCGCCATGAATCAGACTTCATGTGGAGTGCGGACAGATTAGAATTTTTTTTTCTAAAGCGTGTAGAGGGCCTAATTAGAGCTGAGTGAGAATACCCCTGCGTTTCCACTCACATGCCAGAGCACTGATTAATATTGAAGAAAGACTTGGGCAAAAATAGCTGATGGGCCCCCCAGGTTCATTACCATCAACAGAATTCGGTCCTGTGGTGAAATACGACCGAAAGCTGCATCCCACAATGCTGCGCAACACGTCCGTGCGAGTTAGCATCAAAGAAACGCAAGAGACAGGCGCACATCATCCAGCCAGGAGAACATGACTAGTGGGAAAGGGGCCAGGGCCCTGGAGGAGAACAGGACAGGGGGAGAAGGATTGAGGGATGTGAAGGGATGTGTAAGAGAGAAAGAGACAGAAAGACGAAGAAAAAGTTAAAGTTAGCAAAGGGCCTACTCCTGAATCCTGCACAATGTGCATGTACGTTTGTGTTTGTGTGTGTGTATGTGTGTGTGTGTGTGTGTGTGTGTGTGTGTGTGTGTGTGTCAATATGTGTATGTGTTCACCAGGGTATAGACAGCTGGGGTCTATCCTCTTCTCTTCCCCAGTAATCTAAATGCCCTTCACTGACCAGATTACTAGCCAAATGACAAGCACACACACACACACACACACACACACACACACACACACACACACACACACACACACACACAGCCTAGGAACAGCTGTTCACTGCATTGCGCTATTCTCCCACCACTGGAGTTGGAGCGGTGATCCTCCAATCCACAATTTCAACATCTGCCACAACTGACAAATGCGCAATAAGCACTGAGGCATGAGTCCCAGCCAACAGAGCAGAAGCCGACTCCTGTGAATCAGAAGTACTCATAAAACACAGCGAGTTGACTAGTCGTTGATTTGGGCTCTGGCCCAAATCAAGTCAATGTAAGTTTGTTTGTTTTTTTTGTGTGCGATTTTTTAAATATTGGACTTTTCATGCTCAGGGCTCGGGGCTGAATCTAAAACAGTGTACTGTCTGTGATCGCTCACCCCCGACCTTGAGCTTTCGTATAAATAACACGGAGCATCACACATTTATTTCCAGATGCTAGTTCAGAGCTTGCTCCCTTAACCAAGCACTTATTTTATTTTCGCTTTAGTCTGTCTGACAAGACTGTACATAAATATTTATCCTCAACCTGCATATCATCAGCCATCAGACCAAAATGAAAAAAAAAAAAAAAAAAAAATGTCAACTAGCAAAACTTGATCTCTTTGGAAGTGATCATTTCAAATAGTCTTCCAACATTAGTCTTCATTACATCGCAAAGAAAAAACAAAACAACAAATATAAGCATGAATAAAGAATACCCCAAAACCACTTTCTTCCCACCAGCCTCCCAGGACAGTATCTACTTTAGTGTTTTTTACAATATATGATTAACGTTTATGTTGAACTAGGAGAGGGTGATACGGAAAAACATACTGAAACATAAAAACATTTTCACAGTACTTAGGTTTGCTGATAAAGGTGGCAGCAAAGTAGCTGGGCCAAATTTTGAAAGATGAGGGTTTCTGCAATCATTTTATTTAACAATGGGGGTTCAAATCCCGCCTCCACCCTGTGTGCGCGGAGCTTGCATGTTCTCCCCGTGTTTTGGGGGTTTCCTCCGGGTACTCCGGTTTCATCCCCCAGTCCAAAGACATGCGTTGTAGGCTGATCGGCATTTCCAAATTGTCCGTAGTGTGCGAATGTGTGTGTGATTGGTGATGGGTTGGCACCATGTCCAGGGTGTCCCCCACCTTGTGCCCCAAGTTCCCTGGGATAGGCTCCAGGCTCCCCCGTGAGCCTGTGTAGGATGAGTGGTATGGAAAATGGATGGATAGTGATAAGCCCATGGTTTGGTGGTGACAGCCTGATGGTTTGATGGTCATTACTATGGCTCAGGCTTTAGCAGGGTAGGTAGGATGTTGCCCCAAAAAGTACAATAATAGCCCTTCCTGCAACACTCTCAGTAAAGCATAAACAAAAAAATGTTTTCATTATATTTATACTGTAACATACCATACTATAATATACTGTAATATCATACCATCCAGAACCAGGGGTGCTTTCACACTAGATATATTGCCCCACATCTTGGTCTGTTTGACTGCCAAGTGTGTTTGGTTTGATTTGATGACTTGATAAATTCGACTTCGATTTGACTTCGATCCAGAACAAATTTGAGCCTTCACCTTGCTGACATTTTAACTACACTACAGCTGAAAGTGAACATTTACTCTGTGTTGTTTTACAAAACCATTGACTATTTGGGACACCAGTAGTAGATACAGCAATGAGCTGCTTTACAGAATAATGCACCTGTTACTGCTGTCTGTCTCCTTAAAAACCTCCTTATGGGAATAGTTCATGCTCTCTCCATGGACTTTTCAGTCTTTCACTGTTTGTGAGTGTGTGTGTGTGTGTGTGTGTGTGTGTGTGTGTGTGTGTGTGTGTGTGTGTGTGTGTGTGTGTGTGTGTGTGTGAGTGCACACCGATTTCCCATTTTTATCTATGAGCATTGTTGCCAGGTAACCATTCTAAACAGCTGTCCTCAGTACTTACACTGATGATAAAGTATTATGCCAACAAAATAGCAACAAACCTGACCCAGTTCATTCACCAGGCAAAGGGTGAACGTTATTAAACTTAGGTTTGGTTCCAAGCAAATGTACAAAATGTTAATGCATCCTTAGTCTATTAAATGCACTACAGCACACAGATAAATAAAGCACTAGGCATTTATCATGTCATATATGCACATGGAGAAACCGTGTGTGCTCTGTGTGATAACGTTCTTTACTCTTCGGTGTGGCTGGTGAGGATGGGGTGGGAAGGTGGAAACCTAAACGTGAGTGTACTTTGATACTCGTCATTTCCTCGATCAGTGTTATGTTGCACCTGAGAGCCACTGATAGTGAATTAGAGGGTGAAAAAGACCATAAGGTGCCTTTCTAAGGAATTATTGGATATCAGGTAACAATGAGTAATGTGCTAGGTATACTGTATGAAACACGTGATATATACAGGTAAAGATTTCCATTTATGGCATTTGGCAGACACCCTTATCCAGAGCGACTTACATTTTATTTCATTTATACATCTGAGGGGTTTGAATTCACAACCTTCCCATCAGTAGCCCAATGTCTTCACCACTGAGCTACCACTGCCCTCACATAGCGTTTATGATTTTGACGAACAGTAGACACCTGAAACTGATGCTTTTCTGCTTTTTTCCAGCTAAACCAGCAGTCAGAACAAATCCTGAATATCATTTGCCTGACAGAAAAGCCAATTCACTGAAGGGGAAAGGACGTGGGATGTGAAAGACGCACATTTGCTGCTGTACTTTGACGTCGAGACAATTCTGACCTGTAAATTTGTCAACCTTCAAAAAAGAGGGCGGGACTGTGACCTCTGGTTGGTAATAGATGCAGGGTTGACTGTGCTGTTTGTCATTTATGCTGTTAGCATGGTGTCACCTTGTCCACTGACATACTCTAGGGGTTTTCTGCAAGCATTTTCTAACAATGCTGTCACCTTTGTTTAGGGACGTAAGTATCAGACAAGATGAAAAGCAAAGTACATAGCATCAAAAGGATGATGGCAGATGTTTATGGGTTGCTTTCATGGTTAGAAATGTTTTTTTGTTGGGTTTTTTTTTTAAGTGGGTCAGTGGGGCTACGCTGAGCTTTCAGTCTGCCAAATTCTGCAGCAAACCACCAGGCAAACACACCTAATCCTACCACCCGCTGTGGCTAACAACCCCCAGCACACACCCCGCATTCTCAAATACATCCATATTTGAGCACACTTGCATGCTTACACACGAGACGTGTATCCATGTAGATCTTAATTGAGAAAAAACGCATGCTAATTGACTGTGATTGGGCCGAATCAATTACAGCCCACACCGTGTCGGAGACTGAATTAAGACAAACAAATTGATTGACTGGTTCAAAAGGTTTAGCCAGTTGCCATGCAGCTGGCTGGCACATCTGCCCGCGATGTGTCTAGACGTGGTGATGAGAACGAAAGGCGCAATCAAGAGAACCAGCGCCAAAGTCAGAAATTAACAGTGCAAGACGAAGATGAGGGAAGGAAGAAATGGAAGAGGAAGAGTGGAGGTAGATATTCCCTTGAGCTTTGAATGGATGTACCTAACACAGGTTATGCATTAATACATTTATATAGTCAAATGACTGCAACTCTCATGAATTAATAACACTGGGATGTACTTTGTCTAAATGTTTTATCACTATGCCTCAGAGCGAAGCCACAGTATTGGTTTTTCTACCTGATGGGGTCACTCTGCGCTCGCTGTCTGAATGGAGTGATCAAGTGGATGACTAGGTCAGGAAGAGCACACAGGGCATGAGGAGACTACAGAAACATTGGCGTTGCTCTAGATAACGGCTTTTCTAGTCTATGCCATGAATAATGGAGCTACTACAGAGGCCACAGGGCTGACAGGGCAGATGTTCACATAAAGAAAGTGCAGGAGACGTGAGAGACCTGAATGGAAGATTATGGAAAATGCAGCATGGCACTAAAGGACCACTTACTGCACTGTATTTCAGGAGTTTTCATGCATGCATGCTGTACAAACAGAAAGAATGACCTGGGTGTAAATGTGCTTTCATACACACACATGAATTAGTACTTCAGAAAAATAACTTTGGTTTGAGTATTTCTTGGATAACATTCTCGAGTTTGCACTGCTTCACAGTACTAATGTTCGTTTCCTGTACTTGATGCTCATCAGCGGGTTTAGTAAGGGTGCAATATTTTGAAAAAAACATTGATGTGACCTCTGGGCTAAAAACTTTGTTTACAAAACTCAGGTCTGCTAGAATTTTCATATAACATTTTCAAAAATTTTGCAATTGCGATAACGGAAATTGGAAATATCAATGTACCTTCTTAATGTTCAGTGATATTATGGCTTCACACTGGTTGTTTCATGATTTTGCCTTCCTTAGTTAATCACACATCAAGCAAGATATTGGCTGATGTTAGAGACTGTATTTTATTATTGACTATTTTATTGATTTTTGATTTAGATAGGCAAAACTATAGGCCTCTAAACATGATAGGACAGACCTATAATAGCCACAGTTGCATACTGTACTGGTTTGTTTATTTATTTGTTTGTTTAATTTGAATTTGTTTTTATACTGTAGCCTGGGGGCACGGAAGCTTGGTTTTTAGCACGTTTGCCTCGTACCTCCGGGGTTGGGGGCTTGAATCCTGCCTTTGTAGGCTGATTGGCATTTCCAAATTGTCTGCAGTGTGTGAATGTGTGTGTGATTGTGCCCTGCGATGGGTTGGCACCGCGTCCAGGGTGTCCCCCACCCTGTGCCCCGAGTTCCCTGGGATAGGCTCCAGGCTCCCCACGACCCTGTGTAGGATAAGCGGTATGGAAAATGGATGGATGGATGGATATGTTTACCCTTCGAAAGATTAGTTAGTGTGTCTAAGGAGCAGTCTTTTTAATGGTTATAATGTACAATGTTAAAGACAACTGTTTTCTGCTGTTTTCGGAATTTAAATTGATATATTAAGTCCAAAAACAAAAATAATTTGTCATTAAATTGTCATAAATAATCAAGACCTCAATACTGAACAAACCAACTGTGATTATCAGCCATTATTTACACATAATGAGATAGTAATTTTATTTAACTTTGCTTTGCAAATCACTACATTTCACTATAAATAATGAGCTTTCATACTTCTCATATGCTAGACCCTTGACACTATGAATTTCATATTGTAGTCATCAAAAATTAATCAGTCACCTCTTGGGAATAAATCAAGTTCAGTGAAATCAGTTTAATATTGATAGTACAGTATAGGGGCTTCCTGTGTAGTCTTAGTCGCCTGTGTTGGCAGGCTACAACCAGTACACATTACAGCATACTGTATATTTTAGTAAATCATACTAAATAGTACAATATGGAAACATATGAATAGTTCATAATAATATCAAGCTGCTGGACATAATGAGCAAAACTAATGGTTGATTGTTCCCTTAAGAGCGTGTATGCCTGCACAGCCTTTGATTAGCTAATTAACAGATTTCACCGAGACTAAACACAAACCATTAGCTTATGGCCTTTCTGCAAAGCCATTTAATTTCCCAGTGGACGGTGAGCAAAGACCAGGAACCCTGCTGCATTTGCACAGCACCACAGGTGTACAGGTCACCTATATAATCCATAAAAACTCATTTAGCCCCTTAATGAAGCTCTGATAAACTCTGCAGGCCTACGCATGTTTGTCCTTCTCAGCCAGTCGACACAGTGGTGCGTGTAAGACGAGAAAGGGGAAGACACAGTACAGTAGGTGCATCACCTCGCATAGTCCTCTGCAGCTTTCTCTCATTCATTTCTTTTTTTGCCCTCAATCATGTGCTTCCATGCTCCAATTCCTCCCTCTATTCATAAAATATCACGCTTGGTTTTCTTCTCTATTTTCCACTTTCCTCAAGTCTCCCAACTTTGAATTGCTCCCTGTTCTTATTGTGCGCTGACTTACAAAAAGCAAAGGCAAGCAGCAAACAGTACAACTTTTGGCTGACTCCAGGCATTTCTTATAAATACTTAATACACACACACACACACACACACACACACACACACACACACACATACACACGGCATAAAAGAGAATAAGAAATGCTGCAGTGATGCACTGGGGCTTGTGGAACTAAATCACGAGACAGTGATGCCTCACAGTTCCTGCAGTTTAGTGAAGGATAAATGAGCGCCGGGTAAAACCGAGGCTTGGTGGGAGGATGACAAAAGAGCCGACCGAAGAAAATGAATAGAGGGAAGACAGATATCAAGATTGCACCTAAATCTATCCATCACAATTTTGTACACGCATTTTAATGTCCTCAAAGGACGTGGGAGAAAATGGGAAATCCACATAGCATGCAATGAATTTACATAGTCTATACATACATTACATACATTTCCATATTTATATATTACATGCACTGTTCCCGTGAACTATACCTCCCATAATTCTCAGCCAGTTCCCATGACACATGTATTGCGATCACATGACAAAGCTATCCATGTTGTTAACTTCTAATAACAAACACAGCATTTAAATATAAGAAGTCTCATTAGTGACATTACTAAGCCAGTTGTATTCCTGTGTGTCCTGGTTTGCCCTGTTAGTTTTCCGATTACCCGCTTTGTTGCTTTTATTTGTTTTCTACACTCCATTTTCTCTCAATCTGGTCATTTGCCTATTCCCACCCATTAGCTAACTTTCTCCAATCACATGTCAATTATCAAGGGAGGGTGAAAGCTAGCATCTGAAACACATGAAGCAACCACACTCTGCTCATACCACTCATGCTATGTCACAGGGCAATATAACAGTCCGTACAGGATTTCGCTTAATTTTTTTTCTATCGTGCTTTTTCGCAGAAATTTACTTGAATTTGCAAAATTGCAATTGCACAAAAGTCTTTTGCAGTGATGTTTGTTGGTAAATGAGATCTTTTAGCTGTACTCATGTCCGACGGACATGAATCGAAGAGGGTTTTGGCTGAATGTGAGTTGTTGTGAAGTCACACGACACGTCTTGGCCCAAATTTGCAGAAAATCTGCTGTAATTTTGAAAAAGTTTGCAAAATCCTAGAGGGACTGCATAACACACTCGAAGGAAAATGCTATCTGCCCTCTTATACGTACATGAGTTCACAGACACCCACAGTTGGCTAGTGTCAATAACGCTATATCTCCCACCCACACCCAGAACACAGCCAGTTTTGCTCACTTGGACTCCTCGACATGGATGGCTGAGGAATTGTCAAGACTCGAGCTTGCAATCTCCCAGCAACAGAGCGAACGCTTTTCTCTCACGCTACTCAGGATCCCCTTTCCCGTCCTAGTTAAAGCCTATTCGTCGATCGCCTGACCTTCTGCCTGTTAACCATTTTGAGAATTGGCTGACTCCTCTGGTTTGTTTGCCCTGGACTCTAATAAAAGTGAAACCTGCACTTGCGCCTGCCTGCCTGCCTGCCTGTCCTAGGTGACACGTTTTGTTTTCTCATATGTTAAAAATTGGGTGTTAATTCTCTAATTAAATATAAAAGTGAAACAAAATTGTCCCATTTATCTCAAATGGTGCTCTCTTGTCTATATTGTACAGCCAAAGAAGTTATGTCACACCTATGTAGTGAGCACACGTTTGCCTCGTACCTCCGGGGTTGGGGGTTCAAATCCAGCCTCCGCCCTGTGTACGCGAAGTTTGCATGTTCTCCCGTGCTTTGGGGGTTTCCTCCAGGTACTCCGTTTTCCTCCCCCAGTCCAAAGACATGAGTTGTATTCTGATTGTCCGTAGTGTGTGAATGGGTGTGTGAATGTGTGTGCGATTGTGCCCTGCGATGGGTTGGCACCCCGTCCAGGGTGGTCCCCACCTTGTGCCCCTGGGTTAGGCTCCAGGCTTCCCTGCAACCCTGTGTAGGATAAGAGGTATGGAAAATAGATGTATGGATATAGTGAGCAATTACAGTATTATGAATAGGAAGGCATTTGGGGTTCAGTCTAACTGTGTGTTGATAGAAACAGTGACAGAAAATGCTTTTTGAATATATTTTAGTAAGGATTAAAGCATCTTTTTTTATATTTAAAGCTTAAAGTGAATTTTGTACTCCGCTTGAGACTTTACAGGGCTTTACAGCCGACCAATCAGGATCTCTGCTTTAAACACACATATTACAGGTGTACACAGTAGGCTGTGCGTGGCTGATTAATAGTAGTAGAATCAATTTTAAGTAATTAAACCTCTGATGAATCACAACCTCTTATATCCTTGCTTTATTATTCATTAACTACTATGAATTATTAAGTAATTACTGAGTAATTAATAGGGAAGGTACATAGTTACAAGAGTGCAGAATATAAGTCTGAATGTGCCAACAGTCCCTAGGAGATTTGGAGGAGTTTGTTGTATAAACAGAGTAGCGGCACAGGGTGAATTTGCAGGAATTTGTACAAGTCAGACATGAAAAGTTAAGAAATTGGTTATCGTGCTCTATAATGATTTTAAGACTTTTATTTTCAGTATAATCTGAGTCATAAACAGGACACTGTCTGTGTTTGCAAACCCCATAAATGTAGAGCTTCATGTAGCCTCCTGTCACCGTTTTATTTCCAGATGCTAATTCTGGGCTCCTTCATCCATGAATGACTGTGCACACCTTTCGCAGAAGATGGTATGGTCCAGTTAGCAAGTGATTCTGGCGCTCTATCTGCCTCACTAACATGCAGTACAGCTCTCTGAGGACTTAACATGGTCCAGTTAGCACCAGACGCTTAGTCTCGGCCTGCTCCCAGTGGCCAGGATAAATATGCAGGACTTAGTTCCAGCTGCATGCCTAAAAGGCTTCCACATCCAATTGGTGTCTTCCATACAATTTCACTGACAAACATGTTAAAAAAACACACACACACACACACACACACACACACACACACATATATACAAACACACACATAAATAAAAATCAGTGATAGTGGCACAATAGACGTACCCTGTGTGTCTCTCCATTCATGAAAATTTGAGAATGCCGCAGACTGCTGAGAAAAAGTCTACAGAGATGCCTTTCCATCACAGTGACACGACTCAGAGCTCTAAACACAGGATGGAGTGTGTGTGCTCGCAGTTCTGGTCGACAGAAAAGCCCATCTGACATTTGAGACTGTCGCTCGTGCAGCAGCATGCAGCTCTGAGACGTCTTCAACGGGGTGTGAAGTGACAGAAATGACACAAACTGACTGACAGACAGACAGCTGGACAAACAGACGGGGGATTAGCGCAATAGCAGGGTGGTGCATAAGATGTCACGGAGCTCAAAGCTCTCACACCAGCAGCAGAAAACTGCTTTTCAAATCTATTTACTAAGAATGAATTAATCTATCTTTTTATATATATATATATAAGTTTAAAGTGAAGATTTTCCTCTTGAAATGCACTAACAGGATGCCGGTTTCAACTCCAGCTGCCACTTGTGGTGTCACAATGTGCTTCACAGCTGACCAATCAGCAGCTCTGCTACACACAGTGTACAGCATGTGCACACAGAGGCGGCCTTTTCTCCCTCACTCTCTACTGCTCCTTCCTTACTTACTGCCTCGTCTTTTTCTTCTAGCTTTCATATCTTTTTTATCGGCCCATTTCACATTTCTTTTCTTTTTTTTCTCACCTACTTTTTGCCTCTATTTCTCTTTCTCCATGTATTTAGCATGTTTGTCTTCCTTTCTCTATCTTTCACTATGTTCTATTTTCCCTCTTTCCCTCCCTCCCTCATTTCTTTCTTTCTTTCTTTAGTATTATCAGCAATATCAAAATATCACACCCTTTCTGTCTTTCTTTCATTTTTTCCATCTATCCTTTCTTTCTTTCTTACTTTCTTATTTACTTCCTTTCTTTCATTCCATCTATCATTTCTTTCTTTCTTTCTTTCATCCCCCTATTCAGTTTTATCAGCAATATCAAAGTCTCACACCTTTTCTTTCTTTCTTTTTTATTTCCATCTATCCTTTCTTTTTCTTTCTTATTTACTTTTTTTCATTTTTTCTTTCTTTCTTTCTTTCATTCCATCTATCATTTCTGTCTTTCTTCCTTTCTTTCCTTCCTTCCATCCTTTCTTTCTTACTTTTTTTCTCTTCTTCCTTCCTTCTCTCCTATTCAGTATTATCAGCAATACCAAAGTATCACACTCTTTCTTTCTTTCTTTCTTTCGTTCTTTCCTACCCTGTGCACTGTTATCAGCAACACCACAGTATCACCCTCTTTCCTTCTTTCATCCTTTTTTTTCTTCATTCCATCCTTCCTCCTCTCTTATCTCATACATCTCCTGTGTAGATCTATCAGCAATACCACAGTATTTCTAGGCTCAAATAATGTTGAACATCAGTCATTAGCCTGTGTGAGCAATATGTCTGTTTCATGAGACCAGTCTGTGTGTGTGTGTGTGTGTGTGTGTGTGTGTGTGTGTGTGTGTGTGTGTGTGTGTGTGTGTGTGTGTGTGTGTGTGTGTGTAAGCCTCTATCTAGCAGACTCTATCCTCAAATACAGATTAGATATTAGTCTATAATCAGGGTCAGTTATTATTTGTACACTCATAATGTACACTCTTATATTCCTCTATATCACTCTATCACATTCCCTCAGGAGCTGTTCATTAAAGGCGTTATTTATTATTAAAACCAGGGTTATACCAGGCACCGGTCAGTCCCTCAGCAGTGATTGGCGTGTTTTTGTTGGTCTGAATTCTGAACCAGGCTTCAGCTGCAGAAGGGTCTGAGATGCTGGGAGAGTTGCTGACAGCGTTAGCAGGTGATAAGGGTGTTATTGAAATAACCGAAATTAAAATAATCAGCTCTGACAACAGCGATAACACACAAACACACATGGTAACAGTGACAGGCCACCAACTGTGAGCTTGTGAAGCTGACACTTCAAACCAGGCTACAAGAAGTCAGCGTGAATGACTCACGTCAAACCAGTTTGTATATCAAACTTAATCTGATATAATAATTTATAAAGTGAATGAAATATGTGGAAAAATAAAGGATGTTTTGTAGGGTGTCTTGTATTCAAAGAACTTCATCATATGATGTTTTTTTTTATATTACATAAATAGTATTAAAAGTATATCATGATGAATATGATAAATGTTGCAGCAACAACAACAACAACAAAACAGCCCTTGTGACACCACTGATATGTCAATATCTGAACAATAGAAGACCTGAATTGGATCAGATTGGATTTGCTGTTTTGATTTTTTTTACAGTCCAATCCACTGATGTGTTTTATGCGAAGAGTGCTTGTAGTATTGACTAAATAGTGGTACACCCCCATTGGTGTAGTCATGTTCATCTCTCAAGAAATCTGGTTTCACTTCATTTGGAAAGTCCAAAGTCACTCACTCTCAACAAACCATCTATAGAATATCATTAAGCAGCTTATCAACAGATTCACAACAACATGTCAAATGATGTTTAACTGCCTTTCAACAACACGCCAACAAATGTATCGGTTGAGTTTACGAGCTGAATTTGTGATTGTGATTGGCAAGTTGATATTTTACAGATCATCTCCTAAACATCGAGTTATCTCGGACCATCCGGATAAAATTAAAGCAAAAGGAACATGTTGATAGTCTATAGAGCCATCCAACCATCCATTTTCTGTACCGCTTATCCTACACAGGGACACGGGGAGCCACGAGGAGCCTATCCCAGGGGACGTGGGGCACGGGGCGGGGGACACACTGGACAGGGTGCCAACACATCACAGGGCAAAATCGCACACACACTCACACACCCATTCACACATTATGGACAATTTGGAAATGCCAATCACGCGCATGCAGGGTGCAGGCAGGAATCGAACCCACAACCCTGGAGGTACAAGGCAAATGTACTAAGCCACCGTGGCCCCTAGTCTATAGATCATCTTTGAAACTGTAGATCTACTGAATATTAACAAAATCTTAATGATGCTACAGTTATCCGTGCCCAGGAGTTCCACTCGTATGTGGAAGACGGTGGACAGCGCTTTCCTCAGAGTGTTATGCTTCCCTGTGATGCAGCATGAGCATCGGCTCAAAGAGATGTGGTTGGCTGGCTTCATGTGTTTCAGGGAAAACACGTATAAGCCCTCCCCCTCCCCGGTTGGTAGCTGTTGTATGACAGGGAAGAGTTGGTTGGCTTTATTCCGCCCCCCCCAAAAAAAAAAAATTATTAGTCCCCCCCTAAGCAAATCAGTATATCAGCCAATGTATTTTCTTTTTGATTTCTTTTTTTTCATCAAAGTTACGATTCAGACTTGTGGCTCGACTTCATCCAGCATGTATACACTTTAATCGAGCCATTCTGTTGGTCAGCGAATGATCCACACACGACACAGTTTACTGTTTAAACATTTTACGTTGGATTTATTAATTATGCTGACCATTATCACAGTTACAGTTTGGCTGCTCACTCACACACTTTCTGCAGACTCACACACAGGCAGCGAGAGCGCAGAATGACGTGGTCACACTCCCCTCCTGGTCTTAAAGTCTTAAAGGAAATACTCCCAGATCATTACAAGAGGTGACGCGCAACACAATAAGGGATCGCACCAAACCGTATCAATCATTCGATTACGCATCGTGTCATGTATACTCGGACAGACAAATAAGACTGTAGCTCGACTACACAGTAGCTCGATTATAACTGCCCATGTAAACGTAGTTAATGTAATTCACAAAGACAATGTGCAGTAAAGTAGTGCTGATTGCCGTCTCACTCACTCACTCACGCACTCACTCACGCTCTCTCTAAATAAAATCCAAAAAGTAATTTGGCTACACAGTACAACCATTTTTGCCTTTGATGGATGGGAACAAAGTGGACTTTAATTTCTTTATTTTGATATAATGTAAGTAAGTCATATTAGACCAAATATTGAAACAGGTATACCTTGACCAAAACTAACCTTATTTCTATAGATTTTACACCCACTGTTACTCTAAAATATACATGACTAGAAAGATGTTTTGGTGGCTTTAAAATATTTTGGGGGGAGTATGCCCAGACCCCCCTAAAAGAGTTATCAAGCTGATAACTATAAAGTAATCATGATTTTGCCTGAAAAACAATAGACAAAATCAGTAAATTAGTTCAGATGATGTGATGTGAGTCTGGGCAAATGGGTCAGTGCAGAAGAGGGGGAAATGCAAATGCTAAAATGCTGATTTGAAATGCAAATTTGAATGCATAATACTAACTAAAGATGACATAAAACACAATAAGAGTATGTTAAACATAACATCATCATCTGAAACTACAGTAACTGGGAGTGATTCAATGACTGGGGCGTCTTTAATCCTTGTAACTCTTAAAAATTTTGCTTTATTTTTTGCATTTTACAGAACTAATCTGTAAAAGCATGCATTCAAAAATGTGTGAACCCATCTCAGGCAACAATCTCATTTTTACAACACTTCTCTGCTGACAAGGGCTACATATTACTCTTAAATGAGTAAAAGGCTTGATCTTTTCAGCATAGAATCAGCAAATCCATGCTGTTGGCATGAGGACATCCTAATGTTTTACGTTAAAATGAATAAGAATTCCTAATTTACTTTCAGTCTATAATTTGGGTGTCAGGGTTGTACTTTCAACGTGATGTCATCAGTCAATATCATAATATTATTGAAAATAATGAAAATAAAAGAATGAGAGAACCTTTCTTCTTCCCAGGATCTTCAGGAAATTCGGATGATAAATTCGACCTTCCTGTTGAACATGTGGCTTATGGAATATTTCAAATATTTCATAGGGGTGAATGTGTTCAGTATTTTAAGGTAAAGTGTAGTTATAGTTATAGTAACTACGCTATAAAACTGGATCGCAGGCACAACAACTGCAGTACAACATCGTCCACTGTCTTGTTTGTTTTGAGTTGAATGGGTCACATGACTGCGTCACATGACTAGGAACACATCATTGTTTCTGAATATCTCCGTTTTCTCAGTTCTCGCTACAGCACGAGCACGGCATTTTCAAATGTATCCACTTAGGAGAGCTGAGTTTTCGCTGGACAAAAACGCCGTTTCAGTGTGGAGGGAAGGCCAAAATGTAGAGAAAAAGACGCACTTTCAAATTTATCCGGATTAAGGTGGATGCAGCCTAAGTGCTGTAGATGTTTCATTGATGTCTATGTAAAGTTATTTATGTACAACATGCACATAGGTTGATGTTACATATACTTCACATATGTTTAAAATGTCTTTTACCTTTACTCAATGTCCATATTTGTAAATGTCATGTGAATGGGACACAAATTGCACCTGAATCGTGGAGTTATCCTTTTACGATTAAATATTTTTATAAAAATAACATTCTTTTCACACATAATCCATCTATAATGAACATGCACACAGGCATGCATAAGCATGCAGACACACAGCTGTGGTCTTTCATGATGACTGTTGTTCTGGTTTCATGTTTTCTGAGCGTGAATATTTTCCCATGTCTTCACTGATCCAGGACTGATGAAGAACTGTAACCGATTTGACAAGAAACCGTGAAAAACACAGACTGTGGACGCCAATGGAACGCATATTATCGGAAGGATGGAACGAGGAAGAAACAGTTCCATCAAGCGCATGCCTCACTTGCAAATTTGAAGGAATTCGCACCAGCCTAATGCGGAAAGCTATGAAGTTATGGCTCCAGCTGCGTCCGCTTAGCAGTCATAACAGTTTTATGACTTTGTTCATATGAAATCCAATAAAAGCACCTACGTTTGATATAACTTATGAATTCTTCATGAGATGGCATTGCTGCGAGCGAGGACACACTGTGAAAACAACAACCAGAAGGGTACAGAAAGAGTGTAAGAGAAAGAGAAATGCAGGGTGGATGGACAGAGAGATATGGTGAACTAAACACAAGACCTTATAGATTTATAATGCATTCAGCAGCTTTCAGAGAGTCTGTGTTTCACTACACACGCATCCAAATCTACCTGCACGGCATCACGAGTTAAAACACAGCGGTTAAACTCAAGCCCAGAGCAGATGCCACACCATCACTTTATGGTGGATTTAAAGCGTGGAAAACGTACCCTCACGCCCCAGGGGAGGAAAGTGTTGACCAGGCTAAAATCATTGCTTATTAAGTCTCTTTTGTTCTGAGGACTCTCTTCCCCAAGGGACACCTCAAATGTCAAATCTTTAGCACAAGAGACACGGCGCTGCAATGCCTGCTGCTGGATGAATGCGTATGAGCTTTTTCCTGTGCGCAGTTACATGTTATACTCCCACGCCATAATCAAAGCAATCATAATCAAAGCATCAGAGTGCATGAATTACTTTGCCTCCTTGTAGATGAAATCTGTATGGCACCCAGGAAAATGTCACAGTCTCCTTTCAGCCAAGAGTCCACATTTTAACACTTTCAAATAGGCAGAGTAGTGTAAAAATATAACACCACACCATAATTATTTATATATTATATATTAATTTATTTTGTGGTGTATCACTGTTAAAAATTCACTCAGCAACCATCCATCCATCCATTTTCATGGACACACAGGGTCACGGGGTGCCTGGAGACTATCCGAGGGAACTCTAGGAACGAGGTCGGGGAGACACCCTGGACGGGGTGTCAACCCATCACAGGGCACACTCACACACACACTCACACACCCATTCACACACTACGGACAATTTGGAAATGCCAATCAGCCTACTACGCATGTCTGTGGAGTGGGGGAGGAAACCGGCGTACCCGGAGGAAACCCCTAAAGCGCCGGGAGAACATGCAAAGAGTTAAGGCAGGAATGGAACCCCCAACCCTGGAGGTGCGAGGCAAAAGTGCTAACCACTAAGCCACTAAAAAATAAATGTATAAAGTTGTAGCAACAGTAAAAATGATTACAAAGTATTCAATTAGGATAATTCAATTAGGATAATTGCACTAAATCTAATTCAGTATTACATACCGTAGATAATGAGTGCTGAGAGTCAATTATGGAAAATACTTTTTTTTCACCACTTCCAAAATTTTGGTCTTCTATCAGCCTGCTTTCCCCTATCATATGACAGCTACTAACCAGGGAGGACGAAGGCTAACACATGCTTCCTCGGAGACATGTGAAGCCAGCCAACAAGCCAGCATCTTTTTGAATTGCAGGGCACAGGGCAGCTTAACACACTCGGAGGAAAGCACTATCCCAATACCCGCTTCCACATACATGAGCTCACAGATGCCCGCGATTGGCTAGTGTCGCTTTGATTGACAGGGTAGAGAAAGAATGTCATCCTTCCCTCCCAATTTTGCTCCATTTGCTTCAGGCCTCAATTTTCTTAGCTGTAATGCACTACTGGGAAAAGACAGTTACCAAAATGTAATGCAGATGGATGTGGTACTGTACTTGGTTATGCTATACAGCTATCGCTCCTCCAGTGTGACTTGGAAGCGGATTATAGCGAGATGTTGTTCTATAGCAAGAGATCTGTAAATACTGGATCTCCAAAAATGTGACATGTGACAGTGTGGGAAAGCGCTAAGAAAATTAAGTTTGTAAAAACTAACATATTTTTACAAGACAATATAAACAGATTTGTTGTTATATGGCAACTGGGCAAAAGTGTAGTGCAAGTTGGTTGCACGGGTTTTAATAATTCAGGGTGTCCAAGGATGTTCACAACAACATGGTAATTTTTCTGAACTGAAGCAGGCAAGAGGAGGTATTGTTATATATATGCAAACATTCCTACACGATTATTTACACCGACTGCTTTTTGAGTGTTATAAAAATGGCACTAATCTGTAGCCTCAATTTTGCCCGAAATGTCTGTCCAAAGGTCCAACTTATTTACCTCTCACATTCAGGTTCACAATGTTCTTTCCTTCCTGCCTCCTTTGAAAGCTTCTTGCTGCTGCTGTCCAGCTGTTCCTTCTTCCTCTAATCTTGTTTTTTTTTTAGACATCCTTACCTAAGGACAAACTCCATTCTCCACTGTCCTCCAGTTCCCACAATGCATTACAAGTGAGTGTGTTATCCTTTCACCACACCTCAGTCTCCTCCGGTGACATGCCTCAGGGTCAGTACTTTATTTCTCATTTACTCCACACAGCCTTGTCCACTGCTTCACTGATCAATCTCTTTCCTCCACTGACCTGCAGCTGGGCTTCTTATCTTACAGCAGTTGGAGCGTTTTCATCTAAAAGTTTCACAAATTTTAAGCGGATTTCCAAAATGTCACTGAAAGAAGGTGGCAATTTTTATGTTTCCATTTAATGCGGTAACGTGATTATTGTAAAAGAGCATGTAGCAAGATTATATCATTTAAATCCCAGTTAAACACAGATGATCTGAAACTGCATGTTAGTATACTAAATAGTACACTACTATAAGTTACTATAGGTTACATGCTATTGTAACGTACTATGTAGTAGCAGGGTAAACCTAACTGACTTTCTCGACAATCTTGGGTAGGCCTACCATTCACGATCACGAATGATGATGTAGAGAAGGACTATTTTTAAAGTGTCAGAGTTACGGCAAATCACCTTGCCAGTCTATTATATTATTTTCACATCTGAATAATTTTTTACACACCAGTTGTTTGTCCTTTTTTTGATAATAATCAATCATGTATCGATTAGTCGTTTCTTTTTTAAATCAATTCAAACCATTGGATCGATACACCTCTACTATGTAGTATAATAGAATGAGGTTTGGGACAATGGATATTGAGAGACTAGAATGCATAATAGCTGTGTCATCAGGGGAAAAAAATCTGTTTCTGTGACCCTTTATCGCATCTTTGATCTATATCAATACACACATTTTTCCACCACAGTCAAACATAAAAGCATTTCCGCAATATTTCAATTCAGTTTTATTTGTATAGCGCTTTTAATAATGGACATTGTCCCAAAGCAGCTTTACAGAAATATATAAATTCAGGATTTTAAATGTATGAATTTATCCCTAATGAGCAAGCCAGAGGCACCGGTAGCAAGGAAAAACTCCCTGAGAGTATATGAGGAAGAAACCTTGAGAGGAACCAGACTCAAAAGAGAACCCATCCTCATCTGGGTAACAATAAATTATAATGCAATGATAAATAAATCCCTTCTATAAATGTGCTAATACTACATGGTCAAATAGTGCAATTGTGTAACCAGGAAAATTCATTTCAGTTTTTACTGTAATGTTAAAGCTAACCTTTTTCCCATTTGGATTGTCTGTTGTTTTCATTCAATATTTCCACAAAAAAAGGTAAACCCTTTTTTTTTCTTTACAATTTCCCCAGTCTGCTATGTGGGTGTTATGGGAGCGATCACTGTGACCCTTTGCACTCTGGCCTTGACACCCTGCCCCTGGGTGAAGTCTCCTCTGCGCCATCCCAAACTCCATCTCATCGGTCACATCCCATTGGTGGTGTCGCATCTCTTTAGGGGCAAGAATGGACATCAATCAATACTCATTCATCCAGATAATACAGCCATGCTACATTCCATTAACAAAGGTCGCTTAACTTCCCCTTTCCTATACATCTCTTCAGATGCCTGATCTGGATCTCTGTATGCAATCAATTTGTCATCAAAGCTTCAAAGCTTCTCACTTCTCTGATTATAACAATCTGATCGCTAGTCCCCATTATTCCACTTATCTCGCTCTTTTTGTCTAGTTTTAGTCTCACTGTAGCTCCGGAAGTAGACCGTTCACTCATCCAGTACCTTTATACTAGAGGTCTTGCAACTTGAAATGTTCACTGTATGATAACCTAGTCTAAAAAATATCACAGTTTTACAGTAACATGGTTTTAATTGACCATTTAAAAAAACTTACAAGCTGGCGGTGAAATTTAAGAGAAAAATATTACAAATTATTTGTATAAAAGTGCCTTTGTACATGCTTGGTTTTATATATATACAGTGGGGTCCAAAAGTCTGAGACCACGTTGAAAATCTGGATTTTTATTTATTTATTTAAAATTGGAAATAAACAGAAGGTTTCGCCATTTTTAATATGTAAGAGAAAGAAGGTAAATGTTCGATGTTCATATATATAATACTCAAGATTCCGCACTATTTCTAGGTCCCTATTTAAATGTAAGCAAATTTATGATACTGCCCATGTTAAGTGCTTTGTACAAAAGGTCAGATTTTTCTCATGCCTAATCTCTTCTATTGAAGCATGTGTTCAGACGGCACGCCGATGGATTTGAGCTAAAATGGATCAAAGATGTTGCACAAACTTGTGGAGTCCATGCCAGCTCGAGCACACACTGTCATTAAAGCAAAAAGGAGACGTATTAACTACTATGAAACCCTGAAGTTCATGTAAATATCTCAAAGATTCTACTTCACTCAAGTTGTCGTCAATAATATAATGAAAACTGTTGTAAAAGAATGTAAAATAGAAGCATTTTCTCTAGTACTCTCAGACTTTTGGACCCCACTATAACAAAAACAACAGACATCAAATCCCCTAATTTTTCTTGTTTCTTAGAAACACATTTCTGAGAACAATTTTTCCATCAAATCTCTCTAAACAAACAAACAAAAAAAATAGAACTAAGCAACACAGCCAAAAATAAAATGCCATTTTGTTACAATCTGGTCAGTGGTGCCATGTTCTTCTATGTATTTGATGTTGATATTTACAACAGTAGCGGCTTACACAGCCGAAGGGTTTTCAGTGCAGTCCTTGTCTTCTTCACGAATGAATAGACGTTGCTGTAGTGTGATTTGAGTCCTTAGGGAGAAGATTGCAAAAGCCAGACACAAAAGCAATGAGAACCACTGGAGTGCGGTAAGGATCCGATCATACTCCATGACTCACCGTGACTCACCATGGCTAAACAATCTCCACTCCTTTTCTATTCGATTTCTATTAGAAACAGGACATACATTTCATAGGAATAAAAACTGAATCATTAGATAGATACAGTGCATGAGACGATAAATTCCTCCTTGCCTAACGAGACAATGACACCGTCTGTTACCTTATGAAATGAAGCAAAACCAAGCAATTATAAAGAAGACAGTGAGTTTTCATTTTCAATCTCCAATCAAGCATACACCATCCAACCACTTTCAAATCTATTGTTCACCTAACCTGCAACTAAACACTCAATCAAAAACCATTAAATAAAACTGTCCAAAACAAACAAATGATCGAAGACACCCCTATCCTGGCCATTTCATAAAATGTTAAAAATGACTAAAGAATATGCATCTATGTTTATAAACCTCCAGCGTAACTCCAACTTTGGTACATACAGACATTTAAGGGTCAAAAATTTAAATCTGAATTCTGTAAATAAACATTGATTGTTGTGAGGATGCCATGTTTGTGATAAATGCACCAGAATATTTTTTATTGTTATGCTAAAAATGATCAACACACAAGCTAACATTTGATAACCATCACTGAGAAATCCATCACACCTTATTCTTAAGTATTAGGTCTATTTCAAATGCATGTTTTGTTTAATGTTTTGTGTAAAGTCTTCTCAGTTTATAGAAAATAAATAAATACATGCATGTGTTAATGCTAGTCAGCATAATTGTTTATGTTAGTTAGCTAAGTAAGGAAGAAACCATGACAGGGTGATGTGATGCCACCCCAAAGTTGATTATTTTCCACTAACAGCATGTTTTGAAGGGTTACCCTCTAACTATGACCCTGTTTTCCAGCAAAAGGCCACAATAATCTACATTGTGCTGCTCGTAGTTATTATTTAACTATTCCACATGAAGTAATTATGTATAGATATGCAAATATGTGACGGAGGACTGGTTCTCCAGGGTATTGGGTTTGTCAGCTACATGTGATGATAGCTGGTCACTCTTGACTTCACTTGACACATTGTTACTGATCTGCTAATTGCCAAATGGTCAGATAATCAGCACAGTATCAGAAGCAGAGCTGGGGATAATTGGCTGAAACTGTGGCCCTGGTTCTCAAATCTTTCCTGACCTATTACAATTCTAGACTCATGTGGCATTTCATTAGGACGGTTGTGAGAAGAAAAGAAAAAAAAGCTACAAAAAAGCTTTGTTTTGAGCTGCAGTAGGGGTTTCATTTATATATGGAAGTTAATTTTATTTTAGTAATAATAATAAGAAAACAAAGAAGAAGAAGAAGAAGAAGAATGTTTTCATCACCTTTCTCAAACCTTGAATAACAAACAGCAAGGCAAATCCCATTAAACAGAGCAGAATAGGTCATTAAAGAATAATAAGCCCTGAGTCCTGACCTTATAACCAGAGGCAAATGGGTAACTGCAATAACACACATAATGCAATAACACCCTTTGAAATCTGCTTTCCAACTTTAATCTCAACTCCAAGTGGGGTGCCAATAATTCTGGAGGTGAGTGTATATTTGCAGTGTGTATCCAGCATATTAGATGCACCTATTGTATTATTTATAGTTTATTTATCTCTGTCTCTTGGTATCCACCATGTAGTTTATGTTCAGATCCATACAGCGGAAGAAATACAGAGGAACTGCTTTTGCAAAATGTTTAGCAAACATATTATTTTGATTAGGGATGCATCGATTCAGGTATTGTCAGGCCTAGTATGAGTACAAGTACAGGTGTTTTGGTACTACCAATACTGATACCAAAACCAAATGCTGTGTGCTGCTAGCAAGATATATATATATATATATATATATATATATATATATATATATATATATATATATATATATATATATATATATATATATATATATATATATATACAGTATCTCACAAAAGTGAGTACACCCCTCACATTTCTGTAAATATTTTATTATATCTTTTCACTGACACTGACGAAATGACACTTTGCTACAATGTAAAGTAGTGAGTGTACAGCTTGTATAACAGTGTAAATTTGCTGTCCCCTCAAAATAACTCAACACACAGCCATTAATGTCTAAACCGCTGGCAACAAAAGTGAGTACACCCCTAAGTGAAAATGTCCAAATTGGGCCCAATTAGCCATTTTCCCTCCCCGGTGTCATGTGACTCGTTAGTGTTACAAGGTCTCAGGTGTGAATGGGGAGTAGTTGTGTTAAGTTTGGTGTTATCGCTCTCACACTCTCTCATACTGGTCACTGGAAGTTCAACATGGCACCTCATGGCAAAGAACTCTCTGAGGATCTGAAAAAAAGAATTGTTGCTCTACATAAAGATGGCCTAGGCTATAAGAAGATTGCCAACACCCTGAAACTGAGCTGCAGCATGGTGGCCAAGACCATACAGCGGTTTAACAGGACAGGTTCTACTCAGAACAGGCCTCGCCATGGTCGACCAAAGAAGTTGAGTGCACATGCTCAGCATCATATCCAGAGGTTGGCTTTGCAGAATAGACGTATGAGTGCTGCCAGCATTGCTGCAGAGGTTGAAGGGGTAGGGGGTCAGCCTGTCAGTGCTCAGACCATATGCCGCACACTGCATCAAACTGGTCTGCATGGCTGTCGTCCCAGAAGGAAGCCTCTTCTAAAGATGATGCACAAGAAAGCCCACAAACAGTTTGCTGAAGACAAGCAGACTAAGGACATGGATTACTGCAACCATGTCCTGTGGTCTGATGAGACCAAGATAAACTTATTTGGTCCAGATGGTGTCAAGCGAGTGTGGCGGCAACCAGGTGAGGAGTACAAAGACAAGTGTGTCTTGCCTACAGTCAAGCATGGTGGTGGGAGTGTCATGGTCTGGGGCTGCATGAGTGCTGCCGGCACTGGGGAGCTAGAGTTCATTCAGGGAACCATGAATGCCAACATGTACTGTAACATGACTGAAGCAGAGCATGATCCCCTCCATTCGGAAACTGGGCCGCAGGGCAGTATTCCAACATGATAACGACCCCAAACACACGTCCAAGACGACCACTGCCTTGCTAAAGAAGCTGAGGGTAAAGGTGATGGACTGGCCAAGCATGTCTCCAGACCTAAACCCTATTGAGCATCTGTGGGGCATCCTCAAACGGAAGCGCAAGGTCTCTAACATCCACCAGCTCTGTGATGTCGTCATGGAGGAGTGGAAGAGGACTCCAGTGGCAATCTGTGAAGCTCTGGTGAACACCAAGCCCCACAGGGTTAAGGCAGTGCTGGAAAATAATGGTGGCCACACAAAATATTGACACTTTGGGCCCAATTTGGACATTTTCACTTAGGGGTGTACTCACTTTTGTTGCCAGCGATTTAGACATTAATGGCTGTGTGTTGAGTTATTTTGAGGGGACAGCAAATTTACACTGTTATACAAGCTGTACACTCACTACTTTACATTGTAGCAAAGTGTCATTTCTTTAGTGTTGTCCCATGAAAAGATATAATAAAATATTTACAAAAATGTGAGGGGTGTACTCACTTTTGTGAGATAATATATATATATATATATATATATATATATATATATATATATATATATATATATATATATATATATATATATATATAATGAAGTTATAAAGCTTTTTAAAAATTCTTTTTCTCAATCATACATTGAAAGCATTAATGGTGTACCAGGCCAAACAACCTGAAATGAGTACAGCAACTTTGTGACAGATTCAGTACATGAGCTGTTTATTGAGCCTGGGCTCAAAGTGCATAAAATACTGACGCCCTGCAGAAAGCAGTGAGGAGCTGTTGGGAAATTCAGTTCCAGTGCCCTTAGGCACTCTCTCTCTCACTCACTCACTCACTCGCCCACACACTGCACAGAAAGGTCACTTTCTGGTCCATTTCTCTTAGCCAACATACAGCATTCAGAGTCATTCTGTACAGCTACACACTATGGACAAACATGGGATAGCAGAGGACATGGTTACATAAATCATGGCTATATAAAGATCTACGCTATAATCAATAGACATGCTAAACAAACATATACATATTTCCAACAGCGATTCTTAGTAATTCTGTGTTAAACATTAAATATCATAAATGTTGTACAGTATATGTACAGTATATTCTTATGCAGCATGAAATCTGACATTTTATCACTCAGACATAATACACACGGAAACATTAGTATGGAAAAATGCAACATTTTGGATCACTGAACCCTTTAAACCCTTTATTTTGTGGAAGAAATGTATTTTAGATAAAGGTTACAGTGTGCATTTTAACATGCCGACATTATGCAAGTTACTGCATTTGCATCTGGTTATACCTTCACTGCTCATTATTTTGTAATGGCCTATTTTGCTGAAATGGATGAGATTTGCCATATGGTTTGTTATTCTGAGAATGGAAAAAGGTTCCAAACTGACCTATAATACAACTAAAATAATCTTAATTCTAACACTAGGCAAGACGTAGAAATTTCCAGGTAAGGGTAGTGTACACAGGAGCAACATATGCCTCTCATGACAACTGACATAAGTATTTATAAACACTTATTCCAGTGTACATCTGACATAACACCCAAGTGATGTACATTTTTATTGACATTAACTTTATGTCACCTTGACATCAAAATGGAAGAAAGCAGTCTTCACTTCAGCTGATGATTATTACATATAATAAATATATAAAATATATTATATAATTCAAGAGTTCAATGGTATTGCAATCTAAATAAAGAATAAAATATGACAGGGTGTGCCGTTATAGGAAAATAATCAACTACAGGCGGTGTGATAAAGCCCAGTGAGAAGCGGATTTACTGTTACAACCCAAACATTGATTATTTTCAAATAATAGAAGGTCCCAAAGTGTTTTATTTAACTTACAACATGGCAATTTGTCAATGCTAACAATTTTTAAAGAATGACACAATGTATATTGTATACATTTATATTACATTTAATGCTGTAGTTGTAAACAGTCGCCCCCTCATCACATCACAACCATATTCTCTTGTTTCAGAAGAGAGAAAAAAGAGGTTGATGGTTGATGAGGGGGCGACTGTTTACAACTACAGCATTAAATGTAACTTTGGGACTTGCTATTATTTGAAAATAATCAACTACAGGTGGTATGATAAAGCCCGTTGTGAACAGATTTACTGTTACCACCCAAACGTTGATTATTTTCATATAAAGTCCCAAAGTGTATTATTCTCTCTTATAACATAGAAATGTGTCAACACTAACTATTTTATTCATTAAAGAATGACACATTGTATCCATTTATAGTTACATTTAATGCCGTAGTTGTAAATAGTCGCTCCCTCATCAACCATCAACCTCTTTTTGTTCTGTCTGCTCTATACTGAAAAAGGGAATGTGTGATCGGTCAGATTTAAGAGCGCATATCACACACAGTTTACATAAAAATGATTTAGCCTCTTATCAAAACGTGGTTTCACTGCTTACACTAAATTTAATTTAAACACAAGCAATTCTAATTACTAGTTTGAATTATGTGGAGCGAGTATGATCAAGGGTTTGATCCTGAGCTCGGGTGAGAGCGCAGGGTTCGATTTTATTCAGGGCTTCGAAAATACGTGATCAAATCATGTCGGATGTATGAAAAACAAAACTGGGTTGACGTAACTCAATTCGTTCACATTTAACCGATGTGCACATATAAATTAAGTAAATTCAGTGAGCTCTTTTTTTTCAGTGTAGAAAAAACATTCAGCTTGTTACAGAGAAACCAGAAAGTGGAAAGCCGTTCAAGTTCAATTTTCATCTCTGACTGTTACAAAGTAGTGATACTGGCGCCTTCCAAAAATACTAAATAAATGTCTGTTTAGAGAAATCTTCACTATATCAACAATTATACACATTTCAAATCTGTTCATGTGGAACGTCAACCAGACAAGCCCCTGAGAATGAGCTGTTACTATAGCAACAAAAGTGTAGGAACGAGTGCATTAATGTAAACATGTGATTTGTCTTGCAGCTGGAACTGCTGTCAGAGCTGCTGTTATAGAAAATCGAGAATTTGTCGGCGCTATTTTATAATTAAGTCTCAGTGTTGTCTGTAAGTCTCAGAGCGATGTATCAGGCTTTTCTTCTGAAACCGTTTCAAATCCGACCCGCAAATTAAATATAAAATAATTAGCAAATATGTTATAATATATAAAGTCGATCATTATTACGACCGTGCCGATCTAATTTATTTTATTCCTCCAAGGATTGTGATTACACTATTAAGTCCTCCGTGTAATTTCGGGTCCATCTCCTTTAATACTCAAAACTCCTGCCCTCATACAGGACTCTCCGCTGGATCTGATAACCTTCTAACATCATAACCTACTCGAGTCCACAGTCAGATGCTCTGAAAAATCCAACGGCTCATTTAACAGCCACCTATTTCCTTCCTTCAGCAAAATAAGAGCACGTGGAATGGCAAAATAAATAAGAGAATAATAGAGAGACCTCATCAATGTTTCATGGCTTTTCAGTCAAGTAGGTTCCTAGGACACAGGGCATAATGACACTCTATAGATCAAGCTGGTGTCAGGCCGTTAGGACCAACGGTTTTCACACAGCCTAAAGCTATTACATGCATGCACGCACACACACACACACAAACCTGCACACACACACACACACACACACACACACACACACACACACATGCACACACACATAAACAGAAAAGAAATTGTGTTTTAAAAAATCTGTTCTGCTGATCTTAATTTGGCTTTCAGTAATAAGCTCCCTCCATGAAATTAAAAATGTATTACCCAGCTGTTATAGAAGTAATTGGAAAAATGTTAAAGCTGTTGGAAATACCAACGCAAACTACATTCACATTTGGGAAGGGTGGCATAACGCCAACTTACATTTTGATATTCATTCATTGTGCACATGCTTTTATCCAAATCGAGTTGTAGAGTGAGGTCTAATCCAATCCAAGTGTATCGTCGAACACTTGAGGGTTTTACTCAAGAGGCTGTGTAGAACTCACAACCTTCTGCCTCCTGGCACAGAATCTTAACCTACAGACTCATACTGCGCTACCATTGGCTGTGGTGTCTACAATAAACGTATACAAATAAACGTATACAAAACTACAACTATTTGTACAAATAGTTCACAAATATTCACGTACAGTACAGTATATAGACTATTGCAAATAATAATTTCACATATACAGTTCTATGCAAAAGTCTAAGGCACCTTTTTTTTTTTTTTTTTTTTTAGTAGCATTGTTCTAGATTTTTATTTTATGATTTCTACATTATCAAGTCAGTACAAAAACATTTTAGATTTCTAAACGTTAGTTTTCCAGCACAAAATTAAATGTTACAGAAAAATGTTTGTACGGTAGTAAAGAAAGCAGCATATTACGTAAGAGACACTTTTCAGACAAAAAACACGATTAAGGCTGCTGGATTTTGCTGCAAAAATAAGAAGCAAGTGCGAAAGTCAAAGTCTCCAGAAGAACTGTGTCTGGTTCTCCAAGATGCTCAATAAAACTTACCAGCTCATTTCCTTATAAAACTGCACACATTGTACCTGAGACTACTAAATAGTGACTTTTATTTATTTATTTATTGAATTATTACTGTTTACTGCTCTTTATAGTAATTTTTTAATGTAGAAACATTTAATTTCATTATTTTTCAAGGCATCTGTGCGTCGGAAATCCTCGTTGTCAAGAACAACATACTGGGTAAGTGCTGTTATTTTTACTCATCTAGCGTTGTCTGTAGACATTTTTTCTCTCCTAGCTATTATTTGCTTCAGCTTTACTTGCTGCTATGTGCTGCTGGCAATGAACTCCTCGTGCTGAGATGTATGTATAAGTTTTATGTTTCAGGTTACTTGTATTGTTGGAAGATGCTGTAGACGCTCCTCTTGATATTTCTACAGGGCACAGTCTGTAGGCTGTTTTGCTTTGCTGTGATTGCCATTGTTAATCGTGAAACACGTCCAGATCGCTGTCATTTTGTGTCGTCTGTTCATTAGAGCATCAGTATACAGTACAGTAAGCTTAGGTCACATAGTATTACATGGAATTGGATGTTGGTATCAGAGTTGGTATTTTTTTATAAGTACAAGTAAATGAGTACGGTATTATATCAATACCAGATACCAGTACTAGTGTCAGTGCATCCCAACACGAACTAAACCCATTCTTCATCAAAGTGCCTTATAATAACTGAAAATAGAGAGCTGTCAAACTGAGAAATTACTCACATGCCACTTCCAGTGAAGCGTTGTGGCTGACCGCCTCTCCCATGTAGTTCCTGGCCACACACACGTAGCTGCCGTCGTCGGGTTTGCTGCGGCGGCCGTGCACGATGCGCAGGAAGAAGAGTGAGCCGCTGGGCAGGAGCATACGGTGCGAGCGTGGGTTGTCCCTGTCTGTCTCCACACGCTCGCCGTCTTTATACCACTCAACAGTGGGTGCTGGACGGCCCTCTGCCTTACAGTTCAGCGTGGCCGGCTCACCCTTCGACACGATCAGGTCTGATGGGTGCTCCACAATCCGTGGGGGATAGTCCTCCTGACGGATACGAGATCCTGGGAATAACAAAACAAGGAATGTCAGGATTATTTAGAAGATGAAATCCATATTTATCCCCATAAGCTGTTCAACAACATGCCATCTTGATTCAGTGGGTATTTTTCTCCACTCCTCCTGCGTCTTCCCAATATTAGCAATGATTTGGATGCAGGTAGTTGAATTTATTTCTGGACTATTACCAAGGCTATACAATCTGTGAAACATCATATTTGACATCCCATTTTCCCTTTATTTTTTCCTCCCTGTCCCCTGAGGGATGCCATATCAATGTTGTCACATTATGTGTTTGCCTTTGTAGTGTAAAATCCAATAAAATGTTGTTCACCAAAAAAAACATCACTAAAATTCATACTGGATTCATTCACTTATTCACTTATAAAAATCATATTTATATGACAGAGATTCCACTCATTTTGATCATGTTGGCATGAGAGTAGCAAGGTAAAATAAAAACGATTTGAAATGATGTCTTTGTAAATATGAAACAAAAAAGGTGATTTTAGTCCCAGACATCAGGATCCTCAGGCATGTTCAGAGCATATCTGTGTTTCCAAATATCGTTTATATGCTAATAACTGAGATAAACGTATGATATATTGGATACTGGGCATTCAATAGAAACTATACAAAATACTGTATATAATATATAAGAGCATTGCTCTAAAATTGAAAAAAAGATGGGTCAGTACATCCATTGAAGAAAATATGAGAGTTAATTAAAATAAGATTAAAGGAATACTTCACCCTGAACCATGTAAATGTGTTTATATTGAAATATTTATGATGTGCTTAGCAATTCGGGTGGTAATTGGTTGGTTGGTGCGGTATTTTTGTGACTCCCGTGAGAAGTTAGTGGTTGTGGCGTGCTGACATCACAGTGAGACATTGCTAGCGCACTTACAAATGGCGTTTAGTAGGAGGTAAATTCTAAACAATCTAAATTAATTCAGTTATTGATCCACGAGATGACAAGCATGATGGTGTCGAGGGTGGTATTAGCATGAACGTTGAAGCTTTTGGAACCGAGAGTGTACAGATGAAGAGGTGAGAGAGCCGGACAGACAAAAGGGCTAAAGCGCTGCTGCATCGCTCTCCTTAGGTAGATATGAAGCAAGGGCTAAATCCCACTGGTGCAACTATCAGCAGGTATTCATTGTGGATAATGTAGGTAAATATTAACCATTAAGTGAAAGTAGACCAAAATGTCAAAGAAAACCTTTAAACCAAAAAAGTCAACTGAGAATTTAATTAGGAAATACATTTTGGATGCCACTGAATATTTCATATTAGTTATAAATATAGATATGTGTCATGGTTATGCCGACTTTGGAGCAGGACTACGATTCCCATCAGCCACTGCACCTCACCAGATCATGTCGCATGACTGTTCGCACCTGATACACATTTTGGTTTAATGAGCACTGGAATTTTAAGTCAAGTCTTGCACTACACACTGCCTAGCTTCAGTCTTATGTTGCCGTTATATGGTTTGTTGTGTTCTTGAAGTCCTCGTATTTATCTCTGAAATTCATGTTTTGCGTGTCTAGTCTACAGAGTTTGTATGGTTTGCTTGTTTCCATTCAATTCAAATCTCTACTTGCATCCACCTTCATTACATGACAATATAAAAGTCATTCAGGGTGGCTTTTTTTTCTTTAAGACTACAATGAAATACCCCTTTGACTGTTTTTATGAGCTACTATTATAGTACATAAATTAATAAATCCATGATAATGCTTAGAAATTGTATGCTTATATACAGTATATGGTATGCTCTCTAGAGTCAGGCCAGGTGTCTATCATGAACAAAAAAACTGACCAGATCGTCTAAGTTAGACAGACTGACAGTGCAAGGTGCATGTTATATTTATGATATTCCCTCAGGAGCGAAGGAGTTCAATCAGCTATTTTATTAGGAGGCTCACTCAAATTCTCTGCTCTCTCCCTGGCCGGAGACAGTAGGAGTCTGTGTGTGCATACAATCACATACACACTCGTGTGTAGGTTTGTGTTTTCTTAAAGATGTATTTACATATAAATGACTGTGTGCTTGTTGGATTAGTACGTGTTATTTTCATTAGATTTCAATAGTGTGCCTATTTCGCTGCTTTGGCAGATTCTTCAGGTTCATTATCAAACCCGAACAATATTTATATTAAATTCTGCTATACATGAAAATGATAGTTTGTTAGATTCTAAGCCACCGAATGACTGAAATAAGAGACACAGGGTCAAAGCTCTCGCCTACAGTATGCAAATGAGCACACTAATGAGAACAGATTTCATAGCAACATAACAGCTAAAATCACCGTCTCGCTCCTGACATGCCGTGGCACTAGACTGCATTAAAGATTTAACACCACAGCCTCAATATATGAAATTCCATCACTAGTTCAATTTCAAGAACTCATTCTCTAGACTGTCTGCTTAACTGACTGTCTGCTGGCCAGTCTGACCAAAGCAATTCCCAACATAAAGACCAAGTTAGACGACCCGGCTCACTCAGTCGCAGAGCTTCTTGCATAAACATGATCAACTGCTAGCTCGGACTGCTGTTGGTTCATTAATCCCTTCAGTGCTCCTGTACATATGAATGCCCAGATTTCATAAGCTTTCATCCACAGAAAAACACTGACTCTACTGGCAAGCTGGCAGTCTTTCGCTCATTTATAAGCATATCCTAGATTTAGATCATTCCCTCAGGAAAAGGGAAAGGAAAAGTGAGAAATGAAGGCATGTGCACCATGTGTGTGGGTCTGTCATGCTGGCAGATACAAGATTGACAACCAGGGATTGAAGCTTTAGAGCATATGCAGTAACTCACACCCACTGTATCTGCCATTGTGCGCATGCTAGATGTATGAGTCTTTTCAAATTGACATTACCGTGCGAAATCCGTAAGCAAATGGCGAGGCAGATGGGGAGGATGATGGAATGCATGACCCTTTAACGCCTTGTCAGATTTGACAGGCTTCCTATACATGCTATGTTTTTGCTATACGAATAGAGTTCTTCTTCAGAAGTCCAAACACAAGCATTGATGATCCTCGCATTGATGTTCTTTAGAAAATTCAGAAACAGCAGGCACTGGTTATAACAAGTTCACTTGCTGAGTGGTTTAGGGCACAGCTGAACCATGTTCCTGATGTCAATTCAATAAATCCACTGTGAGGCTGGAATGCAATTTGGACACCAGGGCTGCAGCTTACAGCACAGAAAGATGAAAGCAATACCGATTATTTACTCAGTGTTGCTCTACCGTCGGCCATTAAGCCATGGAGAATGGGATTTGGTGGACTGCGGTAGCAGTTTCCACTGCTTCATTCCCTCTACAGCCTACGTCTCATTTCCCATTAAGGACAAGCCTGATGATAGAGAAGACTCAGGAATTTCAAAGAATCCATACAGCCAGACACCATACATTCCTAACAGCTGACGATCTATAGTGCTAACTGCCGTCTCTATTTCAATCGCAAATCAACCCCAATCCTGTATATGCAGCCTTCATGGAGATCATGTTTTGGTATGAGATAATGTAGAAAGAGTGATGGGTGGTAATAAATGGGCAAACAGGGTTATATAAAAGACTCAATCAGGAAAGCACCTTGGGCATCTTTTAATGAGCTTCTAAACAGGTTAGTAGAATCAAAAAGATAGCAAAGGCTCTCTCATTCCCAAGGATTAGGTCTGACCACAAATCATTCCAAGTGATTTGTAGCACTGCCACATATTTCCATTTTGCTAGTTATCGGAAAATAAAACCAATTTTAAAAACAGAGAGCAGGCACACCATATCACACCAAGACTACACAAATAATGTGTTAAGAAGACAATGAAGAGAAACAATCCTTCTGAACTTTGCTAAACATAGAGGCATTGCTACTGGCAACTTAACTGTAGCAGATGAAGTTCACAAATGCATATACCTATTGGTGAAATATTCACCAATATTCACATTGTATATTTATAATAATACATGGAATAAGCATATATAGTATTTGAGTATTTGTAATGTTAAAGGCAACACCAAACAGAAATCATAATTTTTTTTTTTTTTTTTTTTTTTTTTTTTTTTCTGAGTGAAACAAGCTCACTATTTTCACTGGGGTACAAGGAGGGGGAGATTAAACATGGCAAATATTAACATTATATTTTCGGCACCCACACATGCACAGTGATGTAGCCAAAAATCTAAAGCGTTCATAAGGCGAGCAAAAGTCATTGCTATTTCATGGAAGAAAATCCAATATGTATCTTTCAGATGGGAACTTGGATACAGTGTACTTTAAAAAAAAAAAAAAAAAAAAAGATCTAAGACCAAGGTACCCTGGACCATAATTTTTACCTTGTACCTTTACCTTTCTAGGTGAAAGATACATACTAAAGATACAAAAGGTGTACCACCCCAGCAACAAGGAAAATTTTAGTACCCTTTTTTTCTGAGAATGTAGGAATGCACCAATCCTGAGCTGAAACAGTATTATAAAACTGCATTTTACCATTCAATCCACTGACAAATGATATGCTGTCAACACACATGGCTCTGACTGACAGAGCAGTTCTTACACTGAACTTAGGTCACAGCTTGTCTTAAAGCCTGTCAGACATTATACTTTTTGGATAACTTGACATCAGAAGCATTCAGGCATTATTAAGAGGAAGTCAGTATTGGTTCAGTATCATGTATGGGCTAATATTCAGTGCTGATATTGGAATTGTATTAAAATTTCAATAGTTTTGATTTACAGTTATTCAGTGAATTTAACATTTGCAGGCAGGGGTGTGGCAGGACACTACAATAAGGTAATAAATAATATGTACTATAATTCAGATGTAAAATTAATTAATGCATTCATTAATTCATTCATTCATCTTTAGTAACCATTTTTATCCTGGTCTGGATCGTGGTGGATGTGGAGCTTCTCCTGGGTACACTGGGCATGAGGCGCAAATGTGTATTGGATGAATTGGATGCCATCCCATCGCAAGGCACCATGCACACACATTCACATCTAGGGGCAATCTATGTACAGTAGACAATCTATCTACTGGCATGTTTTTGAGAGGTGGGAGGAAACTGGACCTAGAGGAAACCCACATGGACAACATGCAAAACTCCACACAGACAGTAATACAAGATCAGGATCAAACCAGGAACCCGGGAGCTGTAAGGTGGCAAGACTACACGCTGTACTACCCTAAAGAAAAGATGTCATTCTTCATAGTTTTAATAAACCAAAAACTATGAATAACCTTTTTAACACGTATTATAAAACCTTTCCTAACCAAATAATTTACTAATACTTTCACTGATGCTACGCTATCACATTATGCCATTTAATGCCAGTGATACTAAGCATACACTCAGAAATATAGGTACCAAACTGTACTTTTCCCAGTCACTGGGGTGATACCATCAAGGGTACATCTTTAGTACTTTTATTAGGTATCTTTATATCTTTATAAATAAATAAATAAATAAATAAATAAATAAAGGTATATAATTGGACCTTAAAGCTAATTAAAGGTGCACCACATGCACCATCCCAGGTACAACAAACATTCTAAAGGTACAGAAGATGTAGCCTTGATAGTACCACCCCAGTGACAGGGAATGGAAAAGTACAGTTTTCTGACACTGTACCGTGATACTGTGATATTGGGTTGTACAGTTAACATACAGTGAATTTTATATCGTTTCAGCCCTGTCAGAAAGTCTAGCCTGGGGTCAATACAGGCTATAATACTCACACAGTAACCTTTAGAAGAAAGTGCTAAAATCGATAGCAGTGGCTAAATTCGAGCTGTGATATCTATACAAAGAATGCGAAGATATAGTTTCCATACTTGGACTCGATATTTTCGACCTCAATGTGCTCATTGAGTCCTGTGTATCGATTTACTGGAGAAAAGAAGGATAGTGAAAGCTAATTAATACGGAATTTATCAAAATGAGTCCGTCAAATATGTTTAACACGTGTAAAATAAAATAAAAATTTAAAAAAAAAAAAAAAAAACTGAAGAAGAGTTGTAACGTCAGTGTTGTAATGTCAACAAAAATAGGATACACGCTGGTAGAAGTGTTATGGCTACAGTTGAGATATAAGCTATAGCTTGATAGTTATATTATTAGTGTACAATTTGATATAATTGAATAAAATATGCTGGAACCGAATTGAATGTTACATGAGAGTGAAATATGTTACGTTATGGACGTGAAGTAAACCTGAAGGAGACCTCCCTCAGTCCCTAAAATAACCCGACTGCGCATTGAGACTGTTGTACTGTCTCGCGAAACTTGAAACAAACTACAGATAGTCCCTATTTAATAAATAAATCCAAGAACTCACCATTGATTTGAGTGTTCAGAAATCCGCACAAAATAATGAACCGCAGAAGCTTCATGGTGACACAGTATCGCTCATCGCGACCAGGCGATTAATCACAACTTGGTGCAGAAATAATTCTCAGAAGTCGTTTTGGCTGTTTTTCAGTCCACACAATGAATGGGAACATGAATTTGTCATCTAGCTCAAAGTTTCCTCACTCCTCCTTGACATCACCGGATAGAGAATTGTCACTTATCCACACATTTTCAGCAGTCCATGTCATCCACTCGCCTCCTCTGAGTCTGACAGCATCGTTTCAGTGAACGCTGCACAAATCCACTCAAAGCCAGATTCCTGCTAAATATCAATGCAGATACAGAGCGGTGAGTCTTCGCTGAAATAGATCTCTCAGACTCCTTAAAATCGGGCAATCAAAATGCGTCGAATTTGTATTAGGAGGAATGCACCTTGCCGCCGCGCGAGCGCATGTGTGTGCGTGTGTGTGTGTGTGCGCGCGCGCGCGTGCCCGTGTGCGCGCGTGGAGCTGCACATCCGCAGGGTTCGATGTGGAAGATCAAGTTGGTCCTCCTCCAGCAGCAACCCTAACCCTCACCAAAAAAAAAAAAAAAAAATGTAGCATCCGGAAAATGCAGCTTTAACAAACACACAAGCACAGAGGCATTTCTGATTAAGAGAGGTTAAAAAGTCAAACGTCTGAATCATTCCGATAAAGAAAAGAGGAAGTTCATTACAAGGTGAGCGCACTCTGAATGAAAGAGAAGCCCCTGGGTGTCTTGTGTGCTGAATCTCTGATACGAGCAGGAACTAAATAACGTGTACATTTTGATATAGCGTGATATGTTTACAGTGTAGACCGTTCTCATAAAACTGCTGAAATTAGAAAATCGTTTTAAAGCCATATGGTGTGTTTTTCTGAGCGGTGTAACTGGAGTACGCAGTGTTTTGGCGGCACCTGTCGACACATGGTGCCTTTTTCTTACAACATTTCTAACTAATATGAATAGTCTTCTGGATAATCCTGTGAAGGAGAGGAGGAAGGAAGGAAGAAAAGGGTATGAAAAGAAAGAAAGAAAGAAAGAAAGAGGGTGCTACTCTAATGCTGCTGATAACCCTGCATATTGTGGGAAAGAAAGAAAGAAAGAAAGAAAGAAAGAAAGAAAGAAAGAAAGAAAGAAAGAAAGAAAGAAAGAAAGAAAGAAATTGTGTGATATTTTGGTATTGTTGATAGTACTGAATAGAAAGAAAGAAAGAAAGAAAGAAAGAAAGAAAGAAAGAAAGAGGGTGCTACTCTAATGCTGCTGATAACCCTGCATATTGTGGGAAAGAAAGAAAGAAAGAAAGAAAGAAAGAAAGAAAGAAAGAAAGAAAGAAAGAAAGAAATTGTGTGATATTTTGGTATTGCTGATAATACTGAATAGAAAGAAACAAACAAAGAAAGAAAGAAAGAAAGAAAAAGAAAGGAGGGATGGATGGAAATTCATGTAAATATTTCAGAGATTCTACTTTTCACTAATGTTGTTGTCAATAATATAATTTGTAATTAAAAATTGTTGTATTAAATTAGAAAAGAATGCAAAATAGAAGCATATTCACTAGTGCTCTCAGACTTTTGGACCCCACTGTATGTTCATCTTAGAAGGCGGTGCAAAAAATGGCATCTTAACAAGTGAAAATATCTTGAGTATAGTCCACTTTATCTAGTATTCCCTATTATAAGATTACAGTAAACCAAATATAAGATCATAAAACTTATTTTGAGACATTTTTTACTCATTTAAGCTTTCCATTTTGTATTGGCAGATAATTTTACTTCTTTCTAGAAATAAATGCTTAAAATGAGCAAAGTTATCTGCCAATAGACCGTTTTAAGCTTGAAATGAGTAATTAGTCTTTGCTAAGCATTTGCTCATTTGCGAATGCTGGATACATTTGACTATATTCAATATATTTTCACTTGCTAAGATGTCATTTTATGTAATGTAGATATCTATCTATCTATATAGATAGATAGATAGATAGAGAGAGAGCAAGAGAGAGAGAGAGAGAGAGAGAGAGAGAGAGAGAAATTGTTTTGTTGCAGCAGTACAATAAAAAACAAATTACCCATAGAACACAACAGTAATGTAAGTAAATAAGAATAAAATAAGATAAAAATGAAATGTTAAGTAATGATAAGTGGCAACAAAAGTAAGTAAAGTGGTTCTAGTGCACTTAAGAAAATAAGAAAAATAATAAATAATAAATACAGTGAGGCGGAATGTGAAAATGTCATTTTATTGCCCAGCTAAAACAGAGTGGATGCATTGTACAATCTTATAGCAGTGGGTATGAAGGACCTCCTGTACTGCTTTTTGCCTCACCATGGCTGGATCAGTCTGGAGGTGAAAATACTCATGCTGCATGACTAGGTGTTCTCTAGTGGGAGGAAAAATGAAGCATACATATTTATTTATCATAAAGCATTAGCTACTACAGACCTTTAGAACCCTATTTCTTTCCTTTAAAAGATTTTGCTAAAGGTATATTGATACGATTTCTAATATATAGTATATACATTTTACTACAGTATAAAGAGACTATACAAATTCATTCATTCGTTCATCTTCAGTACTTTTCAATACTCTGATATGTTCAATTTAGCATAGCCAGTCTACCTACTGGCATGTTTTTGCAAGGTGGGAGGAAACCAGACAACCTTGAGGAAACACATGTGGATATGGGAAGAATATGCATAACTCCACACAGACAGTAACCCGAGTTCAGGATTGAACTGGGGACCCTGGAGCTGTTATGTGGCAACGCTATGCACTGCACCATCACATTGTACAGACCATACAGACCAAGTGACAATTCTTACTACTTGAACTTCGACTACTTCGGCTACTTCGGCTACTTCGGCTGTAGTAACTGGAAAATGAAATCTGAATAGTTGATAGTGTAATGGAAATAACAAGATAGAATAATATTTATATTGCCATTTACATGTCACAAAAAGACTTCTGTCATCAGAACAGTTATAGTATAGCCATATTAGGCACTTTAATTTATCACAACACCTTTAATTAAATCTTTTTGCTTTGGACCTTTTTTTTTCCTATCCTTGTCTCTAAACCCCAAGCTGGAACTATTCACAATTTGTTCATTATGTAAATTCACTCATAATTAATTTATGTAATTTCATTATTCAAAGCTTTAATGGGAAAAATGAGACCTAATATAATACTGTAGATTGGTTTTTAATTATTTATCAGTGAGCAGGGTCATCATGCATTGTACCAGGCCAGGATTAAAGCTTATTTTCCTTATACTGTTAGAAGACACAAGCAAATGTGGATTTACAGATTTACAGATGTGATTGTGTTTGTTTGTTTGTTTGTTTGTTTGTTTGTTTGTTTGTTTGTTTGTTTTGTGGGGGGGTTTTCTACTTAAAGGATAACAGAAGTTCAGTGGAAGATTAAACAGGAGAATTTGTGGTCAGTTTAAAACAGGCAGATTAACTGTCACAAAAAAAAAGAACTGAGATTCTAACCAATCCCAACAGTTAAAGCATGTATTACAGTATGTCATTTTGACCCTGCTCTGTGATACTATTGCAAAACTGCCAAAATCTCTACTGTAGGAAATTTCAGTTTGCTCACTGTGCTTGCTGTCAAAGTGCATTACTCTGCAAAATGACATAAGATGGCTACTCCACACCATTCAGCAGCTGGCTGAGGGTTCGGTTACATTCCAGTGAGTGACACTGGTAGGAATTGCACTTACAACATCGCTCTTGTGACCCGGATCAACATCTGCTGATGTCTGTGTCAGTCCCAGCGGCTGCTGCAGAGAAAAGGATGTCAAAATGGAGATGAGTGTAGTGGAGCAAAGCCGCTATACAGGCTTCAGCGGTGTTCAGTCCATGAGACAAGATCAAAATGCTGCTAGGGACAGCGATCTCTTGCTTCCATTTCTTGCTTGCCTTTTGTTATCTTTGTAGCGGTTTAAGGACTGTGAAACACACACACACACACAAAAATAAGTCGAACTTTGACGTCCATGGAAAGAACATACAGTATACTGTGTACTGTTTGAGCAGGTGTACCACTGAGCAGCACGGCTCCAATTATAATTAAGGAATTTGCAGATAATTTCATGAAAACCGAGGCAAACTACAGTGTTTAGCAGTTGAGGTATTTTGTAAGAAACCAGAAATAATTCTTTGGCAGTTCTATGATTTGAACTCATTTGAACTGGGAACCTTGAGTTTCTAAATAAGCCAGAGTGATGTGTTGGAGGATTGGAATTAAACACAAGATCACTGATTTCAAGAAACACAGACTAACATCTCTAAAACACACTCTAAAAAGACCCTGGATCTTTTGCATAGATTAATACACCTCAAAAACTGAATCATCTTTAGTAACTTTATGCTTTTGCTTTATCCTGGTCAGGGTTGAATTCCCGAATCCCAGGAACACTGTTCATACACCCTGAGCAAAACACCAGTCCACTGCAAAGTATCACACTCACTCACACACGTATTCACACTTTTTGATGAAGGTGGAAGGAAACCAGAATATTCAGAAGAAGACACAGGGAGAACTGAGTAAATCCATACAGACAGGTCTCAAGATCAAACCCCAGACTCTGGAGCTGAGGGGCACAAATACTGCCTGCTGTGCCACTGTGTCATGCTTTTTAAATGAAAAGAAACCCTAATATTTGAAGTTCATGACAATACTCAGCCTCTGGGTCAAAATACACACAAAATTCGCATATAATATTTTTGCATATAAACCTTTCCTAAATGAAATGAAACCAGACAATGCTGGAAAATATTAGTCCTGCTTATCCATGTGACCCCTAATAACACTTCAAAGTGCTAATATACTGTATGTACTGTATTTCTGAACATTTGTATAGCACCATTCTACAGATCAAGTGGTTTAAAAAAATCATGGTGGATGTTAGGTTTCAATGAATATGGGTTTATTGATGTTAAAAATGACTATGGAAGAGAACAATGTTAAAGTTAGCCTTACTGGTAGACTACACTACACAGACGAAAAACCCACATGAACCAGTAGGTTAGATAGCTAGCTAACCAGTCTAATGTAATAGCCTAAAGATTTTCCGCATTTCTAAAGGTTAATGATATTACAGCTCTTAAATCATATCACATAACAAAATAAATCCAAAGGGCATGAAAAAGGGGGATGGCAGTTTTACGACAGAGATGTTTGGTATCATTTGTTTTAACAAGAGGGTAGTTTCCCCTTTGTAACCCCCCCTTAAATTGAACACTGACTGTAAGCTAAAAGACACAAAAATATGTACAATACAGCCACATATACTGTTTCAGTAATACTATCAAACTTGCCAGGATAGAGATAAAGCAAATTCCAGCATCTAAGACTGGTACATAAAATGGTACATTGGCCTCAGTACAGCTTTGAATGCAATTTTATTTTCCAGAATTAGGGATGAGCTTCCTTTACAGACATCATTGCTTTATGTTGTGCTGGTCGACAGCTCTGAGACAGTTAGAGTAGATCGTCTGGTGCCCCATTTGGACTTGCTGCCACTGGTCATCTCCTCTTGTCATCTCTGCTGTGTGTCAGCTGCTGGAGGTTGGGAGAAGAACTGCTGTAAAAAAAATAAATAAATAAATAAATAAATAATTAAAAAATAAATAAATAAATAAATAATTAATTAATTAAATAATAATAATAATAATAATAATAATAATAATAATAATAATAATAATAATAATAATTAAAACGTTATGTTTTACAGGAGTAATTATTTCTATTACTGAATAAGTGATATGCATATTCATTGAAGACACTGAACATCTATTACCTCACTCTATTGATAGATCAGTTAGTTATAATTGTCTTTTGTGACCTGTGCTCATTTGGCATCCATGTAGCATTCTATACAGAACTACAACCATAATAATGAGAAGTAATCGCACCCCACCTTTCTCAATCTTCTCTGCATAGTCAGTAGCAGGTGTGCATTTTTGCATTATCTGCAAATACTTCAGAAGAACAAAAACATTCATAAACTGGAAATGCATGACTGATTTTATAATTTATCTGCAAATTAGCTTAGCTCATGTTTACAGAAGCACCCCTTTACAGTAAACATAGGCTTAAATGACCCCTGTGTTTTCCCAATGTCCACATTTATCCAAATCTGTCAAAGCTCTCCAAAGAACTCCATCTACCATCCTCACTCAATCACTAAGGTAAAAGTGTTGCCAGGCAACCTGCGCCAGTGTTTTTCACTGACAAAGCAAAATCACACTCCGTTATACCTATCATCCATCTCTCTCCATCTCTCTGGAACACACACTTGAGCAGTGTCAAGGTCACAGGTTTCGTTGTGCGCCCCATTAGAGCTCCACGACTGTGTTTGTCTACGGCGCAGTAGCAGGAACAGATGGTGTTGGCGAGTGGGCTGTCGGGCCGAGACTCAGTCAAACACGTCTAGTGAGAGTGGACAAGTGTCCCTGGCCGTCTCAACAGCAGTTCACCCTCACAGCACTGTCTGGTACAAACAGCTGTTAAAAGCATGGTATACATACAGATTGAGCTGTGTGATAAAGGGAGAGAACAAATATACTATATATTTTTCATTCTTTGACTTTCTTTTTCAGAAAAGAAATATGACTGGTGAATTTCTAAATATATCTGTAAGGTTAAAACGGTCATATGTACGTTTTAATCATATCCATACCTGATGGCTGGTCTCAGTATATGCTATATCACCTTTACACAAGATATATAACCTCCAAAAGTCTTTCCATGTGACTCACCTACTGAGGTCACAGGGCTTCCTATTGAATCATGAATCAAATTCAAATTCCCTGTCCTTGGATTCTTGGATTCCTCTAACTCATGAAGCTCTCCACCACATTATCTACTCTATTCAAAAAAATGTTTCGTGGATTGATGAGACCAAAGTAGAATTTTTGGTTTAAATGAGAAGGGTTATGTTTGGAGAAATGAAAACACTGCATTCCAGCATAAGAACCTTATCCTATCTGTGAAAAATGGTGGTGGTTGTATCATAGTTTAGGCCTTTTCTGCTGCATCTGGGCCAGGACGACTTGCCATCATTGATGGAACAATGAATTCTGAATTAAACCAGCAAATTCTAAAGGAAAATATCAGGACTTCTGTCCGTGAACTGAATCTGAAGAGAAAGCGGAATGGCCAAGTCAAAGTCCTGACCATAATCCAATAGAAATGTTGCGAAGGACCTGAAGCAAGAAGTTTATGTGAGGAAATCCACCGACATCCCAGAACTGAAACTGTTCTGCACTGAGGATTGGGCTAAAATTGGATTGTCAGAATGTCCAGAACTGTCACATGGCTAATACATGAAACTGCCTCACTATTTGCCTGCCCTGCTCTCAAAGAATTTATAACCCATGTGTAGCCTTTTAGGAGAAAACTGTCCCATCTAAGGTAAGTTCCTGCATCATGCTCAATGTTCTGGATTAGGCTCTGGATCCAACACAACCCTGGCCAGGATAAAGAGGTTAATAAAAATGAGTGAGTCAGTGAGTAGGTCAGTGAGTCAGTGAGGAGAAAAAACAGAAAAAATTGAAATAGTTATATTCGGTATGTTTTTTAAAAAGGAAACCTACAGCAGTGGTTGTGTAACTAATAATAAAATATAGCAATTATGGATCACTTTACAGAAATCCTCAAATATGGGCACTGTTCTCTCTACCATCAGGGCATGCTTCTCTGTCATCACATGCATTGTTTGTATCTCAAAAGGCAGTATAATTTAGAGTCTCTCGAAGAGTGCATCCTCCAAAATCCATTTTGTGGTTTCATTATATTGTAAAATATCTTTGTCATTTATTAAATTAGGTTGGATTGATGCTATATATTTGAGGTTAAATAGTTGAGAAAATCAAGTTCTAGATATAAATCCTGCAAAAAAAAAAATGTTCCCATGCAAAGTGCATCTGGTGTCATTATAAAAGATTTTGCTATTGGCTGTAAAAATTTCATGCAAGTAGCAATCATGTTGAAGGTGAGGGAGCTTCCTAAAGTTCTCAGGAACAACACTAGAATGGAAATAGCTAAAGAGCCATAGCAAAGACCATGAAGATCCCTATAAGTACAATTGGTTCGATAATATGCAGGTAGAAAGTTCATGGATTCACAACTATTTGTGTCTGGACAGGTGTGCCATATGAGATTTCACAACGCACTTTCAGACTAATGATAAGGAAGGTAAGAGAGAAGCCAGCAGTCACTTGAAAAGAGTTTCAGGACACCGTGAAAGCAGTTGGAACAACAGTTACACAGAGAACAACAAGTATAACTGCATCACAATCATCTCCATTCCTACACCTCATGCAAAACTCCTCTGCTAAAAAAAAAAACTCTTTTGGAACAATATACTCTGCACAAACTTTTTGCCAATAATTCATCTCGTCGTGTTTGGAGAAAGAAGGGTTGCACGTATGACCCCAAGAACACCACACCCACAGTGAAGTACAAGATCTAGTGCTGCTTCTCTGCAAACATTACTGGGGTATTACATGTCATCGAAGGAATCAAGGATGGTGTGATGTATTAGAGGAGAATTTGATTTTATTGACCAAAAAACTAAATATGGGGAGAAGATGAATGATTTAACAAGACAACAACCTCAAACATACAGCCAAAAAAAACTTAAGAAGGCCTTGCATGGCCTAGCCAATCTCCTGACTTAAATCCCATTTAAATTTATAGAGAATTTTGAAATTGGGAATTGAAGATGATTTGAAAGGAGAATGGGCCAACATTTAACCACAATGCTGCAAAAAGCTAATCACTTCTTACCATAGACATCTCAAATCTGTAAACAGCTTTGCAACAAAGTACCAATGTTGGTCATTTGTGGTATCCGAATACTTCAGTTTTTAAAAAAAAAAAAATATATATATATATATATATATATATATATATATATATATATATATATATATATATATATATATATCTTTTTAATGCTGATGAATACATACTTTTTGTTCATATTAATAAGTACAAACTCAAAAGACATTATGTGTGTAAATTTGAAGTGGATATATGCACTGAAGTATGTTAAATAACAAAAACAAAAATGTCTGAATACTTATTTCCCCTCACTGTATTTTAGGGAAATTATTCTATATATATATATATATATATATATATATATATATATATATATATATATATATATATATATATATATATATATATATATATATATATTATAAACATGTCTGCAACAAATTCATCTGATTGCTATTATTTCACAAGGCTACTGTTGATTATTCAAAATAAAAGAAATCTAAATTGCAAATATAATCACTGCAATCATAATCCCACTCGAGTTATTTTGATATTTGCTTTAAAGCTGAAACAATGCTTGAAAAAAACTGAAAAGGCTTGAAAAAAAATCTTCACTTACCTCCATAGTCCTCTGAGTGCAACAAAGGAAGACTCATTAGACTGAAACTCCAAATATTATGAGCTCATGCAGTCTATAAGTACCTTCCTATAAACATCCGTATAACCAAAAATCTTTTGAAAATGATGAGTACATGCCATTTATATATTACAAAATATAAATGCATACAAGTGCAGTTATATGACAGTGTCACTCTTTCGTATCTCTATGAAGTGAAGGTCAAAATATGTCATTGTGTGGGAAATAGAAAAGTGATTTAATAACAGATAGAATTAATTAGTTCACCTGGGCTATTAAACGAAACAAAATGTTTTTTCTAGGGAAAATGTCATCTTCTGTATTTTATGATTCAGTCTAAGAAATTATCCTATTCATAGCCAGTGAACATCTCTGTAACTAAATGTTCGTCTAATTGTTATTGCCCTGGATTCATCAACAAGGTTCTTCATTATTCTACTGACATTGTCAAACATACAGAGAACATAATGGAGATGGGAGGGAGGGAAAATGAAATGGTTTCTGTTGCAATTCATCCCAGATATGTGACATTTTTCTCTATACTGAGGTCAAGTAACATAGTGTCTCAAACTGGGGCATTTTTATATTCATTCACTGTGAAGTATAATACCATAAAGCTGTGATAAAGCTGTAGTAATATGCAACTAAACTTAGTGATGTAGAAGATGAAGGATTTAAGAACTTAAATGCAAGAATAATATTTCACTACCATCCACAAGCTCCATTTTCTATGAAACGTAATGTAATTTTCTTTTGTGAAAAGCTGTCATGAAAAGCAAATACAACAAAAAACGGAGTCTGGATCATCAATGCACGCTTCACCATTTTCCACCTACGTACTGTACATGTTGCTCAATTCAATAGCTCATTAACAAGCTCATCATGAACTGAATCAGATGTGCTCACACAGTATTGCACACCCACATCATAATCCAAACAGACAGTCATTCTGCGTTACACAATGCACCGCCGCTTTTTATCGAGTCCATAATTATTAATAATAAATAATTAATAATTAAGTCCATAATTATAAATCATGCCATCATGTAATATTTGCACACTGTGAATTAATTTCTGATGCAATTGTACTGAAAGAGTAAAGGCACTGTCTACACAGCTGAGTGCAAAAGTATAAGTTCAAGTTCAAGTTCAAGTTCAGTTTATTTGTATCGTGCTTTTAACAGTAGACATTGTCCCAAAGCAGCTTTACAGAAGTATATAAATTCAGGACATAGATTTTAAATTTATGAATTTATCCCCAATGAGCAAGCCAGCGGCGTCGGTGGCAAGGAAAAACTCCCTGAGATGACATGAGGAAGAAACCTTGAGAGGAACCAGACTCAAAGGGGAAGCCATCCTCATCTGGGTAACACCGGATAGTGCAATTATAAATAAATAAATCACTTCTATAAATGTACCAGTACTACATGGTCAAATAGCAGTTGTGAAACCATGAGAATTCATTACAGTTTTTATATGAAGTCTGTTTTGTTGAACTTCACCACTGTTCACTGATGGAGACTTGAGTGCCAACTGTTTGTGGCAATTGCAGTCCTAGCCATCATAGCATAACTGTTCATATGAATTGAGGTCCAAAGCCATCTTTAGGGTTTTTAAGTGATACCATCCTCAGTAATCTCAATGATCTTTAGGCTGCACCGTGTGGGGCCATCCTCAGCAGCAGCATGTGACTTCCAATTGATGAGAACTCCAACCAGAAGTAGGGCATCAGGATGGATCAGGCAGGTCCAGAGAGCAGAAGGGGTCGGGATCACTGGCATCTCAGGAGTATCATGTGTAGCTCGACAGAAGGGGAGAGGGAGAGAGCGAGAGAGAGAGAGAGAGAGAGAGAGAGAGAGAGAGAGAGAGAGAGGGAGAGGGAGAGAATTAGGTATGCTTATTGTCCCGTACTGGTTAAGGACAGTGTACTTTGTGTAAGTGAAAGCAGGTACTCCAGCAAGACTAGCTATGACAGCATAACTAAATGGGAGAGCCAGAAGGTAACACAGACATGAGGGCTCCCTGGGACATAAGGCGGCCAGCCACCCCACCATCGGTGAACGTGTGAAAGTGGGGGGGGCGACAGCATCCAAACATCCCAGTTCACCACAACACACTATGCCCGTGAGACCTCTAGATCTGCTCCTTCACCTAAGGAAAAAACTATTCACGAAAGGCTTGACTTAACAAATATGTTTTCAGCCTGGACTTAAACACTGAGACTGTGTCTGAGTCCTGAACACTAATTGGAAGGCTGTTCCATAACTGTGGGGCTTTGTAAGAGAAAGCTCTTCCCCCTGCTGTAGCCTTCACTATTCGAGGTACCGACAAATAGCCTGCACCTTTTGATCGAAGTAGGCGTGGCAGATCATAAAAGACCAAAAGTTCGCTTAGGTACTGTGGCGCGAAGCCATTTAGCGCTTTATAAGTCAATAGTAGTATTTTATAATCAATGCGAAATTTCACTGGGAGCCAATGCAGTGTGGATAAGATAGGGGTGATGTGGTCATATCTTCTAGTTCTAGTAAGGACTCTTGCAGCTGCATTCTGGACTAACTGGAGTTTGTTTATGCTCCTACTGGAACATCCAGACAGTAAGGCATTACAATAAACCAACCTAGAGGTGAGGAAAGCATGGACTAATTTTTCTGCATCATGTAGTGACAATATATTTCTTATCTTAGCAATATTTCTGAGGTGAAAGAAGGCTATCCTAGTAATATTATCTACGTGGGCGTCAAAGGAAAGACTGGAGTCAATAATCACACCAAGGTCTTTTACTGCTGCACATGATGAAACAGAAAGGCCTTCCAGAGTTACTATGTAATCAGAAAACTTACTTCTAGCTGCATGTTGTCCTAGTATAAGTACTTCTGTCTTGTCAGAATTTAGTAAGAGGAAGTTAATAAGCATCCACTGTCTAATGTATACACACCCTCATTCAAGATGATGACGCAAAGCCTTTACACAACATGAAAATTATATTCGTGTAATAGTCAAAGGGTTAAAAGGGGTTTGACTAAATGTCTGTAAGACTAACTGATCCTTCCTTTGTTTTTGAATATTGCCTTAATAATTTTGAGTTTTTTGCCTTTATAACTGAACATGCTTGATTTTCTAATTCAGGAGCTCTTAAAGGCTTGATTAACTGAAACAGGTGTGTTAAATTAGGAGGAAAAAAAAGAATGAAAAAGAAAAGAAAGAATTTTACCAAATTATACATTGGGTTAATAGTCCAATCATTGCAAACCACTGGAATATTTTGGAAAACCCTCTTTGTTTATATTAAATATCTACATAGATAACATTTGCTGGCCAACTGACTTTCAAATAAATAGCATGCTTCTACACTGTACAGTACTGTGTGTACACTTAGTATGTACACATCGAAACACAATAAATCTAGAGCTCTTATGGGTTCTTTGGCTTGTCTCTCTGAGGGCAAAGAACCATTGAAGAATGTTTATTTGTAAGAATGTGTAGTGACAGTAAAAGCTGTGGCCCTTTCTGAAATGATCAGAAGCTAAATCTTACTCTGAAGGCTTTCCCTCTGAAGGGGTTGTAAGTTATTTTTCAAAGCCAGACATGATGTTCTGTGGGTGCACAATCCCTAAATAGAGTTATACAATAGCTGAAGTTTGGGGAAAAGTCTATGCCTGACCACTTTCATTCTACTTCCTATAAATTACTTCCTCTCTCTCTATCGCTCTCTCTCTCTCTCTCTCTCTCTCTCTCTCTCTCTCTCTCTCTCTCTCTGTCCTTTTCTCTCTCTTTCTATCTTGCTCTCTGTTTCTCTGTCTATCTCTCTTTCTCTCTTGCTTACTTTCTTTTCTTATTATTTGATATTTACTTTATTCTTATCATATTTATTAGGGTTTTTTTTTTTACCAACGTGAGAATTGATAGGACATGTTTTTAGTAATTGTAATAAAGGTCTTTTGAAAATTCAATTCAAATTCTCTCTCTCTCTCTCTCTCTCTCTCTCTCTCTCTCTCTCTCTCTCTCTCTCTCGCTCGCTCGCTCGCTCTCTCTCTCGCTCGCTCGCTCTCTCTCTCTCTCTCTCTCTCTCTCTCTCTCTCTCTCTCTGTGGAAATCAGAAACCTTCCAGAACTTCAGCCCAAGTTCTTGATGTTCCCCTGGCTTTTACAGTTCCACAATCACTCTCATGTCATTTAGTTGAGGGTGTACTGGGTGTCCCAAAATTCTCAATACATTGTAAAATTAACACTTTTTAGCAAAATGTCTTCCAAAATTTTTCAGATATCCTTTAAGAATGCCTTTGACAAAAGAAGAATATATTGAAATCAGTCAGGAAGCTGTCACAAGGTTGCGATTGACTTTAACAGAAAACATGGCAAGCACATCACCCACATATGTGTGTGTGTGTGTGTGTGTGTGTGTGTGTGTGTGTGTGTGTGTGTGTGTGTGTGTGTGTGTGTGTGTGTGTGTATATATATATATATATATATATATATATATATATATATATATATATATATATATATATATATATATATATATATACAGTATCTCACAAAAGTGAGTACAGCCCTCACATTTTTGTAAATATTTTATTATATCTTTTCATGGGACAACACTGAAGAAATGACACTTTGCTACAATGTAAAGTATTGAAGTGTTTGGCATGGAGTTCACCAGAGCTTCACAGGTTGCCACTGGAGTCCTCTTCCACTCCTCCATGACAACATCACAGAGCTGGTGGATGTTAGAGACCTTGCGCTTCCATTTGAGGATGCCCCACAGATGCTCAATAGGGTTTAGGTCTGGAGACATGCTTGGCCAGTCCATCACCTTTACCCTCAGCTTCTTTAGTAAGGAAGTGGTCGTCTTGGAGGTGTGTTTGGGGTCGTTATCATGTTGGAATACTGCCCTGCGGCCCAGTTTCCGAAGGGAACTGCTTCAGTATGTCACAGTACATGTTGGCATTCATGGTTCCCTCAATGAACTGTAGCTCCCCAGTGCCGGCAACACTCATGCAGCCCCAGACCATGACACTCCCACCACCATGCTTGACTGTAGGCAAGACACACTTGTCTTTGTACTCCTCACCTGGCTGCCGCCACACACGCTTGACACCATCTGAACCAAATAAGTTTATCTTGGTCTCATCAGACCACAGGACATGGTTCCAGTAATCCATGTCCTTAGTCTGCTTGTCTTCAGCAAACTGTTTGTGGGCTTTCTTGTGCATCAGCTTTAGAAGAGGCTTCCTTCTGGGACGACAGCCATGCAGACCAATTTGATGCAGTGTGTGGCGTATGGTCTGAGCACTGACAGGCTGACCCCCCACCCCTTCAACCTCTGCAGTGCACTCAACTTCTTTGGTCGACCATGGCGAGGCCTGTTCTGAGTGGAACCTGTCCTGTTACACCCCTGTATGGTCTTGGCCACCGTGCTGCAGCTCAGTTTCAGAGGTGCCATGTTGAACTTCCAGTGACCAGTATGAGAGAGTATGAGAGCGATAACACCAAACTTAACACACCTGCTCCCCCAATTTGGACATTTTCACTTAGGGGTGTACTTACTTTTGTTGCCAGCGGTTTAGACATTAATGGCTGTGTGTTGAGTTATTTTGAGGGGACAGCAAATTTACACTGTTATATAAGCTGTACACTCACTACTTTACATTGTAGCAAAGTGTCATTTCTTCAGTGTTGTCCCATGAAAAGATATAATAAAATATTTACAAAAATGTGAGGGGTGTACTCACTTTTGTGAGATATTGTAAAGTATCTCAAAATCCTTCATGCATAGGGGACTATGTTTGCCAGCAGCACATCGGTTGTGCCTTCATCAGAGGATGTTTGTGGACGTCCACCTCTCAGTTGGGCCGCAACACTTCCAATCTTTTTGAAGGCTGAAAAAAAAACATATAATATAAACTAAGTATAAAAAAATTTGGAAGACATTTTGCTATGTATGGAGACTTTTGGGACACCCTGTAGTCTACATTCACAAACAATTAATGTATTCAAATAATTTTTATTTAATAATTAAAAACCAGACTAAGCAGAAAAACCTTCCCCATGCTGGTACCAGTTTTAAACACCAGATTTTGAAGGTTAATGAAGGCTAATATTAAAACATAAATACAGATGCATGAGCTATGACATACTACCTGAAGTAGCAATAATAACATTACTAAATAACTATACATGAGAGGTATCTTGCAGCAGAAATACTGACTGTTTTATTTCTATAAAAGCACTATACCATTCTATTATGTGGCTTTCAGTGAATATACATGAGTTTCATAGCATTGTTAACCAGTCCCATTCAAGGCTGCCATGCTGTCCCAGATGCTTTAAATGAATTAGATGTAAACAATCCAGGAACCATGAGAGGCATGCTAAGGAACAAGAGCAAGTTTACTCTCCACATCCACTGAGTGCGGAGGAGATGTGTGTAATCAGCGACAAGGACATTTAAACAATTTATTTTCTTGTGCATGGTTAGAAGGCAGGGAAATCATTAAGGGTGAGAACAAGAGAAAAGCATGAGAGGAACCAGATGAGTGATAAACACCCTCACACAGCCTGCCGTCCTCTTTACATGCCCAAAAAAGCAGCTAATAGACTTCTCCCAGCCGTGTAAACATTGCATTTCCATGGAAATGGCCTCCATCCCATATCTCCAGCGGGTTGTTGGGGCGAGAGGAAGACGTGGCACTAGGCTCTTAATCTTGTTGGCCCTGCTACGGCTGTGCCAGCCTTCCAGCTGAAGAAGGCAAATTAGAGTAAACACAAAGATCCCGGCTTACCGAGCAAATGCACTGAAAACACAAATGGCCGTAGGCCCGCAGACAAAGATCTGCAGCTCTCTTCTTCCTCCAAGCCAACAAACACGGCCGTTATTATTCCGATGCACTATCTATTGCTATTATCATCACCTGCAGCAGTTTCCTCGCCTTGTTCCTCATGTGGCATGGTGTGGCTGCTGTAATCAGGTTGTTTTCTTTTTCTTGTTACTTCAAGAAATGCCTGAGCACTTGGCTCTTTAGAGAGCACTTGAATATTGATGCAGAAACACCTTCAGCATGTTGCCTCTTGAGTATGTTTGCATGTAAATGTCTGTACAATGATCTATGAGAGATGTGTTCTTTTTTGCTGTACTGCTACTTTGTCAAGTGAACCAGAAGAACTGTGTGTCTTCTGGTTAAACACATATCGCTGTACTATTCTTAGTGTATATATGATATTATTAATATTATTTATACCACAGTGTTGTTGAAGGCTTGATTCTGATTGGTCAGAAGATGGTGATTAAGTAACAACAGGAGCATAACAGCACAGCTCTGACAGCAGCTCTGGCTGGAAGCTTTCAGGGACATAAATGACAGATGCTCCACATAAAAATGTGTGTAATTGGTGATATGATTATGATTTCTGTGAGAAAAAAAAAAATTGTTAGGGATTTTTTTGTTGTTGTTTGTTTGTTTTTGTTTTTTTGCATTTTTGGAAGGAGTCTCCAGTGTCGGCGCTTTGTAACACTCAGAGGTAAAGGTGTAATTTTACGTTTTCCGATATGTGAAAGTCTTCAGCACAGAGGGCTTTGCAGTTTCTCTGTAGCTTTTTTTTTCTTATTGGATTGAAAGGAGGGAAAAAAGAGAGGCTTGAGCGGGAACAGCCCTTATAAGCTGCTGTAACATAAATTATGACACGAGCTTGTTTCCCGAAACTACATGTATAAGCAAATACAAAGTATTATGTATTGTTCTTTAATTTTTTTTAAACTTCTATGACAAAATTCTATGGTATAAGCGGAATAAAACACTTCAGGATATGTTGTTACTGGAAAATAATCTGGAAAAACTTCCGGGTGGTAACATTAACTCCGCTTTGCATGGGGTTGCACCACACCATCCCGTTGTTTATGATTTTCCTAAAACAGCACCCTCCTTGAATGTTTGATTCCTTACTTATTACAGGTTAGCCTTCTCTGTACTTGTAAGAATATCTTTCTGTAACTTTGTGGTAGAAATTGATAATTAGATGGAACATTGCAAGGATTCGGCTACTTTTGACTCCACCTCCTATCCACAGTCAAGTAGACAGACCCCACCTCCCAGACACAAAGCCCCACCTCCCAGAGTCATTCACATTATGCCTAGTCCACACTATTTATAAGATTAAAACAATCCTAACAGCTGTTAATGACTGATGTCACAGATTTTCTTTGTCCAGGATCATCCTACAGTCTTTAGCACTAAAAGCTGAGAATTGTCCGTATACTGTACAGTCCCTCCAGGATTTTGCGATCACAGAAATTCAACGCAAAATCAAGCACACTCCGCAATATTCGGCGGAGCTTGCAATTTTTCAAAATTACCGAAGATTTTACACACATTTGAGCCAAGACGAGTCATGTGACATCATCACAACACGCATTCAGCCATAGCCCTCTTCGAGTCACGTGCGTCAAATATGAGTACAGCTAAAAGGTCTCATTTACCAACAAACATAACATTTCGCCAATTCAAGTAGTTTTCTGCAAAAAAAGGACAAAAAAACTCAGCGAAATCCTGTATGGACTGACAGTAGCTAGCTGGCCTACAAATGTGCTTATATGTATTTCTCTAATATTATGTACAATCTATGAATATGGTTCATCATTGCTTGATCAGGAGAGTGAGCTAAAGTTGACCAGTTTATAATGTTACTGATCACGTTACCTGTCTGGGAGGAATAAAATAAATCTTGCAAAAGCAGTTCCAAGATCTATTCTCATTTTATCTGTTCTTGTGGTAGATGATTATGGTTTTGCCCACAACAAAAAATATCTGGTTATCTATACTGGGCATTTAGTGCTAGATTTTAGCATGTCAGCCTTTCTGAGTACTATAAGTAAATGGAGAAGTAACAGGACTCTGGGGAACAGGAGTAAAGCTGACGAGACAAACACAACTCTGTTGTGTTATTTGTAACGGTGAGTGAATACATATAAGAACTGCTGCAACTTTAAAATGCTGTAGATCATTAGACAGTTTAATGTTTGCTCATATCTTTGTAATGGTTGGGAAAATAATATTGTGAAAGTTGAAAATACTGGATTTTTTCTACAAGTGTGAAAAATTCCCAGCTTGTGTTGCTTTACCAGGAGCACAAATTTGCATGATATTTCTATATATTCATGGTCATTATCATGTGATTCATCTGAGTAACCCAGTCGTTATCAGTCAGGGTGAAGGCTAATCGGCTGATTCTGTTCTCCAGCAGCAGGAGACACTGTTAGTTTTGCAAAGCAGTGCTGCCCCTCACTGGTCCACTCTGGCAAACACACTCCACAGCACAAAACCATCACACTTGCATCGCCATATAATCAGCAATTCAGTGTCCAGCAAAGTCCAAAAGATCCAAAAGATCCAAACCACCAAAGATACTCACATGCAGTGACAACTAAAAGCATTTGGAACTACCAGTCACGAACGAAATACTCAAGTAATTTGAACCTAACCTCTACCAATAATTTTCACACATTTTCCTATAGCCCATCCTGTAAAATCTAAAATCCTACACAACTCCATTCACTCAAAAGTCACTTGGAAGTCTAAGGACAGTTGTTGAGGTCAGTAATTATTTAAGCAAAACAGATGTATTTGTACACATTCATGAACTCTTTGTTCACTTGTAGATTAAGCTCTAAATCAAATTCACTTCCAGAGCTTTTTCATAGAGAACAATTTGCTTGTGCCACCCAAATGGGTGGTTGGCGTTTCTTTAACGTGATGAAATATACAGCATGTGAAATAAATCCAGAATATTATCGAATCAAGAAAGAAAAATGAATAAATCATTGTTTCTTCTTACAGGCAATCTCATACATATTTCATATGTACAGATGTCAGAGTGTGCTCCTTCTAGGTCCTCTGATTTACTTCCAAAAACATGTACAGACATGCTTCAAAAGCAGCTTTGAAATTACTGGATTCTGTTTACCGTTCAGCTGTAGGGTTCAAAATAAATGCCAGAAGCTGTACTCCTCACAGTGATCTCTATTAAATGACTGATTGCCCTCTGCTTTCAGTGCAAAGACAGATACACTGAATTAGTTTTGTATATCAGGCAATTCTTGGTCAACTTCCTTCACAGAATCTATCTGTGTACACAGTATAGTTGATGTTCTAGTGGTAAGATCTGAATTCGGTAAGGCATCTTTTAGTTATACCACCCCATCGTCGTGGATTGTCTCTCAGAAACATGTACACTTCTGCTCAAAAAAAAAAAAATGGGCCAAGCCCAAAATGGAAAATTATTAAACTTTTAATGGTCTTAACAACAAATCAATGTTCAAAAAATCAGCAAGAATTAAACAAATGCACTCCTGAGACCTCCTGGATTTTGTGATTTTGCGATCGCAGAAATTAGTGCAAAATCAATCAAACTCTGCAGTTTTCAGAGGAGTTTGTAATTTTTTACAGTTACCAAAGACTTTCCGCAGAGTTTGGCCAAGACGCGTCGTGACGTCATCACAATGCACATTCAATCAAAGTCTGGGTTGAACATGAGTACAGCTAAAAGGTCTCATTTACCAACAAGCATCATTGTGAAAGATCGTGCAAAACAATTTCATGCAATGGTGATTTTGCCAGTTCAAGTAGTTTTCCACAAAAAAGCACAAAAACTCCACAAATTTTTGGCCGCAACATTCACAAAAAAACTCTGTACAGACTGATATAGACTTCTTGTACATAAAGGTAAAAACATGATAATGATTAAAATGTTTGATTTAAAATTCTTGGTGTACATAATTAAAATAAAGTAAAAATAAATAAATAGCATTTAAAAAATATGACAAAAAGCTGCCCACAGGTTTACCCACAAGGTTTAACCATTTAAAGAAATCAAAGGGAAACGCTATCCCATACTAAGTTACTTTATCTATTTTTGTTTAATTCTTGCTAATTTCCTGACCAATGAATTGTTGTTAAGACCATTAAAAGCTTAATATTTTGCCATTTTTGGTTTTTGCCCAGGAGAGTAAAACGAGTACAATTACTCTTGTGATAAGATTTGAAGCTTTTTTTTTTTAAAAATAAAAAATAAAAAAAATAAGAGAATAGTTTCAGTGTTCCTTTTTTATTTATTTATTTTTATTTATTTATTTTTATTTTTTTTAACAGAGTCCTGTGTCTGAATGTTACTTGTGGTATTTATTGTTCTGCCTTCTTAACCAGGGCTTGCCTGCAAAATCTGCACTGCTTAAATATATGTTAAATAAAATAAAATAAAATGCCAATAGGTGGATTGGCTACACTGTAGATTGCCCCTGTGTGTGTGTGTGTGTGTGTGTGTGTGTGTGTGTGTGTGTGTGTGTGTGTGTGTGTGTGTGTGTGTGTGTGTGTGTGTGTTGGCCTGTGATGGAAAAAGATGTTACTAAAGATAAAATAAATGTATTTATTTGGCTAACACTTTTATCCAAAGCCAACTGCAAGCAATGCAAATCCAGTCCAAGCACACAACTCAGCAGTTGAGGGTTAACTGTTCTGCTCAACGGTGTTTTCCAACCGCCAGCTCGGTATTTCTTTTTTTTCACAGAACCTAAAATGCTGAGCCGCAGCTTTCCCCTTTAACAGTCCCAATTCAATTTCCACCAGTGTATGAACACTTGCTGCATGACAGCTAATTTTATTCTGTGGGATGTTGTGTGGTTTTCACATGTACACACTAAAGTAGGCCTTCTTGAGAAGTCTATTTATGTTCTCTCACTCTCTAATGGTATTTCAGCAGATCTTTTAGCAAAGGTTACTCATTAATAAAACATCGTTCACATACATATTTTGACCCCTTTTTGAAAGATGGAAGGATTCTCATCTTATAATATGAATGTTTTGGAAATGACCAGTTTGAGATGTCTAATCATAGGGATGAGGTATTATGGGAGAAAAAAAAATAACAGCAGTTGGGCCTGTTTATTCCAGTTTCATTTCATAGTTAGGGCTGGGCAATCTGGCAAAAATATCATATCATGATTTTGTTTTTTTTCAGGCTGGATCACGATCCACGATTGAAAATTTTTTTTCATGTGGTTTTTTAAGACTATTTTGCAAGTTACTGAACAGAGCAACCAGTGAAAATATACTGTAGCCCTACAAGGAAACCATAGAAAAAAGAAGAAAAAATAATAGGCCAAAGTCATTTTCAAATAGATTTTAATAAACTGCTTTTGTTTACTCAATGTCGCATATTTTGCAATCAACAGTTGCTTGCACATTGTATAAAACCCATGTTGAATTTTTAGGCACCAACTTCTTGAAGACATTTTAATCATTCATGATCTAAGATCATCATATCACCCACATCTTGTTGCTAACATATGCTGTCTTAACATGCCAAATGAAGTATTGTCCATCCATCCATTTTCCATGTCGCTTATCCTACACAGGGGAGCCTGGAGCTGGGGCACAAGGCAGGAGACACCCTGGATGGAGTGCCAACGCATCGCAGGGCACAATCACACACATATTCACACCCTACCGGCAATTTGGAAATGCCAATCAGCTTACAGCGCATGTCTTTGCACTGAGGGAGGAAACCGGAGTACCCGGAGGAAACATGCAGGCTCCATGCACATGGGGCAGTGGTGGGATTCGAACCCCCAACCCCAGAGGTGTGAGGCAAGCATGTTTAAATAAAAATAATGGTGCTGTCATTTCAGTGTCATTCAGGTGTATGTCATTGGTGTTCTATATTACCTAGTACACTGAACCTACTGCTCATAGTTTCTTCCACACAGAATGATTTTAAATATTTTATTTTGAAATATTATCATTCATCCATCTTCAGTAACTGCTTTATCCTGGACAGGAACACAGTAGATCTGGAGCCAATCCCAGGAACACTGGGCGTGAGATGGGAATCCACCCTGACACACTAGTCCATCACAAGGCACCATGCACTCATTCACACCCAGGGGCAATTTACCCAGTAATGTAGCCAGTCCACCTACCTACATGTTCTTAGGAGGAGGCCAAGCTCAGGATTGAACCTGGCAAAACTGGAACTGTGCGGCAGCAACACTACCCACTGCACCGTCATGCATCTCTTTTTAAATATTATTGAGCACTTTTCCTGTATTAGGAATGCTAAACTTATTCTGGATAGGGCCTCCGTTTGCTCTAAAACAGCTTCAATTCTTCGTGGTATGGATTCCACATGATGTTGGAAACAGTCCTTTGACACTCTGGTCCATGTTGACATGATTGTATCACGCAATTCCTGCAGGTTTTTCAGGTGCACTTTCATGCTGTGAATCTCCCGTTCTAACACATCCCAAAGGTGATCTACTGGATTCAGATCCGGTGACTGGGAAGGCCACCGAAGAACACTGAACTCACTGTCATGTTCCTGAAACCAGTTTGAGATGACGTTCAGTTTATGACATGGTGCATTATCATGCTGGAAGTAGCTATTAGATGATGGGTAAATAGTGGCCATGAAAGAATGCATGTCATCAGCAACAATACTCAAATAGGCTGCGGCATTCGAGCGATGATTGATTGGTATTAACAGGCCCAAAGTGTGCCAAGAAAACATTCCCCACACCATTACACCACCTCTACCAGCCTGGACTGCTGCCACAAGGCAGGTTTGGTTCATAGATTCATGCTGTTGGTGCCAAATACTGACCCTACCATCTGTGTGCCTCAGGAGAAATAGAGATTCATTAGACCAGGCTACGTTTTTCCAGTCTTCAACTGTCTGGTTTTGGTGAGCCGGTGTCCATTGCAGCCTCGGCTTTCTGTTCTTGGCTGACAGAAGACGTGGTCTTCTGCTGTTGTAGCACATCCGCTTCAAGGCTCTGAGATGCTTTTCTGCTCACCACAAGTGTACAGAGTGATTATCTGGATTACTGTAGTCTTTCTGTCAGCTTGAACCAGCCTGGCCATTCTCTGTTGACCTCTCTCATCAACAAGGTGTTCCTGTTCGCAGAACTGCAGCTCACTGGATGTTTTTGCTTTATTGCACCATTCTGAGTAAACTCTAGTTGTGCGTGAAACTGTTGTGCATGAAAATCTTATACTACAACCAACCTGCCTGGCACCAGCAACCATGCCACGGTCAAAATCACTGAGATCTGATGGTTGAAGTGGACATAACCCGAAGATGCTGGCCCGTATCTGCAGGATTTTATGCACTGCACTGCTGCCACAGGCGGCTGATTAGATAATGGCATGATTGAGTAGGTGTACAGGTGTTCCTAATAAAGTGCTCGGTGAATGTATGTGTTTTTATAGCAAAATCATGACTGCATTTAACTTATGGGTTTTTCATAGCTGTTTTAACCATTTCTAAGTTAACTCCAAAGTGTATTATGTTTTTTGTTTGTTTCTTTGTTTCTCTGTTTGATTAATTCATTAAATCCTTCGTTGATTCCTTGTTTGAGCAATTTCTTTAGAGTAGGTGCACTTTTTATTTTGTAATGACGCCTTAACAACTCGAGGCTTTTATTTTGAAAACAGCACTTCCGCATGAAAGCCGTCAACGTCCCAAATCCAGAATTACTCCATCGTGCACTACACGGCGTATGAACTGAACGTTTTAGACTTTATGTAGTGCACTACATATTCAATTTAGGATTGAGCCACAAATGAGGAAATGGCTGCAGCGAGAGCGTATTTACATGCTGGCGTTTTCTTTTTCTCGGTATTTTGTATTGTATCATGGAGGTTTTCGATAATAGGTGATGTGTTTGTCTTCGAAAACTGAATTCAGCACAGTTAACTGAAACAAAATAAAGTTTTTCACATACTTCATAAAAAAGTTTGAATGCTATGTAGCTCTTCCTAGGCACTTTCTGGATCTGGGCTAAGGACTCTAATCACTCTGTTGTTGTTCTCCCCCAAAATAAACAGTGTCTATAGTTTATTAATAACGTGTGTAAATGTGTAATTGTACTAAACGCTCCATTCCTGTGTGTTGTACAGGTGTGACGGATGCAGTGAGGTTAGCAGGTCGTGGGCTGTTGATGCTCGGTGTGTTGACTTGGATGAGCTCCTGCTTGTACCCCAAGCTGAAATCGTACCTGTGTCCAGCGCCTCCACCGTCAGTGGAAGGTACTACAAGGTTTTCTTCTTGAAATCATGACCGCCGAAACAGATCTGATAGCTAATCTAAGACTTGGGATGTTGGGAGAGCTCCAGAGGAAGTCTCATACTGTTAAGAGTAGAGCTCGGCAGCATTGCCGTCTCTTTTCAGGGGGAATGCAGCTAACAGCAGCTCAAAATGTCGCCAGATTACGTCATACTTTGATTAGCATATTCACTGAATTCATATCAAAGCACAAAGAAGGAAGATTTTCTGAAGACAATAAAATACCAGAGCGAGTCGATTGAATTTTTTCACCCTTACATGCAGTTATTTTACACACAGTGCAGATTCTGTACATTTTCTCTCTTTTTTTTTTTTCTTAAAATTGCACGATATGAATTTAGATTCTGTCTAAATATCTCAATATTAAATAGTAAATTGATTGTCCATGAGTAAAAAGGGCTAAACTGAAATATATATATATATATATATATATATATATATATATATATATATATATATATATATATATATTTTTTTTAATGTCCAAAATCTGTAACATTCAGGTCTAAACTATGTAATGCTGAAGAAAAAAAAAAGCAGAAAGCATCATTTCTGAACATTCGCACAGTTTAGAAACGACGCTAGTAAAAAAAAAAACTGGGTTAAATTGTTCATTGCACATAGGTGTCAAACGTGTATAATTTTTCTACATGATCTCCATTTCTTTCAGTGCAAGTGTTCCAGCACTTGGCGAGTCTCCCGTTTCCTCTAAAAAATGACATTCAATTGTAATTTATGTTGCACTTTTAATGTTTTGCTTTGACTTACCTGAATAGAATAGAATAGAGTTTTATCAGAACAGAAAATAAATCAAGAATAAAACATGACCGAGTGTGGGTTTACAGGGGGGACAAATGCACACGGGGTGGAGTGAAGCAGAGAGAACCATCACCACCTTGAAATGTATTATTTTCATATAATTGCTTGGTCTGGAGTGTGTTTTTTCTACTTATACTACAGCAACTAGCTAATTATTACAATGTTTAATTTATTAATGAACGACACATCATGCATTTTAATGTGTTATAGTTAGATTTAATCTTAAGGAACATCCGAGAGACAATTTAGTTCCTGTTGTCTCATATGTTATAGCTGAGATATAGCTATATATCTCTCTCTCTCTCTCTCTCTCTCTCTCTCTCTCTCTCTCTCTCTCTCTCTCTCTCGCTCAAAAGCAGCTTGTTATTTTACCAAGAAAGTGTAAGCTTCTCTGTCCTGAAGACTTTCTGGGAAACTTTGCAAAGCGCTGTTGCAAAAAGAACAGTTGCAAAGTGCTGACACTAGTGACTCCTTCCATAAATGTTAAATAAAATGTCTACTAACCAAAAACCTCACCACATCAATGATTATAGGTTTTACTTTGTTAAACAACAGCAATTTTTAAAAAATTAGTCTTAGATTACGTCTAGATTTTGCAATACAATAACGTATCAGCACGAGCACATTGATACAAAGCTGTTGTTAATGATACACCTGGAACTACTGTCTGATCCGTGCTGTTATACAAAAATAATGCACCCCCTCTGACCAATCAGATTCGAGCATTCAGCTGCACTGTGGTATAATAGATTATAACATTTCTTATAGATAGATGAAGTCTTTGGTCATGGCACCACAAACTATTTAAGTATTTAAAAATACTATTATTTTATCAGGACTGTAGACAAAAATAAGCATTTGTAGTAAGTAGCTGGAAAACAGACTAGAAGGGAAACAGTTATGAATTGAATCTTGTGCTTTTGTTACTTGTAGATATAGCCGAGAAGAGAGTTTACAATGAAGAGGAGGTATAAGTTAAAAGAAGCAATACAATTTAGGTTTTGCATTGTGCTCTCATATCACAAGTGAAAAGTAACACCTTCTGTGTATTGCATTTCAGGTGTTTCCCCTGGCTGGGATTGCTTTTCTGTCTGTCAAAGAATCTTCTCCATATATGTTATAACACATTTTGCTCCCAGCTTTTATCTCATATGATTTTTTTGGGGGGTTTAAGTAGATTATTTCACGAGTAAAACGAGTAACTGAGCACTGTACTGTCGTTGTAGGTCCTGCTGAAGATGCACACAGTACACTTAAACAGGAGCGAGCAAGAATGGAACAACAGCATCAACACAGTCTCAAGGTTTGGACAGTCACACAATCTGTACTGCAGAAATAAGCTACACACATGTGATCATTGATTTTTTTCAACTTTTTATTTTTTAAAGAAGCAGTTTGTAATGTTTGTGGTCCTCTGTTGCTTTGCGAGGTGAATTGCAATTGTGCCTTGTAATTTCGGGGCTGGGAAAATCGAAACAAAAGCCTGAAATGAATGAAGCAGAATCTATATGTGCACTGATGAAAATAGAAATGTATACTTCTTACACACAGTTTAGTATTTGCCAGTAATATACTGCAAGTTACCTAGGTTTAGCTGACTTGCTGCCAATGTGGCTACTGGTTTTAATTGCACAATATAGTAGCCTAATGTAAGCTAGCTGAAAATTCTGTGATCTTAAAATATTGTGCCATAAATATTTAATATTTAATTCTCAATAAGGTCAGAGCAGCACTTTTCAGTTGTGTATTTTTTATGCAGTTAAGCAATATTTGGAGAACAGCTTCTTCTAATGTATATTCAGTGGCATGTAAATAACATATTTATCATTATACCATATCTACCATTCAAGCCAGGTTATAGCGTATAATTCCAAAGTCTCATAATGTCAAATATCTACTTCTAGAGAGCTGACATTTTTAAGGGTGCAAATAGCTGTACTATGTGGCCATTTTTTTCTCACCTGGTTGCATGTAGACACCCAAATAAAGAAGACGACAGATACATTGCATGGCAATATTCAGACTTTACATTACATTCTACACCTTTTAACATCTGCTGCTTCATTAGTAACATAAACTTATTTTACTGATTATACACTTTATAACTAGACACTTAAGGTACTGGATAAAAAATGAATTTGTATCACTCCTGTAAAATTATTTATAAATACAATCTTTTAACTTTTGATCATTTTTAAATATTGGCAAATGTAACACAAGTATATAAAAGTTTACATGGTCTTGCCCCACCGCCCCTCAAAAAATTTATAGTACATAATACTTACTCTACAATGACAAATACAGTGGGTATAGAAAAGAATCACCCCCCTTTAAAATAATCACATTTTGTTGCTTTTCAGCCTGAAATGAAGACGGACACAGTTTTTGTTTTATCCAGTTGTATTTACTCAGTGCAACTTATAACATCCAAGTGAAAGATATAACACCAACATGTCAGAAATTTTTTTTTAAAAAGTAAAAATAATAAGAAACCCGAATCACCGAGTTGGAAAAGGGATCACCCCCCCCCCCCCCTCCTAAAATAAGGTGTAACTAATCACCTTCTCAATGGCTGTGTCTTCATTTCAGGCTGAAAAGCAACAAAATGTGATTATTTTAAAGGGGGGTGATTCTTTTCTATACCCACTGTAAGTCAGCAACTAGAGGTGAGTGTTATATTAAATACAGATCAACAACATTTGCCAGGTCAGCTTTTTGAGTTAAAGCAGTGGAATACTGGAACTCTCTGCTGACAGCCATTAGAGAATGTGGCACCTTAAAAACATTTAAATAAGGTGTTAATAAAAAATATATTAAAAAAAAAAAAGCCTGAAGGAAAAATAGTCATGTGAGCATTAGACCGTTATTGTAATTTGTGGTTGTTAAAGGGGTAAGGAGAGGGAAGTTGTAGGATATGTTGATTTAAATGTAAAATTGCGTGTGTGTGTGTGTGTGTGTGTGTGTGTGTGTGTATATATATATATATATATATATATATAAAATCTTAAAGATCATTTAGTTGTTTTTTCTTTATGTATAATATTGCGAGTGTGTAATATGATTGTGTAATACTGAATGGACAATACTCTACAGGGTACTGTTGTAACTGTACTGTTGCCACCCAGGGACTACAGTTGAAATTTAGCTTTAAGCGAAAACTGTTACAATACATATATTGTGAATTGTCCCTGTACAAATAAATAAATAACTAAATAAATTTTGTATTTTCTTTTATAAATAGTCAGACAAATACCTTGAGGCAGTAGTGAAGCCCCGACAGGAAGCAGTTGTCTTGAAGAAAAGGGAAGACTTATATCGTATGACGGGACAAAGCTGGAAACTTAGCCAGGGTTTCACACTAGGAGGGGTGAGACACCTGACCATACACCTTTTTAAAACAACACTGTAGTCTTTTCCAGATCACTGTGTTATTACGACAGTTTTAGTTGCTGTAATGCCTCCCACTGCCACTGCACTAACTGTAGCTAATGATGCAGGAGGAACAGATGATGGCAAACACAGATGGCGATGATGAGACTCCTAACCAGAGGGCCGCAAGGAAGCGAAAGGAGCTAAAGGCGCCGAATCTGGCTCCTGTCCTGACACGACTCCCGAAAGAGAAAAAGGTAAGAAATGTTTCAGATTACATTGAGTCACTGCTGTGGCAGTGTTATTTCTGCACTGGTTAGTGAGGTTAATGGAGTATGGTATCAGGCTGTATTTATCATTTCATGGTGTGCTTTTTATGTGATTTGTTTTGTCTTTTTTTCTATCTAAGATCATAACCTTACCTGAAGAACCTTCAGAAGACACTAATGGGGTGAGTGTTTTCATTCTCTAAAAGCTTTCTTCAACACCTTTTAGTCATATTAACACTAAACACACATTTTAGTAATAATTCTGAAAAGCTTGATGATTACAGGTTCAACAATCAATGCAGTAGCAGCAGTAGCAACTATAAGAAACTATAAAGGATGTTCCTTTATATGGACAGCAACTCTTCCTCCGATTACAGCCACACCCCTGACTATGGCTCAGGGCTGTGATTGGACAGTGATTGCATTTCAGTGTGACACAACTGCAATGCACTGATGAAAGTGAAATGCACAGGGAAATACAGTCATGTGAGAAAATAAGTACAGCCAATGGAAATTGTTGGTTTTTTGGTTTGTTTGTTGTTTTGTTTTTTACATATTTGGACAAGCAAACATTTGATCCTCTTTGAAACAGTGCCCAATTAATAATAATGATACACTCTATCAAATGACACAGAAAATTGACATTTTGTAGTACTTTTCACAATTTAAATGTACAAAAAACAGATCAGTCACATGGAAAAGGTAAGTACACTCTTATATTTATCTCACCTTCCAATCCATAAAGTTAGAATCAGGTGTTCAAGATTGGGTGCCAGTGATTAGAACCTGCTTAGGGAGTGCAGGTGGAACCTGTCTTATTTATACCCCTCTCATATCTAGTGTCTGGTGTTCCATTTGCTATTGAGGTGTATGTTGTCATCATTCCAAGATCTAAAGAGTTCTGTAAGGCCTAAAGGTTCTGTAAGGTTGTGGGTGCCTATGAGTGTGGCAAGGGATTTAAAAAGATCTCCAAATTATTTGAAATACATCATTCCACTGTAAGGAAAATAATCTACAAATGGCACAGTTTTCAAACGACTGCCGATTTGTCAAGAACAACCCATCCCAGCAAATTCAGCCCAAGAGCACACCATCTGATGCAAAAAGAAGTACCAGATTTTAAAACCCCAAAATTTAATCACAGGATCTGCTAGTAAGTCTTGCATCTGTTGGTGTCAAAGTGCATGATTCTACAATCAGAAAGAGATTGCACAAATTTGACCTACATGGGAGGCGTGCCAGGAAAAAGCCTTTGCAAGACTTCAGTTGGCCAAAGACCAGGCCTTTTGGAATAATGTGCTCTGGAGAGACGAATCAAAGAAATGGAGGGTTACGGAAAAAGCCCCAATTTGGATCCCACTGAAATGTGGTGGGGGGATTTGAAACGGGCAGTACATGCAAGAAAACCCTCAAACATCTTGCAACTGAAAGAATATTGCATGGAAGAGTGGTCAAAATTCCAGCAAGCCTGGTGGACAATTATGCAAAACACCCACAAGAAGAAATAACTTCTGCTAAAGGGGGCAATACTAGCTTCTGAGGCCAAGGGTGTACTTACTTTTTCCACAGAAGAATATCACATCTATTGATATTTCTGCTGACTAAATGATTGAAAAAGCTATTTTTCCTTGTGGTTTTTTTCAAGTACATCAACTTCATTAATAGGGAACTGTTTTTCAAATATGTCAAAAAAGACAACAATTTCCATGGTGTATACCTATTTCTTCACATGAATGTACATTCACTTCTGGCACAAAGTCAGCATTAAATTCTTTAAAAAGAAAACAAAAAAACACCACCACCCTGTTTCACTGAAGAGATGAAGCAATGTATGAGCAATGCAATAGAGGTTTTGCTTTTCATTATGGCACGTTGTCCTCACGTCACAAATGAAATGCAAAACACGGACAGCTTTGCATTGAATGTTTTCGCCCAGTGCAATTTTTCTGTCTGGCACAGAATCTTCCCCACGATGGCAGCAATGCGATAAGAATGAATGGTGGAATGTATATTTTCGCTGATTAATGTAATGACTCCTCTTTAGGTTGTAAAAATTGCTCTGAGATGTCCCAGTGGAAGAACAGTCCGAAGAAGGTTTTTTAAAACTTGCAGATCTACAGTGAGTATATAGTGGTTCCCTAATTAAATGGAGGCTGACCATTCAGCCCAGCTGTCATCAGTTTTTTGCATGACATCAATATTACATTTCACATGAGATGGTCGGCGTGTCAACCATCACGCATAATAATGACATCACGTGTGAAACTCTGATGACCAATGACAGTCGAACCAATGTCATCCACCGTGTTTGTGCTTTGTTTTTATAGATCAGATTAAGTCGTACTGTGCCCTAAAGAAGCACAGCAAGTCTGAGTGACATTCCTAAAAAAAAAACCTGATTGCAGTTAGAAGCAGATATTTACAGTCTTTGGCTATACAGTATCTTTACAGAAAATAGTTTGGGTGAGATTGACTTGCAAAACTTCTTAGCTAGAATTGATATTCTAATGCAAAACTAAGTAAGAAGCAAATGTTAAACATTAACACATCTCGGTGGAAATGTGTCTTGGCTGACTACATTTGTCTTAAATGGAAAATGGTGCAACATTTTCATTGAATACTTCCTTTAAAGCTCCAATACAATATTTACTTATCATCCTTAGGTCCTTTTAGACTGGTTGCACAAGTCTGGATATTCTCCCACACTTTATGCCTTGTACATGTACCCCAGGAGGCCAGTGCTCACACAGTCAGACCTCAGTATGGAAGATGTCGGGATCATCACACACACCACTCTTAACGTGGAGGAAAAAGACCCTTCCACATGTTAATACCATCCTCAGGTCTCTGTGAAGGTTCTCAGCAATTCAGTAGTTGAGTCGAGGCACCTGGACCTTTATTTATGATGAAATATTCGATATATTAGACACAATTAAAAAGAAAACTCCATAGATGTCAGTCACTTCTGGTTCTATAACATTTTAATACCTTCTGTATACTTTATTATAGCAAAAAAATCTATAACCAAGAGAAACACTTGGTATAAAGTGTACAGATTTATTGACAGATATGAAGTCTTAAGGATACTTAAAGATGGGCAATGTGACGATAGTGATATGGTACACTGTAATTTGCTTTTCAGTACCTTTATAGCAATTGCTGGCAATTTGTTAGCAAACCTAAATCCCTTCTGAAAGTATTTCAGTTTTCATTTCCTGATATTTACATCTAGCGGTGTTAAACAACTTAGAACATGTCACCGTTGGTGGCAGACCACCCACTTTGTAGGTGAGTATTGGAGTGGAGTCTTAAAGTAAACAACACTTAATATTTGGTCCATATCCCTTGCTTGCAATAACCGCATCAAGCTGGTGACCCACTTACATCACCAAACTGTTGCATTCTTCTTTTGTGTTGATTTTCCAGGCTTGTACCACAGCTTCTTTCAGTTGTTGTTTGTTTTGGGGGGTCTCTCCCTTCAGTCTCCTCTTCAGGAGGTGAAATACATGCTCAACTGGGTTAAGGTCTGGTGATTGACTTGGCCAAACTAAAACCTTCCACTTTTCCTCCTGATAAAGTCCTTTGTTGAGTTGGCAGTGTGTTTTGGATCATTGCCTTGCTGCATGATGTTCATCCCAATTAGATTGTATGCAGTTCTGTGTAAAATTGGAAGACAGGATGTCTCTGTAGACTTCTGGGTTCATTCTGCTGCTACCATCATGAGTTATATCATGAATAAAGATTAGTGATCCCGTTCCAGAAGCAGCCATGCAAGCCCAAGCCATGACACTACCTCCACCATGCTTGACCGATGAGCTTGTGTGTTTTGGATGTCTTGTTTCCATGTCTGGTTGTTAATACACCAGTGGTTTATTTTATTTTCAGGAAATTCCAAATTGTTGTATTGGATATAACCAATACTTGTGCAATGGCAATCTGACAGGGCACACCTGGAAACCAAGACCCACCTGTCAATCACATTACAATATTTTTTGATTGTGGGTTCAAACTGAAGGTGCCATGTTTCAAGTTGTTTAACGCATCTAGATGTAAAGATCAGGAAATGAAAGCTGAGATTCTGATCTATTCAACTTTTGATCTCAAACCCAAATTTATTGTTGGGTTGGCCTTGCCTTTGTAATACTTTCAGAGAGGACTGTAAATAATGTAAAATATTGTGGATCATGTCTTCAAGAACATCGAATGATTAGGGATGGGTGAAATGTCAATGTTTTATAATGGCAAAAACAATAATAATGTTACTGAGCAAATCACGAAGCATAATGCCTACATGACAATCACAGGCTCCTATGGCCTGCTACCTGTGTATGCCATCCAGCAACATTAGTGACAGAATTGGTTCAGGTAGGTGATTTTGTATAACCTGTTTACCAGAAATAAAATTCAATAAAACAAAATTCAGTTAATTCCTGTATTTGCAGTGGAACAGTTTCACAAGCATGTTGAGCAAAGGTAGATGTTCCTGTTTCATGCAATGAAAACTATGTTTATATGACACCAGGGATCCAGAAAGTGGGTTTGGGGGGAAAAAAAAAAAATCATCAACTCAACTGTGGATTGTAGCTTGCTCTTAGTTACCTCAACCCTAGATAGGGTGAGTCAACGGCAAAGTTTAAAAGCCCTTTATGTTGAGCTATGAAACTGTGATACATTATGGATTGCAGTGAAGGAAAAAAAGCATGTTAAACATTGGAACCAAAGGATTCTTAATAAAGGCAAAAAAAATAATAGGCAATTTATTTATTTTTAAAGGAATAAAAGTAGAAGTAAACTTTAGATAACAATTGCAGAGACAAACCATTAGAGGGCTATATTTGAACCGATACATTAACGAAATTGGTTTGGTTTGTGCTTCAAATACCAGTATTCACCTAAAGTTACACATCTTGTGATTTTCCCCATATGATGCACATCATTCCACAAAGGACAAAAAAAACCCATCACAAATATTTATTTGGAGTAGCTTGCGATAAAAGGACTTTATTAGTTCAAATACACCAAAGAAGAGGCAATCACTTTATGACAAATACACAGAAAAGACAGTGAACACAAAAGATGGTAGACAAAGGGATGGACAGTTGAGTTAAGATAGGGGTCCATATACATGAAAGCATACACTCCCAAAAAGGAAAAAGGCTCATCCCTAAGATGAAGCATTCCTTCCCAATAGTATAGTGTTTGGTGAAGACAGGAAAGTATGTAAGCTTGTGCACTTGTATAAAATGTTACCTTATTTCACATGCCTGGCATTGCCAACTTAAAGAACATCATTTGTCCAGTGAGACTGAAGGGGGGGAAGCTAAATATCAGATTTTTTTCTTCTTTTTTTTTTTTTTGCTCAGAGTCATGTACATTTCAAGAACAAAGAGAACATTACTATCCATAGTATACAGCAGGCAATTGCACTAAGGGCTAAAACGGGACACTGTGTAGCAGTACTGAGACACAGGGCAATTTTGTATTTCTGCATTAAATGCTTGTATGGCACATTTTGGTCCATGTTAGTGCTTTCATGTCATAACATCCCCAAATATATACACACGCGGTGGGATGAATACATGTATATATGTAGGGATCTGCCGTATTTGTCGTTTGCTTTAGAGGTCGTTTTTCCTACGTCAGGCCAGTGTGTGTGTGTGTATGTATGTGTGTTTTTATAAGAAATAATCAGGGGTGCGGCGGGTCACATGAGGCTCTCCGCGCCGAGGTGCAGGATCGAACTGAAGGCTAAAAGAGAGGATTCAAGCAGTTAGAAAAGAGCTAATGCAAGTGAAGACTAAGGAATTTAACACGGGTTTAAAAGGCCAGACACTCATGGAGTGTAATTCAATATTTTCTTTGATTTGTGAAGATTTACATATAAAAAGAGGTCATCAATTGCTAATACTTACAAGGAATATTTAAGAGTATCGTCCAGTTCCATGATGGCAGCCTGGTTGCCGCAGCGATAGCAGTAGTTTGGTGCACTAAAGATGGTGACAACATTCCTATCATGACACCAGTTGTACCCCTGAAAGACAAACGAAACAGTTCCTTACACATGGTGAATTTCTTTTCTTTTTTTGCCAAAGTTGACAATAACATGGGAAAAATGGTCACCTCCATAACAAGCTGATGGGCACGGGAGACCAGGGTAAGACCGTTGGCATGGTTGAATGTTTCGGAGATGTCCTGTCCAAAAGTGTATCCAGCACCTCTGGGAGAGATTCCCCAGCCACCACGGTCATCAGGATCTGACCAGAGCAAGTCGCACATCGGCCCCTGAAACACACCAGCAAGCAGCAAGACTGGTTGAAATAACCAAAGTGGTAGAATAAAAAAAAATAAAACAACCACAATTCTTATTTCGGGTATTTATATAGTGCTCTTAACAGCTGTCAAAAGCAGAAATGACAGTAAAAGCTAGACATATTTAACTCAAACAGCTGGACTGGACATCAGAGATAAATAAATAAATAAAATACTGCATGGTGGTAAAAATGTTATACAGACTCCTGAGTGGCACAACACAAATGCATTCTACACATTTTGGGGTGGGGTGGGGGGGGGGGGTCTGTAAATGTGGACTCTTGCACATCTAGTGCTTAAACTGTTAAACTCCTTGAACAGGATGCACACAGGAATTAAATTATTTTAATGTTTCCTGCTTATGTGTAGCCGATTCGTGAACATAATCATCAGGAACATTAAAAGGGAGTGGCGTATGAAGAATGACTTGCAGCTTGAAATCTAGTCATGTTTGTGTACTGACCTCGTGTGGCACCTCCTGAAGACGATCTAGAGCTCGAATGTGATCCAGTGTGTCTATAGATGGAGACAAACCACCATGCAAACAGAAGATCTACAGAGAAAAAAAATGGTTAGTGTAAACTTTTGCTCAGTGTTCACAGTCACTAAAGGTGCATGATAAAAAGTAACTTTTTTGGGGGTTTATAAAAAGGGGGGTATATTAACCTGTCCATCAACCAGGGCTGTCAGGGGTAGATAGTCAAAGAGGTCTGTGAAGTATTTCCAAACGTTTGCGTTGCCGTATTTCCTCAAGCACTCATCATAGAAGCCATACACCTGCGTAATCTGTCTGCTCTCGTGGTTCCCACGCAGTATCGTGATGCGCTCTGGGAAACGGACCTGTCGATTAAGAAATACAGTGATACTCCTCAGAACCCCAAATCGAATGTCCAAACGTGTACAACAGCTAATCGTTATTGCGTCCTGCATATTTGAAATACCTTTAGCGCAACAAGCAGAGTGACTGTTTCAACCGAGTAGTATCCTCTGTCTACATAGTCACCCATAAACAGGTAGTTTGTGTCGGGAGACTTCCCTCCGATTCTGAACAGCTCCATGAGGTCGTGGAATTGGCCGTGCACATCGCCACAAACCGTGACGGGGCAGCGCACTTCCTGCACATTGGACTCCTTAGTCAGGATCTCTTTAGCCTGTGTGGACAAATAAGATCAGTCATGCTGTGGTGAAAGAGAATCAAATAATGAGATATCAGTTACATCTGCAGCAGCACAAAAGCACTGACAGGCCATCACACTGTAGTGGGTGGAATAATCCAGGCATTAGGCGTCAACATTATGATAAAATCACAATGTACTTTTCTGAGACAAGACACTGAGTGCAAGGTAATACATTTTGTACCAAACGTTTCACCCCCTAGAATTCATGCTTAATTTGTCATGAAGAACTTAAAAGTACCACTCATTCTGCAAACCTCATTTTGAGAGCAAACAGTATTGAACAAAGGAGGCCTAATTTCTTCCTAATGCATGAATGAAAACCAGTTTACACATACACACACGTTACAAACTCAACACGGAGTTACTGAATCCAAATGACCTTTGCAAAACTCTGAAATCAAATCAATATTGGCTGTAAAGACGACCCCCTGCGTCACCATGGAGACAATACAAGGGTTTCCATGGAGACCTCTCCTCTGCAGTCCTGTTCCTCTTTCCCACCCTTCCCTCATTTAACACAGTAAATAGGACATTACAGCAGATGCCATAGACAGCCGCAACCCGAGTTCAGCCTCTCAGAGCTACGCTCATTTCTGACAAAAAGACCACAATAGTTTGAGAGCGAAACGATTCCGAGCTCTTGGCATGTTTAAAAATGAAACGATCGATTCGGAAATTATGTAAACAATGAATAAATCAATAATGAATGCCATGATTTTGGCAACAGGCCTGAATTGAGAACTCAGGTATGAGGAAGAAACGGGAGTTTTCAGGCCCCGCGCTTTTAAGGATTCTGTATACAGGTGTGTAACGTGATGTCAGTTTTTAGAAAGGAGCCGAGTGATCGGATGATGTAATCTGACATCTGCAATGTCTGATATAATTGGATACAAGTTTTAAACAGCGTGGAAAATACACCAGTGTCACCCAGATATTTACATTTTACTTACGTTTACTTATCCTACAATTAAGAGAAACCGAAAATACTTTGAATAAGAAAGAAAAATAAACATGCTTATAAAGTACTTTTTTTTATTACAGAATATAAAACCACACCAAGATGCTTTCTAAATGATTAATTTGCTGAGTAAAGTACAACAAAATGAATACACTTTACCCATGTATTTCCTAGTCAGATTATTTTCTCTGCTTTCACGTGGGTAGAGGGATGACGAGATCTGACTGGACTTCAGGGTTTTAGTTTTAAAGCCAGGCGTAGATCAAAGAAGCTTATGAATAGTGATGTATATTCAGGCGCACCTTTTGAAACGTGTGGGGGACAACCGCTGAGAATAATGAAAAAGAAGTTACTGCGACAACCTGCTATAAACTGCCTTACATATTTAGGTTGAAGGGGCAGGGCACGTTTGTAGGGCGGTTAAATGTAATCAGCTATCTGGGTTTTTACTTTTTTTAAAAATTTATTATTATTTATTTATTTACAAAACCATAATGTTCCAATTATTCAATCACACCCAGCACTATTTTTTTTTAAATAATAATAACCCTGTCTTGCAAGTAAACGTTCTGTTTGTGGTTTCAACCACAATACTGTATTCTAACTTCACAACCAGCATGCAAGTCAACCATAAAGAAAATACAAATCTTCGTAAAATACAATTAAAGGTCTTCATTTCTAATAAAGTAGTCAGATCTATAAAAACATATGAAATAAACAGTGCATTCCTTTGCGACATACATCATGCCTGCTATTCAGGCACAGCAGTACCAAAACACAACATCTACGGGTTATGAGTCATAATTACAGACTGAATACTAAGATTACATCAATAACAGGTTTACTGTAACAAAAGATACAGTATTACTCATTACTTTGTTTTTGTCTTTCAGTGGAAATGCAGATCTCATACAGGCTGCAATGATTGTTTGGGCTCTGTAAAATCTACCCACCAAACAAAATGCATTTTGAGCGGCAGGATCTGGACCAACAGATTAAAGAAAACGTGAGGGGGGGAAAAAAAAAAAAAGTCCAGCGTATCATTGGTGTGTGGTGTCAGTATTCTGAACACGAAGAAGCTTGTATGAAGAAGCAGCAGTATTCTGTACTGTGCATTTCTTTGGAACAGGGACTGGCACATGATTAGTGCAAAGTACAGTTTCAGGTTTCTTTATCCAATACAACAATACCGTCGAGTGTTTTCAGTCCAACTGTACATTTCCTCACATTTGAATTTATTCGAGAAGCGAACTTGTATGCTGACGGGAATGGCTAATTAGTAGAGGCAGGATGAGAACCACCCCTCAAATGCCATTACCTTCTCTAACGCTTCTTCACCCGCATTTCTTTTTTTTTTTTTCATCTCATGACGTGGGTCAGTCACTATGTTCTGAGATTGGAAGGCAAGCCAGTGTGTGTTCATATGGTGTAAAATCAAGTTGACAGAAAAATGGCTAAATAATATCAGTTTATATTTTAGGCATGAGTGACAAATGTAATTTACTAATTTACTGTTTTAAGTGTGGGAGGGCAGGGGAAGTGAAGTGTACAGAATACTACACTCTTACTTCACACCAGATTTTTTCCACGATGCATCATGGTTACAATACAGGACGTGTTATTTTTAAATACTCAGACATAATTGGCCACAGAAGTCCGTTTAAAAATTCAATCCTTTGATTTTAATAACATGCAAATATCAAGCAGCCTGAAGTAAGATAAAAGGCTGTATAATGCTAGAAAATCAGTGTCGATGTGCAGCTTATTACAAGCCAAGCCAGCTAAGCAGACACTGACAAACCTCAGCACTTTTATAACGCTCTTCCTCATCAGAGAGTGAAACACTGGGCCTTAAGAGACTAAAGGCTCATTTAAAATCATAGCACACCAATATTTAACACGAAGGCTCGAGGTATTTACAACCTAAAATCTCGAAAAGTTTGTGTGCAACAGCGATGACGTCATTTTGCGTGGCTGATCGAGTAGTTAACGCTGCAGCTACAAGAACCACAAAACACAATACTGTAAAAACAGTAAGCACTAACACAAACGCTGTATTAGAACAAAAACGTATTCAATCATTTGAATCTGGAGAGAGAAAAAAAAACTGAACACGCATCAGGTTAGCGCTGGCTTCAAAAACTAAGAACTGTGACGTCACTTTTGCGCGGCTAGTCCACGATAGCTAGCTAACTACCTCCATAACATTGCGGTCAAAAGGGATCTAAAAGTATATTTTCAGGTTACGTTAGACAGTAAAGTTGACATTTCTTTAACAAGTACTACCTCGAAAGCTATATTATAATTAAAAACTTGAATCTGGAGTTAAAAACAGAGAACACATAGCGCGAACTTAAAACTAAAATAAATAACGCTAGCTGAGTGTAATCTAGCTAAACAACCGACACAGCTAATGGGGCTGTGGCTCAATAATCAGCCATGTTCTATTTTGAGCAGCGGTAACGTTAGCTAACTGGCTAACAAACGAGGAAACTGTACGGTTAGCCAAATTAGCCAGATTTGCTGAAAGAAAAAAAACACGAATCCACTGTAATATTCACTGTTAGCTAGTCGTAAAGATCACACAAGAACCAGTTCTGGTTATTTAACAAATCATCATTAGCAAGGTGTTATCCTCGACCGAACACCGTTTATGACCAATCCTTTATACGTAGTTAGATTAGCAGTGTTAGCAGGCTAATGCTAGCTCCAGCGGATCACAGGCTTACCTTTTCGCACAGCGTCCTCACTTGATTCTCGGAGAGCTGCTTGCACTCGTTGAGCTGTTCTACCCATTGGTCTAATTCTTTAGTAAACGTTTTATCGTCCATTCTGAATACGTCTTGAAGGATGGCGCGGATTTCCTTATTTATCTTTTAGATACCGATAGATGTTAGTTAGCTAATACCCCCCTCGACACCCGCGGCGCTATTTGCGTCTAGCTAGTTAGCTTGACTAGCTAAATTTTCGCTTAGCAATGTAAGATAGCTTAGCACACCACAGGCTAATTTTCCTCAGTTTTAACGTCCCGAAACTACGCGTTCCCGGCTAGAAACCTGGTCACTCCGAATGTTTAAGTGTTTTTACGCGTTGTGGTGTCAGTCTGCCAATAAAGCCGCTTGGCAATACCAGCAGATCGTCGTTAATAATCTTCAGCGGATTCGCTTTTAAGTCGGCCGACCTTTCCAAGAGAAAGCCGCTGCGTAATGGCCGCTCCGCGTCCGCCTCATATCGACGTCATCACAAAGGCATCCACGGAGGATGGGCGTCGCGCTCGATGAACGTTTTTATTATTTAAAAAAAAAAAAAAAAAAAAAAAAAAAAAAAAAAAAAAAAAAAAAAAAAAAAAAAAACCCCGCTCTACTGCCCTCTACTGGTTAAGCGGACCAATAGGAGCCGACTGAGGTTTCGGTTTGTTAGGGTAGGGTAGGTGTTATAATTAATGCTAACAAAGGAGGCAAAGTAACTGGTGATGAAGCGAAGTGGGCAGCCCAGGTAATGTGATAAAGTTAAGCAGAGTGTATTAATTCATTCATTTATCTTCAGTAACCGCTCTATCCCAGTAGATTACGCTCCCTCAGGTCAACAAGCACTGCTCGACTGGTCCCACCCTCTCTCAGGATACAAGGTAGATCTGCCTCAAGACTTTTCTCTGTTCTGGAACCAAGGTGGTGGAATGAACTTCCCATCAATGTCAGAACAGCTGAGTCGCTGGCTATCTTCAAGATACGCCTAAAGATATACCTCTTTCTTAACAACTTACCTCATGATAGTTAGTGTTTTCTTCTTCTTCTTCCAAAAAAACCAAAAAAAAAAAAAAAAAAAAAAGTTGTACAACAACTCCTAACAGTTGCTCTCTTTTCAACAGGTTTGTGTTCAGTGTACTTCGTTGTAATCGTACAAACCAGAAATGAAATATTCATTGATGGAGAATTTAAAGCACTCTTGTACGTCGCTCTGGATAAGGGCGTCTGCTAAATGCTATAAATGTAAATGTAGATTTGGAGCTTACCTTGAGAACACTGTATGAGGGAACAATGCTCACACATTCACACTCTCATTCATAGCTATTTAACAGTCAGTCCACCTATAGGCATGTTGTTTTTAGGAGGTGGGAGAAGGTCCCACGTGGACACAGGTAGGATACGCACAGAAACTCTGCACAGAACCTGAGCTCAGGATCGAACCAGGGACCGTGGAGCTGCGAGACAGCACATAAAGGAATGTGTAAAGGACATTAGACACTGGATGCTTATTAACTTCCTTCGACTCAATTCTGACAAGACAGAAGTACTTGTACAAGGACCACATGCAGCTAGAAGATTTCTGATTACATAGTATCTCTGGATGGCTTTTCTGTTTCATCATGTGAAGACCTTGGTGTGATTATTGACTCCAGTCTTTCATATGAAGCTCACATAGATTATTTTACTAGGATAGCCTTCTTTCATCTCAGAAATATTGCTAAGATAAGAAATATAATGTCACTACACAATGCTGAAAAACTAGTTCATGCTTTTTTACCTCTAGGTTGGATTATTGTAATGCAACTTCAGCGTAACTACTGTCTCCGCTTCAGGAGGTGAAATACATGCTCAACTGGGTTAAGGTCTGGTGATTGACTTGGCCAGTCTAAAACAATCCACTTTTTCCCCCTGATGAAGTCCTTCGTTGTGTTGGCAGTGCTTTTTGGTTCATTGTCTTGCTGCATGATGAAGTTCCTCCTAATTATATTGGATGCATTTCTCTGTAAATTTGAGGACAGATTGTTTCTGACTTCATTCTGCTGCTACCATCATGAGTTGTTCTAATAATACTTAACAATGTTCTCCTTACTTGTAGCAGCTTGTGAACCAGTCCTATAGCATGGCATGAATAACCTTTGATCATTTTAACATATGAAGGTGGGGGCTTTTAGGAACCAGTTGAGCCCTCTCAAGTCTGGAATCAGACAAAAAAAACTGTCCTTTTTGACAATTGAACTCAATTGTTGAGTTCAGTTGAATTGAACTCCTAGCAGTGGGACCCCTAAGCGAGGACATGGGCTGACTCTCTGCTAATCTAGTTTATGCACCAAGTGTAAGGTGTGCCAAGTGTGGTTGGCACAGTTCTCGTTGACGGACATGTGTAAATCAACCCTATAAAATCTGCCCTGTGTGCCAGGGTTTAAGCCTGCTGCCAAAGAACAGGGCTGGCACACAGGCAAGAGAGCACAGGTTTCAGAAACTAGACACCAGCACAGCCAAATGGACTGGCCATGCAGCCACCACAAGTCACTGCAGCACAGCTCTGTGCTTCACCACTCACATAAGTTCTACCAGCCTCACACAACCCCCTAAATTGACCATCATACTCTTAGGCCGCCATTCATCCTTATACAGCATCGCCCCACCATTAAAGGGTCCTGCAAATCCTACCCATAGGGGCTAGGGGCTGCTGGCAGGAAGGTTTATAGACAAAAACCATTGCTCACTGGGCAGAGATTACATTAGACCAGTGGGTCCTGATGACAATGTTGCAAGGTTGCAACTGAAGTTACAAACTTCAGTTCTGCTGTCGGCCCCCTATCTTTTTGGGGCTCAGTACCTTGTCGAAATCAGACCCCATCAAGTTTGCTGTTCTGACCCAGGGCATTCCTTTGTTCCCTCTTGGACAGATGTGCTTTTGAAATGGTAGAAAATACATTTCAGAGCAAGGGGTCTACTTAACATACACCATATGGCCAAAGGTATGTGGACACCTGACCATTTGGCCTTCCACCAACTGTTGCCATAAAGTCTGAAGCACACAGTTGTCTAGAGTGTCTTCGTAAGATGTAGCATTAAGAATGCCCCTTTACTGGAATTGAAAGATATGGTTTGCCAAGGTTGATCTGGAAGAAATTAAGTGCACAGTGCCATGACCTCAACCCCACTGTGCACCAGGCCTTCTCACCCGACATCAGTGACTGACCTCACTAATGCTCTTGTGGCTGAATGGGCAAATCCCCACAGCCATGTTCCAAAATCTAGTAGAAAGCCTTCCCACAAGAGTGGAGGTTATTATAGCAGTAAAGGGGTCGCGAGTTCAAATCCCAGTGATGTCACAGCCATCCATGTCTGGGAGCCCAAGAGAGCAAAACTCGCCGTGCTCTCAGGGATGGAAAGGTGGCATACATTCTCTCCCCTATCAATCACATAGACACTAACCAATCGTGGGCTTCTGTGAGGTCATGCATGCAGAAAGAGGTGGATAGTGCTTTCCTCCAAGTGTGTTACCCCACCCTCTGATGTTGCATGAGCAGTAGTTTGAAAAGATGCGACTGGTTGGCTTCACGTGCCTTGGAGGAAGCACATGATTGGGAGAGATGCCTGATGGATTGGAATTGGCCACGACTAAATTAAGGAGAAAAATGGGGAAGGGGAGCCAAAAAAGGGGACTAAATCAACAATGGGATGTTCAACAAGCACATCTGACTGTAATTGTCCAGGTCTCCACATGCTTTTGGCAATATAGTGTACCTACTTGTTCAGAAGGACAGTTTTTTTTGTCTGATTCCAGACTTGAGAGGGCTCAACTGGTTCCTAAAAGGCCCCACCTTCATATGTTAAAACGATCAAAGGTTATTCATGCCATGCAACTATAGGACTGGTTCACAAGCTGCTACAAGTGAGGAGAACATTGTTAAGTATTATTAGAAGTTTTCTGAACTAAAATCACTGACCTCACCTTCAGGCCACAGGACTGTAGTCATGTAAGGGTCTATGAAATTATAATTATTATTGTAGCAGGTGTTATACGTAAACAACAAACAGTTTGATTCAGAGAGGGAAACTTGTATGAGGGTAAATGTATAGATGCATTATGGAGAGTTTGAATTTTTATAGTAATTCAGTGTATGTATTCAGGAAATTAGAGTACCATGTCAAATCATGACCCTACTTATGGGGAGTATTTTTTCTTAGTTGGTTGTCAAGATATTTTCATGCTAACCCTAGAACTGTGAAGAAAACATGGCTTGAGCTCTGCTTTTGAAACATATATTTAACAGTTTTGACACTATAAAACAAAGTGCATTTTTAAGTCATTATAAACATAAACAATTTAATGTTAAAAAATATTATTCATTAAAAAACATAAATGTAACATCTATTAACAAAGCTATTACAGTATAAACAGATACTGTTTTTTTTTGTCTATTTACAATTAACATGTTAAACATATAAGTTAAGAACTGGTTAGGAGTATATTAGATTAGAGCGAGAGATAACATGGGTGGAGGGTTCAGAAATCTCTGGATTTCAAACCAAAGACATAATTGTTTAAGACAAGAACATAGATTCTAACAGTACCAAATACTGTATGCTCTCTCTAAACAGGGCGAGGAAGATATTGAGTTTCAGTATGAAGGGCTGACACAGGCACAGAAGAGCCTGTAGTGGAGTATGTTTGTCCATTGAAGACAAAGAAAGGGTAGCTTATTGGTGTTGGATTGGTATGCAGTGAGACTTGATTTGAAGTGCTGGAGAATGGCAGTGGTGGAAGAGGTGGAGGGATTACTGAGGGTACATCTGGGGAGAAACTTGGGAAAGGAAAAGGCCGCATCATAGGCATGCTGAACTCGTTTGCTTGCTCTTTTAAAAGCTCTGAATGCTGAAGTGCACCGATTGTTGGCTGTCTGACTGCAAGGCTGTTTTGAAGATCTGTCAAAGATGTTGTCCTCGGTTTTGTGGGTGGTGTAGGTATCCTCTTAGACAAAAGCAGAGCCCTTATTTCGGAGTGTGATGTTGATTGGATAGGGTCTGGTGGGCTCCAGTCCCAAGCAGGATTTCTGGGAATCCTCCAATGCAATGCATTACTTCTTTGGGTGAAATCAGTGTAAAGAGGTGAGCTTCCAGGTTGGGCTACCAGACTGGGCTGAATAAGTGGGGTAACACCATCACTGAAGTTACTCCTTGGGCATGGATATGTTGCTCTAAAAACAACAGAGATTCATTATAACAAGAAAAGAATGCCTGTTCAGCAATACTGCTCATAAGTAATTGGCCATTTGGCACAAAAGTGTAGAGATGGTTCTAGATGTGGCATTTGCATTTTGACTTTTTCAGTCTCTTTTTGCTGGTAAAAGAGGCTACACTGAGGCTCTAAGTAAATGAGAGGCATAAACTGGCATAGTAGGTATGTCAAAATGCCATGTTGTTGAGAAGCAAGGACACACCAGAATAACTTGTGATAGGGACAAATGTAAACCAAAATGTAAACCTCAATGGTGAAAGAAAAATATAAACTTGCCAAGGGTTTTTTTTTTTTAATCCATTGGGCAATTTTTAAAAAAAATCCATTTGGTTTATAATCCAAACTTTACTACTTCATCTGTGAAACATGGTGATGTGAGCATGTGTGGCTACCAACAGAACTTTATTGATGATGTGGTTGCATACACCAGCTGCATAGTGAATTCCCAGTGAGTTTTACAGAAACATCTGCTCCGATCCAACCAGATGCTTCAATACACAGTGGATATAATTCAATCACCTCATTCCTACAACAAACTGTAAATTATTTTTGTTCTTACCTTCTTCTGGGTGGTTGATGTGTCTTGTCTTTTGTTCCATCTTCCATTTGAATGTTCTAGATCATGGTAAAATATTTGTTTTATTACTGCAAACCATATATAAACTATTATAAGGAGTAAAACAGTAGGCAGTTCTCAAAACTTACCAGAGCGGTTTGAGTCCTCTCAGTGGATACCCCTGCTGATGGGATTTTGATAGCATTCATTTGCTGTGGTGGTGTGATTTTCACAATATCCATATGCTGTGGGGACTGATCAATTTTGTTAACAAGGGCTACACAAGCCTCTGTCACCCCATAAACAGTTTGTGAATTTAACCTATTGTACTTCCTCAGCACTTCATTTGGCATCCCATGCTCCGATTCACTCCATACAAGAACCTTTGATGCATCATAAAGAAGATGTTCCATCCCAAACCATGAAATTTTAGTAATTTCTTTATGGGTTTTCAAAAAGAGGATTTTTTCCTGAAGATATCTGCATATAATGGACAGATGCTCAGCTTTTCCTACATCAAACGTGCCTGGCAAACGATCTGCTGGTGTCTCAATAAATGCCATCACTATATCGTGTGTCTTTTTCAAAATTTCCAAGCTGTCTCCTAAATTGATCATGATGGCTGTTGGTACAGATAAAAAGAAGCTCTTAACATCTGAGGGATTTCTAAATGCAGCTTCTATTTCAAGCCTCTCCCGCTTGGTTTTCAGGTACATGTAGTACGAAGTGTCAGGGGCATCTTGTAGCTGCTGGTGCAAAGTAGACACTGCACAATAGTACTCCCGCAGTCTTCTGTAGTCATCGCTGGTAAGGCACTGCTGGAACGATGAAAACAATGATGATTGTTGCTGAAACCCAACAGTGCCCTTATAGAGTTCACCATAGAGAGAAGGATCATACCAGAGCAAACTCCTAAATGTTGGTTTTCTTCTCAGAAAATTGATTTTGTTCTCAACAAATTGGCAAGCCTCGATTATCATCTGTAGTTCCAAGAAAGAATTTATTGCCTCAAACTTCAACTCCACTGGTGCAGGTGGATGGTCTAGATATTTTTCCAAGATTAGATTTCTTGAAATGCAGGACTGGTGGAAAGAATCCTTCTGATCTTGTTCAAAGTTGGAGATAAAATGTTGGAGCATTCTTTTGCAATTTGACTGCAGGGGACCAAGTTCTGTCAAGGAAACTGCATGGTCAGCCATTTTTAGAGTGTTGGAGATGTCAGTGACACTGTACTTATGCTGGATGTATGTCATATGTATTTTTTCATATGTGGTTTGTTCATTTGATTGATTGACTTGACATGGCTGTTCTCTTGGTCTGTTTTCTTGCTGTCCACTTGGTCTGCTTAGATTTCCTAAAAACTGGGGATAGATTATCTGATTTTCCTGCAGTTTATTTCCATGATTTTGCAACCAGTGGTTCATGTTCGGTACACCAGAGGCAGTCTGGTGTGGTTGAGTGTCCTTGTTTACCAGGTGTGATTTTGGTTCATTTCTGATTGTTTCAGTAAAGGTACTGTCTGGACTGACCCTTTCCATATTGCTTGTTCTCCTCCTCTTTGATATAGAGCTGTTAGGTTGGCTGTCCCCATTACTTTGCTTGTGTTTGGTCGGGGCTACTTTGAAATGTACAGTTTCACTCTGTCCATGTGTGATATCAGCCAAACCCTGTTTGCTGTAGTGTCTTGTGTCGTGTAATTGCTGTTTGTGAGCTGTACTATCTAAAGTTATCCATGCCGTTGGAACATGAGCCTCCGTTATCGAGTTATTGACAGTGTCCTGTTTTTTGACAGTGAATTCAAATTTGGTTAAATAATCTCTCAGTTTAGAAATTATTTGGGTATCTGAAGTAGTTGGGAGGCTATTTTTGTCCTGTCCTTGCCAGGCTGAATGCAGATTGCCCTTTATCCCAGAAAGGCCTTCTTGTGCATCTTTAATGATTCTGCTGTGGAAATCTGTTGATGTCTCTACAAGTGAGTTCATTATCCCACTACTTTTAGTATCCTGTAAAGAAGGTTGGCATTGAGAACCTGAAGCTAGCTCAGAAGGATGATTTGTGTTCTCTGTGAAGATCCCTGCAACATCGTTCTTGGCACCTTTCAGTGCTTTTAAGCAGTTCTGGTCTGTATCTGACATCTCTTTTCTTGAAAATAACCCCTTTTCATTTGCATCTGTGTTCTTTAGGTTATTGTATAGCTCTCTGTCTTGAAGACTGGCATTTTTATTGGTCTCCCCTGATTTGTTGGTGCTCGATACCCTTTGGGTTAAACCACTACTAGAATTGTCCACAGCATTGTCACCAAGAATCCTGGGCTCGGTTTGTGTGTCTGTCTCATTATTCATTGCTCTAAGTGAATCTGGAGTCATGGATGTCTGGGCTTTGACAGTGCAGCTGCTGATCACGTTACCTGAGGTTATATCACTAGGGATACTTGAGATAGTGGGAACAGGGTTACTTGTATCCTCATAAGCTTCGGTGTTGTAATCAGGAGAAATCTGCTTAGTGTCACAACTGTCCTCCTGAGATAGCTTTTTCTGTAACAGTGCCTCTTCCTTGTGTTCTGCTTCTGCACTCTCACCATTACTTGACTCATTACTGCCAGAACATGTGACCGGGGAGTATTTTTCTTGATGTCTGGTCTTGTTATTGTTTGTTCCGCTATCTGTTTCTATTTCCTCAATTATTACTGGATCTTTAGAATCTATAACGATGTTTTCCTGTGATTTTTTTATATCATTATGGTTTGAAATCTTCGAAACATCATGATAAACAATTTCTGTTGATTGTTTGGAAGGATTAATGCACTGTCCTTTTGTTTGAGAGAGCTCATCACCATGTCTACTCTTTTTTTCACTGTCTACACAGGAACCCTCTTCAGTTGAAATATTAGTGGCAGTATCATTCTGACTGGAGCCCTTGTTCAGAAGTTTGCCAAGGCTTTGAGATCCAGACTGAGACTGAGATGCAGCAGCTGAATTAAGGTGTGAATCAGAATCTTTGTCAACATCATTAGCTGTCTTGGTACATGAAAGGCCATTTAATGAATCAGAAGTCAACTTGCTAAATGAAGCTTGACCACAAGAACTCGGTTTTAAGGCTAGTTTTATTTTACGTTTACTCTTTGCTTTCAGCAAGTGACTCTTCCTAATATGTTTTGTCTTCCTCTGAACACAAAGTGGCAATTGACCTGAAGTTCTTTTACACAGTACACTGGAGATTGAGCTTTTTCTGCACAGAACCTTTGAACGTTTCTGTCTAAGGCGTTTACAATTTGCGGTGAACCTATTTTCATTGTACCTCTGTGCCATGATTTTAATCAATTCAGCATTATTGTTTCCTGTTCCTTTTTCTCCATCACTGCATGAGATTAGTGCTTCTGGTTTACATTTTAGATCTCCATTGAGATGAGCTGTGTAGCTATTGGTTAACCTATTTACATGAACAATGGTTGCTAGCTTCTGATCAAGGCATCTCAATTTTGAGAATCGTTCAGAAAGCGTAAGTCTTTCTGGGGGTGTCTGGCTGGATTTTATCTTAACTATAAACTGGAGGTCTTCTTCCTTTGACACTGGTTCATTAACATGACTGTCTTGTAGATTGATGACAAGGGTTTTGACAAGAACTTTTGGCCTGAGATAAGGTTTGTTGGAGAAAAAGTTTGTTCCATTTGAATTGGACAATAGCTGATCTAGCTGTAATCTTTTATATAATGCATTGTAAATAGTGTTGTTGTGTTGTGCTTCTTCCCTCTCAACCTCTATCGACATCTCAGAAATTGTATCAGATTTAGAATGAGTCAATGCTTCCCTGTCTTGTTTTTCAGTACTACATTGACTATCCTGACCTTGCTCCATTGCAGTTGCATAGGAGCAGTCATTGCATTCTGTTATCTCAGTGGCTGAGATGTCAACACAGTTTGCCACTTCCATGGCTATTATGTGTTGCTCAAATTCAGGATAGTCTCCTATGGTATTATTTAGTGTAGGCTTATGTGCAAAGGACTGTTTTGGACTTGTGGGATTCACACTTTCAGGGACATCTTGGTTATTTATCGCAACTTGTTTTGAAGGACATAACGATTGTGCAAAATCATGTGTACTTTCTAAAGTTTTGCTCCTTTCTTTTTCTTTCACAGTTTGAACCATACCTCCGTCTTGAGGCTTAATCTGAGAATCTGGAGAAGGATCCTGCTCTTTTTCCTGCACACAATTTTCTTTTGGTTTACAAATGTTCTGGCTCAACTTATCATTGTCTGTATTCAGTATATCTACTTTATTTCTCTCAGTGTCCAGCAATACTGTTGTGGGTGTCAAATTAGAAACATTGGCACTTACTGAATGTCTCATATGAGACTGATTCACTTCACATTGGTTCCCTTTTGTCATTAAAGGGGAATGTTGCAGTGTGGATGGGCAGACTTCATTGTTTTGGGGCTCTGTATGAGACAAACTGAAGACAGTTTCTGTCTCTGTGTCTTTTTGAAAAAGCAGTCCCTGTTTATACCTTTGGTGATGTATCTCATAGAAATGTATCCGGTCAATCAATAATTGTTTTTGCTCTGGGGTCAAATTTCCTTTGGACCATATTTTTGTGAGCCTCTCCTCCTCTGTCATCTTGAAATATGCAGCATATTTGTGGAATTTCATTTTAAATAACTTAATTGAAGGCATATTTTCAGTCTTTGGCTGTGCAGTGGGATTGGATTTGCGTGGATCATCCAGTGAGGGGTTAAGGAACCTGCCCTCTTTGTGTTCCTCATCCAGTTCCAGTGACTGTTTCTCACAAGATAAAGTGAATTCATTCTTTTCTTTTTGGTTTTGTGAGTGTGCCTGGCATGCCTGTTCCTCACACTCTGGAACATTAGATGCTCTTTCTTCATCTGTGCTTTTCTTCTGTATGTTTGTTTCTTGCCTGGATAACCTTGGGTCCTTAACCAGACGGGATGAATAAACTATGGTGGAGATTTTTTCTGCTGAGGTTTGAGGTATTACCTCCAAGGTGTCTGTATTACCTCCATAGATACTTGTGGTGCTTAGGTTGTGTATATTTGAAAGGAATGCAGGTTTGTCCATATAGTTTTGCCATGGAATGCTATTGTCATAATATGGTAGTGAAGGATTGAAATATTCTGCTGTATTATAATAAGGCATATATGGCTGCTGAGGGATAAAAGGAGAAGGTGTTTGCAGATCGTTGTATTGAAATGGAGTAGCATCTACTCCATTAGCCTCTGCTCTTGGAGTTTGTGACTGGTACTCCACGCCTGGGCAGCCTTGTGTTGCAAAACGTTTGAATATCACTGTGGCATTCTCTCCTTTGCCTGTTCTCTTAGCCACAGTGCAGCCTTTCAAATGCTCTAGAGGGCCTGCCAGGGTAGATTGGAAAAAATCTTTATTAAATTCCAGATGTGTGTCATCACAGATGGTTCTGAATAAACAAATGAAAGAATTGTTGTTTAACGAATTAGTGAGTTCGTACTGAGTAGTTTATCAGAAAACATATTTGTTATGGAGTGCTTTATCATACCATGCATAAGGCCAGCAGAAGGTTTAGTGGGTGAAACAGGTGGACTTATGGATATTGGAGCTGTAGCACTAATGGCTGGAGCAAATGAAACCACAGCATATGGCAAACATTGCCTTGGCCGTTTGTTGAGTTCCTGGTTTTCATTGTAGTCAAACAGAAACACCTGCAAGAATCAAATAGCAACCATATAATCAAAACTCTTGGCAATATTATTTTTTATACCATCGTGCTCTTGAATTCTCAAATCTAATTGGTCTGTAGGTGTTGATTATTTTTCTGTAATAGCAGCTCTGACAATAGTGTCAGCTGTAATTCAAATCACAGTTTTATATTAATGCACTCGTTCTAATACATTATAATTTGTATAGTAACAGCTAATTCAAAGGAACTTGTATGATGAAAACCTATAATCATTGATAATGTGAAGGTTTCTGTAAGGAGAAATTTATGCAACATTTCATGGGAAAAGTGTCCAGGTAAAGACTGCACTTTGTAACAGTACATTTTTCACCTCAGGACAGTGGACTTTACACTTTCTGTTTAACAGTAACATCATATGCTGTGGGTTTTTTTGGGTTTTTTTTTTCTTATTAATGTCGAGAGAGAGAGAAAAAAGATCCTGTTAAGGGGAAGTACTATCTATAGTTGCTATAACATAAGTAATAACAGGAACTAACTTGTTTCGTGGATGTTCCACACCATTAAATGTAACTATAAACTGATAATAAGAATGATGTCTCATTGTTTATTTAATAAAAATGTTATATATATTTTTAAAAATGTTGTAAAAACCCCATTTCCATAAAAGTTGGGATTTTTTTCTAAAGTGCAATAAAAACAAAAATATGTGATTTGTCAAGTGTCTTGAAACTTTAATTAACTGACAAAAGTACAAAGAAAAGATATTCAGTGTTTTCACTGACCAACTTAATTGTGTTTTGTAAATATAAACAAATTTAGCCTTCAACACACTCAAAAAAAGTTGGGACAGAGGCAAAATAAGACTGAAAAGCTTATAGAATATTGAAGTAACACCATTTTGGAGGATCAGGTTAATTGGTGACAGGGGAGGGTATCAGGATTGGGCATAAAAGGAACATCTACCAAAAGCTCAGTCTTTGCAAGTAAGAATGGGTCGTGGCTCACCACTTTGTGCCAAATTTCATGAGAGAATTGTCAGTCAGTTCAAAAAGAACATTGCAAAGAATTTAGGTCTTTCACCATCTAGAGTGCATAATATTGTGAAAAGATTCAGGGAATCCGGAGAAATCTCACTGCGTAAAGGGCAAGGCTGGAAACCACTGTTGAATGTGCATGACCTTCGAGCCCTCAGAAATCGTCATGCTACTGTGATAAATATAACCACATGGGCTTGGGAGTACTTTGGAAAACCGTCACTTAACACAGTCCGCCGCTGCATCCAGAAATGCAACCCGAAAATCTATTACGCAAGGAGAAAGCCACACATCAACTCTTTGCAGAAACGCTGGCAAGTTCTCTGGGCCCGAGCTCATCTCAGATGGACTGAAAGGCAGTGGAAACGTGTGCTGTGGTCAGATGAATCCACCTTTCAGCTTGTCTTCGGCAAAAACGGACGTTGAATTCTCTGTGCCAAAGATGAAAAAGACCAACCAGACTGTTATAAGCGAAAGGTGCAAAACCCAGCATCTGTGATGGTATGGGGGTGCATCAGTGCCCACGGCATGGGTTACTTGCATATGTGTGAAGGTACCACTGACACAGAGGTGTATATTGGGATTTTAGAGAGACATATGCTGCCATCAAGGCAATGTCTTTACCCAGAATGTCCATGGTTATTTCAGCAGGACAATGTCAGGCCTCATTCTGCACGTGCTACAACAGCGTGGCTTCGTAGACACAGAGTACGTGTGCTTGACTTGCCTGCCAGCAGTCCAGATCTGTCTCCTATGGCGCATCATGAAGGGGAGAATCAGACAATGGCGACCAAAGACTGTTGAGCAGCTGAAGTCTTGTATCAAGTAAAAACAGGCAAAAATTCCACTTGCAAAACTGCAACAATTAGTATCTTCAGTTCTCAAATGATTAAAAAGTGTAAATAAAAGGAAAGGTGATGTAACACAGTGGTAAACATGCCTCTGTCCTAACTTTTTTTGAGTGTGTTGAAGGCATCAAATTCTAAATTTGTTTATATTTACAAAATACAGTTAGGTTGGTCAGTGAAAACACTGAATATCTTTTCTTAGTTCTTTTGTCAGTTAATTAAAGTTTCAGGAGACTTGACAAATCACAGATTTTTGTTTTTATTGCATTTTAGAAACAATCCCAACTTTTATGGAAATGGGGTTGTAGTATAAGTGGAATTAAACACCTTGGGACGCAACAATTATGTTGGCATCATACCACCCCATCTTTGATTATTTTCCTATAACATCATGCCTGTTGTGTTTTATCCCTTATTACTTTGTGCCATTATTAAACGTACCGATGAGCCCAAAACTTGCTGGGAAAGACTGTCACGATAAGAAATGGCATCTTTTGCCATGTGACAGTCAAAGCCAACCATAGGGTCTACGGTTCTGTTCCACTCCAAACTTGGTGTGACTTTTTTCACCTTTCCAAATAGCACCTTCAGTATAAATATTAAAAAAAAAAACATTAAAAGCATCATATCAGTTAATATAAACTATTAAATGTTATAACAATTCAGAACAGCAGGACAGACTGAACGACAGCTTTCAGATTTGCTGGCACTTAAACCGACCTTGAAAACAATCAGATTTTTCCCAATACAAGCGCTTGCCACTGCATGCTTCAGAGCCACATCAGCATGCTTAAACAAATAAACCCCATGTGAGGACTTTCCCAAAGAATACTGATTCTGGCTCTCAGTCCTTAGTCCAAACTGGTAAATTTGATTTGTTGCTTCATAAGATGCTACCAAGAAGCAAAATCGTTCTTCCATTTCTCTCCCATGTCTACCTTTTGTACGCATCTCTGACCTGCAAACAATAAATCATTAGTAAAGTCAAACAAGTAGAAAAACAAGTTGTTAATGAATGGTTTGTATATACTATTACTTTTGGATTACTTTACCTTTTTTCAGAGAATTCCTTAAGAAAACCATCATTGTGCACTAATTTTACATCTTTCCACAGCCAGGCATTAGCATGCTCCTTCCTCATGTCTAATCTGGATTCTCTCAGTTTAGACTGAATAAGAGTGTAATCACAACTGTCTTCTGGACAAGGCTCCAGGAGAACTGTTCAATGGAGTACAAAGTAAAAAAAAAATTTAAAAAAAGCCCATTTAAAACTCACAGGACATGAGTTGTTGTGACTGAGACATTATAATGATTACACATCCTTTCTTCTCAGAAAGACTACTAATATGTGTTGTGTATTTCTGGTAAGTTGGTAAAACCTTGTCCAGACAACCGCTTCTTCCTGGGTATGGTGAAGTTCCTCAATGACACAGTCCCTACTGGCTTAGTTGGGTTAGGCGTGGAAATCTCGACAGACCCTTTCCTTCCTCGTACTTCCATAGTTGCTTACTGCAGAATATGACCCTGCAAAAAGCAAACACTCCGCTTGTAAATTTGTTGAAGTCTGTATGCAGTGCTTTTGCAGTGTTTTGACACGTGAAAAGCGCTACTGTATTTCTGAACACTGCATGACATTTCTTCTTACACTGAAAAAAAGACCTCCTGCTAATGTGTGAAGAACTACCCGTTTGTGTTGTAGAAGTGTTACTTGCTGGCTTTGTTACAGCAACACAGTTTGAACAGATGTCAGAAATGACTGGGTACGTCATTTACACACACACACACACACACACACACACACACACACACACACTCTGTTGATTACGTTTGCATGTCTCTACATTTCCAGTACAGTTGTGAATAGGCAAATAATCACAAAACACTTCAGCTGATCTGGCTAAAGACATCATTACTTCTATCATTTTAGCCAAGGTCAATTTGACTATTAGGAATTATTTTCAGTCCAATCATTTGTTTCCTCTAAATTTTGAAGCCCACTGCTTCCTGAGTAGGCCCCCATATTGTTCTGAGGTTTATGATTAAGTCTCTGTGTAGGTACAATTACTTCAAAAACTAATCTTACCAAGCTTCATGTCAGCGAAGGTCCTTGCTACACGCCATCCTAGTTATGGCACGTTTCTAATGTTGCACTCCTCTTTAAAACTGACCTTTGACTACTCTCTGGAGATAAGCATTTGATCCTCCATTTGTTCTGTTTAAATCATGTGACTGCATGACTATGAACATGTAATACTTTTTTATTTTTATTTTTTTTAAACCATATTTTCTTCAAACTGACTACACCAATAAATAATCTAAAATGCCTTGCTACAATATGTATGATGTCTGTCTGTGTATTGTATCTATTGAAACACATATACAGTATAAACAGAGGAAACGGTTAAAGCATGGTTTAAGGCAACATGTTACTACGCTACAACGAGATGAGATAAGATGTGGAAATAACAGATATAGATCTCTGTGAAAGATCTGTAGAAACACTGCTGAACGCGAGCATGATAAATGCAGAAATACACCTCTTACTGATCCATGGAGGAAACCAAACGCTTGACAGTTTCTCTCTGGTTTTTTTTTGTTGTTGTTGTTGTTTTTTCCATGCACTAGAATTACATATAATACACATTCAGAGATGTTACAGTGACGGGTGGAAGGATTAGAGAGAGTAATGTTAGGAGTTAAGTAATGAAAGTAGACATCATTTTTTAATATTTGGTAACCAAATATAATTTTAAAAAGGTGTTCCTTTCAAATCTGCTTATCGTTATTGAAATCTACCTCAACTGAACACATCGATAGCTATCAACTTAAGACAATTCATTTTTTGTAAAATGTAATTTTTTACGATAGGTTTTGTGTACTCACCATTATGGAAAGCTTGCTTAAGGATGTAAGTACGCGTGTGTCTGATGTGCCTTTGTAGGGAACTGTGCAGTTTGTCACTTTAGTTTGAGGAACATCAAGTGAGACACACCAAAAAGGAAATCGCTTGACCTCAAACTGTGAAGAGCTAAGGCACAGGAAATTACCCAGCACTGCTAGCATTAAAAACATAGGTTGGGCTTCTTTAGTACAACAGCAGCATGTACTTGAACAGAATTAGCTACATGAGGGGCCTCTGAGACAAAGGAGTAATCTCTGTTTTCTTATAGGCATCTCACTGACGTCAGTAAATGATAAATGAGGGTAAATAATGATTAAGAAAACATTTGATGCTTGGTGTCTCATGCATCAGCGGACCTAAGTGGACGTCCTACATTCGTCTTTTCTCCTTTCTTTCTTTTTAAACCACCTCCTTACACATGACCTTCAACACTAATTTGTTAGAATGCAAATGAAAAGCAAATTTATTCTTTAAAATCAAACTGCCTTGTGTTATTTGTACAACAAAGGTCAGTGTCCAAATTAACACAATGAAAATATTATTATACCTGATAAGCACGATTTGTTGGCTGTAGGAACTATAATGTGTCAAGGCTGTGTGTGCGCCTATAATGTGAACAGTAGCAGTGTAACAGGAAGCGTGGTCTGGTGAAACGGTTGCATCAACTGACCTCAGGGAGGAGAGAGGCTATCCTTACACAATCTAAGACAGCAGTTTTGTTATTACCACTTCCTCTTTCTGGCTGTTTAATTAGAGCCTCAGCCTAAAGCATGTTTAGTTGTCATTTAAATTCTTTATCTAGGAAATAAATGCATGAAATTAGCCAAAGAATGATTAGATTTGCTAGTTACTGTATATCAGTGAATGGTGCTTTCTGATGGATTACTGCTTTCAATTTCCAGTTCTACTTCCACAGTCTAAACACTGTATCAAAGAATCTTTTGTAAAGCTCTCATGATGGCTGCTTATGACTATTGCCGAAAAAGAGCACTGACTTGGGCTAGCTGCAAGGGTGACAGTTTCATGATACCGCGTTTTTGTAGAATCCTCAAATCTGATTTTCCCAGAAGGCGTTGACACGTTTTCAATAGCAGCAACTCTGATTGCAGCTCAATTCAAATAAGTTAATATTTATGTGTTTGTTCTAATACATTATCGTTTGTATAGTAACAGCCCATATTCACAGGGAATTGCGTAGTGTATGCATGCCATAATCTGAGCCTAATAATAAACATGCTGTTATTGAACAAAGGAAAATATTTGAATCATTTGATATGGTGAAGTTTTCTGTTAGGAGACGTTTATTTCTCATTTGTAGAAAATAAGCCTGTTGTAGATTATTTTCCTATAACAGTATGCCCCAATGTGATTTATTCAAATTCATGACTTCATCTCATCAAATAATTCTTTTGATACTCAAGGGTTCTTGCTTCATCAAAGAGTTCACTTGTATGGAAACAACATAAAACCTTAAGTTCTGTCTGAGGTAACTATTTAAGTGGCAAGTCCTTTTGGTTATGACCTGTGAACACTTTAAATGATTCCTCAGCCATGTTTAGACCCCCACATGGTACCAACTAATAATCAAATTGTCATGTGCGGTAGCATGGGAAGAGTCATCAGACACCGTTGTGGCTGAATGCTGGAAAACAGCCAAAAAAAGATGAAAATGTCTTGGCCAAAATGTTTTTTTTCTGTCTATAACATACTTTTTCCACCTCAAAGGACTTTAAGAAACCATAAATTTAGTTTATCACCAAAATGACATGGACATGTTTTTATTTTTAAGTGCTGTTTGAACATGTTTTTCTTGCCTAGACTACCTTCCACTGTGTTGGGTAATTAAGGAGTCAAGCGTGAGTATCAAGCGCAGAGATTAAAAACTGCCTAGCTAAGTAAGATGTCTAAAAACATGCTAGCTAAGTATCATTTCCTCACACCGTGACTCTCATGATTTGATCAAGCTGTTGGACAGCTACGTGCCATAGTGAAGCTGACATAAAACTTTTTTGCAGTTGCACATTGCAATCAGATACTGGTTGTCAAAATGTTCACGATGTTCCTGTGCTGCAGTCAGAATGCTCTGTTTTCACTTTTTGGGAGTAACCAGATTCTAAAGTGCTACAAATTTTACTCCTGGCTGAGACATATGCAAAAGAGAAGAATCTCAGTTCAGGTAAACCTGCAGTTTTCAGATATATATATAGATTAAAATCTCAACATTTCACCATGTGAAAGGATTCCCCAGTGCACCACTCATATTTAATCATGTGCTATAAATGGGTTTGAACACAAGCATGAAGACTGAAGAACCCTGAACAATGACTTGAAGTGATTTTTTTGTGTGTCTCGTTTTATTACTCATTAAATGTCTTTACTTTTGTATAGATGAAAACACAATGTACCACATACTGTCTCATTTCCTGTTTCATTTCTTTGATTTTTATTAAAAGAAACAAAGATAGATACAACCAACATGACCACATTCTCCTTTGTTTTAAAAGCATAGGCTTACATATCTGTCCACTTAACAATCTGCAATATATAGCGATCTCTTTTCTTATACTCTGTGACACAAGTTAATAAAAAAAGACAAAAACATTTTAAACATGAGCATAAAAAGGTTTCGTTTTAATTAGATTAGATTGTCTATGGATCTTTTGGAGTTTATCCACACAAAGGTTGCGTAACTGTAAATAGTCATTTCATTCTCAGCATTTACTTTGGTGCAGGTATCCTTGACAAAGCTTTTAAAACATGAGAATGATTCTGGATAAAAGCTACAGAGATATATACAGTATATCTGTATTTTCCCATACCTCACAGATGGGTTGATGATTACTGCACTCTACTGCTGGTGCAAATTTCCACAACTGTCATGCAGTTTTGCTGTTTCTTGGTCAGTCAAGATGTTGAGGACTCAACTGACCATTTGTGCAATTTACAGTTACACAAACCCGCTTCTGCTCATGGAGGATATCTTGTTTTGAGATTGACCAATGACTAGCTTCACAATTGCTCTACTTTATCAATTTTTCACTCGACATGCATGCAGCTGTGGTCCATATGAGCACCTTTATATATTATTATATAGCACCATTTTTTTAGAGTTAGACAGGACCCAACTGTCGGCATGCATGAACTTTGGAGAAAAAAAAAAAACCATTATGTAACCTTCAGATACATATCCTACATGTTGCAACCTTTTACGAACATTACAAGGCAATTAATGAATATTCATACAGTACCATACATATAAAACCGGAACTAATACAGTACACACGATAAAGAAAGTGCTACAATACAGAACAATTGCTTTCTTGTTTCGAGTCTTATAATACTCTAGAGTACTACAGGAGGACACACTAATGATGTACGTTACGTTGTCAAAAAAGATACACCGAAACATTTTTATTTCACCATTTCTTTTGAAACCTTTATCGAACACTACTTCTAATTCCAACTGCAGCAAAGAAGCCGTTATCAACACAAAAGAAAAGGAAACGAATCAATAAAGCTTCTACACCTTTACAGCACATTACCTACATCTAACTATCTTTTATTAACACAAAAAAGAGGCCTGTGACCTTTGGCTGGACTGCTAGTTTGAAACTGCCATTACTGAATTCTTTATTCATACTACAGGAATGCTCAGTTACTTCTTACAAAATTCGAACATTTGCTTGCTAGGCCTGAAATGCTCCTGAAAAGAACTACAAGAACAACATGTTGGTGATGAACGGAAATCGCTAAATTGTACCAACAAATCATAAACCTAAACTAAATCATTACAATCACATTGTAATGATTTTAAGGCTTATGGGTTAAAAGTGTTACTCGGATGCGTTGTAACAGTCCAATTCAGTGAATTCAAGTTTCACGATGAACTAAGATAGCTGCGATGTAATAGGCTAACTTTTTCAAACAGCCTCACGGATTATACTGAATTTCTTAAATTTCTAGCAAAATCATCCTGAATGACTAGGAAAGAAAAATCGTGTAAATTAGTGATAAAGCAAACACAACGTCTGTATACCAATACCACCCTGAATAAAATGTTACCATACCACACACTATAGATCTGTGATCATTTTCCATACAACATAATTTTAGATATTTCTTTGAGGTCAAGGGAACAAACGCAGATACAGTTTTAAAGTGCATATATTTTTTTAAAATCTGTCCTGCGTTTCTTTTATCTGTACTATCCATTGTTTAGAGGTAACATCCTTTATGGCCTTTACTCCTTTATCACTTTTTCAAGGGTACAGCCTTTTAACTTAGAAATAAGGTTAATATTTTGATACGATTATCTAACTGTAATATAGAGCCTACGCTGTGTCAATGCCCAGAATGAGTGAGCCCTAAAATATTAAAAAAAAAAAAAACTAGGAAAAGGAAAGAATTCATAATAGAGGTAATAAACCACAGTTGTTAAAGTGTTAATGAAACAAAGCAAGATGAATTCCTAGACAAGGCAGGTTTTCTGGACTACTCCTAAATTATCTTCCCACTGACAATTTAGACTAGGTGTAATCCATGCCCAGAAAATACAAACCCACTAGTGCACTGCTAGTGGAAATGTTGCACTTGAGGCAACTCTCATCATACAATATGTATGGATGGACTGAAAGGAGGAATTACAATTAACTGCCAATTATACACGCAATATATATTTTGTTTATATATTATTTCATTGCTTTTTATTTGCATTGCAAGACCTTAGCTGTCATAAAACACTAATATTAAGATCACATAATACTTCTAGAGGGCATTTTTTATGTGCTTACATACTTAGGGTGAAATGTTGTTTGTTTGTTTTTACGTGTATGATTGTCGCTATTTCGAAACGAATGAGACCCCTCCTTGTAGTCACATAGATGAGAAACAGATCCTCCTTGTGAGATTGAATAGTAAAAGCAGCAACTGTAGCAGCAGCTAAAAGTGCTGTTTGAATAAAGTGCTTGTGGGGAAGTGCTGCCTATGTCTCATGTCAGCCATCTGAGCTAAGCCCACATTAGAGAGTTTACTTACGTTCATCGTGAGATATAGATATAACTGATCTAAAATCACTGAGGGTCCAAAAGAAAAACACTATCAAAGTTATTTAAAGCACTAAGAACCAATAAGAATTGATGAAAGGATTGCTTTTTTGTCAGCTGGACAATATTTGCATACGTGAACATGCTCGAGTGTATTTCTCAACGCACGCTATTAATAAGAGGGCATTTATCCATTTCAGGAAGTTAACCTCTAAGTTTAGTTGTGCTATGAGGACAAATGTGATGTCCTCATAGAAAAGGCATTTGAAAGACAGTCAATTTAGAGGTTAATGAGTGACTTAATGACAAACGCTGCTTTCATTGCACTGTAGTCTTATAAACATCACTATTCTATTAAAATCTCTAACATTTTTGAACACGCTTTTTTATTTGTTTATTTATTTTCAGATTTACTGTGTCCTTCTATGTTTCCACAGCAATTGCACAACACCGGCAATGCATACAAATGGAATGGAAATAAATTAAAAGACAAACATTTAGTGTTTTTATATAAGAGTGCTTTAAACATTTGTGCTGTCCTCAAAAGGGAACTGGCAACACCAAGACAGCGCTACTAAATGTCTTCCGTTGGTTAACACCTCTGAAAAGGCCATTAGAGCTGTTAAACTGTGAAAACTGTAACGATATGAAGTCCCCTTTTTAAAATGCATGCTGTAAAGCCCTTAATAATATCCTGTAAGTTTTGTATTTAATAACATTACTGTTTTAAGCTATGATGTGGCTATCCACTGGTCATTCTCTATTAAGAATGGTATGACTATGCTAAATAATAAGTAGGTCTTCAGTGCTGCTTAATTCATCTCCACATTTTCACAACACTTGCGTCTTTCACTTCTCTATAAATAATAATAATAATAATAATAATAATAATAATAATAGTAATACATATTACAGGGTTGATGACATTTCTCTCTGCCTTATTTCAAGGCAATTTAACTGAACCTAATCTGCAAGTATGTGTGAATCCAGCTTGTAATTGGGCTAAAACACACACATTTCTGTAATTTGTAATAATAATAATAATAATAATAATAATAATAATCAATTTTAAAAAAGAATAATAATAATAAAAAAAATTAAAACACAAATTCTCCCAAGCAATTAACCTAATAGCAAACTGGAAGTCTGGCATTAGGTGCATTACTGCTGAAACCACATACCACAAATCTACCAGATCTGTTGATTCTCTTAATTTCAGCTACTGACTATTGCTATCATCACTCTCAGATGATACAGAGAGGAGGAAATGGGCTCACATTTATGTGAGCGTTAGTGTTCTTTCTTTATATTAATCTTTACTGGAGACCTATTTACACAGTTTAAACATATTGTGCTCATAATATTGGGTATACGATCATTTCAATCTTATCTATATTCAGATATTTCGATAGTAACTTCATCTTTTTTTTTTTTTTTTTTATCTTTATAGCTTTATAAGGAAAACTGTATTATAATCCAAGGTGTAAACCCTCTTTTAACTCCAACAGACCCATTGTTTAAATGAGTCTCCACTTGCTAAATAGTGCATGTAACCTTTCATCAAACATGTTAACATTAAATGTAATGGGGTGATATTTGTGTGTTTGCTGAACAAGCCACTGAAAAATCTAACAAAAGCAAACAGTCAAGATCATTGCATGGTCGTTTGACTGACGTTACTTCGGGCTGAACCTTTCTCCTGAACTATCTGGAGAAAGATGATGTGTGTTCGTGTATCCAGGAGGTATATATTGCTGACATGGTATAATATTCGAAAACTGTTTTTCCAAGAATAATGTACAGCATCTGTCTCTGGCATAGTGTTATACATATCTTACCCAACATGCCACATTTAGACCAAATTGATGCATTCTGCTAATATAAAATGCCCTAATTACACCTTAATACACCTTAATACTTAATACACCTAAATTTCTGTAAGAGTGCATGTGGTCATGCATCACAGCCAATTTGCACAACCTGAACACACTGCACAGTGTACTAATTCTGTATGTATAACACGGGCATTTTAAACGCTACTAGATTCAACGAATCGCGCGAGAGAGTACATTTGGGGGCGCGCACACACACACGCACACCCACAGACGAGCGCGTGCGCTTCAGCCTGACTGCAGATTGCTGATTGCACATTTCCATTTGGACCTTTCCATCTCGTGTTTAGACCCTTTTAACGTGAGAAAACAAAACGAAACAAAAAATCTTAGGATATCGCTCATACACAACCTGATTTCTAGCAAACGCCAACCGTTAATACAATGAACTAAAAGGGGAACTAAAACAGTACTGCTGAATGTAAAAGTGCTATTGTGATTGATCGGAATAGTACAGTACAGTACGGTACTTGAACAGGCTATAGAGGTACACTGTTTGAAACATGTATGAGGATATTGTATAAACCGAAGCACTGTGACATACTGCAACAGAACATAGATGGCGGGCCGCCGTCAATCCTCGCGCTCTTCGCTGTCCGCTTGCGCCTCTGTCCTCTTCTCCTTGCGGCAGGTGAACATGCGTCTCATTTCCTCTTCGTACCTGATGAAGTTCTCACCGAAGCGGGCCCAGGCTTTCAGCGGCACCGTGATGGTGTTCCGGTATGGCTGGCGCACCTCGCTGATTTTGAGGAACACACCGTACCTGTTGGAGCCCACGTCGAAGTAGAAGCGCTTGTTGTCGACGCGGAAGGACGCCGCCTCGGGCAGCTCGGCACACGCCGCTTCCCGCTCGCGCTCCCCTCTCCCGCTTCGCCCGTTGGCCTCGCGCTCGTCGCCGTAGTCCTCGATGAGCTGCGAGAGCGCGTCCCGAAACTCGATTAAGCCCTGTGCGGGCAGCACGATGGTCTGCTCCACGGCTTGGCCGTAGTACCCCACTGCGCCCTGGCCCCTGCTCACGGTCTGCCGGATGCGCAAAAAGCGGCCGCGCTGGTTCTCCTTCAGATCCAAATAGTACTTCCGGTTGTCGCCCTCGATTGACTCGCTCTTCAGCACCCGGTGCGCGGGCTCTTCGGACGCCACAGATCCGCTGGGTGATGCGGGCGTTGCGTGATGGTCTGGCTGCCGCCTTCTCTGCGCGTCACTCGTCTCCTCAGGCCGTGGCGCGTGGCCGCCTCGCAGGCCTACGTGCGCGTAGTAATCGATGAAATCCCCCAGGCAATACCTCAGGTCGGGAGCCATGGCCATGGACAGCGTGAGCTTGCTCTTCCGCACGCTGTCATGCCTCCCTCTGCCGATCCACACCTCTGCGATTTTGAGGAATCGGCCGCGCGCGCTCTGCTTCACGTCCAGGTAGAAGCGCTTCTTCTGGATGTCTACGCGTTTGGACGCGAGCTCCTGTATGTCGGGACCTTGCAGTGCGGGGAGAGCCGTGTTGTACTGCTGTGCGTACCCGCCTCTCGGAAACGAGTCGCCCGTAATCCTGCCTTTCCCTCTGTCCATCTCTCTCGTGTTACCGTCCGCCATGCTCGCTCAGATTTCCCGACAGCGGCCCGGTTTCCTCTCCATCTCCGATATCCTGGCGTGCCGTCGACGTAGCGAGCTCAGCTCAATTATTTTAGCTTAGTCGGCTTTGTGTGCGCTGGACAAGTTTTAAGCGAAACCCCGATTGACCTGCAAAATGGCAGCTGCCCGGCTAGTCATCAGCTGATCGCGGCTCCGTGTCCTGAATTAAAGGTCAAATCAAATCGCATGGGCACAGTCGAATTATCAGCTGATTACACGGCTGCTGTTTTTTTTTTTTTTTCTTCCCTCCTTAGCGCACATCTGACACTTATCTCTGCCTGCTAAAAGCCCAGCCAGCTTGATGAAACGGCAGAGAGGGAGAGAAATCATCCAATCCTGGATTTCTTTAGAGGGCGCTGCATCAGTACGGGATGGAAATGAACTCAATGACCCTCCCTCCTCCCCTCTACCATAACACACACCACCGTTTAAAGAGACGGAGTGTGGAGTAGAGCTGTGGCGTAATTCTCATTTCCACTTAACAGAGAGAGGGAAGACACACTGCTGAAGGCACCACAACTATCGTATCGCTGAATTTTTATTATACTAATAAGGATCATTAGGATGTTTTCAATCAGAATATTGCACTAAAACGCATGCGACATATGCAAGTTTTGAACGCAATTCTAAGGTCGGACTTGGTTTCACTTAATAGTACGTGATATACGAAACGTGCATGATTATTTCTGACCTGATTCGATTTATTGCAGAAGATTGAGTTCGGTTTTCATTCATACTGACAGTTCAGTGCAGAAGTGAAAAGCAATCGCATCACAGCTCCCTTTCACACAAGCACGTGCTGTCAATCGCTGTCATGTTAGCCTAGGTAAAATGTGGAAGGAAAAAAGGGCAATAATAGCCTATTGTGCAGAGGAGGAAGACAAATAATAAATGGCTCAAAAAAAAAAAAAGAAAGAAAGAACTTGTACGTTTTTTAGTATCAGGAATGTTGGCCCTCGCCCTGAACAATTTCCATTCTGAAAAATTACATTGGCTTAGCAATTAACTTGAACACACCACTGCAACGTTCTGTGGTGACACAAGATAGTTAGCTGACGTGCTCTAACAAAGTTATAAAATATGTAAAAAAAAATAATAATAATAATAAATAAATAGGAAAAATAATAATAATAACAATAATAATAAATCAAATAAAGTAATAAATAATAATAATAAAATATTTTTATTATTTTTTAAACTTTCAAACATTGCACTGATAATGCCAACGTGCAACACGTCTTTGCTAGGTTTGAGCTAGCCGTTAGTTAGCTCAGGTGCTAATCCAATTTGTCACCTTTTAGAGACCTTTAGTTAACATGTTGTTAGAACACCAGCTAAAAGTTACAGCCAAATAGTGTCTTAGATATGTGAAGAGGGATAGAAATAATAGTAATAACTATTTTAACCATTTTCTTACCACGGGCATCTTTCTTTTCTTTTTTTTCTTTTTTCTTTTTTTTTTTTTCCCGCAGCTGAGTAGGGATGGGAATCGATTCATCCCAAAAAGAATCGATTCCCAGATTCCACGCATTGTGAGTCATGAGTCGAATTCCGCAGCCCAACTGACGAGGTAAAAGAGTATTGCTGTCTTTGAGTTGCCATTTGCTTTTGAAAATGTAAAAGTATACTTAAGTACCCTGCTGAAAAAAAACAAAACAATAGAAAGCCTGATAGAATTTCTAATGGTTTTAATGGTTATAATGGGAATTGTATTGGTTTTAATGGAAACTCTAATCGTCCCTGTGGGTCTTTACTGGTAATGTATTGCCTTCTGTTGGCTTACATGTTATGTCTAGTGGATATCATTAACGACCAATAATGGTAACTGTAATGGCTTTAATGGCTAGCTGATGGTTCGTAATGGTATCTGTAGTGGAAACCATTAGAATTTCTGTGATGGTTTTTATTGGGGTTTTTTCTTTGTTTGTTTTTTTCTTTTTCAGCAGGATATACATACTTATGTATTCCATTATTGTGTCCACTATGTCTATATAAATCATCACACCAAAATATGTCTAACCAATTATGTGGAATTTATGAATTTGTCTCACTCAAACCACACCTTTAAAATAAACCCATTGACGAAACCAACGATAGAGCCTTGGACTCTTTATAGATATACGTAATCGTGAGGTGCCTTTAGTTAATTTTGGATTTTGATGATGCCACTCCTGTTTTTTTTTTTCCTCATTTACACTTTGGCACATGCCTCTCAGTCTGTCAGGTGTAAGACCTCAGAAAGAGCAGTGACTTAAATCCTTGTAAGCTCTAGGTTATTAATGAATATTATCTTGAAGTACTAGGCCAGAGTAGTGTTTTAATAGTCATGCTATTTGTGACAAATTCAAGTAAATTCATGACTAAATGCTGACGAGGCTGCAGCATTCTGCCTTTTATCACACTGAGACAGAGCAATGTCCTCGGATGTCCCTGACTTCTACTGAATTTAATCAGATGCTAATTAAGCTTTTGCATCCATCACTTTCTGGGCAAGAGCAGTCGTGTTTATTGTGCTAAATACAATTTAATGTAAGGCAGATCTAACAGTGCTGTAAAAATGTAATGTACACCCTTTAACATTAGGTGCTTCATTAGGCCACATGACAATGGATTGGCTAAACATTTGAGCCAGGTTATGGCACCTCAAACAGCAGTAGAAAACTTAGACATGGTGTCACACTTCAGTTGAAATGAACTTAACATCTTGCAAGTGCTTTGAACAGAACACAGAGGGTAAGAACTGAAATTACCCGATGATGCATCACATTTCCTATTATTTATATAAGTATGTGATATCATTTCTGAGGTTGTTGGCAATATGTTCTCTGTAAATTACCTAATTTCAAAAGTATCTTTAGCTTTGGAAAAGTTATTATTATTATTATTATTATTATTATTATTATTATTATTATTATTATTATTACTATTATTATTATTATTATTACAAACACACATTTCTTAGCTATATCTGAAACTGGTACATACTGTACCTTGCTGAAAGTAGCAAAAATCTTCTCACTTATAGAAAAGATCCTGGTGACTAAACTTAATCATGACACTTTGCCACTCTTCCAAGGAGCTTCATTAGTTCCTCTTAACCCTGCTATTTAAAAACTGTGTACGAGTCAGACCTTTTACATACTAAGGCAGAAGTTTTACTGAAGCCTGGAAACCTTCACATACATTTTTAGGCCCTGTTTAAAAAACAATATGTATATCACACAAGTGTGTATTATTATTATTATTATTATTATTATTATTATTATTATTATTATTATTATTATTATTATATGACTTACCTGTCTAACTGATGATTGTCAAATAAGCAGTGAAATGTAGCTAGCTAATGTTTACAGAGAACAATGGCTAGCTACTACAGCTAGCTATTCTATCTAATAATCCTTCACCACTAGGTGATAAATGTATACGACATTACAGGGATTGGTTGTCTTAACTAGGGCATGTTTATATTCTATATAATCTAATATATATAGGTCTATATTTTACGGCAAAATGTTTCAGTTTCATCTATGAACAATTTTACAGTGGAGAGGGAGTATGGAGTTCAAGTGGCTACTTATTGCTCAGTATGAAATCTAAATCTCTGATATAAATATATTTTCACATACAGACATGAATGGCAGAAAGACCAAAAATGAATTGAAACTGAATAATAAGGCTTGTAATGTTAACATTCGAAAGATGGAAGCCTCTGTAGAACATCGCTGCAGACCAACAGCACAAAGCCTCATGGCTAGACGTATGGTACTACGTAACTAAGCAAACATTAGCCATCTAAAACAAACTAATATATAAAAGTAATATATATATATATATATATATATATATATATATATATATATATATATATATATATATATATATATATATATATATATATATATATATATATTACTTTTCACAAATGTAACATTATACCTTTTACAATGTGACATATAATATATTTTCATTAACTAACTAACACCCCAATGTTAACTACCTCACCAAAACTAGCATAACTTTTTTATTAGCTAATTTACCTAATGTTTGCTAATTACAGCTTGGTGTTTCGGATAATTTTAGTCAATGCTAGCCAATTAATGACAGACCTAATTTACATAGGATTAACAGGTTTGTTCATTACCATTTAGCTTACTAACTGTATGTATTTATACAACAGCACTTTTGAATCTGAATCTGACTGGTTAGGAGGTGTTGATTAATTTTCTATAACAACAGCTTTCACAATAGTTGCGACTGCAAGGCAAATCACAAGTTTATATTAATGTACTCAATCTAATATGTTTCTATAGTGGCTGCTAATTAACAGGGACTTGTGAGGCAGATGCTCTGCATAATATAAACAGTTTAAAGGATGTTTAGCAAACGTGTCCAATACAAATATATGTCACTGAACAAAGTAAAACATCTAATCGTTGAAATGTTTAAGCATCACACCACCTATCATTGATTATTTTCCTATAACAGCATGCCCCATCATGTTTTATTCCTTACTTAGTGAACTAACTGTGTATAAGGGAAATAAATAACAAAGGGACATTCATTTCATGGATTACATGTAATATTGCTATTGTGTACTTGTAATTAACAGTTCACTAACTGTAACATGAAAAATTATGGGACTACAGAATACAGTTTATTAATTCGATTGATTCTTTAATCTTAGTAACTGCTTTATGCTGGTCACGGTCTCAGTGATCCAGGCACGAGGCAGGAATACACCCTGGATGGGACACCGGTCGATCGTAGGGCATTTACACTCATAGGGGTAATTTAGCATAGCCAATCCACCTAGCCGCGTGTTTTTGGGCTGTGGGAGGAAACCAGAGAACCCGGAGGAACATGTGAAACTCCACACAGGAGCCCAGGAGTTTTTATTAAACTCGGAATAAGGAGGCATTAATATGGGGGTCTACAGGACCCTGGGATGTTTTCACCCCCGCTCCAGTCCTGTAGGTGTCGCTCTCTCTTAATTTCACTAAACAAACCCGAACAAAAACAAACGCAGAGGATGGCGCGAGAGTTTAGGGATCACACCTGAGTCGATGGTTAAAAAAAAAAAAAAACCTACAAAAAATTTAAACACGTTAATCGAAGAGACAGTTTAAAGGACGTTTAGTAAACACGTCTGTAATATAAAGTATTTATCTGTAAGTGTTTTGAGGCATTCCTAGCGCGCGGAAACAAAGGTTTCTAATATCGCTGTTTATGTTGTTAATATAAGCATGTGTGAAAGTGACCAGAGCTGGATGTAGAGATCATATGCGCTACTGTCGCGGTATTAAATACGGAATCCTGAACCCAGCCTTGACACTGCGTTTTAACACCCCGTCTTTATACCGCGAGAAGATTTTATTAGCTCCTCGTGCTGGTTAGTTCAACTATAGTTAATAGCTTTAATAGCTAGAGCTATGAATCATTGTACGACGAGTGACAGGTCGCTTCCGGATTGGATGACGGAAAAACATGATGATAATGTACAGCCTCAGGTAAGAAGATAAAACTTTTAAGTTCTACTGACCTGCTGTCGAAGTTCTTTAACATAGCTAGACGGCTTCTTCGTTGTGTAGTTGTTACAGGCTTATTTCTAAATAAAAACAAGTCAATAAATCGCAATATGTTCAGCGTTTAATGCAGTCCAGGTTGAAGTGACTTGGCATGTGTAGTTGTCTTTGTGCTGTTAGTTTTCAGTAAGGTGTTGCGTTTCTATTGGACGATAGAATCCCTTATTTGCATACATTTTGTTCCCCAGGTACATCTCTATGGTCATATTCAAATACATCCGAAGCACTGTTTATATTCTTTGGTCTCTCTTTAATTTCTGGTTCAAGCCAAGTCTTAGTTTGAAGCTTTTCTCACAAAGTTTACCCACTTTACCTTCAGTCATCACCACACTAAAGAGACATGCACTTGTGGTCTCTTTAAATCCATTTTAAAACAAGTTCTAAAATGTTTGACAGTTTGCATGTTCCTGTAATAAATATCCATCCTTAAAGCCGTTAAGGTATAATGTCGTGAAATTTCAACAGAGAATACAGCATCAGAATCAGAATCATCAACCGACAACGAAACATTTTTCTGTTTCATGCTCATTCATCTCCAACAAACTTCATTACCGCTTCAGCCTTGTTATCACCTCTCAGGTTGTTTTTAATCCAAGTCCTACATCATTTTTGACGTTCATGACCAAAGAGAGACTCCGTGGCATCTGTGTAGTTTATTTGCATGGGTTTAAGTCTGGAAAGCCAATATGACCCAACGTCTGCCGGTAGGAAAAACTGTTGGCATGCTTCCACCTTTAAAGTTTAGCATCTATCTCTCTTATTTGACTATTGCTGACAAATTTGCCTGTCGTGGTGCAGGAAACTGCCTCTGTGGCTTATATGTTGGAAAGGTTGTATGTGCTGAATCATTTTACATTTTACATATCATATCACAATGATATCATACTATATGTATATAGTGTATATATACACACAGTATCTCACAAAAGTGAGTACACCCCTCACATTTTCATAAATATTTTATTATATCTTTTTATGCGACAACACTGAAGAAATGACACTTTGCTACAATGTAAAGTAGTGAGTGTACAGCTTGTATAACAGTGTAAATTTGCTGTCCCCTCAAAATAACTCAACACACAGCCGTTAATGTCTAAACTGCTGGCAACAAAAGTGAGTACACCCCTAAGTGAAAATGTCCAAATTGGGCCCAATTAGCCATTTTCCCTCCCCGGTGTCATGTGACTCGTTAGTGTTACAAGGTCTCAGGTGTGAATGGGGAGCAGGTGTGTTAAGTTTGGTGATATCGCTCTCACACTCTCTCATACTGGACACTGGAAGTTCAACATGGCACCTTATGGCAAAGAACTCTCTGAGGATCTGAAAAAAAGAATTGTTGCTCTACATAAAGATGGCCTAGGCTATAAGAAGATTGCCAACACCCTGAAACTGAGCTGCAGCATGGTGGCCAAGACCATACAGCGGTTTAACAGGACAGGTTCCACTCAGAACAGGCCTCGCCATGGTTGACCAAAGAAGTTGAGTGCACGTGCTCAGCATCATATCCAGAGGTTGGCTTTGCAGAATAGACGTATGAGTGCTGCCAGCATTGCTGCAGAGGTTGAAGGGGTGGGGGGGGTCAGCCTGTCAGTGCTCAGACCATATGCCGCACACTGCATCAAATTGGCCTGCATGGCTGTCGTCCCAGAAGGAAGCCTCTTCTAAAGATGATGCACAAAAAAGCCCACAAACAGTTTGCTGAAGATAAGCAGACTAAGGACATGGATTACTGGAACCATGTCCTGTGGTCTGATGAGACCAAGATTATTAACCTTATTTGGTTCAGATGGTGTCAAGCGTGTGTGGCGGCAACCAGGTGAGGAGTACAAAGACAAGTGTGTCTTGCCTACAGTCAAGCATGGTGGTGGCATGAGTGCTGCCGGCACTGGGGATCTACAGTTCATTGAGGGAACCATGAATGCCAACATGTACTGTGACATACTGAAGCAGAGCATGATCCCCTCCCTTCAGAAACTGGGGCGCAGGACAGTGATGACGACCCCAAACACACCTCCAAGACGACCACTGCCTTGCTAAAGAAGCTGAGGTTAAAGGTGAATGACTGGCCAAGCATCTCTCCAGACCTAAACCCTATTGAGCATCTGTGGGGGAGCGCAAGGTCTCTAACATCCACCAGCTCTGTGATGTCGTCATGGAGGAGTGGAAGAGGACTCCAGTGGCAACCTGTGAAGCTCTGGTGAACTCCATGCCCCACAGGGTTAAGGCAGTGCTGGAAAATAATGGTGGCCACACAAAATATTGACATTTTGGGCCCAATTTGGAAATTTTCACTTAGGGGTGTACTCACTTTTGTTGCCAGCGATTTAGACATTAATGGCTGTGTGTTGAGTTATTTTGAGGGGACAGCAAATTTACACTGTTATACAAGCTGTACACTCACTACTTTACATTGTAGCAAAGTGTAATTTCTTCAGTGTTGTCGCATGAAAAGATATAATAAAATATTTACGAAAATGTGAGGGGTGTACTCACTTTTGTGAGATACTCTGTGTGTGTGTGTGTGTGTGTGTGTGTGTGTGTGTGTGTGTGTGTGTGTGTGTGTGTATATATATATATATATATATTAGTGTGTGTGTACCCTATTCTTTTTGTATAGATTTTTTATTTTATGACTTCTACATTATCAATACACATGATATATATATATATATATGTATGTGTGTGTGTGTGTATATATATATATATATATATATATATATATATATATATATATATACACACACACACACAGGTGCATCTCAATAAATTAGAATGTCGAGCCAAAATCATCACAATTAAAAGAACCAAAGACTTAAACTACTTCAGTATGTGTGCACTGAATTTATTTAATACACGAGTTTTGTTTTACAATTTGAGTTGAATTACTGAAATAAATGAACTTTTCCATGACATTCTAATTTACTGAGATGCACCTGTAGATATACATATATATATATATATATATATATATATGTAGATATACATATATATATATATATATATATATATATATATATATATATATATATATATATATATATATATATAGAGAGAGAGAGAGAGAGAGAGAGAGAGAGAGAGATATATAAAACTTACAGGTAATTTTAAAGCCTCAACTCCTTAAATATAACTTGTTAACTTGGTGCATTTTTGAAGAGCATTTAAAAACAGGCAAAATTACCTTAAACATGCTCTGCTGGGAATCACGCAGCTTTTTAGATGTTTTTTTTTTTTTTCCCTGCTAAAACAGGTACCACGATAGTTCAAGGTGAAGAGACAAAATGGCATTGCTGTTTAAAAAACATCAAGGTCCTGTTACAGGAATCGGAATTAGTTTGAATGATGCTATCATTCTAGCAATGAGCTGTAGTTCCAAGAGTTCTGATGCAGTCGCAGTAAAGCAGATGGGAAAAGCTGTACAATTGACTGTAGGGCTGGGCGGTATGACGGTATATACCATTACCGTGAAATAAAATGTCTACCTTTACAGATTTTTCTATTCCATATATACCGCGAAATGTAAATAATTGGGCGTGGTTAACTTTGTGCATAGCACTCCTGCACGTGAGAACGATCGAGAAGCTGTACATAAGAGTAATTGTGAGAGGAAAAACATGGAGAAAGATGAGCACTAGAGATGCACCGATCGACCGGCCAGGGACCGGAATCAGCCGATTTTCCGCATGCTCGGCCCGGACCGGTGGCCGGCCGGTCAGTCTCACGTCTTTCTGATTCCGAGCCGGTCCGTGTTGTTGCCAGCGGCACAGGCAATAACGTCACAGCCACGCTCACAGTCGCATGTAAACATGTCGTAGGCAAAAACGCGAAAACCCATTGACCTACTGGAGGATCAACAAAGATCGTTTCCCTGCGCTTGTGCCACTTGCCTGAGCCTATACCTCTCTGCTCCATGTACAAGTGTTGAAAGTGATCGCTTGTTTAGCTTTGGCTGGACATGTGATAGATGAAAGGAGAAACCGATTATCAGGTGACAAGGCAGAGATGCTTCTGTTTATGAAGAAAAACTTGCCATTAATGCTCAAGTATACATATGTTGGCAACAAAGAAAAGGTGCCTTGTGTAACGCTTTACACAGAGAGGCTGGATAGCTTGCCTGAATGGTTGTAGGCAGGTGTAAGCAAAACTCACATATCTGATATTTCACAGTGGTTTATTATCAGCGTTGTCGATCCCCCGCACACATGGGGCAGTTTGCAAAACACTCTAACAACTGCGTTACTGAACATAAATAAAACGGGGCAAAGAGCAACAGAAATATAACCAGGCTTTACATGCATACATGCGATGATCATAGCTCGCGCGCTCCGTCTACCGACTGCCCACTCATCAGTGAGGGAGTAAGAGAGAGCGTTCCGCCTTAAAGGAGCAGTAACTAATTCTACTTGTTACACTTGTTATTTAATTATTAGCCACTGCACCTATTAATATTTGGAAGAGTATTGTACACTTCAGTTTTGTTCATAGGCTTGTAATCTTTGGACTTTTGTGAGACGAGTAAAAAAGAGAACTGTAACTTAGTGCAGTTTGGGGGAAATTGTAATGTTTAATAATTCTTTTATTATGAAAATAAAAAATTTGCATTGAAGAAAAGTAGATTTTTGTTTGTATATGCTGTCAATTATAGTTCTTAGAAAGAAAATCGGAATCGTCAAAAATCGGTATCGGCAGGTCACACTTACAAAAAATCGGAAATCGGAATCGGCCAAAAAAATTGCAATCGGTGCATCTCTAATAAGCACGCTGGTGAAGAAGTCCCACAAACCAATCCTGAGCAGGAGGAGGAACTTATGAAAAGAGGCGCGACTTCGGTGGTATGGAAGTGGTTTGGGTTTACAAAATCTGACAAAGAGCAGAAAAATGTTATTTGCAAACCGTGTCACGCGAATGTTCCCACTAGCAGCGGTAGCACAAGTAACCTGTTTTATCATCTTAAAATGAAGCATGTCAAAGCATACAATTGATTATAGTTGATTTACCAGAATGACTATTTTTTTACATGATATATATCGTTACCATGAAATAAAATTACTCATTCCGTGAAATAGATTTTTGGTCATACCGCCCACCCCTAATTGACTGTACCAATTTAGGTAACAGGACTGAATAAGGTGAAATTAAACATTTATTTATGCACATTATCTACTTTTTGTTTAAATAATGTGTTGGTTTTGGGTTTTCAGTGTAGTGCTTCTTCTGTTATTTTAGAATATCTGTGAATATTTTTGTGTGAAACTAAGATCGACATATAATGGTTGCGGGTAGCATTGCCACCTCACAGCTTCAGGGTCTTCAGTTTGGTTGGCTTGGCCTCACTAAATTGTGTGTGCCTGGTGTCCTGAGATGACCTGGATGTACTCCTGCCTAATACCCAGTGTTCTCGGGAGAGGCTCGGGATCCACCACAACCCTAATAACACAATCACTGAAGATGGATGAATTTATACATGCATAAACATATACACATGTTATTTTAATCCAAGGCTTCTTCTATTATTTCAGAGTTTCAATGAATTTTATGTTACTTTTTGGACTGTATACACACACAATAGTAACTGCACTTCAGTAATAATAGCAGATGTAGTAAAAATTAAGTGTCGTACACAAAATATACAAAGTTTAATCAAAGATGCACTACATTAAAAGCCAAAATGTACCTAAATATGGCATGAAGCACATTCTGGCATTTCACAAATGTGCATATAGTGTATATATATATGCATATGCACATGGCGACGTGTTTTTCTGCAACTCTTTTGCTTTCGTTTTTCACTGTCAAAATCTTGGTTTGTGATCACTGAAAAGGCATCTTGGCTTAACCAAATGAATCAGAACAAATTTGCATGGTATTACATTCAACTGCTTTACATACTTAGGAAAATATGTTTATAACAAGAAAGCTCAAACATTTAAATACTCCTAATCTGCATGTAAGAGTGGACACTGTAAACCGCCAAGGACTTGTTTTGATCCTTTTTAATATGATTTTATATCTGACTTATTTATTTCGAGACAAGAAGGTAGATATTTATATTTGTGTTTTTCTGTTCTCTATCAGTCGCAGGCTATCTACAAAAAGAACATCACTGAGGATGATCTTCCCTTTCTGGAATTTGGTGGTAGAGTTATATACAGCCAGGAGAAAAATGATTGCTCATTTTTAACAGAGGATTTAAGGTAATATTTGTTAACTATAATAAAGAATATTGCATAGATAGTCATTCATGAAGGCTTGGTTGATTTTAATCCAGGTTTATGTCACACCATAGCACTGTATATGCTATATATGTGCATACATATTTCATGGAAAATAGTGAATATTACTATACAAGGTAGTTAAATTCCTGCTGTGCCCGTGTGCCTTTCATCTCCACTCAGATCCTCTCTCATGCCTGGCTCGGCTGTGGGCTTTGATTTAGAATGGCCTCCGTCTTTCACCAAGGGTAAGACTAAGAAAGTTGCTTTGGTTCAGCTTTGCGCCTCGGAGGAGAAATGCTACCTTTTTCACATCTCGTCGATGTCAGGTAGATTGCTTGCTTGCAGTCCTAAATGAATCATGGATTGTTCTCGAAGCCTCCCACTCACCTCTCCATGCTGTTGCAGGATTCCCTCCTGGCCTAAAGATGTTTCTGGAGGATGAGAGCATCAAAAAGGTTGGGGTGGGCGTCGAAGGAGATAAGTGGAAGCTGCTGTCTGATTACGAAATTAGGCTGAAGAATTTTGTAGAGCTCTCTGATTTGGCAAATGAGAAAGTAAGACTTTTTTTTTGTTGTTGCTTTTTCATACACAAAAAAATCAAAGCAAAATCCTTTATTAATTCTTGAAATGGCAAAGAAAAACCTAGTCAGAGCCCATATTGTTGATGCACCAGAGAATGCTAAGATGCTGTGTTTTTTTTTTTTTTTTCTTCTTCTTTCCTGACTCTTTCTCTACAATCAGCTGAAATGTGTTGAGAAATGGAGCTTGGATGGGCTGGTCAAACACTTGTTCAAAAAACGGATCTTTAAAGACAAGGATGTGCGCTGTAGCCACTGGGATGACTTTGGGCTCACAGAGGAGCAGAAACAATATGCTGCGATAGATGCCTATGTGAGTGTGACACGCCCTGCACTTGTTCTCATTTATTTAAAATGTCTCTTAGAGGTGTCCATAAGTTTGTGGCCACCTGACCATCACACTCATATGTGCTTGTTGAACATCCCATTCCAGATTTAGTCCCCCTTTGCCGTTATAATAACCTCGACTTTTCTGGGAAGGCTTTCAACTAGATTTTCCAGCATGGTTGTGGGGATTTGTGCTGCTTCAGATACAAGAGCTGTAGTGAGGTCGGGCACTGACATCAGGTGAGAAGGCCTGTGGTACAGCACACTTGAGTTCTTCTTTGGTAAACCATGTATTCATGGACCTTGCTTTGTGCACAGGGGCATTGTCATGCTGGAACTTGTTTGGGCCCCATAGTTCCAGTGTATGTTACATCATACAAATACGTCCTATACAATTGTGTGCTTCCAACTTTGTGGCAACAGTTTGGGGAAGAACCACATATGGGTGTGTGATGGTCAGGTGTCAACAAACCTTGGACCATATAGTGTATATTGTTTGAGAGAAATATAGTTTCTCTTAGTGTTTAAGTGGAAAATTTTAATGATTGTCTGTAATGTTTATTTTATTCAATCATTTTATGGAAGGGTACCTATAACCCTTGAGGGCAATGAATATGGTTTGTTTATATACTTCCTCTCATTTAAGTCACTTTGGATTAAAACAAACAAACAAACAAAAAAAAACAGGCAGCAGAGTCTACTGTCAGAGTCAGTTATACAAAAATAATGCACACCTTCTGACCAATCAGATTTGAGAATTCAACCTGCAAAATACCTCTACTGTAGGCTGGTAAGACAGAACGTTCTAAAAATTTAATATTTGGTATGTGTTTATTTACCTGTACTTACAATAGAGGTATTTTCATGTAACTACTCGGACAGTAGTTCCAGCTGTAACAAGAACGATAGGTTTGTATAATGCACTCTTTCTAATACATTATTTTTTTCTATAGTAACAGCTCATACACACTCACTTGTATGGCAGAAGCTCCACATAATATAAGACCAATAACAAATGGATTTTATCAAACGTGATGATGTTTAGTAAAATGTGTAATTGTTGATTTGGTGAAGTTTTTAGTCATTAGACATTTATGTAACATTTATGGAAGAAGTCCCGGTTTTCAGCACTTTGCAACTGTCGTGGTGCTTTGCAAAGTTTCCCAGCATGGGAAGTCATCAGGACAGAGTTTACACTTTCCAGTTTCTCTGTAAAATGACATGTTGTGGTATTTTGTCTTATTAAACTGAAGAGAGAGAAAAGGCAATGCTGGTGAGGGAAGGACTGTTTATCATTACTATAACGTAAGTGATAACAGGACCTAATTTGGCTTGCGGACATATAACTATAACAACGTGTTGTTCATTAATAAAAAAAACAGTGTAATTGTTGGCAAATTGCTGTGATATAAGTGGAATAACACATTCCAGATCGTGCTGTTATACAAAAATAATCCACTTTAGGGTGGTATCACACCAACCCGACATGGATTATTTTTGTGGACATATTTTGGTTAAAAATGTTTTAGTGACTTCTTCACGTTTCCTTACAGGCTGGATTCATAGCACACCAGAAGCTAGAAAGAGTGGTGGTGAACCCAGGTGAAATTTACTTCATGAACTTTGTTGTATTTGCTTATTTTAATATGAGAAAATAAGTGAAACTTATACACTATATGGCCAAATGTTTGTGGATACCTGACCATCACACATATGTGGTTGTTCCCCACACTGTTGCCACAAAGTTGGAAGCACACAATTGTACAGAATGTCTTTGTATTCTGTAGCTTTACAGTTTCCCTTCACTGGAACTAAGAGGCCCAAAGCTGCTCCAAGATGACAATGCCCCTGTGCACAAATCGAGGTCCATGAAGACATGGTTTGCCAAGGTTGGAGTGGTAGAACTTGAGTGCCCTGCACAGAGCACTGACCTAAACCCCACTGAACACCTTTGGGATAAACTGTAACGCCAACTGCACCCCAGACCTCCTCACCTAACATCAGCACCTGACCTCACTAATGCTCTTGTGGCTGAGTGAGCACAAATCCCTACAGCCACACTCCAACATCTAGTGGAAAGCCTTCCCAGAAGAGTGGAAGTTATTATAACAGCATATGGGAACTAAATATGGCATGGGTTGTTTTAAAAAACACAGGGTGTGGTGGTCAGGTGTCCACAAACCTTTGGCCATATAGTGTATCTTAGTTGGCCAACTGAACTATTTCTGATTCTGCCATAATTATTTTTTCCATCCTCCTCTATAACTGTCAATTTGCTGATCATCTCTTGAAATGTTCATGTTCATGTTGGAATGGTACAGGTTCACTGAAAGCTCAAGATTGCTTGAAACAGAAGCTTTGCCAGATTAGCAGAGAACTTGAAGACATTACTAGATGTATTCCTGAGGGACTCAACTGCACAAGCAGGTTATAGTTTTACCAGTTTTGTTTGTATTGTGTTTTACATTACGATTGTTGTAATAATGATTTTGCAACCGCAATATTTGAATTATTGGTTGTGTTGGTTCCTTCTTCCTCTTTTTCTATAGCCTGCAGCATTTAGCTTGGGTTGTTTTTGTATACAAGCTAGCATTAGAAAAGTACATACAATTATGGGGTGTAGACTTTATTTAGCCTAAAACAAAGAGGAAGAAAAACATTAGTAAACTATAATATAGGTACTTGATCAGATTAGATTCTACTTCCATTGTACACTATAAAATAAATAAATAAACAAATAAATAATTACACTGGCAAATCTGTAAATACAAATATTGATCATTAGCATTACCTCACAACGTTCTCACAAGTCATAAATAGTATTTCTTTAGCAAACTGGTTGAAGAATATTTATTAATAATCAACACATTTTGATCCTGCAGAACTGAAAAGCTAGTGGACGACTTATCTCAGCAAGTTGCATCTCTTAAAGAGCTCCTGATAAGCAACCAAAACATAGCAGAAGAACGTTTCTCTAAAGCCAGCATGGATCACAGTCCTAACTTCCAGAGTGCTGAGATCAACACCTTGGATCCTGAAGCCAATCAGACATCTGCTAAAGACAGAAATGGTCAATTCTCATCCAGAGACCATGTAAAGCATTCATTGTCATTGGAAGAGGATAAAAATGACCCTGTTCAGACAGTACAGAGGGAATGCATCATGGATATCTCTCAGTATGAGCTTCAGATGCTGGAGATGCAGGCCAGACAGGAGGAGAACGAGGAGCAATCCATTTTATCTTTCGAGGTACAAGTTTTAAGCATTATTTTTTGTTTATTTTCAAACAAAAAAATTGTTTATTAAGTCATTTGTTTTGTGTGATTTAATGGCTCAGCTTTCTTCTTCTGTTTAATGAAGGAGAAATCGGCTCTGGAAGACTCTGCCGAGTTATCATACGAACTTGAAAGTGATGAGGATCTTGACAATGAAATGACTGAGGTAAAGCCATGTTTTTGCTTTCACATATACGCTCGGCATCCACTTTATTAGGAACACCTGCGTATTCATGCAGTTATCTAATCAGCAATCATGTGGCAGCAGCACATTGCAAAAAAATCATGTAGATACTGGTCAAGTGCTTTAGGTAATGTTCACATCAAACATCAGAATGGGGAAAAGTGTGATCTCTGTGATGTAGATCGTGGCATGGATGTTGGTACCAGGTTGGCTGGTTTGAGTATTTCAGAAACTGCTGATCTCCTGGGATTTTCATGCACAACAGTCTCTAGAGTTTACACGGAATGGTGCGAAAAACTAAAAAAAAAACATCCTGTGTGTGGAGGGTCTGCAGGCTGAAACACCTTGTTGATAAGAGATATCAGAGGAGAATGACCAGACTGGTCTGGGCTGACAGGAAATCTATAGTAACTCAAATAATCACTCTTTACAACCGTGGTGAGCAGAAAAGCATCTCAGAATGCACAACACACCAAGCCTTGAGGTGAATGGGCTACAACAGCAGAAGACCACATTAGGTTCCACTCCTGTCAGCCAAGAACAAGAATCTGAGGCGATCATGGGTACAGACTCACTGAAACTGAAGTCTGGAAAAAGACCAGATGATTTTTTTTCGTTTTCTAATCTTGTACTGTCCAGTTTCAGTGAGTCTGTGCCCATGATAGCTTCAGATTCCTGTTCCTGGCTGACAGGAATGGAACCTGATGAGGTCTTCTGCTGTTGTAGCTCATCCACCTAATGGTTTGATGTTTTGTATATGCTGATGTTTTGTGCATGAGTGAGCAGAACTGTCTCACTGTTTTTTGTTTTTCGCACCATTCTGTGTAAACTCTAGCGACTGTTGTGTGTGAAATTCCCAGGAGATCAGCAGTTTCTGAAATACCCAAACCAAAGTCACAGAGATCACACGTCTTCTTCATTCTGATGTTTGATGTGAACATTAACTGAAGCTCTTGACCTGTATCTGCATGATATTTTTTTTTTTTAAATGCATGAATGTGCAGTTGTACAGGTGTTCCTAGCGTGTGTGTAAACGGGCAGATCAAGGACTCCCGTATCTGTGTCACATCTAGTTGCCAAAGAACTAGACTACTACATATTGGCAAAATACCAACGTGCAGTGTTTATTGTGGAGTTTTATTTGTCCACTGCCTAGGAGGTGCCGCATAGTTAATCTGATTGTGGCAATTCTAGTACAATCATGTGTTACTCATATTATTGGAGCTTTATCTATAAAGATACACATTCAGCCCACGGATCTGCTGTTGTGTAACTCTTTGTAAAACAGCGTACTGGTTTTCTGGACAGGCAAATTATAAGTGGTATGAGAGTGAAAATGAGAAATGAAATTCCCTTTGATAAATAGTCATTTGATCTCAAATAAGCTTCTGTGTGTTCTGCTTACAACTTGCAAAAGAATTTTTTTTATGTCTCCAGCTGAATCTCTTCATCCATTCTGTATTTTTTTTTTAATAGTGTGCTGAAAAAATGGAGAAACTGAATGATAGTATTGAAAAGCAGTCTAATGCAGCTGAGGCCATTGCTGATGATGATGATGAGGTTGTTGAAGAGGATGAAGCTGAAGGATTTGGTAAATTGCGTAGTTCAGGCTTCTTATTTTCATATAAACACTTTTTCTCAGTTGAAGACAATTACTGTGAAACAAATTGTGAAGGTATCCTTGGAATACCAACAAAGCATGACAGGGCGTTATATTATAGGAAAATAATCAACGACTAGGTGGAGTGATGTGGGTACCATGTCCAAAAATGCTTTATTCCTCTTATCCCACAGCAATTAGCCTATGATAACAATTCTTATTTATTAAACAATGACATGCTGTAATTGTTTTGTTTTTTTTTGTTTTGTTTTGTTTTCTTTGGTTTTATACAATTACATTTCCAGGGCCAACATTACATTTCTTACAGAAAAGCAAATAACGAGATGGGCTATAGCACTCCGCAGAAATTTTACGAGTGCAGGGCAGTCCAGGTGGTAGGCAGATAGGAGAGGTACAACCTAGGGTGCGCAAATATGTAGCTAAAGTGTTATAACAATAGTAATAATAATAAAATTAGATGATATAATTATTCAGCATTCTCCAGATAAGACTGTAAAGGAGACCAGATTCTTGCAAATTCCTCAGAGTTATGAGGAAGATCGTATGTCAATTTTTCCAACGGTAGCCAGTTGGCAATCTAGATTTAACAACATCTTGATGGAGGGGACTCCTGGATTAGACCATAATAACAGAATACATTGAAGAATGTTAAAAAACAATGGTATTATTGTCCGAGGAAATATTGCCTGAATTGAAAAGATACACGGTTGGAGACATGGCAAATTCTTTATTGATGATTTTTTGTATGGTAAAATGAGTCCCCTTCCAGTAAGCTTGTACACATTGTACCTTTTTATCTGTATATAGTTACATGTAGTGGAACGACCATAAAACAAGTTCATAGAAAGAGTTGTTCCCACACCATCTGTCTCTATCTTGAAGTTATCAAGACAAACAATGCAACCTATATATTACTGACCAACCGCAAACAAGACCAGATTATCCATATATGGGATTGCGCGAGTGCACTGGGGCACCAGCCAATGGGGGGCAACAAATGATTAAGATAACGACTAGACTAGTGATGCTTGTAAAGTCAGTGTATGTTTTGCTGTTTGTGTTTCGCTGCTGTGTGTGTCTGTGGTGCTGAATTCAGCAGTTGCTATGGTTACTTGCAACAGTCTTTATTGGGCTTGCCTTATTTGGAACGTGTGTGCAATGATTTTTTTAGACATACTCTGTAATGGTTTTGCATGTAGTTCTCATACAGGTCATTTATGATAGAAATAATGTAATTAAGCATGACATGTTGCATCATGTGAGTTGCATTCAGATTTGAGCATCAGTGTAAGGGCTAGAACGGCATTTGTAGGCCCATGTCCGTTTATGGTGTCAGGTTTTTTTGGTTGGGTCTTACATTTTTCTCTAGTATGTGTAGTGAGCCTGTACTTTAGCTATAAGTTCATGTAAATCTATGGCCTTTATAGCCATAGTGAATTTCATTTTTTTACGTGTATAGTGGGAGGAGGGGGGCACTTCAAGTGTGGTCACCCTAGGGCACCACACTGTGTTAATCCAGGCCTGACTGCAAAGCACAGAGTCCTCTGTCCTGAAGACTTTCCTGTGTTGTGAAATGCTGACACTGGAGAATCCTTCCAAAAATGCTTAAAAAAAAATACATATGTGAAGCATTTGTTACTGTAGAAGTGATAATGTGTCGGAAGAAGCACATCAGTATAAATGTATGATTTGGCTGCCACAAAGCTGCTGTTATAGAAAATTAATCACCACTTTCTGACCAATCGGAATTGGTCGGAATCAAAGAATTTGATAGTGATATGATATAAATACAAATATATGTCCTGTGTCTGAATATAAAGAGGTACAGCAGACGTTTTTATGTGGTTATTTGACATAAGCTTAGACTAAATAACCTACTCAACAACTCAAATTTCCAAAGAAGTCAGTGGTTGACTGACTATTTAATTCTACATTTGCATGATCTCTATGCAGGATGTGAATTGCTCACATGCTCATATTCTGTATATATGCTTCCTATTCATGGTGTTTGGGAAGATGAGTACGTGCCTAGGAGTCCTAATTTAATTAGGAATAATAGTAAATGCATGTTATTGCATTTTTATATGAATTTTTTCCTCAATGAGTTTTCTGTTAAAACATTAAATTATACATAATATATTAGGATTATTTAAATGTTAAACTGTATGTAATGGTACTGAGATAATAAATAAGCAGAATAACATTTTAAGATGCAAAAAAAATGGCATTCATAAACTAACTGTTTGTGTAAATAACATCATATTCTGTTATAATCATATTCTGAAGCATGCACTAACACATACAATACAGTGCAATGCAATGCAATGCAACCTTCAACAGAGCTTAATTACTAACTAATGCTCTTTTAATGCAGGTTTTGTTTGTGAGTTTGTCATGATATTTCTCACAGTCGTTGTTGTCCTTTGTGTCAACTGTTCTTATTTTTCTGGTCCACATTTAGATGAAAATCTTCCCCAGCCAGCTCCTGAACAGATTAAATGCCTGAAAATGTATTTTGGACATCACAATTTTAAACCGTATGTCTGCACCTACTCATTTTTATTCCATGCTTTTTTGAAGCTTTCATGATTTTCAACCATATTATGTACTTTTAGTAAATATCCCAGATGTATCACTTGTCCAGGTTGACAGAGGAATTTATATTTGTGGGATATTTTTGATATGAAAGTGTATTAAAGGTTGTGCGTGCACTTTACCACTGCAATTTTCACAGAACTTATGCAGAAGCTAAGTCTAATTTAGCACATGACACTCATCTGCAGGGTACAATGGAAAGTGATTCAGTCCGTGCTTGAGCAGAGGAGGGATAACCTTGTTGTCATGGCAACTGGTAAGGGTTTTTCCTTTTCTGTGAAAGGGTGATGAATTTTTGAGATTATATATGTATATTTAAACCTCTTACTCTGTGCTAGTGGACATATAATTAGCCAGTTCATGGGTATGGCCTATTTTCGACCAGCTTATTGTTAGTATTCTTTTGCAAGTTTTTAGATATGATGTTTTCTAAATAATGTGCATTGCTGTGCAAACCTCCCAGCACAGTCATTTTAAATTATGTAATGCCTGAAGATAAATCTCAGGTGGGAAGCTGTAATACAGGGCAGATTAAAGGTGCAGTCTGTAAGGTTTTAAAAAAAAATTCTAGATCTGTAATAATCATTTAATTTCAAATATACCTTAGAAAAACAAAACTGTGATTCAAAATATCTCATTGCAGTGGATCTGGGTACTTTCCTTACTTCAGGCTTCTGTTTACTTTTATTTTTCTGGTCCAGAAATGAACCACAACTCCAACAGAGCAGACCCACTGACCCTTTTCTTTAATATTTTCAACATGTTGGTAGGGTGAAAGAGAAAGCTTGTGCATTTTTTTTTCACTGCAATTGCAGTTTGCTTAATAGGATGCAGAGAGTTCTAAAAATTAGAAACGGCCTCTTTAAATGCTAAAAATGTCTGTGGTGATGCTGTAAGCCAAGTGCATTTTGTTAAACTGCTTACATATGTTGATTTTAACTTCATGATGAAAGGTGAAGCTGATTTTTTTCAGAGGAGTTTATGATGGTCTGCCTTCATGATATTTGTATGTATAATTCTCTGTGCAGGTTATGGAAAGAGCTTGTGCTTCCAATTCCCTCCTGTGTACTGTCTGAAAATCAGCGTGGTCATCTCCCCTCTGATCGCACTAATGGAGGACCAGGTGCTGCAGCTCCAGTGGGTAACACTGAGGGAGCTCAATATTAGCAGTCTTAACATTTTCCTGGTTGTATGAGCAACTTGATTTGGCCAGCCTGTTGAATTTGCATGTTATTCTGTAAATCCTGAAACACTGGACTGACTTCTTCTTGCTTGACATTAGCCCTGATATAAATCTTTGTAATTAGCATGTGATAAGCATGAGACAGAATATCATTGTCTCGAATATCGCGATACAAAATACTGGCGAGATGAATTTTCTGCTCATCTCGTGTATCATAATATTCATTATGAGCTTTACCTCCTCTTACACAGTAGGCAGCAGCACCAGAGTTTGAGCAACAACTTTAGCAACTGAGGGAGAGGGAACCTAACTGTCTCAAAGCATGCTTACTTAATAGTCCAAAAAGTTAAGCTAATCAGAAGGAATCGTTATGGCATAGATGTCAAACACAAGGCACGCGGGATAAATCTGGCCCACAGTCTCATTTCATTTGGCTTGTGTGAACTTGGAGATACCGAAGCGGCCCGTAGAACACTACTGCTCAACATTTTCACCATCTCTAGAATGCACAGCAGCTCCGTAGCATAGTAATTATATGTGCACTATATGTACACACATATGTGCACTCCGGTTTCTATCACGGCTGGCTTAACCACGAATTGCGGGTTAAAATCAACGCCTGTGTGCTGTGCTTGATGTAAATCACACCCACATCTAAAACGATCCAGAAACATGTTGTGTGTTGTACTGGCGGTGGCATAACCAAAAAATCTTGGAAGGATGAGGAAATATACAAAATAAAATTGAAATAAAAAGATTGTTTTTCTCTTCTGTACAATTAACTTGGTAAGTGTGACATGCATTTGAGCTGGATGTCAGACAGCAGTAGGAGAGGTGATAAAACAAAATTTGTTATTTAGCCTAATCATTTAAGGCACAATATACCATCAGTTCTTTCCACATTAATAACATTGCCATGAAATACTTTTATGACATTATGAATCCTGATCTGCTTTTCTTATGTTATTTGTGTCAATATTGTCTCATGAAACCCGTGTATCGTCTCATGCCTAGCATGTGATCTTCAACGGTGTCCAAGACTCATATTCTAATGAAAAGTTAGAAGTTGAGCCTTTTTTTTAGTTCAAGCTTCTTAAATCAACATGTGGATCTATTTTCACTTTGATTAGTGATAGTTCACCCAAGAATGAAAATTCTGCCATCACCTGCATGTCGTTCCAAACGTATATGACTTTTGTTCATCTTCAGAACACAAATGAAGACATTTTTAATGAAACCTGATAGATTTCCATCCCTCCATTTACTGTCCATGTATCCAAAACTTTCCAGCACCGAAATATTCATAAAGGCGTCGTAAAAGTAATCCATGTGACTCCAGTGGTTTAATCACGATACGTTACGGTTTTAAATGATACAAATGCTTTGTGTGCACAAAAAAAACTAAAATTAAGTCTTTAATCACAAAATATCTTCACTTCCACATAGATCTCCGAGACGTGTTCATGAGAGAACCCAAAAATAAAAAATAAAAAATACAAGTCCTCCTCTCTCAGACATATTTGTTACAAAGATTGTTCAGTGTGACTCAGTTTGTGTACAGCGTCCCCCTTCCTATAATGTAAACAATGCAGCGCTTCCGGGTACGATTGCATCACAAGAACATCCGTGCTCACGTTTTTAGAGACTTAATTTTAGTTCTTTTTGCGCACACAAAGCATTCATATCGCTTAAAAAAATTGGGATTAAACCACTGGAGTCACATGGATTACTTTTACAATTCCTTAATGAACTTTTGGGAGCTTGAATGTTTTGGTTACATTGACTGTAAATGGAGGAACTGAAATCTCCCAGGTTTAATTAAAAATCTCTTCATTTGTGTTCTGAAGATGAAAGAAAGTCTTACGGGATTGGAACGACATGAGTGTGAATAATTGATGACAGAATTCTCATTTTTGGGTGAACTATCCCTTTAAGGGTTTCATTACCCACAATGCCATTTAACTGCCTGCTTATGGGGTGCAGTGGGATTTCAACTTACATTCATCTCTACATTAAGAGACATACTACATTCTAATACCACCTTCAGCGCCATTACGTCATCTCGTAGATCACTAACTAGCCAAACCGGGTCTGTGCCATAATTCATTGTACCTGAGTCTTATAGCTGCACCGCATTCTGGAAGCTTGAATTGTTGTCTCCACCTACTTCTACAATGGATTTCTTATTAATGTGACATTGCACGTCAGTAAAAAGTGGTGAGTGAGAAAAGAAGCTCTTGCTCTTTTGTTTATCAGTGCTAACAGCAAAACCTGACTGTTATTCCTTGTGTTTGAGGTTGTTGAAAATGTTCTCCCATCAAACCCCATTGTAACTGTGCTAGAAATCTCCCAGTGTGATGTCAGCACAACAGATAATCAGTAGCTTCTCACAGGAATAGCAATTAACAAATTAGCACCAGACTCATTAAGCACATAAGTATTTCTATATAATATATTCCTTTAAACCATCCATATCAGGCATTTAGGGCATGGTTAGATTTACTCTTGTAGGTTTAATTAATGCAAACATGGCAGTTTCATATGTACCTCAAGGTTTTATACATGCATTTTTTTATAATGGATTGTAGTGTACATGTGTGAGTTAATTGTGTATATAACAGCTAAAAACTTGTTTCTAGTGCTTAAGCAATTCCAATATATTATCTTAGAGTTCAAGCTCTGCAATAAAAAGTGAAGAATTCTTTATATCTTTGTGCATTCCAGGATGTCCAACATCCCTGCTTGTTTCGTTGGATCGGCACAGACCAATAATGTATTTGCTGGCTTACAAAAGTAGGTTGACTCATGCTGTGATCTGATCTAAATATTAAAAGCACCCTGCTTTTGCTTTTCTCATAAGTGTTTTTTTTGTTTTGTGTGTGACCTCTAGGGGGCATTTCAGAGTTGTATACATGACACCAGAATTCTGCTCAGGAAACATAACTCTGCTTGAACAGCTGAATAAATCAATCGGTAAGCAAACACAGGCTTTTTGAAAAGGCTAACCCTGTTTTCCAGGTGATGTGGATCTGGAGGAGGCTGTGGCATTTAAGAAAGCTGCTTTAAACATGACCCACTCATTTTCTTCCAGCGAGGCGCCATGAGGTGGGATTGACTGCCTACTTCATTTGCAATTGTTTTTTTTTGGATGTCTTGGTGGCTGGGACTGCTGAGACTAGGGAAATGTAATCCTAACCTGACTAGCATGTTGTTGTTTTTTTATTTAACCAAATATTAGCATCATTTGAGAATCCTCATGAATTTTCAATTCAACTAAAAAAACTTATGGAAGTCTGGTGTCTTTTTAGGTATTTGTCTGATTGCAGTGGATGAAGCTCATTGTATTTCTCAGTGGGGGCACGATTTTAGAAGTGCTTATCGAGACCTTGGCAAATTGAAAAGAAGGCTTCCAAATGTAAGTTACATTCACGTAGTAATTCAACAAAACATGCTACTTGGTTTCTCTTTTTTATTTTTTATAAATACATTTATTCCACTATTATATAGGTTCCCATTGTGGCACTCACGGCCACGGCAAGCCCCTCTATTAGGGACGACATAGTGAAGAGCCTCCACTTGGTGAACCCTCTCGTCACTTGCACCTCTTTCGACCGGCCCAACCTCTGTCTGGACGTGAACCGCAAATCTGGCGACATCATCCAAGACCTCAAGACGTTCCTGGTGAAAAAGAGAGGGTGTGCTATTGCCTTGTTTATAAACCATTATTAATGCTGATTTCTTAGAAAGGACTGCTGGTAATATCTTGTTTGTGGAAATCTTATTTTAGGGGTGATTATGAATTTGAAGGCTCAGCCATTGTGTACTGCCCATCTAAGAAGGAAACGGAGAGAGTGTCAACTGCTCTATATAAACTGGGCGTCAGCTGTGGAGTGTACCATGCAGGTCTCGGCATCAAACAGAGAAGAGAGACACAGTATCAGTTCATGAGAGATGAGATACAGGTTTGTCTCTGCTTTAATTTTGCACTGTCTGGTAGAAAAATGCTATCACAAGCTACTCGCGCCATCATGCAACCCTTCATCATGCGCCCGTTCATTTTCTACATACGTGAGCAACATGGAGCTGTATGTAGTTAGTACAGATAGACACAGCGCTGACTTAAAGCACTTCACGACAATCATTTTATAAAATATTGTTTTCTTTTCTCAGTAGATAAATATTCCAATTTTTTTAATAATAATGTAATAAATAATGTTGTGAGTTATGGATTTTGTCCACACTATTATACTGGTATGGAATGCTCCTATGTGAGAAAACACTGTATAACACACAATCCACACAGAATGCAATGCGACAGAGCTGAAAACTAAATGAATACCGGTTGTAAGTATGGTCCTTGTGAAGTTAGAGGGACTTCACTTTATGCTGATAGTGTGGTCATTTTAAATGAGACCATGATCTTAAATATCTGGCCACTAAATCCTCTAGCAAACCCTATGAGACTGATCATTAGTTCAAGTCATTCATTCTTAAATTATTCTGTGCTCTTCCCAGTGTGTGGTGGCTACCATAGCTTTTGGAATGGGAATTAACAAGCCTGATATTAGAAAGGTCATTCATTATGGAGCACCGAAAGAGATGGAGTCTTACTACCAGGAGATTGGACGAGCAGGCAGAGACGGACTGCCCAGTGCCTGCCATGTCCTCTGGACACCTAGCGACATGGCACTCAACAGGTGACTCTTTTCTAACACTAATCACTCTCTAGAGTCCTTTTCTTGCAAGGCTTGGTACCATACTGTACCATTTCATGAATCAGTGTGTGCTGAAGTTAGCACTTGATCTAATCAAACTGCATCTCAAGACTAAGATAGTTTTGCATTTGCTCAGGTTTCTTCTCAACCAGACGAGGAGTGACCGATTCAGGGGCTACAAAATGGAAATGATGGCCAAGATGGAAAAATATTTGAATTCCACTAAGTGCAGAAGGAAGTAGGTTGACTACGTGCCTGGATATTTTCTTATGTATTTACATATGTAAACATGCTGGCTTGACAACCATGTCTTTGTATTGTTCCTATAATAGAACTTTTTTTTTTAACATTCACCATGTCCTTTTAGCCTTATTTTACTTTTCTAGAATAGTATGCTCCTGTATTTATAATACCTATAAACAATACTATCCTATCACTATCAGTAATCAGATACTTTTTAAACCAGATTTCACTTTTGACTTTAATATGTGAGTTAGAGTAAATGCTGTTGATTTGTTTATTGATTAAAAATCTTTTTGTAGCAGAAACTTGTTCCGAGATAAAACATAGACAATGTTTGTGAAACAATGTTTTCATTTGTTGTTTTTTATTTCAATTATTCCTATCAAAATAAACTTTTGCAGGTTAATCTTGTCACATTTTGAGGATAAGCAACTCCGTAAAGTCACTTCAGGTATAATGGGGACCAGCAAGTGTTGCGACAACTGCAAATCTGGGTATGTGTCAGCAGCATGTGAAATACAGTAAACATTTGATAATGATAATACATTTGATAATAGAAAAGCATTACATAAATCATTTGACCTCACTATAACCATTATCTGCATGTATTTTCTAGTCTCTGATCAGTTTTCTCTCTTGATAATCATCTAATTGCCTGTAAACTCTTAAAGCTATTTTCCCTTTTTCACTCTCAATAATCGCCCACTCTCTTATAATTATTATGTCATTTTCCCATTCTCATTTGTCCCTCTCTATAATCATCCACTCTATAATCATCAAGTCACTTACTGTATATGTCAGTTGTTATTGTGTGTTTTTTCTGGGCACCATCTGAAATTTTACTGACAGCTCCATGAATGAGTTGACTGCATCATAAGTCTGACAAGTCTGGTGTTTGCTAACCTGGTAGTCTAACCTTAATAATAAAAGAGGCCTATTAAAATATCTAATAATAGCCAGGCAGTGTTCACTAATATGTTACTGTGCATAGCGACATATTCAAATACTCTATTAAATTCATGTCTTTTTTTTTGCTACAGTCTACATCTTATTGTACCACATTATGCCACATTTATAAAAACATGCCATGTATCGTTCATGCCAAAATATGCAGACAGTTATAGTATAGTGTACAGTAATTACACAATTAAAATAATCACAGGATTCAACAATAATAACAACAATATGCAAAAGTGAGATGTGGGTATGTTATATAAGGAAGAATGGTGCATTCAGCTTAACTCAGAAGTAGGAAGTCTGAACTCACGATTACGTCATTCTCAAGCTCTGCGCATTCAAGCAGCAAAGAACATGGAGGCCTCCATGAAAGTGTGTGTTTTGTCACAACAAGTTAGCCAGGTATTATTAGTGATCATGAGTAATGCACATGCAAAGATGCCTTCAAAATAATGAAATTAAAGGTTTCTACATTTAAAAAAATACCGTAAAAAGCAGTAAACAGTAGTAAATGAAACAAAGTCGATATTTGGTGTGACAAAAAAATACAAATAAAAATAGTAGTCTCTGGTACAATGTGTGCAGTTTTATAAGGAACTGAGCTGGTAAGTTTTATTGAGCATCTTGCAGAACCAGCCACAGTTCTTCTGGAGACTTTGATTTTCGCACTTGCTTCTTATTTTTGCTGCAAAACCCAGCAGAAACCTTCATTGTGTTTTTTGTCTGAAAAGTGGTCTCTTACGTGATATGCTGCTTTCTTTAATGACATAATAATAATAATTTGTTACATTTATATAGCGCTTTTCTAGACTCTCAAAGTGCTTTACATAGTGGGGGGGGGGAATCTCCTCAAACACCACCAGTGTGTAGCATCCACCTGGACGATGCGACGGCAGGAGGTTTCCCATCCAGGTACTGGCCAGGCTCAACCCTGCTTAGATTCAGTGGGAAATCAGGCAAGAACTGCAGGGTGATATGGCTCTGGCTGACATGTTTCTGTAACATTTAATTTTGTGCTAGAAAACTAATGTTTGGGAATGTAAAATGTTTTTTTTTGTACTGACTTGATAATGTAGAAGTCATAAAATAAAAAAATCTATAACAAAGTATGTACTAAAAAAAAAAAAAATAGGGTGCCTAAAACCTTTGCACAGTACTGTATTTACATTCTCAAAATGGAGAACTGTAACGTCACTGTTATAGATTTAACCAACTAATGTGTAATGATTGATTAAAGTAAATACTACTTAAAAACTTATTTGAAGTAGTGAAGTGATATTTTATTTATTGTTGATGGGTCCATGTTGACATTTGAAATTGAGAGTTCTAAGATTTATTCTAGTCTTTAGTGTGATGTGACTCAGTGCTTTGTAACAGCCAGCTTTACTACTGCCGACGCTGGAGACTCCTTCCAAAAACGCTAAATAAACATCTCACAGAAAACATAACCATGTCAACAATTACTCACTTTTTAAAAAAGAAATCTGTTTATGTGGAGTGTCTGCCATACAAACGTTTAAGTTGTTCCTATAAAAAATTATCATGTATTAGAATGAGCACATTAATATTAACTCATGATTTACCTTGTAACCGGTTCTATTGTCAGAGCTGCTTTTTACAGAAGCTTAATCAACACATTTAGAGCAATCAGATTTGAGAATTCAACAGCATTGTGGTGTAAAGCAATAGATAATGTTTTGCATTTAGAAAATGTCAAAGATTGTTTAACAATTTAAATTAGTATACATTAGCTGATGTTTATTATTCTCCAAAGCTCACTTTTTAAAAATACTTTGGGTAGATTTATGTTTATGATTATTTGGTTCTGTACTGTTCTGTCCTCTCACTTTTTAACATCAATGTCTATGACAGATTTATTCAGTGTTCTCCTGTCATAGCTGTAATATGTTATTGTGACTTCCTCAGGCCCATTAATAGCCAGAGCCAGGACTGTTCAGAACAAGATGTTCAGGACTTTGGTGTGTGTGCATTCCAGCTGATGGGGGCAGTGAGTGCGATGGGAGAGAAATTTGGTATAACAGCACCCATACTGGTGCTGCGTGGCTCAGTAAGGTTCAACACTACAACTACACAGTCATTGCTGGAGGATCCAGTACATGCCTCCTTAATGGAATATTTGGTTAAACATCTTTGCCAGCTCATTTCCTTATTGTGTCCCTCTCTTTGATTCTTGCAGACTGCTCAGAGAGTTCCTGATCGCTTTCGGCAGCACGCTTTGTTCGGCGCAGGCAGGGGTGTGTCTGAAGCCTGGTGGAGGGCGCTTGGCCGTGAGCTCATCAATGAGAAATACCTAATGGAGGCCTCTGGTTATAATAAATTCAGCACGCTCTGTAAACTCACTCCCAAGGTACTGTTTCTGAAGCACAAAGTGTAGTTCAAGTGAGCACACAACACAATATGGCAGCACTGTTTTCACTAAGCAGTAGAAATAAAAACAAGTGTACAGTATACACTCACTGAGAACTTTATTAGAAACACTATACTAATACTGGGTAGGGCCTCCCTTTGCTGTCAAACAGCCTCAGTTCTTTGTAGCATGGACTCCACAAGATGTTGGAAAATTCTGACCCTACCATCTGTGTGCCTCAGGAGAAGTAGAGATTCATCAGACCAGGCTATGTTTTTTTTTCAGTCTTCAGCTGTCCAGTTTTGGTGAGCCTGTGTCCACTGCAGCCTCAGCTTTCTGTTCTTGGCTGACAAAAATGGAACCCGACGTGGTCTTCTGCTGTTGTAGTAGAGCCGCCCTCAGAGTACGACGTGTTGTGCATTCGGAGATGCTTTTCTGTTCCCCGCAATTGTACAGAGTGATTATCTGAGTTACTGTAGGTTTTCTGTCAGCTTAAACCAGTCTGGTCATTCTCCGCTGACCTCTCTCATCAACAAGGCATTTCCATCCGCAGAACTGCTGCTTACTGGATGTTTTTCCTTTATTGTACCATGTTGAGTAAACTCTAGAGACTGTTATGTGTGAAAATCCCCGGAGATCAGTAGATATAGAAATACTCAAGCCAGCCCATCTAGTACCAATAATCATGCCATGGTACAAATCACTGAGATAACATTTTTTCCCAATTCTGATGGTTGATGTGAACATTATCCGAAGCTGCTGGCCCTTATCTGTATGATTTTATGCATTGCACTGTTGGCTGATTAGATAATTGCATGAATGAGTAGGTGTACAGGTGTTCCTAATAAAGTGCTCGGTGAGTGTATATTTGTAGTATTTGAGGAAAATCCGATCCAATTTATTATAGGGTGGTTGAGTTAATAAATACGGTAATGATGTGAAATGATATGATATGATATATGGTATGATCACAGGGCAGGACATGGTTAAGCAAAGCCCAGAATGAGAAACACAGAACCCTCCTTCTACAACCTAACGGAGATCTGTGTCCAAGAGTTTGTGTGCCAAAGTAAGTGTAAATATCTACCTGACAAAGTTTACTGTATCACCCACTCGCTATCTGTCACTGTCTGACTTTAAACCCTGCATATTCTCGTTTTCCTTTCTCAACCACACATACTCCTCCTCCTTCCTGTCACACTCTGACTTTACTCAATCTTTCCCTCAAGCTCTGATTTGTTCGTTCATCCACTTGCACTCTTCTTTGCTCTCTCCTCACCTCATGCTCTGATGTGTTCACTCCTTCTTGCTGTGCTCTCATACATTCACTGATTCACTTATTACTCTTATTTGCTCACTCGTTTACTCGCACCGATATGTTCACTCATGCCCTGATTCATTCATCCATTCAGTCACACTCTGATTCATTCACTCATGCTCTGGCAAGTTCACTAAGGGTTTCTCTATTAGGCCTTATTGAACTTGACTCTGATAACATCTGAAGGAAGTGGTGAATGTGAGAACAACCATATGTCGCTAAATGAGACATCAAAGCATGCATGTAGACATGAAACTGAGTTGAGGGATGTGGCATTATTCAGACACGCACTGTCTGAAGTTGTGTGGAACGCTGTAATACTTCTTGATGTAGTTGGTTTCCTCATAGCCACTTGTCTTGTCAAGTGATTTTAAAAAGACTCCAGCTGTTACTCCAGGATTTCCTTCTTTCTTTCTAGTGCAGTACCGGTTAAATGTGTTTAATATGTTCAATTAAGTGGCATCTGTAAAGACTAGTTTTAGTTTTTAAGTTAAGACTAGTTTTAGTTTTTAAGTTAAGTTGGTCTATTTAAAATGCAAAGCTCTTTATCATCGCAACACAAGAGAGTATCTGTATGTGTTTATGTTCTTCATATTTGTCTTAAGGAAAAAACAAGATCTAGCACCTGTTGTGGTTGGTGTTCAAGACCAGGCTTTACAAAGTACAACTCAGGTTAGTGTTGATCAACGTAGGCAGTTCATCCCTACTGGCTCATGTATTTTAGTATGCATCATTGCAAAGCCAAATTTCTGTTTAAAATGCACACAATATAGAGAAGTGTTTGTGTTCCTAATCATCATTACACTTCCTCTGTCTATTGCAGAGAACAAATTTCTGGTCTCAGGTGGACTCCAGTGCCGTGGTCAAGAATGACAGAGCATCACATTATAGGTATAGTGAATTTATGTGGTGAAACAATATTTGTAAGGTTATTATTAACATTTGCGTTATGGTCGGTCAATTAGGTCAGTATGTTTTAATTAGGGCTGGACAACACTGCAAAAAAAAAAACCTTGATTCTATTTATTTATTTATTTATTTTCAAAATGTATATCCTGATTACGATTTTTTTTTAGATCTTACATGATGCAATTGAAAAATAACACAATTTAATTATATTATAATTGGACTTAAAATGTAGATGTGAAAAATAGCACCATCTATAGCAACTAGTGCAAACAATGGTTCTTGTAAATGAAGGATATTTAAATAAAATATATTTAAATAAAGGATATTTAAAAGAACCACTGTTTGCATTATCTGTCTTTTGTGATATGAAATGCCACCTCATCAATAATTTATTTCCCCCGGGGGCTCTTCCTGTCATAATGGAACAGCCCCAGAAAATGTTTCAGCTAATGCTGCATTCGACTTGAGGTTGTAACTTGTAATTCCCAGCCTCCAGGCAGTAAAAGTATTTGCTTTAGATCAGTGAATGTACAGACATATTATTAAATGTATATACAGTGCCCTCCACTAATTTTGGTAAATATGAGCAAAGAAGGCTGTGAAAATTTGTCTTTATTGTTTAACCTTTTTATCTTTTGTTAAAAAAAATTTCACAAAAATTCTCTGCTCTCATGGATATCAAACGATTTCACAGGTTTATAAAAAAAAAAAAAATTAAAAAAAAACTTTTAAATATAGGTGTGCAACAATTATTGGCACTCCTATGAATTTATGAGAAAAATATATTTGAAGTATATTCCCATTGATATTTTTTAAAAATTTCTAGTACACCTGGGTGACTAGGAACAGGAAATTGTTCAACCATGACTTCCTGTTTCACAGCGGTATAAATATGAGGTAACACATTGGCCAAATTGCCTTAGTCATTCATAACAATGGGTAAGACCAAGGAATATAGCTGTGATCTGCTGCAAAAGGTTGTTGAGCTTCACAAAATGGGAAGTGATTATAAGAAAATAGCACAAGCATTGAAAATTCCACCATCAGGGCAATAATTAAGAAGTTCCAATCAACTGGAAATGTTATGCATCAACCTGGAATTGGACGTGTGTCTATATTGTCTCAACACACTGTGAAGAGGATGGATCGAGTGGCCTATAAATCTCCAAGGATCACAGCTGGAGAATTGCAGAAGTTAGTTGTGTCTTGGGGTCAGAAAGTCTCCAAAACTACATTCTGAAGTCACCTACATCACCACAAGTTGTTTGGAAGGGTTTCAAGAAAAAAGCCTCTACTCTCATCTAAAAACAAACTCAAGCGTCTTCAGTTTGCCAGACACTACTGGAACTTCAAATGAGATCAGGTTATATGGTCAGATGAATCCAAAATGGAGCTTTTTGGCAATAAACACTGAGGTGGTTTTGGCGCACACAGAGAGGTAGCCATATGGAAAAGTACCTCATGCCCATGGTTAAATATGGTGGTGGCTCTTTAATGTTTTGGGGCTGTTTTTCTGCCAGATGACCTGGACATTTTGTTAGGATACATGGCATCATGGACTCTATCAAATATCAACAGATATTACATGAAAACCTGACTACCTCTGCCAGAAAGCTTAAAATGGGCTGTGGTCAGATCTTCCAGCAGGACAATGATACAAAACATACATCAAAATCAACACAAAAATGGTTTACTGACCACAAAATCAAGGTCCTGCCATGGCCATCCCAGTCCCCTGACTTGAAACCCATAGAAAACCTGTGGGGTGAACTGAAGAGGAGAGTCCACCAGCACGGTCCTCGAAATTTGAAGGATCTGGAGAGATTCTGTATGGAGGAATGGTCTCAGATCCCTTGCCATGTATTCTCCAACCTCATCAGGCATTATAGGAGAAGACTCAGAGCTGTTGTCTTGGCAAAGGGAGGTAGCACAAAGTATTGACTAAAAGGGTGCCAATAATTGTTGCACACCTACAGTGGGTATAGAAAAGAATCACCCACATTTAAAATAATCACATTTTGTTGCTTTTCAGCCTGAAATGAAGACGGACACAGTTTTTGTTTTATCCAGCTGTATTGACTCAGTGGAACTTATAACATCCAAGTGAAAGATACAACACCAACATGTCAGAAAAATTTTTTAAAAATGTAAAAACCAGAATCACTGAGTTGGAAAAAAAGATCACCCCCTTGCTTTAATTTTCCTGACTCGCACTAACAAATCTGCCCACATAACACTGGTTCTGTACCCTTTGCACTGGCTTCCCATAACTGCCCGCATTCAGTTTAAACTTCTCATTTTAACATATAAAGCACTGCATGGTCTTGCTCCTGCCTATCTTTCCGAACTTCTCCATCCCTACCTACTGTCTTGCTCTCTCCGCTCCTCTGATACTGGCCTACTCTCTGTTCCTTGCACATTTATGTCTTCCATGGGTGACCGTTTTTTTTAGTGCTGCTGCTTCCAAGCTCTGGAACGCCTTGCCTTAACACTTCTGTGAATTTTCAACTCTTTCATTGTTTAAATCTAAACTCAAGACCCACCTATTCACAATACATTACCTGTTTTATTTGCTTTTTTTTTTTTTTTTTTTTTTTTTTTTTTATAAAACAGGCAATGATAGAAGAAAGTGGAAGTGAGGATTTACCGAGGGCTACCAACCTTCTTATTATTATTTATTATTATATCATTGGTTGAAAATTTTGAATTGCATTTATACAATTTTTTAAATAAAAATTTTAATATGTATATGTAAACATGTACAATCTTGATTAGAACATTTTGAAAATCGTGTTAAAGCAATAATTCGAATTAACCAATTAATCATGAAACTAGCACAAGTTTTAATATTGATATTTGAATTAGTCGTACAAAAGTTAATGTTATTGCTGCCACTCAGGTCAGTTCCTGGTTTGCCACCTGCTCCCAACGCCATGCCTCAGCCTCCGGCAGTCTCTGCCAGAGAAATGGAGTTACAGGTACTATTCTTTACTGCTGTCAGTTTTATTTAGCAAAAATGATCTAGTCATTTTGTTGGACCTTGGAGTCATGTTTTATACCCAAAATCATGTGTTGTATAGTACCTAGAATTTTAATGAATAGGACAGATGGGATATTTTCACTATACAGCACCAAAATTACTGTAAATCGCCTTCCTAAAATAGAGGAAATGGATCGTCTCGGTTCATCCTGTCTCTCTGTATGTTGTGATCCATTTCAGGCTGAGCTGTATAGCAAGCTGGTAGCTGAGAGGCAGAAGCTAGCCAGCATGAAGGACATCCCTCCTGCCATACTGGCCACCAACAAAATCCTCCTGGACCTGGCCAAGTTAAGGTATAGTGAAATGATGTTAAAGAGAAACTCAAGATGATATCTGAATCTCACACAATATGCTTACAGAGGTAGAAATGTGTCCGGCCTTGTGCACTCGCCATGCTCTTTATTAGGATACCATACTACTACTGGATAGGACCACCACCCCTGTCCTGCTCACTGGACAGCCTCAATTCTCAATTGATGATTGCATCACATAATTCCTTTAGATTTGTCAGCTGCCCATTCTACCACAAAGGTGCTGTATTGAATTCAGATCAGGATACTGGGAAGGTGTTGAAGTACCCTGAAATCACTGTCATGTTCATGGAACCAGTTTGAGACAACTTGTGCTTTGAGAAATGGCAAATTATCATTCTGGAAGTAGCCATTATGAAACAATGCATGGTTGGTATTAAAGGGGCCAAATGTGTGCCAAAAAAAATTCCCCACACCATTACGCCTCCACCACCAGCCTGAACTGTTGACATGAGTCAGAGTGAGTGCATGGATTCATGCTGTTGATGCCAGATTCTGACCTTAATATCAGAAATTGGGATTCATCAGACGGGCAATGTCACATGATTGGAACGACTTAGTTAATTGCATGGTGATGTGTTTTCATCGTGTGTGTGTGTGTGTGTGTGTGCGTGTGCCAGGCCCTGCTCAGTACCCAAGCTGAAGCTGGTGGACGGCGTGTCTGAGGCTAAAGCAGCCATGTTGGCTCCTCTACTCCAGACCATCACAGACTTCTGCCAGACACACGGCCTGCAGGTGAACATCACTGAAAGCCTTATTTATAAGACTATAAAATATATATTTATGTGATATTACAATCTCTGTGTTGTTGTGTGAAATGAAATGGTGACATTATTTATTTGCACATATGAACCTGTGCTCTTTTGTATTTATAGGAGGCTGTGACTACCAGCTCTTCTGCTTCCTGTGCTGAACAGGCACACAGTACACAGACAGGAAAAGCCTCAGTGCTGTCTCTGTCTGACAGTGTGGCCATAACTTACAGACTTTTCCAGATTGATGGCAAAAGCATGGTAGGGTGCAGATTATGGACACACTGTGTTGAAACAGCAGCATGGCTGACAGATGAATTTGAATCCTTGCGCATTTGTGCTGAGGTGTTTTCTTTTAATCTGCTCTGTTTGTGTGTATGTGCAGAGAGAAGTAGCTGATGCTCGTAGCTTGCCCATGGCAGTGGTAGAATCGCATCTACTCCAGGCTCAGAAGGCCAGCCAGACACTGGACACCGAGCGCGCCGGCCTGTCTTCGTCTCTGTTCAACACCATCACATGCATCCTCTCCTCTCCTCCTCTCAGCTCAGGTAACACAGAGATCTCATGCTTACATTTAGAAATTGTGTTATGCCATAAGTCATATAACCATACAGTGTAAATATACGTTTTGTGCTGATTTTGGTATGAAAATTAAAGTCCTTCCTCTTTCCTTTCTGGCTGTCTTGCAGATCTCAGTGACTTTAAGAACATTCGTGCTGTGGTGCCAGAGGACATCAGCACTTTTCTCCTCAGGCTGTGTGTTGCTAAGCTACAGACTGAAGGCTTTCCAAAGCCGCAGCCTGTCAATCTGCCATCAGAACAGCACCAAATCACCTGGATAGAGCCTCGGGTTAGTGCTGGTGCCAATGCTAATCAGGTTAACAGCTCATTGGGTCCAGAAACATTTACTAATTAAACTTGTTAGCACGGAGTTGGATTGTTTTTGTTGCACGTCAGAATCCAATCTGTTCAATTCTTAAGAGTCACCAGCAGAGGGTAGCAAAGTGCTGTCTGCTTAGTGTCCTGCACCTCTTTCACCTCATGGAGTAAGGCTTTCAGGTTACAAAAGGACATTGCTTGGACAAAAGGACTTTGGCAGAAAACAGTAGTAGCAGCCATTTTAAATCTGTATCCCTTCTTCCTCAGATATAATTCTATATAACTTTAATGTAGTTCCAGTTTGATTTGTATTTTGTATCTTTAATAGAGGTTTGTTTAGGAATAGCATTACTAAGCAGAGCAATATGTTTTGAGGCAAGTAAGTGATTATTTAGACATGTAGTTGTGAAGCACAGTGCTAAATCAGCCTATAAACTTTCCTTACTTTTTAGCTTTGTGGCTCCAGTGCAAAAGTAAAGAATTCGCTATTCCAGAGGTGCCAACATCTATGGTTTACCCATAGCCCCCCTTACTACGGTGATATGGGAGACCTGTAAAGTATGCTTTTCTGCTTATTTAGCAAAAGCAGCTAATAAAACTCACCCCAGGGGAAAAGCCAGTTAACTAAAGGAAAAGATGAAAAGACAGTTACTTTCACTACATGTAGGTGAACTTTGACCTGTGAATTTGCGAACCTCTTTCTTGTGAGCTAATAGAAAACAAAAAGGCGGGACTGTGGTGTCTTTGGTCAGTAAAATATGGTTGAACCAGTAATTATTGAGTAGCGGTCATTCCAGACCTTTACCTTGCTATTTTCTTACTGTTCTTGTTGTATAGAAAAAAACAACAACTACAAACCAACAAATGCATTAGGAAATTTGTGGTAGAAACCTTTTTTTCTTTCTTTATGCCTGCTAGGATCTTCTTGTTACTTCTGCATCCCAATATTTTTCACTACTTCTGAGGTCACTTATATTGCAACTCTGGCAGAATGTGACCATTAAATGTTGATTGAAAGTATCCAGATTTCTATAGCTGTGCTGTGTAAATGCAAACTTTAGAACAAAAAGCCTGTAACGTTTGCTCCACTGACCCCGGTGCATTCTTGCAGGAAATGTCTTGTGTGCACAGTGCTGTAAGAATGCTGTGTCTTTGAGCTCTTGTTATCTCTAAACGTTGATACCTCTTAAAACCTTCATTAAGAGAGAGGAGGGGTAGAAAAGGCAGGGTCTGACATCTGCTCAGTCCTCTTACTCAGATTACTGTAGACCTGTTTTCCACAAAGGTGCTGGGAGTGTTCATAGCACCAAAACAAAAACAATTAGTTGTGGTTTGGAATGAAATGCTCACGTGGTGCAATAATTTTTGATAGGCCAAAGTTCCTCTATATACAATGTACAGTCATGTGAAAAAATAAGTACACCCCATGGAAACTGGTGCTTTTTTTTTTGTTTTGTTTTGTTTTTGTTTTGTTTTTTAAACATATTTGGACAAGGAAACATTTGATCATCTTTGAAACGGTGTCTATTAATGAAGTTAATGTACTTGAACAAAACCACAAGGAAAAATAGCTTTTGCAATCATTTATTCAACAGAAATATCAATAGATGTGATATTCTTCTGTGAAAAAAAGTAAGTACACCCTTTGCTTTAGAAGCTACTATTGCCCCTTTAGCAGAAATAACTTCTTGTAGGTGTTTTGCATAATTGTCCACCAGGCTTGCTGGAATTTTTGACCACTCTTCCATGCAATATTCTTTCAGTTGCAAGATGTTTGAGGGTTTTCTTGCATGTACTGCCCGTTTCAAATCCCCCCACAACATTTCAATGGGATTCAAATCAGGGCTTTGACTAGGCCATTCCATAACCCTCCATTTCTTCTTTTTGAGCCATTCTTTGGTGGATTTGCTAGTGTGCTTAGGATCATTATCCTGTTGAAAGGTCCACTTTCGGTTCAACTTCAACTTCCGGTCAGATAGCTTCACATTATCTTCAAGCACTCTTTGATGTGATGCAGAATTCATAGTTGAATCAAAGAATGCAAGCTGTCCAGACCCTGAGGCAGCGAAGCAACCCCAAACAATAACATTTCCACGACCATGCTTCACAGTTGGTATGAGGTGCTTCTTCTGAAAAGCAGTCTGCGCCAAACATGTCTGCTGTTACAGCGGCCAAACAACTCTATCTTTGATATATGCTCATTTGCAAACTGTAGTCTTGCAAAGGCTTTTTCCTGGCACGCCTCCCATGCAGGTCAAATTTCTGCCATCTCTTTCTGATTGTAGAAGCATGCACTTTTGCACTTTGACACCAACATTGCAAGACTTTCTAGTGACTTACTGTGATGAAATTTTGGGGTTCTTTGAGACTTCCTGTTTCAAAAAAAGAGGCACTGTTTCAAAGAGTATCAAATGTTTGCTTATCCAAATATGTAAAAAATAAATAAATTAATAAATTAAATTTTAAAAAAAACACAGAAAAACAATTTCCATGGGGAGTACTTATTTTTTCACGACTGTATATAAACAGTGATTCTATGAATCAAATCAGAAATAACTAATTCTATCAGGTTTTAAAAGGAAAGTAACTGAAGTAATTCTTCTCTTATTTCACTCAGGAAAAGCTTGTCCAGGCAGATGGGGCTGCTAAAGCCGTCTCTTCAGGGCTTCGAACGCACCAGCTGGAGCCAGAGCAGGACAATATGGACATGAGCGACGATGAACTCTTTAGTGAACTCCCCATGCCTGAGGTATCATCCTTTCCTTCATTTGTTGTTTTCTTTTGGCCATTCATTCATTCCGTCAGTCACTAATTTGTGCAATCATTCAGCCATTGGCATTTTAAAGCAAATAAATTAACTATATTCTTGTTTACAAAGCTAAAATTTGGGGGCTTGAAAGTTTCTGACAAATCTGTTATTTTAAGATATCTATCATTTAGGAGGGTTAACTGGTGATCTTTCCAGCGCCCATTTCATCTCAGCTAAATAGCTAGCTTTCATATAAGTGAACTAACTAAGAATTTAACAGGCTTAACTTGCTCGTTAACGAACATGCCTAATTTATATTGCTTTAACAAATTTACATAGCTTGCCTAATATCTACATCAAGAAACAACCTAGTTAACATAGCTAGGTCATGGTTTTACTGAGCTGTTGCCTATAATGGACATGTTCAGCTAGCTAACTTTGTTCAACTTTGTTTTCGATGTTGTAATCGTAAAACATCGTCTTATACATTATAAGCATCAAAAGACTTTCAATCAATCAATCAAGAGATCAAGAGACAATCAAGAGACGCCGTCAGTTTCTCTCTAGTATACATGATATATGATGTGTATATACAGTACTGTGCAAAAGTATTAGGCACATGCAAAGAAATGCTGTAGAGCAAAGATGCCTTCAAAATAATGAAATTAAATGTGTCTGCATTTTTAAAAAAATACAGTAAAGTGCAGTAAACAGTAGTAAATGAAACAAAGTGAATATTTGGTGTGACAAAAAAATTAAAATTAACATAGTAGTCTCTGGTTCAATTTGTGCAGTTTTGTAAGGAAATGAGCTGGTAAGTTTTATTGAGCATCTTGCAGAACCAGACACAGTTCTTCTGGAGACTTTGACTTTCACACTTGCTTCTTATTTTTGCAGAAAAACCCAGCAGCCTTCATTGTGTTTTTTGTCTGAAAAGTGTCTCTTACGTAATATGCTGCTTTCTTTAATGACATACAAACATTTTTCTGTAACATTTAATTTTGTGCAAGAAAACTAATGTTTGGGAATCTAAATGTTTTTTGTACTGAATTGATAATGTAGAAGTCATAAAATAAAATATCTATAACAAAGTTTGTACTAAAAACAAAAATAGAGTGCCTAAAACTTTTGCACAGTAATGTATTTCCAGCCATTGCAGGTTAGACTGCTGCTTAGCATCATTTACCCACTGACAGGGCACCTAGCCATAAGAACCTTACATTTACATTTATGGCATTTGGCAGACGCCCTGATCCAGAGCGACTTACATTTGTCTCATTTATACAACTGAGCAGTTGGGGGTTAAGGGCCTTGCTCAAGGGCCCAGCAGTGGAAGTGCTGGGAATTAAACTCATGACCTTCTGATCAGTAGTCCAATGTCCATTGAGCTACCACTAACCCTCTTGAGTAGCCGAACTCCCTGTATTTTAGTGCTTATCCATAATAATATGCGGATAACATTTTAACTAATGTCAGTCCGACTCCTAAATAAAATTATTGATAGATTCTTCAGATTTTAACCAAATAACGTTAGGTTGCAACTACTCGGGTCTTTTAGCAACCTGGTTGCGCATACATCTTTTTGTTTACAAACACCAAAGTGGTCTATAGTAAAGCAGTTTCTCTTACACACTGTGTTTAGGATGCAGGACCGACCAGCAGTGGTGTTCACTGTAATGTAGAAGATCCCAGGCCATCTAAAAGCAGTGGAATTGAACTGGCTTCGTGGAACCAGGAGAACCTGGACAGAGACACTCAGGACCTGTTTAGTGATTCACCAGTCAAGGTATACCTCAAAATGCACTAAAAATTAGTAATTTTACCTCAACATAACACTATTATACTTTTACAAACATAGATGTCAGTATCGACCACAAATGAGTTGCAATTTTTGTAAAAAATTGTGTATGTAAATAATTGCAGGATTAAAAGATCCTTCAATCTGGTAGTATACAAAGCTAAAATTATTTAAAGATTTATAGTTGACTGTTGACATTCCCCAAAAACTGATTAGCTGATCAGAGGTGTCTATGGTTTGCCTGGGTGTGACCTAATATTCTAATCTGTTTGATTGACATTCCTTCATGTCCCAGCCTGCTACACCACTCACACAGAATCAGTACCCAGTGGGACAAGTAGAGTCGAACACTTCAAATTTCTTCCTGCAAGTACACACCTACCAAATTATAGATTGATAATTCTCTGATAAATCTGAATAATAAGATAATCACAGAAGGCTATATGTTATCAGTTTAGCTTTTAAGACCTGAGGAATATGGCTGCAGTTTTAAGAAAGGTTGTTTAGGAGGGACAAAGCACCAGTGTTGTGACTGTGACTATGTCAGAGGTGCCTGTGATTAGCCCCGCCCACTTTATATCAGAAAGGAGGAAAATTCTGGCAGAGAAATTTATACATGGGATGGTAGCCCCATGTATTATTCATACATTACTGTATACATACATATAAAATGCATATTAAACTAATTAGAGTGTAGTCAGGGATTTTATGGTTCCCTGGAATTTTCACACTCAAGTGATCCATGAGCATCTGAGCGATGTAGTCTCAGTTCAGGAACTCTGGCGTAGTTTGATTGCAGTGACAGTGATTTAACTCTGATTTGAGTTCCTTCAGAAAGTGAACTCAACATGCCTTGTGTTTTTGGGTTGCGGGCAGCGTTATTTTATTTATTTATTTATTTTGCAGGCATAAGTTGCTAAACCGAGCCGCAGACGCAAACTGAGCCAAAGGACAGAGCTGTAGTGGTGCAGAAATGTGATGCGTTCTGAATATTTAGACCGACAAACAAAAAGAGAAAATAAAAGCTGGATGCAGTACACATACTGATGATAATTAGCTACTGAAATAATTATCCTGTAATTTATTTAGTCTTGCCTCAGTGTTTCCCAATCTCAGATCATTTCCGTGATTTCTGTCCACTTTTGTTTCGTTTTGTTTGCGTTTGCTGTATTTCTAACCGATGTATGAAAGACTTTTACGAAGACATTTTCAGCCCTACATACCCCCCAGCCAACATTTTTCAGGTTACTTTAATTATGTGCAGTGTGAGAGAAAAACCAAATCTCGCTCTGATTAGGACTCTCCAAACGGACATAGTAGGTGTGAAAGCGCCCTGAAGGTTTTTTTTTTTTTTAACAAGGTCATTAATGGCCACAATAAAAAGTCAGACTCATGTGTGTCAGTTCTTTGTGTAGCAGGTTGTGCCACCTCTCTTGACATCCAAAGGCTATCACATGCCTATTCCATTGTGTACAAAGCCTTCTTTGAGCTTACAGCATTGCTGAGTGACTGAGTGTTCTCTGAGGCACCACTTTCTTATGTTGCATGTCTATGCAAATACAGACTTGCAAAGACTTGCAAAGAGTGGAACCTAAACCTGAATCTCTGCTGTAGCTATGAGATCTAATTATAAGCTCTGCTACTTTGGTTTTGGTGTTGGTTTCATGGTTTCAGTGACCTTTTCCATGTCCTCTCCTCTAAAGGACAGCTTTAAAACAGGTATGTGAATACAAAACAGCAGTTGAGCTAATGTAGGTCTAATGGGCGTGCAGCGTGAAGTGCTTTGTTTATTTGCAACAGTGGCCTCTGGGACCTGACCTCTGCCCCGAGGCTAATGACACGCGACAGGATCGATTGGGCCATCACAGCCACCTCTAACAAGATGAGTGCAGTGGTGTAGCTTAGCTCAGGGGGTGTGGCTTAGCTTCTGTCTGACCCCTGCCTGCCCTCACATACACTCACGCACACAGACTCAATCGCCACATCTGGGGTTTAATCCCCTCCTGCCATAAATTTCCTGTCTAGTCCAGAGCTCGTTGCTGGACATAAAAAGTAGAGGTATTGTCATGGGACAAAAGTGGCGCTTTCTTTGTGTTGCTTCTTCCTGTTCTCTTATTTCTCGCTGAAAGGCACAGTAAGCTATAAAATAAAGCAATTGGAGAATGGCACCAATTTTTTTCATTTGAATATTAGCTGTTGATTGATATTTAGCAGTTCATGTCATATATTAGTGAAATATCAAATTTGTAAATATAATAAACTAAGATTAAGACCAAATGTTTATGTCACTACTCATTACATCCATTCTCATTCCAACACAAACAGCATCTATTATTATTGAAAATGTTCCTAACTAGCCACAGTATATCTTGAGATGGACATTTATGGTGATATAAGCAGGTTTTAGAGGCCATTCATCAAAGTTCTTTTGTGCTGCATTGACACAAATCTATGGATCAATATGTGAGCATTAGGGTTCATTTCTAAATAGATAAACTCCTCAATCTGCTGCATCCTGTCTGGAGCGGCGCTGGTGATGTCATTAAGATTAAGGCTATCGCCATTAAGGAGAGAGAAAAATCATGAGGGCCTGATGACTGTGAAATGCATAGAGACAGATAACTGCCACTGTTGGGCCCTTGAGCAAGGCGCTTAACCCTCTCTGCTCCAGGGGTGCCGTATCATTGCTGACCCTGCGCTCTGATCCCAACTTCCTAACAAGCTGGGATATGCGAAGAAAAGAATTTCACTGTGCTGTAATGTACATATGACAAATAAAAGCTTCTTCTTCTTCTTCTTCTTCTTCTTCTTCTTCTTCAAATAAGTGGCTTTTAGAAGAAGAAGAAGGTTAAACCAGGTTTACTTGAAATTATGTTGGATGGTAAAGCGATGGTAGTTTTAATTTGTAAGTTAAGTGTATAAGTTAAATTATGCATGTAAAACATAGGGAAAACACTTTTACCAAGAAAACTCAAGCCATTTTGGTTGAATTGCATATTTAATACATAAATAGCTAGGCTTGAATATATGCGACCCACGTTTTTTATATTGGCCAGAGTACTTACATTGTGAAGTATCACTAAAGCTGGATTTACACTGTATTTTTTTTTATTGCCTGATTTTTTTTCTGTCGTAGACATTGTAAAATGAATTATTTCATCATCAGTTGAGATTTGTGGTCTTAAAAAGCGTAATAAGATCATTAGTATCCAAGTGAGTGGCATTGCAACCAAAGACAGCCTACAACAAGTTTTGGGAGCGTCACAATTTTGTATTCAAATCGGAGTGTGAGCGCTGCTACGACACCCGTGTGAAAGACAACAATAGGAGGGCGGCATTGGATTACACAAAATCCTTATTACCTCAAGCTCATTTTGAACAATGTTTCTGTTTGAGTCCCTGCTTTTTGCACAAACCCGTATCACGCTGATTATGATCTTCATTGTGTAATCTGACATGAAGCACACGTATTATTACAGTCTGTTACAGAATTCAGGCTAGATTTTATTTGGATCATATACACTGCGACAAGCAATAATGTTAAAAGGCTGCTATAATCTTAGTCTAAAACTACCTTTAGTGTCTGAACAGTGATGTCTGCGCTTTATTGTTTACGCTGCAACTACCTATGGATGGGTCGTGGGGTCAGACAGGCCGCTTATTGTGGTGATGTACAACCGAGTGCTTTTTTCCCCTCTGCTTCCTTTTAGGACAATGTTTAATTTACAGTATAGGACATGAATACGTGTGATTTTTAAAGTATGATCTAAAATTCCAATGTTAGTTCTTTATGACCAAACTCTTTCTGCTCAGGATTAGTGGTTATCTAAGAAAGAAAGAAAAAAAAAAGGAAAACCCCAATATATTAGCATATTAAATATCTATCATACTAAAATATCTATATATTTTAGTCAAGGTATTGAGCATAGAAATAAAATTAATTGCATTTACCCTCTCCTTGCATTAATTCATGTCATTTCATTATAGAATTAAAATGAATAGTACTGTTTTACTTTAAAAAAAAAAAAAAAATAGAAGAATGCTTTAATATGATCTCTTATTCCCACAGACCGACAGCCAGGTGCCAAAGAGGAAGCTGCCTGACTGGCCAGAAGCACCGACTGACTCTCTTAATGCTGATGCATCAAAAAAAAACAAAAAGAAGAAAGGACTCTTCATGTGACTTTCAGTAAAAAGCCACAAGTGTATATAGTCTTTCAGAAATAATTTTTGAGATGTTTTGCACGAAGAAATCAATCTTTTCATATTTTTCTAAATAAATTGATTTTATTTATGTCTATTTTTATTGTAGGAGTGTGAATCTGCCTCTTATAGACAGTAAGATATATACTTCTTGATAGTTAAATAAGTAACCATTCCATATACTTTGGATTTAATTCCCTACTGATCCAATACGATTTGTTTCAGCACCGATTTGATTCAAATCAATCTGATTCAGTTCAGTTAAATTTTGTTTTCCTCCAAAGGAAAGTCTTCTGGACAGAGGAGTTTACACTTTCCATTTTCTCTAACATGGCAAGCTTCTATTTTTGACAATCAGGTTTTAACCATTTTCCTTTTCGATTCAATCCGAATTCGAACTTGGCAATCGAAATCAATGCAGCTGTTGTAGATTTTCCTGTTCGAATCATTATTTCTTTACACCACAGTTTTATTGGTAGTAAGCATAGACATTTTTTGTAGGTATTTGATTCCACTGTTTAGAGTAAAAATCACTTAGGAGATGATACTTCATTCAGACCAAGCGGTAAGACCTGTAAAGTACAGAGCTGCACTGTGTATAGAAACAGTTCCTGTGTACAGGGTTAATCCTGTGTGAGGTAAAGCTCTCCTGTCTACCCTGCTGTCTTTTCAGATTATGTTGGCCTTGGATTACTAGTCAAAGATAGTGGCTTAACCTAATGCGCAACGATGCACCGGGATTCAAAGGAGACCAAATGAAGGATCTGTTGAACTTTGCATGTTTTTACAAAAACTGATGAAGCAGTGTCTAAGTTGTGTGGTTTCTCTAAATCAAGCCAGCATTTGCATCCTGGCCATTATTAATAAAAATTTTTTTTTTAAAAAGGAGTTTGCATGTAATGCATAGTTTATAGGAAAGCCTTTGGATCAACAGTGAGGAAGGAGGTATATAAAATTGCTGTGTATTGGCAACATACCAAAACATAGATTCTGTTAACTAATTTTTAATATGGTTGTGCACATGGTCAACTTTGTTGTTTTATGCTTTACAAGTTTTCCATGCTGTGCATTGATCCATCTCATTAGATAGCTGCTGATAATTGAAATGAATGCTTCTCCAGACCCAACTAAAACTTGACTGCTTCTCTAATGCAATCAAGCGTTTTGTTTTTTTTTCCAGCCTAATTTTTTTTTGTTTTAGCAGATTAATAGTGCCATGACAGCATCTGTAATCCCAGCTTTTTATGCATTCTCACATCTCATGAAATTATAACCCAGACAAACCTAAAAAAGCTTTTATCAAAAATTTATATTATTATATGTGTGCATTGAAGCAAATTCAAGCCAGTAATTCTGCCTATACTAAAGTGGACTAGTGCAGTGGTTTTCATAGTGGCATCTGGGGACCCCCAGGGATCTGTGAAGCATAGCCAAGAAGGTCTGCTTCTTTTTATGTTGTTGCAGTGGTGGAAATAACAACTCACCTATATCAAAATCATAGTTCTTGTTGTGGGTTTTTTTTTTTTTTTTAAATAGTTATTAGCCTGATTTTATTTTATTAAGCCTCACATGACTTAAATGGATTTAATCCAAACCATAATAACTCAAAGAATATGCTCATGCTCAGTGTTCCCGGTATAGTCTCTGGATCCATTGCTTCCTAAAGATCGATGAATGTGTTCGTTGATTGAAAAGTTAAGGAATAAAAAGCTTTTTTTTAAAAAAAAAAAGCTCCACTAAATAGCCAGAATATTATTGTGCATTTATATAATGAGCTGAAAATTTGGAAGGTTGGAATATGTTCATAAAATAGCATTCTCTACTGAGGGCATTTTTTTCACAGTTAAAGGGGTCCCTGACTGTGATCATTTGAGAACCCAGTGGACTAGGGAAAGTGGAAATCCATCATTAGCAGTGTTTCACTGTGGAAGCCTTGAGGAAATGGTGTTGTTGTCGTGTCTGGGGAATCCCACACAGCTGTTTCTGTCATGTCACACGCCCTCAGGTCAGATGTGCCAGTATGCAGTGAGGCTGAAAGACTGTTTCAGGAGCAGGTGGACGGCAGGCGCCACTGCCACTCCCAGCTGCCCAGGACACAAGCACTTGTGGTCATGCTCTGGCCCAGGACATGCAGTGTGATTGGCCCTGCCATGCTAAGTCATAGGGTGAGGTTAAAGGCTGTGGTGAGATTCAACTAAACATGTGTTGGTGCTACGGGTGTGAGATATTGTGTTTGGCATCAGTGCCCTCTCTGTTGTACTGTACGAGCAAAAAAAAAAAAAAAAACATGCACGCCGGAGGATCTGTGGAATTTATTTTACGGTTAAATGAGTCACTGGCTACAAAAAGTTTGAGAAACCCTGCAATGGAGTATCAAATGAATGTTGAACTCTTTACCTGATGTTCCCGAACATCCTTTGAGATTGGATAAAAGTGCCAACTGGAGATCTCACTTACATTCAGATCCCACCTTGGCATGACAATACATTTCTGACAATTATTGTGTTGTTCTGGTTTGAATATGAGTACCACTCAGATTACTCATATTACTGAGAATTCTTTTCATGCAGGATTGGGACAATGGGCCTAAAAGTTAACACCGGATCTGATAATAATCTTTAACAACAAAATGCTTATTGTTGTCTTTACCCCTTCATTTCAGCACAGTGAACTGTCAATAAATGAAATTAAAGGGATACTTCTGTGTTTTTAATTCTAATCTCCATTAAAAACGTGGTAAAACAGTTTCTGGAATAATGTGTTTCAGTAGACTTGAACAGGGCCCATGTTTTGAACAGGGTATGTGATCATGAATAACAGTGTGCCAATATCAGGATGAGAATCAGTCCCAGAGAAAAGCACACATTGCACTATTCATACTATTTCAACCCAGGGAGTTCCACAAATGTCCGATTTTCCCTGTACAGAAAGACTCAGTACAGTAAACTCTGTGGTTTCTTGATAATGCAAGGTTTTTAGTCCAGGCCCCTTAAGGGGCTAACTTAGGGGGTCTAGGTAGTCAGTTCCACCATTTCCTACACACTATGCCCCTGTTTTTGTTACCACAAGCGATACAGTCAGTCAGTGTGCAGTATTAATACAGCTTTGTGGAGTATATCCATTGACTTTATTACTGTAGCTACATTATGCTAAACCTCAGTATCCAAAATGTTTTTTGTTTTTTTAAAAAAAAAGTTCTTTTTAGTCTAAAATATCCAGTCATATGCCCATATAATGTGGAATTGTGGGGGTATTTGGGTATTATGAGGGGTATAACAAGAACTATGGGGGTGTTTGGTCAACATTAAGACTGTTCTGGTAAATATCATTTTCTAAGCAAGACACCACTGGTAGAAATGACTCTTAAACCACTACATAATTTGATGCTTAGCAACTATGAAGAAGACTTGAGCTTCGCTCACTTCACAAACACAACACATCATTTATCCCTGAAAAATGTGTTTCCATCATAATATACATTTTATAAACCTTATAAACCACACTAACTAGAGTGGAAACATATCAAACCACACTGGATTTTCAAAACCATTTTTTCTCCATTCAGAATTCAAAATCTCAGTTTCTAGACAATTTCTTCATTCATGAAATTTTGCATGTTAATTCCTAATCCTAATTAGAACGGTATTACAGAGGAATTTCAAAATGTATTACAAAATGTTAATTATTTTATGAGATTTACACCATACAATATTTTTTTAAATAACAATTCCACCAAAGTTGTTTGAAAAAAGTCTTTCTCTTGAGAGTGTTTTCACAGTGAAATAAATATTTTAATTCTAACAACATTGAAAGACTATATTTAGTTTTATTAAATATGCACATAATACTTGTAAGAGTATCACTAATCCACTGGCAAATTAGAGATATCTATTCTGATATATGTGATATCCATTGATATAAAAAGTCTACACACCCTTGTTAAAATGGCAGGCTTTTGTGATGTAAAAAAAAATAAAAATAAATTAAGTTAAATCATGTCAGAACATTTTTCACCATTATTGTGAAATTAAAAATCAATATAAAAATCAAGTGACAAACACCCAGCAATGTTAAAGGGGGGGAAGAAACACAAAAAACTTCCAATACCCAGCTTGCATAAGTGTGTACACTCTTTTATAAGTGGGAATGTGGCAGTGTTCAGAATCAACCACTCGCATTAAAACTCATGTTAAATACTAATTAGTATACACCTGCCATCATTAAATTGAAGTGACTGATTAACTCCAAATGAAGTACAGCTGCTCCTACAGTCACCTTGGTAACCTCTAACTGGACAAGCCATGGGCCACAAAGAACTTACAAAGCAGGTACGGGTTAACAATCTCATTGTTGAAAAATATCAATCACAGATTCACAGATGGCTTAGTGGTTAGCAGGTTCCTGTGTAGGATAAGCGGTACGGAAAACAGATGGATGGATATACCATGGAACACTGTAAAGACAATAATCAACAAGTGGAGAAAATATGGCACGACAGTGACATTATTAAGAACAGGACGTCCCTCTAAAATTGATGAGAAGATCAGGAGAAAACTGCAGGGAGGCTACCAAGAGGCCTACAGCAACATTAAAAGAATTGCAGCAATTTCTGCAGGTACTGGTTGCTCCCTACATGTGACAACAATCTCCTGAGTTCTTCATATGTCTGGGCTATGGGGTAGGGTGGCAAAACAGAAACATTATTTAACAAAAAAAAGCCATCCAAGTAACCAAATCATGTGGAATAAAGTTCACCAAAAGATCAGAATCCCTGAGATGAAGCATGGAGGCGGCAGCATCATACATTGGGATTGCTTTTCTTCAGCTCAGAACTGGGTCTTTAATCAGGATGGAGGGAGTAATGAATCAGGATGGAGGGAATAATTTTGTCACAAAATCTTAAGTCTTTCAGAATGACAACAACCCAAAGCAAACCTCCAGATTAACAAAGGAATGGCTTCACCAAAACAAGATCAGATTTTTGGAATGGCCCAGTCAGAGTCCAGTTCTAAATCTAATCAAAAATATGTGGAATGACCTGAAGACGGCTGTGCACAGGAGATGCCCAGCCAATTTGACAGAGTTAGAATGCTTTTGCAAGGAAGAATGGCAAAATATTGCTTATTCAAGATGCGCCAAACTGATTGACTCTTACCCCAAAAGACTGAATGCTGTGATTAAAATCTAAAGGTGCTTCAACTAAATATTAATTTGGGAGTGTGCACACTTATGCAACCTGTTTATTGTACTTTTTTCCCCCTAAAATTATTCTCTCTTTTTTTCACTTTAATTTATAGATTAAAATTTCACAATAAAGGTAGAAAATGTTCTGACATGCTTTATTTTGGTTTAATATTTTACACCACAAATACCTGTCATTTTAATAGGGGTGTGTAGGGTGTGTTTTTATATCTAATATATTTTAAATATCAGATGTAATATCAGCTGTAATGAATTGCTGTAAGGTTAATGCAAATTCGGTGATAAATGATGCCACAATTGATTGAAGACTGTGAAGAGGAAAATCCTCTCACACAAGGCTCAGATTTTCTCACTGGGCAACTCCGCCCTCTCCAGTAGCACCAAGTGTGCACTCCGAGTGAACTCAGTCGGCTTAAAGTGCCCTTCCCTTGTGCCACCTGCGTCCATTCCCTGCGCCAAAACCTCCGTTACAATGCGCTTGCTGTGCGTGATCTGCGGACTCCTGACGTCTCTGTCCGTGTGTGAGTGCGGGAAGCCCAACTGCTTCTCCATCCCGGTGCAGGACCTCACGCTGCGCGCTAGGGTCGTGTTTGAGGGGGTACTGGAGGAATCCGCGGAGAGGCCGGGGTACGAAACGGAAACGTTCCGTGTGGATGGGGTAACGCGAGAAACGCGCGAGCCGGTACCGGGTGTAGAGCTTCATCAAAGTAGGATAAGAGTGCACCGGGTGTGGGAGATCAAGGCGGGAGGGCTCAGGAAGGACGCTGTGGTGTTTCTTATCTGGTCCCGGGAGGATAAGTGCTTTCGGATGAAAGCAGGGACGCGGTATGTGTTCTTCACGGAACCCACCGGTGACGCGTCGGTGTTGCGCGCGCTCTCTCCGCCTGTGCAGAGTAAGCGCGCGGTGAGAAAGAATATCACTCACGCGCTGTGCCAAACATGTGGTAAGCGCCTCATCTAATCTATCCTTTATTTATTGATTTAATCAAACTTTTCCCTCAAACTTTATTTGATTGGTTAGTGTTGCCAGATTGAACGATTTACCGTAAATTCACTATGACAACCTCTTTGGGAAAACAATGACACACTCTCAGATATAAACATTGTCACAGGGCGGCACTTGCCACCCTTGAAATAAACCCTGCCACCCCAATCTTAATCTCAAAGGCATCTATTGTTATTCATGCAAACCTAGTAAATTCATGTCAAGCTCATATTGAGACAACAGTCCATCCAATCTGGCAACACTGAGCTTGGTTAATCATAGCCGCAAAGTTCTGCTTCAGGTGTAAAGAAGAACCTTGGTGGGGGTATGATTGCAACCTGATGTTTTGCGAGCTTTTCTAAACCTAAGAACAGTGATTGCACTTCTGGATCTACCATGGAAGTAGGTTAGGATATGTTTTGATTTTCAAGATTTGAATTGATCTGATCTGGAAAGAGTAGTTCCAATCTGGCAACCCTGTGCTTGACTCATCGCAGCCGCATTATTTCCTTGCGCCTGTATGAAAGGTCACACCGCGTAAAAGCCCACAGAGATGCAGGATGCTGAATACCAAAGGCCTCCATGTTGAACATATAGTGAGCTACATAAGGTGTAGAAGAATTTCATACCGAATGTAGTGCACTTAATCTACACTGCCCTCCACTAATATTGGCACCCTTGGTAAGTATGAGCAAAGAAGGCTGTGAAAATTTGTCTTTATTCTTTAACCTTTTGATCTTTTGTTCAAAACATTCACAAAAATATTCTGCTCTCATGGACATCAAATAGCTGCAAACAAAACACAGGTTTATCAAAAACAATATCTTTAATATAGGTGTGGAACAATTACTGGCACCCTTTTAGTTAATACTTTGTGCTACCTCCCTTTGCCAAGATAACAGCTCTGAGTCTTCTCCTATAATGCCTGATGAGGTTGGAGAATACATGGCAAGGGATCTGAGACCATTCCTCCATACAGAATCTCTCCAGATCCTTTGAATTTCAAGGTCCATGCTGGTGGACTCTCCTCTTCAGTTCACCCCACAGGTTTTCTATGGGTTTCAAGTCATGGGACTGGGATGGCCGTTGATTTTGATGTATGCTTTGGATCATTGTCCTGCTGGAAGATCCAACCATGGCTCATTTTAAGCAAATATCTACTGATATTTGATAGAGTCCATGATGCCATGTATCCTAACAAAATGTCCAGATCCTCTGGCAGAAGAACAGCCCAAAACATTAAAGAGCCACCACCATATTTAACCGTGGGCATGAGGTACTTTTCCATATGGCTACCTCTCTGTGTGCACCAAAACCACCTCTGGTGTTTATTGCCAAAAAGCTCTATATTGGTTTCATCTGACCATAGAACCCGATCCCATTTGAAGTTCCAGTAGTGTCTGGCAAACTGAAGACGCTTGAGTTTGTTTTTGGATGAGAGTAGAGGCTTTTTTCTTGAAACCCTTCGAAACAACTTGTGGTGATGTAGGTGACTTCAGATTGTAGTTTTGGAGACTTTCTGACCCCAAGACACAACTAACTTCTGCAATTCTCCAGCTGTGATCCTTGGAGATTTTTTGGCCACTCGAACCATCCTCTTCACAGTGTGTTGAGACAATATAGACACACGTCAATTCCAAGTTGATTCGTAACATTTCCAGTTGACTGGAGCTTCTTAATTATTGCCCTGATGGTGGAAATGGGCATTATCAATGCTTGTGCTATTTTCTTATAGCCACTTCCCATTTTTGTGAAGCTCAACAACCTTTTGCCGCACATCACAGCTATATTCCTTGGTCTTACCAAATTGTTATGAATGATAACAATATAGGTGATTGCACACCTATATTTAACAAATATATATTTTTGATAAACCTGTGTTGTGTTTGCAATTGTTTGATATCCATGAGAGCAGAGAATTTTCGTGAATTTTTTTTAACAAAAGATCAAAAGGTTAAACAATAAAGACAATTTTCACAGCCTTCCTTGCTCATATTTACCAAGGGTGCCAATATGAGTGGAGGGCACTGTAGATAACAGGGAAGTGTTTAGGACACAGCCATGGAGATTAGATGGATACAATTCTATGCGTTGTGGTGCTGAACTTGGCACAATTTAAGGAACCTTCATGGGAGTTCTGATTGCAATTTCTTTTTTTTTTTTTAAAAAAAAAAAAGCATTTCTTACTCTAAAAACTAGGATTAAACTTAATTTTGCATTTTGATTTTTTTTTTAAATTTTATTTTTTTTATAAATATTAATTGTTATTAAGAGAAACTGCAGCCATATGATATAAATATATATTTATGTTGATTTTCTGAAGACCAGCAAAGGAATTTGTAATTATTTAGATTGAAATATTTTCATGTGAAGAATAATAATATTAATAATCAAATAATAATATTAGTACCTATTTTATGTCATTTCCTAATACTGACATAAAATGGTCCTTTAATATGCTCTCAAAAAGTCAATCCAGGACTCTGTTTTCACATTTATTAAGCCCATTTTTGGCTGTGATCACCTGCCCATGGATCTCCATCAGTTTGTGTTTAGAAACATTACTTATAGTCTGTGTGTAGTCTGTCATGCCAAGTTTATTAATAGATACTATTATACTAGTAGTATTATTACTGCTTCTGCTACTACAAGCTACTAGTTTGGTTTACTTTATAATAGTAGTAGTAGTAGTAGTAGTAGTAGTAGTACCTATTTTAAGAGTTATTTCCTCTGTCATGCAACCTGACCACCAGTTTAAGGCAGACATTGCACTTCCTGCCTCATTTTGCACACATTTTGTAAAACCAAAACTACTCAGTGACCTTATGCATGTGACTCAACATTCTAAATGCCCAACAAAGTTCTATTCCTAACCACATCCATCCCTAAATCAAATAACAGTGGCTCTTTAAAAAAAAAGAAAAAAGCCATTTAAGTCACAATTTAAGATGGTGATCTGTTATTAACTAAAATCTGTGCTTTTGGAAGAATGGGCAGTAACAGAATCCACTCTATTTACAAATGATCTTTGCAAATCCCTGTTGAACATAATAGAAATCTGTATAGGAATCTGTATGGCTTAATTTTTAAGGGGGGAAATACAGTATACCCACAATGATACCAACTCAAGACAGAACTGATTATCAACCTTAACCAGGCATATATTTTCAGGTTAATAAAACAGTTAATTTGAGTTTATAATCTTGGGGATATCTTATGTATTTAATTATACAATGCCACATTAATACAGCTATTACATTAGTAGACTGGCTAGCTAACTAACTGGATTATATGGGTTTGGGTTTTAATGCAATAAGCTTTTTGACACCTGCATTGCTGCCATACAGCTCCAGGGTACCAGGTTCGATCCTGAGCTTGGGTTACTCACTGTGTGAGTTTATGTGTGTGTTCTCCCTGTGACTGCATGGATTTCTTCCAAATTATCTGGTTTCTTCCTACCTCAAAAACATGCTAGTAGGTGAACTGGCTAAGATAAATGTCCCCTAGTGTGAATGAGTGTGTGCAGGATGCCCTGCAATGGCCTAGAGTCCCATCCAGGGTGTATTCCTGCCTCAAACCCAGTGTTCCCAGGATCAGCTCCACCGTGACCCTGATCAGGAAAAAGCGGTTACTAAAAGCGAGTGAGTAATGGAGTGAATACCCCAAACTTTGTTAAACAGCTCTGCTGTATAAATTCAACACCTCGACTGATTTTTTCCCTATTTTACCACCATTTAAACACCATTTTTTCCCCATGGCAAAATCAATGTCGTAATAATAATTGCCATTTTGTGGCCTCTTTTTGAGTGTATTAAGCACTTAATGGTTGCAAGATAGACCTTTGTATTTGCTTTGATAATGGAGCTCACTTTGTTTGGACTTGGCATCTGTCACTGCTGTGAGATCAAATCTGTAGTTCTTAGCACTGCTTCAGAGAGTATGGGCATGCAAACAATGTGGTAAGGAGCTTTTTGTAGCTGAATGTTGCTTTGTTTTTCAATTGATACAGTGGCATTACATATCTACATGTTGTGCTGTCGCCCTGTCTGTTGAAGGCATATTGAGGTCACACATATCTGAACACTGGTTCATGGATTATTCGATGGTGATTGCATGATACCATGCAGATTTTCACTCTCATAATTATTATTAGACATGTCTTGGTCTGTAATTTGACATTACATAAATATACTGTAATTGCAACACATCTGAGAAATCTATGTTGCATATTGGATATAGAGTATGCGACTGTTTGTTTTCATTAGAGAAAGTGCATGTGATACTTTGCTCATAAAAATGCAGAAACTGGCTTTGCATTTATATAGGACATGTAAATATAACCCCTAAAAGGGCACTGTGTTTAAGCAAAATTACACCATTCTGTTTTTCATTAGGAAATTTCTATTCTATCGACCTGTGAATTATGAAGTGCTGCATGAGACTTCAAAGACACTTGCTTTTTAGGATTATGCCATTTCAAGGGTAATGGTGTGAAAAATGTTGTTGCAACTGTTACGGCAGAAATTTTGCCACAGTGTTTTCAGAAACAAAAGATCAAAAATCTGAGTTACTGTTGAAAAATGACATTTATTGTCATAAAATATAACAGCCAATCATGTTCAAATATGTAAATGCAGAGCACCAGTTTACCAGGGGTGAGGGGGATCTAGTCTTGGGGTCAGATTCATAGAATCTAGATTTTGTTGTCATATGTGTCACATGATTCTCTGCCTTTTCCTAATTTCTGTCTTTTGTTGGGAAATTTATTATTCAGTATAGAAGTTCTATGGTTTAAAAAAAAAATTGGCTGACTTTAATCACATCTTTATTCTTTTTATTAAGTGAGTGGCTGCTGTCGCACATTATGGTGAAGTGTTTGGCCTCTACTCCATATCTATTCTGTACTCACATCTCTTTTAAACGGACATTATCACAGTAACAGCCTAGCAAAGTGAAGTTAACTAACCCAGATGTGTCAAGTTATACTACTGTATAGAGAACAGATTTGGCTAAAGTGCTGTTGTATAGTAATTTAGTAGAGCTCTTAAGTCTTTCCCAAACATCCTTTGTCTTAAATAATGGCCAGGAAACAGATTGATTTTATAGACACAGGAGCCTAATGGGAACTCCAAATTTGGATCCTCTTGGCAGATAACACTGTTAGTTCATTTGACTGATTGAAAAATATTGATTTACTATTTGCCCATGGGGAAAATGCTTTGCCCATGGGACTGTGTGACATAATATGGAATATGCTTTACCAGCAGATGGATGAATGATGATATGCAGTACTTTACTATATACTGTGTGTGTGTGTGTGTGTGTATATATATATATATATATATATATATATATATATATATATATATATATATATATATATATATATATATATATATATATATATATATATATATATATATATATATATATATATATAGTTTGAGATTTGAAGAAAATGTATAGAATGTATTTGTATTCTGTAGCATTAAGAATCCCCTTTACTGGAACTAAGGAGCCTGAACTTGTTCCAGCATGACAGTGCCTCTGTGCACAAAGCGAGGTCTATGAAGACATGGTTTGCCAAGATTGGTGTGGAAGAGCTTGAGTGGTCTGCACAGAGCCCTGACCTCAAACCCATTGGACATGAACTGATGAACTGGAACCCTGACTGGAAGGCCTTCCTGTCCGACATCAGTGTCTGACCCCACTAATGCTCTTGTGGCTGAATGAGCACAAATCCTTACTGCCACACTCAAAAATCTAGTGGAAAGCCTTCCCAGAAGAGTGGAGGTTATTATACCAGTAAAGGGGGACTAAATCAATAATGGGATGCTCAACAAGCATGTATGGGTGTGATTGGTCAGGTATTTCTGCATTTGCTTCTTTATCAACACATTTATTTATTTATCAAGACAATGCATTTTGGTTTGGTTTTCCAGCTTTGTTAAAATTCATTAAACTTATGGTCTATTTTATTAGGGTTATTAAGGGAGTTGTTTTTCTAGCGTATTGGATCAAACTAAAATCGCCCCTCAACCATGATATAGTCAGGCTGAAATTCTAAATATAGTAAATCATGGCTCTTGTGCAAAAATAAAACCTTTGCGAAAATCTGAAATGCTAATTTATCAATCTCAGGCATGTTATGAGCAGTATGAGGAAGTTGGAAGCTCTGTCCAGTCCTTCTCTTTTCACCCTGCCCCTCCCTCTTTCTTGCCTCTCTCTCTCTCTCTCTCTCTCTCTCTCTCTCTCTCTCTCTCTCTCTCTCTCTCTCTCTCTCTCGCCTCTCTCTGACCCTGAGCTGAGTTCATGCCACAGCCAATTTAGAAGGGACTTTTAAAAATTTTTTTATTTTAACAGATCCATTAATGAATAAAATGTGATTTTCTTCTTAATGGGACAAAATACACTTGGGTGCTTGTCAATATACCTGGGCGCACTGCCAAAGTAGTATCTGTGTGTAGGAATCACTGCAAGTATCATTTGTTGTTTTTTTTGTTTGGACTGTGTACATTCAGTTATAATGTGACTGTTATTTCATCATAGCGGAGCAAAGTGTGACTATAAGACTGTTATGCTTTTCCTCAATAATGTCTTCATTGCTATTTGAGAGGAAATCATACAACTGACACAAAATGCAAATCCTCAATTTCTCATAAATTCATTTTAATGCGCTTAAAAAGTAAATATATTCAACACATAAACATATTCAAAGCCATTATATAAGCCACTATAAATACAGGTTTGTAATTAAACACATTACAGTACATTACCGTCAAACTGAACACAGCACATGGAGGTAGCTGACATTTTTGTCTATGTAGACATCAGTGTAGTATTCATACTTAAATTTAAAAGATTTTTTATTTTATTTTATACAAATGCTCTGATTATTTGCCTTCAAATTAGTGAGAAATGGAAAGACTGAAACAAAACTCTGAATGAGTAACTCTAAATGATTATTTATTATGTCACAGAGGGAAGCAGTGGACTAAATGAGTTTCATGCCCACCACTCTTATCTCATCTTAGTAATGCGTTTCTTTCTAAATGGATGGAATATCATGGATTGTTCGCTGTTTAATACTGTATGGATAGGAAACATGGACATACAAAATGGAGGAGTAAGCAACTTTCTTTTAAAGTCCCAGGCTATAGATCTTTTTGTAATTTCATAAAGTGGGGAAGCAGAACACACACGAAAGGGACTATCATAATCTTTAAAGCATTTGCTAATGGAAAGGTATGATCTTAACCCAGCCTGTGTGTCTTGCAGTAACAGACATTACCACTGTTGCCCTAGACACTCTATGGAGGCATTTCTTGCAGTGCTGACATAGTGCTGGGTAGTTATATGTCTTTATTTACAGGACTGCTGAGTTCACACATACAGATACTAGCAATAAAGTAGCAGAACATATAGAAGTGGCAAAGAGCAATTCTCTGAGATAACATGATGAAGAAACCTTGAGAGGAGCCAAACTCAAAAGGGAACCCATCCTCTTCTGGATTACAGCAGATAGTGGAATTATAAATCATTACAGTATACAGGTGTAGAAGATTAAATGCAATCAGTACTGTATTGAAAGGATGTTAAGTATGAGACATATTGTGAGTAAAAGTCCTGTGATGAACACAGGACAGTCTTTATGATTACAGCCGCAGATCTTAGGTACAAGTCTATAGTATGCAGAGGAGATTTTTGATGAATATTATTTGTAAACTGTTTATAAGGCTATATTACATTGGTCAAGCATTTAGTAAATTGGTCATTGATAGAAGAGCTACTCATGTGGAATTGCAGTATAGCCATTTGGCTATAGGCATTTAAACTGTGTACTTTGGCTTATCCCATTCTTTCTGAGAAATTATTATAGATTACTAGTCACTAGTAAAGTTTTTATTTGCAAATGAATGTCGAATGTTACATACATTTGCACTCTATATATTAACATGGTATTGTAACGCAAATGAAATATATGGCAAAATGATAACGTTTGCACTATTTAGTTATACAGGTTTGTGAATAAAGTCAACAGGACAGCAGTGTGATATTTTATGAATAGATTACAAGTCTATAAATCCCCATTTTTAATTAAAAGAAACCATTTTGATAAAAGCAAAAGGAAAAATAAATCAACTGTGAAAATTTACAAAAACATCTAGTTAGTTATGAGTACTGGTGTTTTGGAAAATTCCTGATGATACTCCCTATACTCTTAGAAAAGTACCAAAGTTGTTGATTTATAGTATATGACATATATAGTATATATATACAGTGGGGGGAAAAAGTATTTGATCCCCTGCTGATTTTGTACGTTTGCCCACTGACAAAGAATGATCAGTCTATAATTTTAATGGTAGGTGTATTTTAACGGTGAGAGACAGAATAATAACAAAAAAATCCAGAAAAAAGCATTTCAAAAAAGTTATAAATTGATTTGCACTTTAATGAGGGAAATAAGTATTTGATCCTCTATCAATCAGCAAGATTTCTGACTCCCAGTTGTATTTTACACAGGTAATGAGCTGAGATTAGGAGCACTCTCTTAAAGGGAGTGCTCCTAATCTCAGTTTGTTACCTGTAAAAAGACACCTGTCCACAGAAGTAATCAATCAATCAGATTCCAAACTCTCCACCATGGCCAAGACCAAACAGCTGTCCAAGGATGTCAGGGACAAGATTGTAGACCTACAGCCGTGGCCAAAAGTTTTGAGAATGACACAAATATTAATTTTTTACCAAGTCTGCTGTCTCAGTTTTTATGATGGCAATTTGCATATACTCCAGAATGTTATGAAGAGTGATCAGATGAATTGCAATTAATTTCAAAGTCCCTCTTTGCCATGAAAATGAACTTAATCCCAAAAAAACATGTCCACTGCATTTCAGTCCTTCCACAAAAGGACCAGCTAACATCATGTCAGTGATTCTCTCGTTAACACAGGTGAGAGTGTTAACGAGGACAAGGCTGGAGATCACTCTGTCATGCTGATTGAGTTAGAATAACAGACTGGAAGCTTTAAAAGGAGGGTTGTGCTTGAAATTATTGTTCTTCCTCTGTTAACTATGGTTACCTGCAAGGAAACACGTGCAGCCATCATTGCTTTGCACAAAAAGGGATTCACAGGCAAGGATATTGCTGCTAGTAAGATTGCACCTAAATCAACCATTTATCAGATCATCAAGACATTCAAGGATAGAGGTTCAACTGTTGTGAAGAAGGCTTCAGGGCACCCAAGAAAGTCCAGCAAGTGCCAGGACCGTCTCCTAAAGTTGATTCAGCTGCAGGATCAGGGCACCACCAGTGCAGAGCTTGCTCTGGAATGGCAGCAGGCAGGTGTGAGTGCGTCTGCACGCACAGTAAGGCTAAGACTTTTGGAGGATGGCCTGGTGTCAAGAAGGGCAGCAAAGAAGCCACTTGTCTCCAGGAAAAACATCAGGGACAGACTGCTATTCTGCAAAAAGTACAGGGATTGGACTGCTGAGGACTGCGGTAATGTCATTTTCTCTGATGAATCCCCTTTCTGATTGTTTGGGGCATCTGGAAAAAAGCTTGTCCGGAGAAGAAAAGGTGAGCGCTACCATCAGTTCTGTGTCATGCCAACAGTAAAGCATCCTGAGACCACTCATGGGTGGGGTTGCTTCTCAGCCAAGGGAGTGGGCTCACTCACAACTTTGCCTAAGAACACAGCCATGAATAAAGAATGGTACAAAAACATCCTCAGAGAGCAACTTCTCCCAGCCATCCAAGAACAGTTTGGTGACGAACAATGCCTTTTCCAGCATGATGGGGCACCTTGCCACAAGGCAAAAGTGATAACGAAGTGGCTCGGGGAACAAAACATAGACATTTTGGGTCCATGGCCAGGAAACTCCCCAGACCTTAATCCCATTGAGAATTTGTGGTCAATCCTCAAGAGGCGGGTGGACAAACAAAAACCCACAAACTCTGACAAACTCCAAGCATTGATTATGCAAGAATGGGCTGCCATCAGTCAGGATGTGGCCCAGAAGTTGATTGATGGCATGCCAGGGCAAATTGCAGAGGTCTTGAAAAAGAAGGGTCAACACTGCAAATATTGACTCTTTGCATAAACTTCATGTAATTGTCAACAAAATCCATTGACACTTATGAAATGCTTGTGATTATACTTCAGTAACAGTTAGTAACATCTGACAAAAAGATCTAAAAACACTGAAGCAGTAGACTTTGTGAAAATTAATATTTGTGTCATTCTCAAAACTTTTGGCCACGGCTGTACACAAGGCTGGAATGGGCTACAAGACCATCGCCAAGCAGCTTGGTGAGAAGGTGACAACAGTTGGTGCAATTATTCGCAAATGGAAGAAACTGTCAGTCTCCCTCGGTCTGGGGCTCCATGCAAGATCTCACCTCGTGGAGTTTCAATGATCATGAGAACGGTGAGGAATCAGCCCAGAACTACACGGGAGGATCTTGTTAATGATCTCAAGGCAGCTGGGACCATAGTCACCAAGAAAACAATTGGTAACACATTACACCATGAAGGACTGAAATAATGTAGCGGCCGCAAGGTCCCCCGCTCAAGAAAGCACATGTACAGACCCGTCTGAAGTTTGCCTGAATGATTCAGAGGAGAACTGGGTGAAAGTGTTGTGGTCAGGTGTGGTCAGATCTCTCTGGCATCAACTCAACTCACCGTGTTTGGAGGAGGAGGAATGCTGCCTATGACCCCAAGTCATAACACCATCCCCACCATCAAACATGGAGGTGGCAACATTATGCTTTGGGGGTGTTTTTCTGCTAAGGGGACAGGACAACTGCACCGCATCAAAGGGACGATGGACGGGGCCATGTACCGTCAAATCTTTGGTGAGAACCTCCTTCCCTCAGCCAGGGCATTGAAAATGACCTTAATGACTTGGAGAGGATCTGCAAAGAGGAGTGGGACAAAATCCCTCCTGAGATGTGTGCAAACCTGGTGGCCAACTACAAGAAACGTCTGATCTCTGTTATTGTCAACAAGGGTTTTTCCACCAAGTACTAAGTCGAAGGGGTCAAATACTTATTTCCCTCATTAAAATGCAAATCAATTTATATCTTTTTTGAAATGCGTTTTTCTGGATTTTTTTGTTGTTATTCTGTCTCTCACTGTTAAAATACACCTACCATTAAAATCATAGACTGATCATTTCTTTGTCAGTGGGCAAACATACAAAATCAGCAGGGGATCAAATACTTTTTCCCCCACTGTATATTATATGATATTGTAACACGGACATTGTCTTGAAATTGTATTTACATAAACACAACCTTATGTAATATGAATTATTTCTGTAATTATGTCATTCTGGACAAGACTGAACCTAAAAATGATATCAAATGCTAGAGCAAATATTTTGCCCAACATTTATGGGTTCTTCCAGATGGACAAGCCAAAGAACTCCTTTAGATTCAATCATTTTGTATAACTGCCAATAGCCTTGGCCACCAACATATTCAAGACTTACCATATTGTCTTCATGACACGTCCTTGGATTTAACATAAAATGACTGGAAGGCTTGCTTTATTGTCACTATTTCCATCAAACCCTCTAAGAAACTTGGGGTAACAGTCAAAGACCAGTTATCAACCAAATCAATAAAGTCAGACATGGCCTTGTTATGGAGCTCTTCTCTGGTGTAATTCCTTGATGCTAGCCTTCCATAGTAATCAACAGAACTTCACACATCTATGTAGTCACTCATCAGGGACAGTCACTGGTTTGGTGAATGGCACATGGTGATAAAACCACTCTTTTTACTTGACCTTCTGTAATTGTGGAATGAATAGTCCAGCTCTGCTTGCACTGCAGATTACCTTCAAGAAAAGAAAGCTTTGATATGTTCATATTGATCATCTGGTCATTTTTTTGTCCTGCGAGCTTCATATCTAACAACTCACGCTCAAGAAAGTTAAAAACCTCCCACTCACACAGCATTTTTGTTGCATCCCTTGGGATCCTAGTCCTGATACACACCTCTAGTTTCAATCAGAAGCTTTCTTTAAAAAATAAAATAGTAGTGCACTAAAGATTTAGTGTCTGTTTAGAACATTCTAAGTAATTCATTCTGAGTAATGTATTCGTATCCGGTGTCCCTACTCTCTATGGTTCTTCCTACAACTATCTTCTAATACTTCTGGTCTCTTTCTGGTCACAAGTCATTTGGGATAAAAGCTTATGCCAAATGGACACACATGAACATAATGTAAATCTGGTGGTAAATTGTTTTCTAGCTGATCTGTTACTGAACAGCCCCATTTTTGAATGGCATGCTTCCCATATAATGCTTGATGTATTTCAGCTGAAGCTCCTTAAAGCTCCCTTTTCCTTAATGTAGTGCTTTAAACAGGCAAGCCCTTGCAGTTCCATCACAGTTATTATGATTAGGAAGTAAGTGGTGCATGACTGTAGCAAATGTAGCATTGTGTTCAGAAGGCACAAACTTTGTTTTCATTTCATGTACTTCTAATTTGATATTCAGCATCCATCCTTTTGGAGTAATAGTTTCCCTAATCATTTATCAATTATGGAAACTACAAATGGAAGTGTACATAATCACAAGAGAAGTCAAATTGGCAATGAAACAGTACATGCACCAAATACATCTTTTTTTTTTTTTTTTTGCAGAAGCATCTGATCTACCTCACTATATAAGTATATTTCAACTGTATGTTATTGTTTTAGCATTGGGGAGCTTATATTGCAACCTTGGCCTTTTAATGCTCTATTATCACCCAATCTGGTGGTTTGTGTCTTGTATCAATCTTGTATCATTTTGCCTTTGTGAGTCTTCTTCAAGTTCAAGATACAAATGGCAAGGCCTGTGATCTGGGTATCAGTGTCATCAGAGGATAATATGTTTGTTATACACTTAATCTGTATAATTCCAAAAGGAAATTCCTCATCTGTTGTTTACTGCTCTTTTTATGCCCCCCTTAATGTCCTCCTATACATCTCAGTTCTTTGAGACAGTGTGGAAAATGTGATGAGCTGCTCTAGGGAATTCTTTGGATGTTTTGGAGGTGAGAAGATGAGGCTTGTTTGATGGACTGAGCAGATGCAAAGAGGGAATAAGTTAGAAGGTGAAGAAGGCATATAGGTGATGAATGAGAGATTAAAATACCACCAGGATCACAGCTTGTGCTCCAGACACAAGCTCTTGTTGTGTTTTTGTATACTCTGAGCCTCAGTCCTGCAACTGAGAACACCTGTTAGGCAGTTAAATTGGGGCAAAAAACATCCACAACAAGTTGTTTTTGGTCAAGATGCATTTCATGACTTTGTCATATTGAGGAACTTTGTTATTTGTAATTCAATTATAACATCATTAATAAAACATTGTGTTTTTGTTGTTCTACCATCACTACACTGATTTATTTTACTGTACATATGGCACATTATAAAATTTGGAAGTTATAAGTGCAGCTGCAGCTATGTATAGTACATAAATATACTGTTTTTACGATCATCTCATAAGTGCAGTCTGACAGAATGTATGTTATGTAAGGAATAAAACATGATGGATAGTGCTGTTATAGGAAAATTGGGAAGGGTGGTGTGTTTTTATTTTTCAATAACAGCAGATTCCTGAAGTGTTTTGTTCCTCTTATACAACAGCAATATCACAGTTATAGCAGCTATAAAAAGTCATTCCCTCACCAGCCTCTCTTTTTTTATTTCTCTTGAAGTTAATAAAACCTTAATTTGAAGTTAGAACAAATGCTTCTCATATTACAAAGAAACTGGAAAGCCCTCTATTCAGAAGGATGTCTTGTGTCAGAAAACTTAAAGGAGCAGGACTGACATTGGCGACTCTTTCCAAAATGTTAAATTAACATCTATTCACAGAAAACTTCACCATATCAACAATTAAATGTTTTGTAACCTGCTTATGTTGAGCGTCCACATGTATTAAAGCTAATATAAATCTGTGATTTGCCTTACATCCCGAATTACTGTCCAAGCTGCTGCTGTAGAAAATTAATCAACAACTTCTGACCAATCATAATTTAAAAATGTATAAAATATAAATAATAATAATTAATCATTCTTATACCACATTATTGTTAACATTGTTTAACCAGAACATTCTTAAAAATCTAAGCCTGAAAATGCACCTTCAAAATATTACTGACTATACAGAACACTGGTTCAAAGTGTAGAGGAATGGCTTGGTAGCATGTACAGTAGGACCCACCTGTCTACGTCTGGCACGTGCCCACTTCCAAGCCACCCCACCCCATCCCCATTCCTCTTGTGTCCACTTCCTCAGCTGCTCAAGACAACTGCTGGAGTTAAGGATCATGCTTCCCATCTCAATGCCCACTGTGCTCCACTATAAGAACTCCATTGTTGTGCTATGTTCATATTTCAGCAATTGGATGTCCATGATATTTCCTGCTGTAAATGACTGAGGAAATTCACATAACTGTTAACTTACCCCTAGAGAGACCCATATGGAATAGTACTGATGGCAGTGAAATACACCCATGCTTTGACACAAAAACAGCTAGAAAAGGTAGAAAATGTTGAGTAGTATAATTTGCTGGTTCTCAAGCTATATGGCTTATCATGCAGTTTGATGATGTTTGAAAGGTTCATGACTTACAGTATAAAGATCTTCCTTTATACAGTGGGGGGAAAAAAGTATTTGATCCCCTGCTGATTTTGTACGTTTGCCCACTGACAAAGAAATGATCAGTCTATAGTTTTAATGGTAGGTGTATTTTAACAGTGAGAGACAGAATAACAACAAAAAAAATCCAGACAAACGCATTTCAAAAAAGTTATAAATTGATTTGCATTTTAATGAGGGAAATAAGTATTTGATCCCCTATTAATCAGCAAGATTTCTGGCTCCCAGGTGTATTTTACACAGGTAATGAGCTGAGATTAGGAGCACTCTCTTAAAGGGAGTGCTCCTAATCTCAGTTTGTTACCTGTAAAAAGACACCTGTCCACAGAAGCAATCAATCAATCAGATTCCAAACTCTCCACCATGGCCAAGACCAAACAGCTGTCCAAGGATGTCAGGGACAAGATTGTAGACCTACACAAGACTGGAATGGGCTACAAGACCATCGCCAAGCAGCTTGGTGAGAAGGTGACAACAGTTGGTGCGATTATGGAAGATGAAAGAAACTGTCAGTCTTCCTCGGTCTGGGGCTCCATGCAAGATCTCACCTCGTGGAGTTTCAACGATCATGAGAACAGTGAGGAATCAGCCCAGAACTACATGGGAGGATCTTGTTAATGGTCTCAAGGCAGCTGGGACCATAGTCACCAAGAAAACAATTGGTAACACACTACGCCGTGAAGGACTGAAATCCTGCAGCGCCCGCAAGGTCCCCCTGCTCAAGAAAGCACATGTACAGACCCGTCTGAAGTTTGCCTGAATGATTCAGAGGAGAACTGGGTGAAAGTGTTGTGGTCAGGTGTGGTCAGATCTCTTTGGCATCAACTCAACTCACCGTGTTTGGAGGAGGAGGAATGCTGCCTATGACCCCAAGTCATAACACCATCCCCACCGTCAAACATGGAGGTGGCAACATTATGCTTTGGGGGTGTTTTTCTGCTAAGGGGACAGGACAACTGCACCGCATCAAAGGGACGATGGACGGGGCCATGTACCATCAAATCTTTGGTGAGAACCTCCTTCCCTCAGCCAGGGCAAAGAGGAGTGGGACAAAATCCCTCCTGAGATGTGTGCAAACCTGGTGGCCAACTACAAGAAATGTCTGACCTCTGTGATTGCCAACAAGTGTTTTGCCACCAAGTACTAAGTCAAAGGGGTCAAATACTTATTTCCCTCATTAAAATGCAAATCAATTTATATCTTTTTTGAAATGCGTTTTTCTGGATTTTTTTTGTTGTTATTCTGTCTCTCACTGTTAAAATACACCTACCATTAAAATTATAGACTGATCATTTCTTTGTCAGTGGGCAAACGTACAAAATCAGCAGGGGATCAAATACTTGTGAAATGAAAATGTGTACATCAGAAAGAGTATTTTGGGCAGCTAACTCAGCTAAAATAAAAGAAACAGAAAATGCAATGTTCTATTCTATTCCAAAATAGGAAAAACTAGTAATCAAAATAAATGGTACCCATCCACTACATTTTCCACACAATGTATTACATACACACAGTAAAAAAAGGTTATTATTAACCACAAAATAGCAGCACAATACTGTGAGAGAATAACGCTATAGCAACAGGTAGCACTCAGTCAAGAGAGGTGGCTTGGTCTGGTCAAGTGGAACTTCTAGTGACATTGGAAGGTGAGGGACAGCTATGTCTCTCTCTCTCTCTCAGTTTACTGGCACAGCACCCCCATGCAATCAATGAAAAAAAAGAAAAAAGAAAGAGACACCCCCCCTAAAAAAAGACCACTAGGAGCCAACATACGACCACTAAGAGCATTAAAACAGATGGGCATACCACTTGTATATTCTAATTTCATGTTTATGACTCTATTCACATACCACCCATCTCCAAATTGGTATAAAATACAAGTTGTCAATGTTTTATATACCACCAAATGGTTCCTCAATTTGTCCTGCTAGGAATCCATAAAGATTTTATGTAGGCCCTACAGTAAAGGGTTTCCTGTTCTTGAGGAACCATTTTTCCATGTTTTCTATGTTCTGCCTAACTTCATTGTTCCATTGGTGCAGCATGTGGACTTCAGCGCCCCCAAAAACCAGAAACAGAAGTGGTCTTAATCTGTCCCTAATCCCCAGACAGCTGTTTTGTATAGTAGGAAGGATCGGCTTGTTCTGTGCTTTTGAGAGTCAGCGCACATAAAACATGAAACAAGTTGGCAGACACACGCTCAGCAGCTGTCTGTGGACATGGTGTCATGTGTAAACATGCTGCAGATGTTCCCTCTTATTTCTCTGTATTATTTCTCTGACCATCACACAGCAAAGATTCGGGTGTTTGTGGGATTCTGATCTTAAAACATAGAATCAGAATACAACCAATATCTTCACTCCATGTGAATTAAAAACAATTCAAATGACTAAATAATAACTACTTATTAAGATGCTAAAATTTTGATGGTTCTGTGGTCATGCATATTTATACTAATGCACTAAAGAAACTACAATGTTCTCATAAACCAGAGCCAGTCATTAAAGGCTTGTTCCATTTTTTATTGCTCCATTAATTAAAGAACCCAGTATCTGACATCTTTATAGTAATCTGTAATTGCATAGACAACAATTAAGTCTCGCACTTTAAGTGCACTGCAACATCTTATTTAGCAATGATAGCTCTGCTGTTATGGTTCTGTGCTAGAAACCAAAAGATAGTGAGACTCCCAGAGGAACACTTTTGGCTCCCCAGCTATCAGATAACCCTCAAATGCTCAGCTCTATGCTTTCATTGTATTCGATTTGATTGTTTCACTTGTAAGAAACTTTGGTTAAAAATGAAATTAATAAATGTAGAGTTCAAAATGAATCAATTAAAATGTAACAAAAAAAAAAAAGAGCTAGTTCAATCCTGAGCTCAGGTTGCTGTCTGTGTGGAGTTTAACGTGTTCTCTCAGGGTGCATATGGGATTCCTTTGGGTTCTCTGCTTTCCTCCCACTTCCCAAAAATATGGTAGAAGGTGGATTGGCTATGTGCAATTGCCCCTAGATGTGAAAATATGTGTGCATGGTGCCCTGCAGTGGACTGAGGTCCCATCCAAGGTCTATGTCTAGTGTTCCTGGGACAGGCTCCAGAACCACGATTCTGACCAAGATAAAGCGGTTACTGAAGATGAATGAATGATTAAAGAAGAAGAACTATAATCTCACTCATATGAATGTCTTCTCCCTTGCAAACTTTCTCTCTTTTTTGATATTGTATGTGCTATGGTATGGGCAGTGGTAGCTCAGTGGTTATGGTCATGAGTTCAAATCCCAGCACTGCCAAGCTGCCACTGCTGGGCCCTTGAGCAAGACCCTTAACTCCAAACTGCTTAGTTGTATAAATGAGAATGTAACTTGTCCTGGATAAGGGCATCTGCCAAATGCCATAAAATGTAAATGTCTATATGGTGATGCATACAGTTTCAGTGAATAGAGATCATGTGCTTTAGCATGATGCTCTAAATGATCAGTTACAGTAGTCTTTGGCTGGGTTCCAATTCTTTCAGCTTACTGTTTAGGGTCATGACTTTGGTATTGAAAATCATACATCCATTTATGTACATTCGATGCTGGACCTTTGACTCAGTGTATTAATGTAGTAAAAAAATTGATAGGTCTGAAATGATATTGCTTTTTTTCTTTGAGAAGACAAATTTTCTATGCTAAAAGCTAGAATCTATCATGTACAGTGGTGCTTGAATGTTTGATTTGATAATTGATATTGAATTTTCTATATATCTGAATAAATATGACCTAAAACGTCATTAGATTTTCATAAGTCCTAAAAGTAGACAAAGAGAACCCACTTAAACAAATGAGACAAAAATATTATATGTGGTAATTTATTTATTGAGGAAAATGATCCAATATTCCATATCTGTGAGTGGCAAAAGTATGTGAACCTCTAGGATTAGCACTTTAATTTGAAGGTGAAATTAGAGGTGTTTACAATCAATGGGATGACAATCAGCTGTGAGTGAGCATCCTATATTTTTTTTTAAAGAACAGGGATCTATCAAAGTCTGATCTTCACAACACATGTTTGTGGAAGTGTATCATGGCATGAACAAATGAGATTTCTTTGGACCTCAGAAAAAGAGTTGTTGATGCTCATCAGGTTGGAAAAGGTTACAAATCGATCCCTAAAGAGTTTAGACTCCACCAATCCACAGTCTATAGTACATATAGTCTATAGTACACTACAGATTGTGTACTAATAGAGGAAATTTAAGACCATTGTTACCCTCCCCAGGAGTGGTCCACCAACAAAAATCACTCCAAGAGCAAGATGTGTAATAGTCTGCGAGCTCACAAAGGAACCCAGGGTAACTTCTAAGCAACTAAAGGCCTCTCTCACATTGGCTAATGTTAATGCTCATGAGTCCACCATCAGAAGAACACTGAACAACAATGGTGTGCATGGCAGAGCTGCAAAGAGAAAGCCACTGCTCTCCAAAAAGAACATTGCTGCTCAACTGCCAGAAGGCTATTGGAACAATATTTTATGGACGTATGAGACCAAAATAGAATTTTTGGTTCAAATGAGAAACGTTATGTTTGGAGAAAGGAAAACACTGCATTCCAGCATAAGAACATTATCCCATCTGTGAAACGTGGTGGTAGTATCATGGTTTGGGCCTTTTTTGCTACATCTGGGCCAGGACGACTTGTCATAATTAATGGAACAATGAATTCTGAATTATACCAGCGATTTCTAAAGGAAAATGTCAGGACATCTGTCTGTGAACTGAATCTCAAGAAAAAGTGGGTCATGCAGCAAGACAACAACCCTAAGCACACATGTCATTCTACCAAAGAAGAATAAAGTTAATGTTTTGGAATGGCCAAGTCAAAGTCCTGACCTTAATCTAATAGAAATGTTATAGAAGGACCTGAAGCAAGCAGTTCATGTGAGGAAACCCACCAACATCCAGAGTTGAAGCTGTTCTGTACAGAGGAATGGGTTAAAATTCCTCCAAGCCGATGTGCAGGACTGATCAGCAGTTACCGGAAATGTTTAGTTGCAGTTATTTCTGCACAAGGGGGTCACACCAGATACTGAAAGCAAAGGTTCACATACTTTTGCCACTCACAGATATGTAATATTGGATTATTTTCCTCAATAACTAAATGACCACATATAATATTTTTGTCTCATTTGTTTAATTGGGTTCTCCATATCTCCTTAGAATTTGATGATATTTTAGGTCATATTTATGCAGAAATCTAGAAAATTCAAAAGGGTTCACAAACTTTCAAGCACCACTATATACTGGGTCTTAAGTAAGAGCTTTTAACATGATTAACTTTAGCTATTAGTGATAATTAGCTATAAGTGACTATGGTTTTTTGTTGTTGTTAAAAAACGAAAAATCATGATTATTGAATCAGGGTGAAAATACCCTATAAGCGGATGTTCCTGAGCTGTTGTAAGTCACCATGACAGTTGTATAACAATAATTCAGAGTCAGCAGGGTGTCAGGTCAGAATTGGCGGTAAATCTGTAAGCATACATCATACGCCAGCTCAGAACACAAAAGGCACCAGACTACATGGTGAGTAACAGGAGCTTGCAGCCAATCAGGAGAGAGATAGTGAGAATATATGGGAGAGTAAACAAAGCAAATGAAAATGAGATAGTCTAAGAGTCCAATATTATAATAAGAGGGAAAATCTTTCATGAGACGTTTTAGCATTTTTCTTGATAAAAAGGCATTTATTACGTAAAAATCTAGTGCATTGTGTCTAATGATTGTATATATTCTAAATATGTCTAATAAAAATTATGTTGATAATCTAGTGATTATCATCAACAGATTTACCCTTGTTTGTTTGTGCAGATTTAAAGTTTAATGAAACAAACAAAACATAGAACAAAAACTATGAACTCGTGGCAGAGATACCAGGACTAAGAAACCTAACCATGAGACAAAAACAACAGAAAGCATAATGTGACAAAGAAAGACAAATGCAAGACAAACAGTGCTGTGCAGAATGTGACTTAAATACCAGTTTTAATTAACCAAAAACGTGAATCAGGTGAAACCAGCCATGTGACGTGATCATGTGCAGTGCAGTGGGTGATGGGTATTGTAGTCCAACGCTAGTTCCGGCATATCCACGACAGAAGCCCCCCTTAATGTGTAGCTCTCGACACACGAAAAATGAGCGCTTATGAGCGCTACCCCTCGTGGGGCTGGAAGGATGTGTGACGTGTAGAGTGGTCTCTTCCGCACAACTGTGGGGTGGTGCAATGTCCCAGGCTGAACATGAGCATGGAGCAATAGCCACTGTACAGCCAGTGGAGGGAGCGAAGCCCAAGGATGAGCCAGAGGGGGGAGCAACGTTTTCCACGAAGCCTTGAGGGGGGAGTGATGTTCTCCGTGAGGCCAGAGGGGGGAGCTATGTTATCCACGAATCCTGAGGGGGGAGCGATGTTCTCCGCGAGGCCAGAGGGGGGAGCTACGTTCTCCACGAATCCTGAGGGGGGAGCGATGTTCTCCACGAGGCCAGAGGGGGGGGAGCGATGCTCTCCACAAAGCAAGGAGGGGGGGTGATGTCCTCCACAAAGCAAGAAGAGGGAGCGACATACGGAGCGAAGCAGAGAGGAGGAGCGATGTCTTCAGCTGAGCATAGAGGCAAAATGATGTCTTCAGTGGAGCAGGATGGCGGAGTGATGTCCTCAGATGAGCAAGGAAGCATAGTAAAGTCCTCAGAGGAGTAGGAAGGCGGAGCGACATGTGAAGTGGAGCCGGGCATCGTCTATGTTGAAGCAGGGAGATGGAGGGGAGGGATGTCTGTGGCGAGTCCGTGACCCGTAATGATGTCTTCTGTGGAGTAGAGGGGTAGGGGGGCATCCTCAGCAGAGCAAAAAGGCAGAACGATGTCCTCAGCGGAGCCAGACGGCGAAGTGATGTCCTCAGCAGAGCAAGGAAGTAGAGTGAGCAATGTGTTAATGGTTTCAGCTAGGTTGGGAGCCCCCTCCTCAAAATATTTCCTGAGGGGATGCTTTGCATCAAGCCATTCCCAGGTGGCCCTGACCCAAGATCCTCTCCCCTCTTGCTCCCACCTCAGTTGGTTTCTCTCCAAGAGAGCCTCTTGGATGCTGAAAAAATCTGCTGCGGTCTTACATTCTGTCATGTAATGGTAGGCAAGTCGGATGCAAGTGCAGATTTAAAGTTTAATGAAACAAACAAAACACAGAACAAGAACTATGAACTTGTGGCAGAGATACAAGGACTAAGGGACATAACATTGAGAAAAAAACAAAAGACAAGAAAGCATAATGTGACAAAGAAAGACAAATGCAAGACAAACAGTTTTGTGCAGAACATGAATTAAATATCAGTGTTAATTAACCAAAACATGAATCAGCTGAAACCAGTCATGTGACATGATCATGTGCAGTGCAGTGGCTGATGGGTATTGTAGTCCAGTTCTAGTTCCAGCATATCCATGACATTCAGAGAATGGTTCAATTGTGGTGTTGGTACAACAATCTCTAATTGAGGCATTGATATAAAATATGAATAAAATACAGTAGGTACTAAAACCAAGACCTCCTTTTAGAGCTCTTTATAGGCTGTGAATAGAGATAGGCAGCAGCTATATGCTGACGTCTATCTATGAATAACTATATGATGTATTATAGTTAAGTTTGTAAGTTATACATCTGAGGACAATAAATAATAGTGAACAAACTGCTCTATCAAATTCAACATTGTAGATTAATAAAGAGGATTATGTTATGTTGTTTACTTTCAGACTGGTATATCACTAACAGTACAAGCTGCTACCGTGCTTTTTTATTTTTAATTTTTTTTTAAAATTATAAAACATAAACAGTGAAACTGTAATATATAGACTGTTCCATAAACCTGATTGGCTGCTCAGGAGCCAGACACTATCACCAGTTATTTTTGGCTTCAATCATAATTAAACTTGTTGGTTCTTCAACATTCTCAATAATAGTGTGAGGTAATTAGATAATTACTACTCCCAATACAAGAAGCAAGAGTGGAAATCGATTTTGCTTTATATTTATTGATTTCAATCTCTACCCCTGCCACCCCCCCCCCCCCCCATTAATCATTAATGAAGTTGATACACCTGAACAAAACCACAAGAAAAAATAGCTTTTTCAATTAATTTATTCAACAGAAATATCAATAGATGTGATATTCTTCTGTGAAAAAAGTAATTACACCCTCAGAAGCTAGTATTGCCTCTTTTAGCAGAAATAACTTCTTGTAGGCATTTTTCATAATTGTCCACCCGGCTTGCTGGAATTTTTGACCACTGTTCCATGCAATATTCTTTCAGTTGCAAGATGTTTGAGGATTTTCTTGCATGTACTACCCTTTTCAAATCCCTCCACAACATTTCAATGGGATTCAAACCCAGGCTTTGACTAGGCCATTCCATAACCCTGCATTTCTTCTTTTTGAGCCATTCCTTTGTTGATATGCTAGTGTGGATGCTTAGGATCATTATCCTGTTGAAAGGTCCACTTTCGGTTCAACTTCAACTTTTGGACAGATGGCCTCACATTAACTTCAAGCACTCTACGATATGATGCAGAATTCATAGTTGAATCAATGAATGCAAGCTGTCCAGTCCCTGAGGCAGCGAAGCAACCCCAAACCATAACATTTCCACCACAGTGCTTCACAGTTGGTATGAGGTGCTTCTTCTGAAAAACTGTCTTTGGTCTGTGCCAAACATGTCTGCTGTTACTGTGGCCAAACAATTCTATCTTTGATTCGTCTGTCCAGAGCACATTATTCCAAAAGGCCTGGTCTTTGCCTTTATGCTCATTGGCAAACTGTAGTCTTGCAAAGGCTTTTTCCTGGCACACCTCACATGCAGGTCAAATTTGTGCAATCTCTTTCTGATTGTAGAAGCATGCACTTTGACATCGACAGTTGCAAGACTTACTAGTAGGTCCTGTGATGAAATTTTGGGGTTCTTGGAGACTTCTTTTTGCATCAGATGGTGTGCTCTTGGGCTGAATTTGCTGGGATGGGCGGTTCTGGACAAATTGGCAGTTGTTTGAAATCTGATCATACCTAATAGCCCACTTCATAATCAGAGTTTATAACATGCTTTACAGAGAAGTTTTAACAAGAAGATAAACTGATAAGGATTAAAGTAGATTTAAAAAATGCTGATTAAATTCAATGCAAATTCAATGTTAAATTTTCAGATTCTTTTGAAAACCACTAAAGGTGATGATGGCTTGCAGATGTTCAGAGTTACAGTACTTTGGTCCATAGTAAATCAAAGCTGACTCTACCCTCTTTAGGCAGGTTTCTGGGATGAAAAAATTGATGTATGGTTCCCTGAGTGATTTTGCAGGAATCGTTGTATGGGTTGTATGCACACGTACAAAAGGTAGTAATAGAATTTTAAAAGAAACAGGTAGTCAGTGAAGGGATTTAAGTGATGTTATGTTTAGTTGTTTTTGTCTTCATTCCTTTCTGGGATGTGTATAACATCTATTAAAATAAGACTTGGGCCTGATTCCAATGCGAAAAAAACTGAAAACCATTATTTGGTATTAGGAAAAGTGGTATCCGTTTAAAATCGACAGCTGTGCATTCTTGCGAAGTAGATTTTGCCTTGTGATAATTGCAAGTGGAAGTGTGGGAGGTCTGTGATTTGTGATTTGGAATTGGGCCTAAGACTGTGCTAATGTACTTTGTGTGTGTGTGTGTGTGTGTGTGTGTGTGTGTGTGTGTGTGTGTGTGTGTGTGTGTGTGTGTGTGTGTGTGTGTGTGTGCATGGTATTCTGCAACAGGATTAGTGTGTGGGTCATTATTGGAATCCCATGGGAGAAGTTATGTGTGCTGAGAGCATGATCCTGAAGTGGACCCTTTGCTGCCATAGGCATGCATACAACTGCAGGGGATATCAATGAGCCCCGTTAAGCAGTGTGTGGCATCTGTGTCTGATGGTGAATCATGCAAGGCATAGATGTTGAGTTAGCTGTTTTGTGTATATATGTATGTGAATGTTTCTTTGGGGACCTTAATAGACCTATATATTGTGTGCATGTGTGTGGGCACATGTGTGTGTGTGACAGGATGTTGGAACTGGCCTGAAGATAAATGAATGTGTATGATTGATCAATTATAGGGTGTGTTTGTGTATGTGCCAAATGATTTCCTTTTGGATACTAAGGTTAAGGCCAGGACAGGGTGAAGCTTTTGGAATATGTTTATCTATCTACAGTAATACAGATGTCAGTGAAAATACCCTACAGTGTATATGAATGTGAGTGCATGCATGAATGTCTGTCCCATTAGAGTTCAGGGGCCAAGCCGGTGGGTCAGCTAGGTTTGACCAACTCTCCCTCCCCCTACCAAAAAAAAAAAAAAAAAAAAAAAAAAAACAGGAGCAAAGAACAGTTCAAATTAATTCACCTTGTTACTTTAACCCCTTAAACTCACAGGACCTGGTTTAGACTCATTTTACTGCAGTTACTTGATAATTCATAGTAGTTACAAAACAACATTATTTAAGATCAATAACTACATAACTGGATAATAAACTCATGGTTACTATTAATGTGATTTTGGGACTCAAATATCCTTAAAATATCAATTAATTAATTCAATTAAAATGTATGAATTCGTTTGAAAAATTAATTTGTTATTTTATATTAATTATTTATTATTATAATTAATTATTTTGGCTAATATTATCGACGTATACAGAAATGAATCAGTTGACTTGGTTTCCATGATGACTTATTTACTGATAGGTGGTATAGGGTGTAATGGCTGAATGCTGGGGGGAAATTTTGAACAGGGAGAATGAATATAGAAAATGGGCAATATGCAATATGTTTTGGATAAGGTTAGGGAAAAACAAGCCTACTTAATTGCTATGGTTAAATGTCTAACAGTAGAACCGGGTCAAGGCGTTACCTTCAGATTCCCTTTGCTTGTAATAAAAACCTCCACTTTTTGGAGCTTGTAGTAGTCTGGCTATGTGCCTGGAGCTCGGGTTGTTGGCTCTGGGTTTGCTGAGAGTGATGTTTCTCTGTAATGTTAAACAGATAGTAGCAGCTGCTCAAGTGCTACCCATGCTTCAGACACAAGCAGTCATTGTGTTTGTTTGGAGCTCCTGCTCCTCTGTTCACACATTTTCTCTATCCAGCCAAATTTAAACCCTGTGGATCCTCTGGACCTGACTTTCTTCATTTTTTTTTCCAGTTACAGTCAGCATAGACTCAAAAGTCATGAATGTTTCTAATTTTGGTCAAATTTGATAGAAATAAACTGTCAGCAAGCTTATGTTTTAAAAGTTTAAAAATATCAAAATAATCCGTTTTACACCTTTTTTTTCATAATGGCAAAAAACGGGATGGAACAAAAATATGCAAAACATTTTTTGTTTTTGTTTTTGTTTTCTTTATTTTTACAGTCTATTTAGACATTTAGTCTCCAAATTTTGTTGTGTCTAGGTAAAAAAACAAAACAAAACAAAAAACAATCAATCAAATAAAAACTGTTTATTATTTAACTTGTATATAAATCTGTCCTTTGCTGTAAATAAGCTAAACAAAATTCTGTTATATTCTATAACATAGAATGTTGGGTCTTATCTGTTTTATCTGAGTTTATATAAAATTTTATGTAATATTGTACACTTCAGAAAGAAGATGTCAAGAGATGTCCAAGAAAAGGAGTGCTCATCCCAGACTGGGGAGTTCTTCCGATAGACATACACTAAGTGCACATGACTCTAGTATTTTTTTTTATTTGTTTAAAGCCATGTTAAAGCCATGTAATTGTCACAATTCTGTTCATTCAAGACAACCTTTCCAATATTTTAATTCCTTACCATTCTGATCTCTAGATGGCAGTGTTGTATGCTTATAAATCTTATAGCTCGTCACCTGCTTCCCTTCACATAATCTTCTTCATGAATGTAATTCATTTTTTTAAAAGTCTAAACAATGCATACACTGTATTGGATTACAAGATAATCTTGTATTTGGATAAGAGAAATTGAGTTCATGCCTGTTAGGATAGGTTTTGGAATTAATGCTAATTAATTTGATTAAATTTGTTAATTTAGCATACTTTTAAACATAGGTATAAGAGGTAATAATATAATTTTGTACTTTTTTCCCCTAGTGTTGAACCTGCAGTAATGGTTCATTCTCTCTATCCTTTAACTGTCAACATGAAACTTCTAAGTGCACCATCAACTTACCCTCAACTAACACTTCTTACAAACATAACCAATGTTTAATTTGATTAAATTTAGCCAAGAGGGTTCTTCTGTATATTTACATAAATGTCTTTCCTTGCTCAAAGGTTGTTCAGGACAGTCACTGCTTTTCTAAGAAATGAAAAAAGACACACAACACATGGAGTGGTGGATATCAACAGGAAATGTTGAACAGCCCATCTCAGCTCTCCAAGTAAACAGTGACCTCACCACAGTATGATTAGACTTTCCATTGGGCCTGCTCACCTAGATAAGCTTCTTCCTGATGGAACAGTCCCAGAATGTAAAACAATTTATTATGTGCATCGCATTGTATGCTCAGTGTCTTTCTCCATCACTCTTGCCTGTGTTTTAAGTGGGTTATGTGTACTGTCTTTTAGAATGAATAATTCTCCTTATTGCCTTTGTTTGGAAAAAGAAAAGAAAACATGGTATAGACCTTTAGGAACATAAGATCCAGTTATGGCAATGACAGAAGGAACTATGGAACATATAGTGCCCTCCACTAATATTATGAATTATTAATATGAGCAAAGAAGGCTGTGAAAAATTGTCTTTATTGTTTAACATTTTGATCTTTTGTTTAAAAAATTCACAAACATACTCTGCTCTCATGGATATCAAACAATTGCAAACAAAGCACAGGTTTATCAAAAAAATATGTATATATTTGTTAAATATAGGTGTGCAACAATTATTGGCACCCTTTTAGCTCTGAGTCTTCTCCTATAATGCCTGATGAGGTTGGAGAATACATGGCAAGGGATCTGAGACCATTCCTCCATACAGAATCTCTCCAGATCCTTCAAATTTGAGGTCCACACTGGTGGATTCTGCTCTTCAGTTCACCCCACAGGTTTTCTATGGGTTTTAAGTCAGGGGACTGGGATGGCCATGTGGTCAGTAAACAATTTTTGTGTTGATTTTGATGTATGTTTTGGATCATTGTCCTACTGGAAGATCCAACCACGGCCCATTTTAAGCTTTCTGACAGAGACAGTGAGGTTTTCATTTATGGGACTGGGATGGCCGTTGATTTTGATGTATGCTTTGGATCACTGTCCTGCTGGAAGATCCAACCACGGCCCATTTTAAGAAAATATCTGTTGATATTTGATGGAGTCCATGATGCCATGTATCCTAACAAAATGTCCAGGTCCTCTGGCAGAAAAACAGCCGCAAAACATTAAAGAGCCACCACCATATTTAACCGTGGGCATGAGGTACTTTTTCATATGGTTATTTTTTGGCCACTTGAACCATCCTCTTCACAGTATATTGAGACAATATAGACAGATGTCCAATTCCAGGTTGATTTGTAACATTTCCAGATGACTGGTACTTCTTAATTATTGCCCTGATGGGGGAAATGGGCATTTTCAATGCTTGTGCTATTTTCTTATAGCCACTTCCCATTTTGTGAAGCTCAACAACCTTTTGCCGCACATCACAGCTATATTCCTTGGTCTTACCAAATTGTTATGAATGACTAAGGGAATGTGTTACCTCATATTTATACCCCTGTGAAACAGGAAGTCATGGTTGAACAATTTCCTGTTCCTAGTCACCCAGGTGTACTAAAAAAAAAGTAAAATATCAGTGGGAATACACTTCAAATATATTTTCCTCATATGAATTCATAGAGGTGCCAATAATTGTTGCACACCTATATTTAACAAAGCTTTTTTTTTTTTTTTTTTTTGATAAACCTGTGTTTTGTTTGCAATTTTTTGATATCCATGAGAGCAGAGTATTTTTGTGATTTTTTAAACAAAAGATCAAACAATAAAGACAATTTTTCACAGCCTCCTTTGCTCATATTTACCAAGGGTGCCAATATTAGTGGAGGGCACTGTAAGTGACCCAGTTTTAAGTAGTCACATTTAATGCATTAATGGCATTAAGAATTTCTACCAAAAATAATCAGTTCGTTGGGTTCACCTGTGCTATAAGGGACAGATTGCCCACTAAATGGGGAAAAATATTAAACATATTCTATCAAAGACCCAGATAGTTGCATTTAAGTTCAACTTGCTGCTCCCAGATGCTAATAGCACTCAAAATGAGTACTTTGAGAAGGTGCACTTGGAGGGTAAACTAATTAAACATATAGCTAAAAGACTCTAAGACAGTATCAACTGTGGGACAACAAGACAATATGTAGTCTGCTACAAGTGTGACAAAATTCTAGACTTTTTTCAAATAGAGCTAGATTGTTTCTAAAAAATAAAAATAAAAATAAAAAAGGCCACTAATATGCAATTCATAAAATTAAATATTTATGAATATTTAATTTGATCCCAGTGCATTTTATGTTTTTGACTGTCCCCAATATTACTTTCTACCCAATTAGTATGTTGTACACTTAAGGAATTAACCCAGACTACACTGACATCACTTTCATGAGTAGACATCAAATTTAAATTTTTTAAACCAGTTAAGTCCTAAAACTCCACTTTATTTTGCATTGTTTTGTTTTTTATCAATATACACCATGTTTTATTACCCACTCATACACATGCCATAGAGTTAGGCAAAAATTGCACAGAAATTTTATTTTTTGTATCAGACCACTCATTTTTAGGTGAGCAAAAGTATAGGAACAGATAAGTCTTGAAGTAGATTAAAGTAAATAACACTTAATATTTGGTTGCATAGCCCTTGCTTGCAATAACTGTATCAAACCTGTGAACCACTGACATCACCAAACTGTTGGTTTCTTCTTTTGTGATACCTCTTTCAGTTGTTGTTTCTTTTGGCATGTTTCTCCCTTCAGTCTCCTCTTCAGGAGGTGAAATGCTACTCAATTTTGTTAAAGTCTGGTGATTGACTTGGCCAGTCAAAAGCCTTCTACTTTTCCCCCCTGATAATGTCCTTTGCTGAGTTGGCGGTGTGTTTTGTCATTGCCTTGCTGCATGATGAAGTTCCTCCCGATTAATTTTGGCTGCATTTCTCAGTAAATTGGAAGACAAAATGTTACTGTAAACTCCTGAATTCATTCTGCTGCTACCATCATGAGTTATATCAATAAAGATTAGTGAGCCTGTTCCAGAAGCAGCCATGCAAGCTCAAGCCACGGCACTACCTCCACCATGTTCCACAGATGAGCTTGTATGTTTTGGACCATGAACATATCCTTTCTTTCTCCATACTTTGGCCTTTCCATCACTTTGGTATATGTTAATCTTGGTTCCAGAACTTTTGTGGCTCATCTCTGTATTATATTTCTGCTCTTGAAGTCTTCTTCTTCTTCCTGCCCAGTGGAAGTTGTTGATGTCACTGACTGTTGTTCTGGGGGGTTTCTTCACAGCTCTCACAATGTTTCTGTCATCAGCTGTTGTTGTTTTCCTTGGCCAACCCATTCAGTGTCTGTTGCTCAGTACACCAGTGGTTTCTGTCTTTTTCAGGACATTCCAAATTGTTGTACTGGCTATGCCCAATGTTTGTGCAATGCCTCTGATTGATTTTCCCTCTTTTCTCAGCTTCAAAATGGCTTGATTTTCTCCCATAGATAGCTCTCTGATCTTCATGTTGGCTTATCCTTTTTTAACAACAAATGCAGGTGAAACTGAAGGCTAAAACCAAGAGTAGACATTCAGAGCTATTTATTGTTGATTGTTTAAATCAACCTAACAGGACACACCTGGGTAACAAGAAAAACCTGTCAGTCACGTGTTCTATATTTTTGCTCGCCTACAAATTGGGTGGTCTGATACAAATTTTGCTATGTTCTATGTTGTTTAACACATCTACATATAAATATCCTGGTATAAATAAAAGCTGAATTTCTAAACTCTCTTCTCATATTCATCTTTTGATCTCAAACCCAAATGTACAGCAAAAAAAACTGAATTGGCCTTGGTGCTCCAATAGTTTCGAAGGGGACCATATGTGAGATAAAGCTATTTAAAATATGTTCAAAGTCAATACTAATACTGTATATTGGTATACTAATACCACAGCTAATTTTGCTTTCATATTTCCACCCTGTTATGTTCCACGGTGTTATGTTCAACCCTGTTAGTCCTGATGGAAGAAACACCTAAATTTTCTTCTTACAAATTTATAGAAAGGTTCTTATGGGTGTGGTATTGGCAGTGGTAGCTCAGTGCGGTAGTAGCTCAGTGGTTAAGAAGTTGAGCTACTGATCAGAAGGTTATGAGTTCAAATCCCAGCATGGCCAATCTGCCACTGTTGGGCACTTGAGCAAGACCCTTGACTCTCAACTGCTCCCTGGGCGCTGCAGCAAAAATGGCTTTGTGTTCACGATTTGTAGTGTGTGTACTCACAACTTCTAATATGTGTGCACTAACTTGGATGGGTTAAATGCAGAGGACAAATTTCAAGTATGGGTTACCATACATTGGCCTTCTCATGTCACTTTCTCACATCAGTAATTTTGAAGAGTAAAATTAATGCTCCATAATAACATTAATATCAAGTTTTTCAAATGTCTTAAGGTCCAAAAGGCACCATATGCAATGTATGACTCATAAAAAGAACCCATTGCTTATTTATCCAAAATTGGTAAGTCAGTCAAGCAGCACCTGGATAAGACATTTCTTATCTAATCCAGAGGTGGCATATCAGTGTCTTACGGAGTCTTGGCTTCCGCCAAATGATGTATCATACTGTGCTGTGCCCTTATTTATGGAAAGGCTTTGTGGAAATGTCCTGTATGCCTGTGAGCATGTGTGGCACATGTGAGTCAGGCCCGGAGGTGGTGGGTGCAGCAGCAGCAGGACTGTGATAAGTCCAGGCTCAGCATCTAATGGATGAGTTCCTGTTCAGCAAGGTCAACTTGGCTTAACCTCTCATGCTGGCTCTTGAGTCGAAAACACTGCCTTTTTATCAACAAATGTTTTCTCCTTTAGTGTGCACCAGCTGTGGAAAGGTCATGCTTAGTAGGAACTGAGAGCCCCAGAGGGCCTCGCTCGCGTTCTCCACACACACAGGGGCTGTTAAGTGAACGGTGTGCAGCTGTTTGTACATGCTGCATATGCTTGCAGGAATGAATGCTTCATCACTGAGCCACTGTGAGCACAGTAAAAGCAGACAACTAAATCATAGTGATGACTCTTTTTTTTACTGTAACAAATACTTTAACATAAAGCAAGCATTTGTTTTTTTATTTCTTTTTTTCATTATTTCTTAACAATGTTAAGTATTCAGTCCTAAGTCATTTTTATTGTACAATAGCTGATTTTTATTCTTATTCATGAGCTTAATCAGCTCATAAGCCAGCAGTAATGCAAACATAGGTGATAATTATATATCTGATCAGAAATCACTATTATTTGCTCTTGATTTTTTTAGTCCAGATTATTATTATTATTATTTTTACCCTATTTTTCAAGAGAGGGCGCTGTGTGCTACTGTTTATCTCCCTACTTACTTCAGCAGTTTGGTCTGCCTGAAATCTTCTATGATGTACTTTTGGAGCCAGTGGTTAAGTGGACCTCATTTAATGGCTTCATTGATCAATAATGCCTCTCAGCTCTTTTGGTAGATTAATTTTGCTGGTATGAGTCTGCATGTTTTCTATACTTTTTTTCCCCCTATTGAACATGACCCCAATTTTTCCACTTTGGAAATGACTTACAATAATGCACAAAGAGACCCATAAAAAAATTGGCTGATACTGTTGTTGGCTCCTTCTCCACCTGCATGGAAAAAAGATACAGGTTTTATTTGTTTCTAATGGTTTTCTGGTCATTTGTAATTGTTATTAATGTTAATTTGTGTTGATGTCACATTGTAAGGGATTACAATAGTTTAATAAGGTGTCACTGATTCTGGATATATTTGTTGGCCTTCTAATGGGATTCAAATGTATCCTACAGTATGATGATGGTCCCTTTTGCTAACCTTTTGGTAATAAACAGTGGTTTAACAGTGGTTGATGTTGAACTTCAGCCTATCTGGAAGGAAACAGTACTAATATATATATATATATATATATATATATATATATATATATATATATATATATATATATATATATATATATATATATATATATATATATATATAGTATTAATGGTTATTTAACTAGACCTGGTATTTATTCAATTAAGTTACAATGAATTAACTGAATTTATTCTAGCTCTGTAACTTAATCAAACATGAGTGGGCTCTTAATTGGAACCCCACTTAATTCTTAATTGAAACTACAATTCTTAATTCTGAATTCTGAATTGAAGCTGCTTCATTCTGATGGGAAATTTTAAATGGAAGCCAACTGTCCAGCAAAACAGAATATGCTATTAGTGAAACAGAAATATGTAAACAATGACTGCAAAATTAACCATGAATTTTATTGAATTTACAATGATCTTTTTTTCTTTCTTTCTTTCTTTTTTTAATGGATTTATCCTTTGGACCTCTAAACAGATTGGCATGGAAGAGTCATGTATGCTCACTGGCTGACTAACAGATCTCTGTCATGTCTAGATCCATAGAGTGTGCAGTATACAAAACCAGGCCATTTAAAATACATGCCAGCTATCCATTAGTTAAAAAACAAAACAAATGTTGCCAGGAATTCAACTGAATTCAAACCCATATTTCTGAAAAATCCCTTGCTATAGGATTGGTTAGATGGCTGTCCTGCTAGACTTGCCTAATCTTAAACATTCCATAACCTGCACAAATAAATTGTTTTTACTAGAGTTTGTGAAACCGTATGTTTGAAGTTTTTGTGTTTCAGACACATCTCCCTTCAGTGACATGTAATGGCCTTTCATATTAACATTAGTTCTAGTTTAAACAAACTCTAATTTAAATCCATTCTTGGTGGAATTTAATAGTCATAGGAAAGGTAAATGTGTTAATGACTACACTTTTCCACATGGACTATGGGTTAAGAATATAGAAAGGTTTTCATAATCACCAAACCTATTTTCTATCAATGGAATGAGAAAAGTGTCCAAAATTTCAGTGTACACCTGTGCATTGACTGTTTGAGGTCTGCCCTGGTCCTTTACATGGTATGAAACCCCATATCATAAATGAGTGAGGGAATTTGATTGTTTTCTTCAGGCAGTCATCTTTATATGTTTCATTAGAATGGCTCCTTGGCCAATGCAGATTTGGGATTCATCACTGAATATCACTTTAATCCAATTATCCACACTCCATGATTGCTTCTCTTTAGCCCACTGTAACCTTGTTTTCTTCTGTTTAAGTGTTAGTGCTGGTTTCATTTGGCTTTTCTATATGTAAATCCCATTTCATTCAGCCGATTTCTTACAGTTCTGTCACAAACATTGACTCCTATTTTCCGGCCTTTTGTTTTTATTTTGTTTTGTTGTGCATTTTCTATTTTCAAGGCATATTGCTTTGAGTTTGCTATCCTGACGTTTGCGGTCTTCCTTGGTCTACCCATATGTTTTCCATTTATAACCTTCCCATTTTGTTTATACTTGCACCAAATTTTAGGCACAGCTAACTGGGAACAACCAACATTGTTTGCCACACTCTGTGTTGGATTTCCTTCTTGAAGGAGTTTTATAATCCTTTCCATTGTTTCAACTGTCAACTCTCTTGTTGGGGTCATGTTTCCTTTCAAAAAGTCCAAGGTTAAAGTCTGTAAGCACTCTTTTAAGGTCTGGAAGCACTCTCTTTTAACTGCAGACTAATTTGCATTTTTAGACTTGTGCTGATATTTGTTTTAGAAATTACAAGGTGATTCCATAATTTTTTCCTTTACTTGATCTGGAAAAAAATATGCCATTAATTAAAATAATTTCATTTAACTTGTTTGAGGTATGTTTCACAAAGCCAGAATGATCAGATATTAAATAAAAATTGTTTCGTGTCATATCTGTGATTTGTTTACTTGCTACGAAGAAAAAAAAAGGGGGGACCATCCTCTAAGTGTGGTGATTCCATAATTTTTGCCAGGGGTTGTAGAAGCATTGGTATCATTTGGACCATGCCTCAAAGTAGTGTTTTGAAATATCGTTGATCTGAAACTCCTGCCTTGTCAGTATCGAGTGTCCCATGTCTACTATCTGTTCCCTGCTGACAATATCTTGTTTTAAAATCTATATTACAAATGGTGTCAACCAGTCACTTGTTCCTCCATGCACAACTGTTTTACATCTTATTAAGGAATGCTGGATTTGGTGTCTTGACAGGTCATCTTTGTGGAGTTCAGATCTGATATTCAGCTTATACATGTACATATTCATACAGTATGTTTTGAATTAATGTCTGGCCATGTAAATTAGCAGTAACATGTTTTCATAAATCAGGAGGTACTAAAGCATTTAAAAAACATGGCATGACTTGATCAAAATAGTAACATTTTGTACTCTAAAAAGCCTCCATGTGGTTTTTGGCAAAACATTTGACAAGAAGTGTCATTTATATGGTTCTTCAGCAGTGTTTATATGTTTCTTCAGCATTCACCACCAAATCAGTGTCATTAAAATTGTACATTGCTATAGAGCACAGTGGCAGACTTTGGCAGTACTAATCTACAGAAGCACATGGAAATTGTAATTGTTTTTAGATAAGCATTGTGCTATTTAAAAAAAAAAAAAAAAAAGGAAATTGGAGCAGGGTGGCCCCACTAAATGCCTTTAATCTGTTGTTTTGCTTGATGTTTTTCTGCAGCAGGGTAATGCCCTTTATGTCAGCAATGGACTTTTTCACTCCTGTCACTATGGACCTATGTATTGTACTGAACTAAAAATAGTACTAAAGGCCATGGCTGAGGTTTTGATAGAAATTTTTGGTGAAATGTGACTTTTGTTAGCATTATATTTATTGCAATATAATATAATATTTGAGATATATAATATAATGCATTGCATTGTAGCCTGCGTCATTGTTTCACGGTTTAGCAAGAATTAACATCACCAATTCAGCTAACCAAAGTCTTCTAAATGATTATTAAAGTCACGTTAGGTGACAGTACACACCAGTGATATTAAGTAAAACAATCAAAGATACCTTTGTTGTGAACAGTACTTGTCCTTAGGTGAAACAAGATAACTTTTTGGTCAGAACATGGTAGTAAACAAGCTTGACTCAACCTATAAAATCTGAATGTTTATGCATATCCTGAGCTGCAGCTTTTCCGGACGAACAGTTGAGCTATTCTTCAGTGACAACACATACAACATATACTGTTTGTATTGTTGGTGACTTTTACTTACTGTTTATCCATTGATTCAGGATATAAGTGCTAGGATGGGTGGACGAGTCAAAGCTTTAGTACTTTCCCGGGGTGAGTGGGTTTGTTTGGCGAACACATCCTGTTGTAAGTAACCATTCCGCCTCCTCCTCCTCATGCTGTGACATACACTTTGCCATCTCCTGGTGAGATTGTGCAGGTGGTGGGCTCTAATCTGTTTGGTTTTCTATGGTGTTTATGTTCTGCTTGCCTATGTTTCGTGAGGGCATGTACGGTCTCACACAAAAATCATTTTAGGTTCATTTTAAATCATTTTGCTTGTAAAATTCACAAGATAGTTTTCAGTTGGTGTTTGTGACAGACTTTTTAAGAAATAAAGAAAATCTAAAGGGATTTTTTTTTTTAAATACATGTTGACAGTGACTGCAATATATCAGTGTAATTTAAAGCTACAAGACATTTACTTTTTTAGGTTTCAAAGATGGTTTTTTTTTGTCTCATGTAAAAACTGTGTATATTTAGTTGTATGTATATCGACCCTTTGCCTTGACAAATGCTTCCAACCTTTCCGTAGAGCAAAATTTATTTTATATTTGGGATTGTTGTTTTGTTGCTGGATACACCCACATTTCATTTTTAACTTCTTGGAACTTTTATAGTCAGCTGTACATCATCAATAAAAGGACAGAAAACATATATGGAGTAATGGTACTTCAAAACTGTAAACTACTGTGCATGCCCAAATTTCTTTTTGAATTAAAAATCTTAGCATTTAGTGCCGTTTACAGCCACATGCAAAATAGCCACACATCTCTTTTGTCATTTTCTTGAACATTCCCATACTTTGCCTTTATAACATCTGACAGTTGCACGGTTGGATTTATGAAAGTTATTCATGGGAAAACAGATAGGAAGCTTGCTAGTAGTTTTGTCTTTGAAGAATTATTAAATGGCACAAGCTGATTTTAATACTATGCAGACCTTTCACTGAAATACTGTGTACAGGGCACTTTATACATTAATTCAATTCAATTTTATTTCTATAGCACTTTAAACAAAATTATCACACAGCAGCTTTACAGAAATCCAGACTCACACTAGTGGAACAGTGATATTAACTCTGTGGAACCAGGAGAATGTGCACAGTGATGCCCAGGTAGCAGCAGCGCAAACCTCCTGGAATGGCACACCTGAAGCAATGGGCATGAGGAGGAGATGCTCCTTACAGAGTGGCATGTCATGGCTGGGCGTCCAGCTAAATTTTAGACCATGGAGATGACATCCGCCCTTCATGTCTTTCCCCCATGACAGAAGAACATTTGCTCTGAGGATCACATGGCCACTATTCAGTCTAAGTGTCTAAGTATCACCATAGGGTGCACACTGAGCGCTCTGCATGTTCAGCTTCATGGAATGCTGCAAGGTTAATCAAAGGCCAGAATCCCCAGGTTAACCACAAGTTCACTCCAAGTTCATCTGACCACCACCACATGCAAAGTGAGCTTATTGACAAAGCATGCAGCTCTCCCACTCTTACTCCCACTCTTTGCTGAAGTGATTGCTAGCAATAAGGCTGTTTTTAGAGACACCCATTTCATTTCAGAATCTCATAACCTCATAAGTGAGGGTTTGGGTTAGGGATACCAGCATAAGGAGTAGATCTCATGCTGGCCTCTTGGGGAATTGTGGAGGATAATGGCACCTTGCCCCTTTCAGTAAGGTTTTCAAAAGTTGCCATCCATGTTGCTGTGATGCACCCCAATGGCTGCCACAAACACTTTTAGTATAGATGGTAACTTTCTGCTGTGTAGCAGTTCCTAAAGAAAGTTTGGGGATCCAACTGAGCAGTAAACACCACTCATGGAACAGCTTCCACAGACATTCGTGACTTGGCTGGGGGTGACAAATCGTACTGTCCAATTGGGACAACAGATCTGTCCAGGGAGGAAGCTTTCAGGGTGTTCTGATCACTTGGGAAAGTAGTAGTGGGAACTAAGTCTTTGCCAGCCATCTTGAAGCCACAACTAGATGGCCAAGTTGCTAGGTTCTGTGCAATGTGGGAAGAGGCGGAAAGGTGTATAGTAGATGGTGGGCAAAGTTATAGGCCAGTGCATAAAGGAGGGGTTAGCTTGCTCTTTGGTCAGTATGCATAGGAGCCAGTCATCCAAATGCAGCAGTATCCTGATGCCTCTGGCTGTCAGAGGAGACAGGACTGTATACATACATTATGTATGTATACATCTCGAAAAAGGGGAAATGGTAGAACTTTAAATTGGAATGGATAATCTTAAAAAGCATCTGTATCCTTCTCAATCTGAAAGTATGTTGAGTAGGACACTTTGAGTAGAACTGTGAGGACTATCTTTTCAACTGTGCCTCTGTCTAAGACAGAATTAACCTCTTGGGTCAGAATGATCTTATTAGCCATTAACAAGGACCCAAACCCCAAGAACAGGAGCTTGTATCACTGCGTCATTGTCATCAGGATGAACTGATCTGATGCAGTTGCTCACAAATGGACAAAGTTTCAGCACTGCTTAGTCCTTGGTTGGAGAACTTCTCTCCTTGCAACAATCATTTACACAAGAAGATTAGTTTCGGATATACACAGCATACATGGATACACTGCCTACAGTATGTTAGTACTTAAGTCTGTCCCACAAAAAGATATTGTGATTGATGTTTCCCACTAATGCAATAACTATACTAATAACTACCGTTAATAACTACTGTTGTAACTATTGCGATTGTTCTGATGTAATTTATCTGTAGCCTCATCTCAGGCTATTCTTGGCCTGCTCTATATTATTTGCAAATGAGCACTGGAGTACCTGACACTAATATCCAGGTAATGCATGCATCCTGAAGGCATCTCTGCATATGATTAGCATATCAATCTTGAAGATCATTTTGCTTCACTAATGAAGTAATGAGTTAGGAAATTTATCTAAAGTACTTTACTTAATGTCTATATAAAGTAAATAAGTCTTATGTGTACTTTGATTTAGTGTTTCATCCTAGTGCACCTGAGGTCACTTGTGTGTGTCTAATTGTTAATAAGTGCTGACTTATTAACAATGCAGGATGCACTGATAAATTTCCTGGCAGGTAAGGAACAGTCTGTGCCATTAAACATATTAGAAAGCCAAACCTTCTGAAATTGCCAGACAGCTGGTAATAAATTTGGGGTCTACTAATGGAGAAATTCAGCAGATGTCTACTTTATGATCCATTTAAGTTGTCTCTCACACTATAATTGCTCTGGTGGATTCATAATGGTGTTTTGACATGAATATGTGGGCACAAATAGGACAATAGGATACAAATCTGTAATAAAATCTGAAAAGCCTCTAACGTAGCATTACTGAAGGGAAACCACTAAAAAGTATTTTTGCTCACTCACTAGTTAGAAATATCCTAAATTCTTTCATTTCAAATTTATTCATATGGATTAAACAGGTCTAAGAAGACTGTGAAAAATGATCTTTATTGTTTAACCTTTTGATCTTTTGATTAAAAAAAAATCACAAAAATACTCTGCTCTCATGGATATCAAACAATTGCAAACAAAACACAGGTTTATAAAAAAAACAAAAAAACATCTTTGTTAAATATAGGTGTGCAACAATTATTGGCACCCTTTTAGTCAATGCAATGCTACTTCCCTTTGCCAAGAGTCTTCTCCTACAATGCCTGATGAGGTTGGAGAATACATGGCAAGGGATCTGAGACCATTCCTCCATACAGAATCTCTCCAGATCCTTCAAATTTCGAGAACCACGCTGGTGGACTCTCCTCTTCAGTTCACCCCACAAGTTTTCTATGGGTTTCAAGTCAGGGAATGGGATGGCCATGGGAGGACCTTGATTTTGTGGTCAGTAAACCATTTTTGTGTTGATTTTGATGTATGTTTTGTATCATTGTCCTGCTGGAAGATCCAACCACAGCCCATTTAAGCTTTCTGGCAGAGGTAGTCAGGTTTTCATTTAATATCTGTTGATATTTGATAGAGTCCATGATGCCATGTATCCTAACAAAATGTCCAGATCCTCTGGCAGAAAACCAGCCCCAAAATATTAAAGAGCCACCACCATATTTAACTGTGGGCATGAGGTACTTTTCCATATGGCTACCTCTCTGTGTGCGCCAAAACCACCTCTGTATTTATTGCCAAAAAGCTCTATTTTGGTTTCATCTGAACATAGAACCCGATCCCATTTGAAGTTCCAGTAGTGTCTGGCAAACTGAAGATGCTTGAGTTTGTTTTTGGATGGGATGGCTTTTTTCTTGAAACCCTTCAAAACAACTTGTGGTGATGTAGGTGACTTCGGATTGTAGTTTTGACTCCAAGACACAACTAACTTCTGCAATTCTCCAGCTGTGATCCTTGGAGATTTTTTGGCCACTCGAACCAACCTCTTCACAGTGCGTTGAGACAATATAGACGCATGTCCAATTCCAGATTGATTCATAACATTTCCAGTTGACTGGAATTTCTTAATTATTGCCCTGATGGTGGAAATGGGCATTTTCAATGCTTATGGTATTTTCTTATAGCCACTTCCCATTTTGTGAAGCTCAACAACCTTTTGCCGCACATCACAGCTATATTCATTGGTCTTACCCATTGTTATGAATGACTTAGGGAATTTGGCCTATGTGTTACCTCATATTTATACCCCTGTGAAACAGGAAGTCATGGTTGAACAATTTCCTGTTCCTAGTCACCCAGGTGTACTAAATAAAATGTAAAATATCAATGGGAATATACTTCAAAAATATTTTCTAATATGAATTCATAGGGGTGCCAATAATTGTTGCACACCTATATTTATATTACTTTTTTTTGTGTGTTTGCAATTGTTTGATATCCATGAGAGCAGAGTATTTTTTAAAACATTTTTTTAACAAAAGATCAAAAGGTTAAACAATAAAGACAAATTTTCACAGCCTTTCCATAGCCAATATTAGTGGAGGGCACTGTATGAGGTCAGGTTTGTGTAAAAGCTCTTCCATTAATATACAAATGACCCATGATAAACTTCCAATTCCTTGGCCACTGACACAATATAAAAATGGATGTTTGTTCTTCAGCTAGAGGACATGATCATCAGTAAACCACAAATAGAGGATTCATCTGTGCTTACGCTCATTGCTCTGTGATTCACCAGTGACTTTGTTTATTTTTGTAGATTTATCCCAACTGAAGGGACACTCTCTTATGATATGTGACTATTCAGTAAATGACTTCGCATAAAATAAGAGATTATTTTATGTTGTTTAGCATAAAATAAGAGAATACATCCATCATGAAAGACAAGTGTACAGTAGAAAGAGTGGTGGCTGAATTCATTCAGCCAATTATCATAATCCTGCCATTAGAATTTAGTGGAGCGGTAGAAAGCATGTGAAAGCCAGTACCTGGAGATTAAATAGTACTGGGCCTGCATGCTTTTGGTTTCTGCTTCATTAAATCTAATGCTTAGGAGCCATGCAGATGAGGGTATACCTGCTGACTTCAGAAATGCACCATGTGAATTTCCATTTAAAAGAAATTTATTACTGTTTCCTTGAATCTCGAAAGTGCATGGGGCATTTCTGATCTGTACACTGTGAAATTAAATTCTCCAACACAGAAACTTGCATATCTGTTTTGTCCTGAAGATTTTACTAAAATTCTTCAAAACTACAGGTCCTGTCTTGACATATTTGGAGATTTAGATTTGGATTTAACGGGCCCTGTACATGTGTATGTTCACACTGTAAGTCGACCTACAGATCCATATGTTCTAGGCTTTGCTGAGTGGACTTTTCTTCAGACTATACTGTGTTTAATAAACTGTTTAGAACAACTTCAATTTTAGCAGCGTTTCAAGAAAACACTTCATTACAGCAAATACACACGACATAGACAACATCTGGCTTTTTGTGTGAAAAAAATGGCTTTGATGATTCGGCGATCTACTCCGTTCATCTGAATAAATACTGGAACACAGCGAAGCAAACGTGCATGTTTAATGCTATCCTCCATTACTCATAATATTTACAAAACCCAATTTGAATTGTGGTTTTTGTCATTCGGTTTTAGTTGGAATGACCTTTTATGGGAATAAAAACATACACCTGCAAAAAGATATTCATCGGGTTCAACTCCCACTCGCGGTCTGAAAAGTTGGGGAAAATATTTACTTTATCAAAGCTGGTGTATTTTTCCGACGAAACAACATTGGTGACTAATCAGAACTTGGCTCATCCTGTAGTGACCCATAAAATGTACCGTCATCCAATGCATATAGACTGAAGATGAAAAGATGGAAAGTACATACTGTAGTTCTTCATAAAATTACAGCATTATCACCTTCAGATTGCTACTAACAAATAAATAAGTAAATAAATAATACATTTGTCCAGACCCTGCTCCTCTACTTGTCCCTTAAAAGATTATATCTTTTAGTACCTTTAAGGGGTGTTAAAATAACAGTTACTTTGTTAAATGCACTGACAAAGTCACAGTGTGGTTTCAAAAGAAAAAAATCTGCACCCTGATTCCCATCTGACTCACACACCTCAGGACCTCAGGAGGTGTAATGGAAGGAGATGCAATTGGTCCCAGTTTTAAAATGGCATAAATAAGCACCTTAGTGAAACTGCCATCACTTTTTCCATCCCCTTTAGATAAATGTCATGTATCACTTAAGAAATCTATTATCAATAACTTTTAGAAGTCTTTAGAAAAGGACAATGAGATTAATAAAACAGATATGATAAATAGCTTTAAAAGTAGTAAAAGGTGTTAACCAAATTGGGGGTTTGGTGGCTCAGTAGTGAAGGTTTTGGCCTACTAATCAGACAGTTGTAAGTTCAAATACCAACACTGCCATGGTTGTGTCCTTGAGCAAAACCCTTAACTGCTCAGTTTTATCTTGTCTCAATTGTGAGTTGGATTTGATAAAAACGTCAGCCAAATGAGCAAATGTAACTTATAAATGGAAACAAATAACACATGACTAAGTTGCAAATGGTTAATAATAATGAAAGGTTAACTGGATATTGCCTTAATATTATTAATATTATAATTATTTTATGCTATGTCACAGTGATTCATAGTCTAAGTATCTAACAAAGTGGTTCATGATTTTTGGGTATCAGGGTTTGTTTGTTTTTTGTTTGCATAGCATGATTTTTTATGTATTCCATGACACTTTCTGAGAATTTTAGCAAAGTAAAACTTGGCTAACTACAGAAAAAGTAGTATTATTAGTAGTAGAAGTAACATTATTAGTTAGTAGTTATCCCTCAACCCCCCCATATTTCAACCACTTAAACTACTGGTAGACTGTAATTGTACCTAAATCCCTAACTGGTCTATCAGTGTGTGTCGTTATCTTAAAATAAGATCAACTAATCTCGATACAGATTCTAGGAAAACAGGTCTGCCAGTAATGATTCAAGTTTAATGGAAATGAGCATAACATTGAAGCTTGCTATTTTCAAAAATATGTAATCTTACAGGTTTCTTTAATACTTTTAGGAAACTGGTTTCTGCTGGGTCCAACTCAGTGGACTTAAGAGGTTCAGGTGCAAGCCAAATAAAATGCAAGTAGTCAGGGAAAGTTACGGCTCATTTGATCTATTCAAGTTTAAACAGGCTTCACATGTAGATGGATTAGTATGAATGGAGAACTGCCCCTCCTAGCTATTTGGGTAAAAAAAAAAAAAAAAAAAAACTGAAAAGAAGCTACAGTATGAAAATGAATCAATAAATGGCTAATTTACACAGAATAATTTCATAGAACATTAAAACATCTGCCCCTCAAAAGTAAAAAAAATAATAATAATTTGACTGCAAATAAATGTTTGGAAATCTGTTTAATCTTGTGACAAAGTGATTAAATCTTTCACTGTTTTGGGGATGTAAATTTTGACTTACAACACATTTGAGAGAACACACAATAAAACCAAGAAACACATGCAGTAATCAATTAAGTCTTGTTATTTTGTTTGTTTGTTTGTTTTGTTTTGTTTTGGTGTGATCAGGATGTGATGTCCTCACATGTAGGCAACTGTTTTGGATCATCTGCTTCGCCTAAAACCCTGCAATTTCTCCGAAGTCCTCTGGAAACTTCAGATTTGTTAAGTGCCCTGAACTCATTGCTGTAAATTGTTTGTATGAGAAGTCTCAGCGTAGGTGAACAAGAGTCACCATTTACGCATCATGTTCAGTTATTGTTCAAAGGAAATGACGGCAGTGAGCAACTCACACTTGTCCTCTGCATATCTATATTTCTTATTAATCTGTAAGAGCAATGTGTTTTTTCCCCATGACACTTTTTAACAGAAGGATTTTTCTGTTTTGGATTTTAGTCATTTCCCTGTTTTGTGCCTCTCTTTCTCTTTTAAATTACTTGACTGTGATGCAGGAAGAAAAGTTCTTTGAAAGCGCAACTATTTCTGTCAGTATTATGAGTCATGTACAAAACTTTCATAATTTCATTATTTTCCCTCCGATATCATGTGTTGGATCTGTCTTTAGAGTTCATCTAAGCTATGCAGTTGTCCTTAAAGTTTGTGTCCTATATTGTATTGATAAGGACATGTCCACACAAAGGCTATGGAAATTCTGTTTGTGCTCCATATGCTGCAGATATGAAACAGGCCATAATAATTTACCATGGGATGTTATTGTCAAGACAAGTCTAATGTCAAGATAAGTCTAAGGTCTAAATGTAATGTTACATGTTGTAAACAGAGTTAGCAAATTCCCTGTTTGAAATGCATAGACTGTCTGGGTAACAACAAACGGACCTGGTTATTTGTCTAATGCAAGCTTTAATATAGTGTTGTTTTATGTTGAGAAAATATTTATAGTAAGTTTAATTCATCTTGATTCTTCATCCATGGACTGAAGCCATGTACTCTTATAGCTTGAGCTGCACAGCATTCATTTTAATTTTAAATGTGTAAATGTAAATGTTTCACAGCATTTTATTGTGTTATTGAGAATTAGATTTGGGAATGGAGGATATTTAGAAAGTGTAAAATGTACTTTTAGATTCACTAACCTAGTTCAATGGATTTGTTGATTTCAGCTGTTAACATAACTCACTGCAATCTGGTAGATAATACGAGCCATCTAGATAACATTAGTTATCGGAGTTATAGGATTTCTGAAAGGTATCATAAGCCATAAAAAGTGTACAGAATCAGTTTGTGTACAGTAAAAATAACAATTTAATTATCAAATTCAATCCAGCACTAATGGTGCTAATGTACAGTTTCCAATACTGCATAACTTTGCTAACCTAGTAGCTAATTAATAATTTGATAGTTTATAATGACATTTTCATACTGGATAAATAAAAATTATTTTACAATACAGTGCCTTGCGAAAGTATTCATCCCTCTTGGCATTTTTCCTATTTTGTTGCCTTACAACCTGGAATTAAAATGGATTTTTTGGGGGGTTTGTATCATTTGATTTACACAACATGCCTACCACTTTGAAGATGCAAAAAGTCAATACTTTGTAGAGCCACATTTTGCAGCAATTACAGCTGCAAGTCTCTTGGGGTATGTCTCTATAAGCTTGGCACATCTAGCCACTGGGATTTTTGCTCATTCTTCAAGGCAAAACTGCTCCAGCGCCTTCAAGTTGGATGGGTTCCACTGGTGTACAGCGGTCAAACCACAGATTCTCAATTCTATTGAGGTCTGGGCTTTGACTAGGCCATTCCAAGACATCTAAATGTTTCCCCTTAAACCATGGGGATGGACCAGAGTGTTGCTTTAGCAGTATGCTTAGGGTCATTGTCCTGCTGGAAGGTGAACCTCCATCCCAGTCTCAAATCTCTTGCAGACTGAAACAGATTTCCATCACGAATTTCCCTGTATTTAGTGCCATCCTTCATTCCTTCAATTCTGACCAGTTTCCCAGTCCCTGTTGATGAAAAACATCCCCACAGCATGATGCTGCCACCACCATGCTTCACTGTGGGGATGGTGTACTTGGGGTGATGAGAGGTGTTGGGTTTGTGCCAGACATAGTATTTTCCTTGATGGCCAAAAAGCCAATTTTAGTCTCATCTGACCAGAGTACCTTCTTCCATATGTTTGGGGAGTCTCCCACATGCCTTTTGGTGAACAGCAAACGTGTTCGCTTATTTCTTTCTTTAAGCAGTGGCTTTTTTTCTGGCCACTCTTCCATAAAGCCCAGCTCTGTGGAGTGTATGGCTCCACAAAGTGGTCCTATGGACAGATACTCCAATCTCCGCTGTGAAGCTTTGCAGCTCCTTCAGGGTTATCTTTGGTCTCTTTGTTGCCTCTGTGATTAATGCCCTCCTTGCCTGGTCCATGAGTTTTGGTGGGTGGCCCTCTCTTGGCAGGTTTGTTGTGGTGCCATATTCTTTCCATTTTTTAATAATCGATTTAATGGTGCTCCGTGGGATGTTCAGTTTCAGATATTTTTTATAACCCAAACCTGATCTGTACTTCTCCACAACTTTGTCCCTGACCTTTTTGGTGAGCTCCTTGGTCTTCATGGTGGTGCCCCTTGCTCAGTGGTGTTGCAGACTCTGGGGCCTTTCAGAACAGGTGTATATATACTGAGATCATGTGACACTTAGACTGCACACAGGTGGATTTTATTGAACTAATTATGTGACTTCTGAAGGTAATTGGTTGCACCAGTTCTTATTTAGGGGCTTCATAGCAAAGGAGGGGAATACGTATGCACGTACCACTTTTCCATTTTTTATTTTATTTTTTTTTACTTTTTTAAAACAAGTTTTTTTTTTTTCCATTTCACTTCACCAATTTGGACTATTTATGTCCATTACATGAAATCCAAATAAAAATCCATTTTTTATAGGTTGTAATGCAACAAAATAGGAAAAATGCCAAGGGGGTGAATACTTTTGCAAGGCACTGTATATAGACATTAGCCAAATTGCTTCTTAATCTTGGTATTAAATTATTTGAGAAAGACTAGTCAAACTGTGTCAGCTGTGCTGAAGTGCTGGCACTGAAAAGTTTTTATTTTTTAAAATTATTTTTATATATTTTATAGTATAGTGTCTTAACATAGGTAAACCATAATAATAATCAATTTAATACGGTTCTAACACCAGTTAGAACAGTGGTAAAGTGTTCAATTTCCCTGACAAGGAAGTAAAACGTCAAGTTGACATGCATAATAGTATTAATATAAATTATAATTACTAAGTAGTATTATTAGGAAGACTCTTAACAATAAGCAATTGTGCATCAATTATTAACACTAACACAAAATAACAATTACCATAACCAGAAAAAAGAAAACGGCAACATTGAAAATTTTTAAACACACATTTAGCTGACTTTTTTTTTTATTTAAAAAAAAAAAAGTAATGGTGTACTTTGCTTGCTCGCTTTGACCATGTATTGACCAGTGCCCTAGGCAGAATTATTTTTTAATGAAGAAGAAAAAGTTACACTTGGTTTTAAAAACAAATTCATCAATAACTGCACGACAGCAACATATGCTATAAATATTTTTATTTTAATATTGCTATTGCCAGGTACAGACAAGTCCAGAGTTCATTTTTCAGTATTTATTCCTTTAAAATTTTAGTGCAACGTTTTGCTTCATTAATCTCTTTAATGTCCTTCAGAAAACTTTCCTCCCACATAACCTGCAGTGTCTTTGTAAGCTATGGGAGGAAACAAACCTCTGGTTTTGTTAACACAAGCTCTGTTGCCCTTCACGGCTGAACCCATCTCTGCTGCAGCATGTGTCCCATGCGCCCTTTTGAAGACGCCACATTCCAAAGGCTTGGCTCACTCTGAAATCGAATGTGCGTGTTCCTTTGTGACACATCAGTCAAGGAAGGTAAAAGGTTCTTCAGAAGTGTTTGTGATCTCCCCTGTCCCGCCTTCATTAGCCCCCCTCCCCCATTTGTCCTTCCTCCAGTCTACCTGACATCAAGTGACATCATGTGACATCATGTTTCACATGCACTCTGAGTTTCATTATACACCCACGGAGTGAAACAGAACTGCAAGATTAAATCAGGGTTAGGAATTACATGCATTTTTAAAGTTTTCTCAAGACTTTGACTAACATGCCACAGCTTGCACAGATGAAAAGATTGAGGATTAAATCTCAACTGTGCACATAATTACTGAGAACATAGATTATGCAGCCTGCTAATGGCGCATATTGAAAACTGAGGTTTTTTTTATCTTCACAAATGTAATTATTTTTAAATAAATCATTATTTTATTATACCTGAACCTTGTGAAATAACAGGTGAACTTTAGACCTCTTTTTCTTTTTACTGTAACTGGGAAATATTAGTAATTTTGTCCATATATTGTATCAGATCAGAAGTGGTTTATATTACAGTTTTGGTTCCCGATTGCACACCTGACCTTGTTAGGGTCTTTTCATCAGACAGCAAGTCAAGTGAAAAAAGGATATGACTCAACATGTTGTCAGCAAAAAAAAGAACGCTATCACTTCACTAATTCAGCAGTTTTACTTTGTTGAATACATGGAAATAAGGGAAATTACATATCCCTGTTAAGATCTATTGATAATAAAATTGCATGTGGAGTACCTGTCTTTTCAAAAGGATGATGCTATCACTTGCATGTTGTAGTTTTTTATGTATTTATTTTTTACTGATTTAAAGTACAACTGACATAGGTACAGTACAGAAAATCATGGCCCTTAAAATATGATCTGATCATTTGTCATAAACTCGTGTGATCCTTGTTAAGTAATACTCTTATTTAACAAAGAACACAACATTTCCCTTGTCATTTGCATTATTGGTTTAAACAATGACTGTCATTGTTGGAAGGTGATTGAACCTCTTGAAAAGAGAGTAATTGGAGTCAGGTGGTCTAGTCAATTCAAGTATGGATTTCACCTAAGCTACCACACAACTTTAGAGCTGGACCCTAGAGAAGAGCTGTAGAATCTCCTAAGACATAAAACTTTTAAAATGGGTTTAAAAAGAACAAAAAAACAAACAAACAAACAAAAAAACCTGAATGTCAACTGCAAAGGAGGGTGGAAGACATAACAGTCTGGACCTGCTTTGTTGCTTTGTTTTTCTTTATTTGCAAATTCATCACAAAGTAAAAATTTCTAACAAAAATGATATAGATTAGGGTTGGGGTCATAGACAGGTTAGTGTTTTTACTTTGTTCCATTTCATCTATTTAACATAATTAAATTTAACTTTAATTTGTATGAATTCAAACAATATAACAATATATGATCGAGTACTATTGTTATAGTACAGATGAATCCGGAGGAAACCTACGCAGACATGGGGAGGACATGTGAAACTCCACATTGGACATGCAAGACTCAAGATTGAACTGGAGACCCTAGAGCTACTGTTACAGTTATTGTCCACTCCCTCCCCCCAATACCCCCTCAAATTGATCACTTGCCACTTCCCACCCAATTGCCAGCTCTCTATGGCTGTGCCATTGGTGCGATTTGAACTCACGATCTCCAGAGAATGAGGTTGTTCAAGTTATTATTTTAACAGTTACAAAAACATCATAGCTACAAATCTAATTGACTTGCCACTTAAATAAAATAGGCTGAAAAGTATTCCAGTCACACAATGGGTTTCCTATGGGAATTTTTCCTAATCTACTTTGAAACAAGTGTAAACAATGTCAACATGCATCTAACTACATGTTTAATAAAATTAGGATGTTTGAAATCTACATTTTAGCAATATATAACTGGTTTAGTGGAAAGACTTCAGGAATAAAGAGCTGTACTCTCAGAGAAAAAGGTATCAAAGGATACTTTTCCTAGTTGCTGGGGTGGTACCATGAAGGCTACCGCTTTGTTAGCTTTAATATGTGTCGATTATGCGAGAAGTTTGTATGTAGTGTACATTTAATTAGCTTTTAGAGTAAAGGTGGCCTTTATCAGTGCTCCTTAAGGTCCAGTTATGTACCTTATTTACTTTTAAGGGTATACAGATACATATTAAGGTGTGCCTTGATTTTCCTACACAGAGTCAAGGAAAAGTGCCGTTTGGTACCTTTATTTCGGAGTGTGTTGTGGTTCTAATGAATAAATATGAGGGTACATTGGTCTGTTTGGCTAATATGACTAATATTTAAAGATTTGTTATGTTTTTACATTTGGTCGCGTTCTATGTGTAAAAAAAGCACCTCATCTGTAGGTGTAGAGAACTTCAATTAACTGAAGAGAAATGTGAGCTGAGTTGAAATCCCGCCTCTCGCTCGAGCTGTAAAACACGTGCGCGCGGAGGCGGCGGCTAGTCAACAGTTGGCTGGAGAGTAGCGTGCGCTCAGACCGCGAGGCACAAACACTTCAACTCTGTTAAACCTGAACTCCATTCGCCTGACAGCACCGACGCAACGAGAAGACGGTTCAACATGTCTGGAAAAGGTGAAAAGGGCAGAAAAAGAGAGAAGGAAGGAAGAGGAAAGGGCGGGCAGAAGGAGGAAAAGAGCGACGTTCCAGGTGCGTAAATTACTCAACCTCGGCAAGGTGTGTAGGAGTGGTGACGGTAACGGAACCTCAGTCAAAAATGCAGCGCGTGCGACGTTCAACGACTTTCGAAATTACTTTTCTTTTCTCTGTTTTTCTTGCTGTCTGGATGTCTCATCTGCGGTCCCAAAGTTTTGTTCTGATATCAGATTGAAATTTCTTCGACTGTGTTTCTCAGCACAGGTGCAGTGTGGTATGAAATGAGTTTTCTTGCCTCTTGTGTCTGGAGAGACAGTCACGTTTTTCGTTCATGTTGGTAAACAAAATAGTTTAAAATAGACGTTTTGACAGTTTGACCCTCTGTAAATAAATTCCCTGACGGTTACCATAGACTTTGGGAAAGGTGAAGGTAAATGTGACGGCTCTTTTTTAGGAGTTTAGAGGTCACAGAAGTACCAGTCTCAGAAGTACCAGTCTCAGAAGTTCAGTCTCAGAAGTTTAGCCATAAGTGAATGTACTTATAAAACCGTCTCATTCCCTTAGACCACATTAATCTGCTATTACACAAAATGTTCACTGAGGATTTTTCACTTTTCATCTGCTGACACAGTCGCCTATCTTTCTAAAATCCTATATCTTGTTTTATACCTCACTGTCACACAAAACATTAAAACTTACTTACTCATGTACTTCTACACAGTCTTGTTGAAACAGGCACATTTGTGCTCCTAAAGTGTTAGATGTTGAAATTTGTCAGGGTATAACGTGATCACATTCATGCATGAGGCAGCACGCACTGATGTAAGTGGTGCTCATTTAACACCTCTGTTTAGCAGGTGCCATTTGTTTCCTGGTGGTCTCTGTGAAGCTCTGACAAGTTTCTGTTACCGTCAGTCTATTAGTCTGTTAATCAGAGTACTGGCAGATTACTGGTTTAATGAACATTTCTGTAAGAAAGGGATTAAACAGATCAAACCTGAGTGCTGTGTAAGATTGCAGATCTTGGAGTGTCATTTAGTGCGTGCTCTATTTATGCTAAACCTGCTATAAGTGATTTGTTTATGCAATTAACTCCCTAATTGAGGTTGTTTTTATGAACTAACCTTGTTTTGTCTAGTATAAGGTCAAATCACACTCAGAAATAAAGGTACCAAGTTGTATTTTCCGTTGTCACTGGGGTGGTACCATCAACGTAATATGTTTTGTACCTTTAGTATACATCTTTTACCTAGAAAAGTGCTTGTGGTGTATCTTTTAATTAGCCTTTAGAGTAGTGGTCTTTAAGGTTCAATAATGTACCCTAAATTAGTTTTCCATGGTTCCCATGTAAAATGTACATACTAAAGGTACAAGACATGTCCTGTTGATGGTACTACCCAAGCGACAACGAAAAGTACAGTTTGGTACCTGGTCAGTCACAAAGTTAGTTTATAGAAAATCTCTGTCAGGATGTTAATTTCATAAACAAGTCACTTACATAAACACTTGCATAAATAATTAGTCAATTCAAGGTTATTAGTCATTCCCTAATACTAAACAGCTTGGAGAAGTGTAAATAAATTGTTAGTTGACGATGGTGGAGGATGGATGGCTTTCTGCTTTGTAAGAGGAGTGTTTTTAAACTCCCACAGCCTCCAACCAATTACAGCATTAAGGCAAGTCTTTTAGCAGATGTAAAAAGAGTTGGAACTGTGTACCATTTTCCTCAAGTCCCTTTAGGCCATGGACTAAAGGCAGAAGATGGCCAGACCCTGTATGTGTGTATCTGGACTAAGTATTAGATCATTGAATTCCTCTCTCGGCAGAGCAATGATGGCTGGAATGCAGATCCTGGTCCGTGAAAATTTTGTGGCCTAAAACACAGTGTAGGAGTTTCCCTGAAGGGGACTCCTCCATGACACAAAGAAACAGCTGGAGAAGCAGCCAACAAAATAAATAAATAAATAAATACAGAAAGACAAGTTGTAAATAAAGCTATCTGTCATATGTAGTACTGCTTTTATGGCTGTGACACATGACACATTTTACAGTGATGTAGATGAAAAAGGTTGGACCACCCACTCCGCAATACACATCTATGGAAGGAAGAGATCAGTAAATTCAGGCAGCATTGTTAAGTCTTAAGGCAGACATCTATATACTGTCTGTGACACTGGTCAGCATTGAAGCAGTATTGCTCAATAGTTCAGCTATAACTGTCAGATTGATTAAGTCGGGTGTTCTTTGGTATTGATTGGTTGTGTGATTTAAGTATTACTCAGATGTTGTACTTACTATTTTTTGGGGGGGGGGGGGGGGGTTATTACATACTGTATGTTTACTTTCTTGAGCTTTTACATGCTCCTGTACAGATTAGTACAGCAAAGAAACACATCTGCTTTCAATATATTGTCTGTACACACACACACACACACACACACACACGAAAATATGTCACTTACATCTGAATTTGTGAAACTCTCAGTGATGTCAGTTTGAACGAATGAATGGCATGAATTTCAGGATAGTTAAAGTTCATAGTCTACCTTTAACCTTAAACTTTACTTAGCTATGGAATTTACCATCTTATCAGTTTATCCTGAATGAGGTTGACGTTTTGGGTTGGGCACCTTTGGGAGGTATTCGGGAATGAAAGTAACAACTGACACAAACCTGTTTTTTTAAGCAAAACTAAAACCGGTATGATGATATCCAGGGGGAAACCTGCAATATACCATTGAACTTTGTCTATTCAGGTACTGTGAGTTCTGGCTTGCACAGTGTTTGTGTAATTACGGACCTACCCAGTGATGATAGACTAATTAAGGAGACTGCATGTCTGGAAGTATGGCTGGGCGATATGACCAAAAGAACATATCACAATTTTTTTCACATTACTGAAGGTATTACAGCTGTGGGTTTTAGTGAGGCCCCAGTTGCTGAAGTCTGCCTTTTCAAAGATATGTGATCACCTTTCTAGTTATTAAATGAGGAAAATTTAGCTTGTTTTAGGTAGTGGTAAATATGAACATAAGAGACTGAACCAAAATATTACGAAATCTTGTGTTTGGGACTGTAAAGTGAAATGAATTCCAGTACATAACTGATTAGGTTTAGGTTCATTTTATTGTCTAGGTATTAGCTCCTTTTTGCCATGATTTATTTATTTATTTATTTGATAACTCTAAGCTAATCAGTCAGTTCTATAAAAAGTCTGTTGGAAATATTCTAGACTCACGACATGAGTTTAGAATGAGTTTGAAATGATCCAAAATCACTACAATTAATCTACAGTACAACAATATAAAAAAATATCAATACTGGTTGTAATAGCTGAAAATAAATAGAAAAGAGACAATGCTAGACACACATGGTCCTGATCATTGTGACATGATTAATGTGTGTTTCTATAATTAAGCCAACTTGAACAATATCAGCTTTAGTAAAATTCAGGTTTGCTAATATAAACAAATACAACATTATGGGCTCCTTGTTTCTCAGAATATGAATATTTAGAGATATGAGTAAACAATATGTAATTATTGTTGATTTATTCACAAGGACACTGAAAGCGTTACCAATATCTAGGTTAAATAATTCTGATAATATTGTTATACCAATGCAGTACTAGTGTTTACCAACCAGAAGCAAGTTGACATAAGGCTGATTTGGTCTATCGTTGTGCCACTACGTCAGGCTATGAAATTGTTCATATTAATTGTACGTCACCAATGCTTTCATACATTTTTAATATGTAAAGGATAAATACCATTGATAAAGGAAATGCCAAAATGATTAATTTTACATTAATTGGTATCAGTCTACCTAAAAATAAAGCATTATAATAATAAAACTGCTCAGCTTCATGAGCAGTAAATAGCCACAATTAACAGTATATTAACTTGAGTTTAATTTTGCTCTCCAAACTCACGTTCTGTGCCATGCATTAATTTTGCATTGTATTTTTACCTTAGGAGTTTGGATTTCACAAAAAAAAAAAGTTCTGGGCTCCCAAGTTTTGCACTAGAAAAGCATTCATCCTATCATATGGAGATTGCAGGTTTGAATCCTGACAATGCCCCATCCATCCATGAATCTAAGAGAGCAAAATTGGCCATGCTCTCTGGGTGGGACGGATGGTATGCTCTCTCACCACAGTGACACTAGCCAATCATGGACATCATGTATGTGGAAGAGGGTAGATAGCTCTTTCCTCCAAGTGTTATATCATGAGGACTTTCTAAGCAAAGTCTTGCTAAGTTAACATCAAGAAATAAACTAAAATATCTTCAACTTATTATAGCAGCAACAAAATACAGTTAGTTATGTGGAACAATGTTTGTGTATTGGATTTTGCATTAATTTTATTAGTCATTACTTATTCTGTCATGAATCTCACTGGTTGAAGGATTAACATTACTTTTTAATGTTTTTCACGATTTTTTTTCTCACTTTTTCTGTTTTTAACAATCTCCATGGAAGTCATTATTGGGTTTCTTGTAACAGAATGTTCTTGGTGTCAAGTCAACAAGGGGATTTTATTTCACTTTCGCACTGAAGAGTTAAGAGATGTTAGCAAGGAATGGATTTATAAGTATGCAGCACCTATCCAATTATTTACAAATGATTGTCCACAACATTCAGACAAGCTCAGAGGAATAAACATGCATAAAACAGTGTCCCAAAAATGTATATTTTCTTGCATGTAACATATTTAAAGATTAAGCCACAGATTATCCCTAGTTTGTAGTTTAATCAGATTTTTCTCCTGGTAGTTTTCTCTTAAATTCTTTTGGCTGACAAACAGGTTATTTATCAGCGAAGGGTGTTAGCAGCATGAAATACTTTACATATTATTCATGTCATGTCAGTAGCTTTTGTTGATTTCCAGACTGCAAAGATCCTTTGGGGGAATCTGAAGCCTTTGAAGCTGAGTTTATTAGTGGATAATGCCTTCAATATCCTCTAACAACCATCACAAGGGTGCTCTACAGTATAAACTTCTTCTGCTTCAAGAGGTTGAAGTAGTTGATGTCCTACTCTTAGTTAACTGTTTGCTCATAATTTGCATAATGAACTTTCCCCCAAACACGTCTCTTAAAGCCAGGACTTCGCATTTAACTACAGTTTCATGGCAACCCTGTGGGTCGTTTAAGATGTGAAAGGAGGCTGATTATTCTTTTGTGCTTGTCTGTAACTGGTGGAGCGGGTGTCTCGAAAATGTGCGGACCCACCATGGAGCAAAGCTGTTTTGGAAAGAGGCAAAAGCCTCTGTTGGTTCTCATGGGATTGTGGAATGGCTAGGATTTGCTGAAAAGATCGGCATAATGAATATTAACAGACTGAACTAATGCAAAAAGCTCCAGGTCTGTTGGCACACGGTGAACACACATCGAAGTCTCCCTCTATCTAAGATAATGGACAATCGGTCATGGTTGTTTTTTCTTCAGAAATGGGCTTGGCACTTCAAATGAGTTTGTTCTGAGATTTTTAGGATAAACACTTTTAAATGTGTTGAATAGTTCTGGATGGAGAAAAACAGTCATGAAAAGACATATTGTGCAGCCCCTACTTGTGTTCAGGTTTTGCCAATGATTAACCAGCTGATTTTTGTCTGTGTTTCAGCCACACCCAAGTTAAAGAAGCTGACTAACGTGAAAGTGGAGGAAGGTCAGAAGGTGACGCTGAGGTGCGAGCTCTTAGCCGGCGGCAGACAGACCAAGGTCCAGTGGTATCTAAACGGTACCAAGATTGGCAAAAATGAGACCAGAAAAATCAAGCTGAAGAAAAAGTGAGCACCTGTACTCCCGTTACATATTTCTACTGAAAAGAGGCTGTTTCTTTTTTCTTTTTGTTTTGTGGTGCAGGTGAGGCCTGCTACAAGCAACGTTAGGTCATGAGTTAATAGATTACACAGCATGCTGAAGTAGTGGAAAAGTTATCGTCCTGATATTGATCACTGCCAGTTGCATATCACTGGGCTCTGGAAGCTACTGTAAACATTTGTCCATATTACAGGTATATGTGGACAGATATTTAATAAAATTTGCAATCCTGAATTATTTCATTATGTTTTTAGTAATTAATTGGAAACTAATTATTTGTGTATATATTTAGAGCCCATTTTATTTAGCAGTTAATTGTCATGTTAAAAAAATTGTACCCTGTCTAATAATAACAATCAGGGCATTTTGGATTTCCTATACTTGGCATATATTTGTTCTCCTCCTTTCTTTTTAATATCAGAATTCCAGGAAGACATTCAACCAGAAAAGTTTATGGTCTGACTAATAAACTTAAAATTTGTGGCCTTTGGCAATGAGCAGGATAGTTATACATGAGTGTGTTATCAGAATATAAAATTAAATCTGCTAGTAATGGATTATGACATTTATATTAAATGTCCAGTAACATTTAAAAAACAAAAAAAACTTTTCCCCCTAATATGGTCTTGGCCAATTCACACCCACCACCCAGCTCCTCCAGTCATACGACAACTACCAATTAGGGAAGGTAAAGGCTAATACATGCTTCCTCCAAGACATGTAACGCATGCCAACTGCATCTTTTTGAACTGCTGCTGATGCTAAAATGTTTTGCAAGTATTTTGACACTGAGTTCAAAAGTTCATAATACTACTCTTAAAAGTGTCACGAATTGTTCCCAATGCACAAACTGATTGATAAAAAACATGAGTACAGATTTATTTAACACTCCCGGGTTTCGGCACCAGTGTAATAATTCCAGGCTAGGACGGAGGAACCAGACAGGAGACAGGCTGACTCCAACTTTCAATTCTTTATTTCTTTTTCTCACTCTTCACACACACACACGCACGCACACATGTAGCTTTGTGTCGGCGTCACTCTCTCTCTCGAGGCACGTGTCTCTCCTCCTTTTCTCCTCACTGCAACACAGAACGCTCGTCAATTTCCTACAGGTGTGGAAACCTTACCACTCGCTTTCTCCGGCTCCGCCCTCCATTCACAAACCAGTGCTCGACCACGCCCCCGCCTCCACAGCCTGTTTTCATTATATGTGAATTATGATGTATATTAACATAAATTATAAATGTTCCATCTGTTAGATATTTTTCCCCAGAAATGCAATGTGTAATATTATAATTGAGAACTGCAAATCAGATTATAGTAAATAATAATATTGTTTTATGTTTGTCTGACAGAGGGTCAATATCGGAGCTGCAGTTAACGAAAGTTACAGACTCTGATGTTGGAACATACAAATGCGAGGCTGTGAATGATCGTGGTACAGATGCCCAGAATGCCAGTGTGCAGGTCATCAAAGGTAAGAAGAGAGAACTGCTTGTAATCAACATTGCCTAATAACCACTGGATTGCATTATTATTGTATGTATAATTGTCCAGTAGAGGTTATAATAGCTGATCATTTAAAGGTTTTGAAAATAGATAGCTGGCTGTGTTTGCAGAACAAACCTGTAAAGGAAAAGGAACTGATTCAAGTTGAGATATGTCAACTTTTAGAACCTAGTAAGCTCGAACAGCCAGCAGGTACACTCTGTACATAAATCTGAATTATCGTGGGTTTTTCCTTTGGTTTAACGACCAGACATTTTGTTTTATCATTTTATTTCTTAAATTATTAAGTTAAATTAAGCCTTCTAAGTTTTTTCTTGCTTTACCAACCTCTCCTCAACCACCCCATTTAGGTTAGATAAGCACACCTCTTTAAAGCTATTTTGATAAATATTGGCTCTGGGAGTTTAAAAACGTTGTGTAGCGTTAAAATCACTGTTGGGTAAATGGGTTTCTTATTGTCCAGTCTTTATCCTTTCAGTACAGCACTGAACCGGTGATCAATATGCAGCTCTGTATGCTTTAATCTGACACTTAATCACTTTTTTCAATTAGCCAATAGTATCTCCTTGAACACCTGCCCAGATAGAAAAAAGCTGTTTCATCCACATGTCTGCTCAGATATTATTAGAACAACAAGGACAAGCTGAATCTGTAACCTCCTTAGCACTGACACCTCACAGACTCTACAGAACATCAAGATCTAAACCTGTTTTTATGTCCACAGCTTGACATGATTCCATCAGTGTTAAAGGATTGTTGGTACTGGTACCTGTCTGCTGTTCCTGTGCCAGGGTTGGCTTTGTTGTGTACAGGTCACTTAATATATTTGAACAGAAGGTTTTGTTCAGATCCAGAAATATAAATCCTGATACTCAGGAGACTACTGGGGAATTTTAACAAAATAATGCACCCTAAGGGATAGTGAATTCTTCATGGAAATCATGGACATCATGGTGTCTTTGCAAAATGGTCGTTATCAACAAAACATTTCTTATTCACATGTCTAATTGTCTTAATGTTTATCCAGTACTTATTTTATAATTTAGATGTTAATTGGCCTATAGAGGATCATCCTTAAAGCAAGAGAAGCACACAACCATTGGATACTAAAACATATTAATAAAAAATATGTATGAAACATGTTTATTACCCCACTGTTACATAAAATGATCCACATGAAAACTAACCAAAACTAACCGTTAACCTACAAAATAATGGGAGATCAACAGTGCCACAGTTATGTATAGTGAGGAGTCCATGAGAGCATAATTGGCCTTAGTTGGAATGGTTGGAATGATGGCATTCCTCTTTTTCCTCTCAATGCGAGTGACATTCACCTGTGTTCATCATCAGCTCTTGTATTGAGTTAGCACTGGCACTAGGGCTGAATAATTTTGGAAAATAATCAAATTGCGATTTTTTTTAACCAATATTGCGATTGCGGTTTAATATGCGATTATTTTTTTAAGCTCTTTATCTTCTGTATTATTCAACAAAGACAAGCAATAAATCATTGTATAGTATGACCAACACAATATTAGATAGATTAAACATAAACTGTTCTTTTCTATAGGCCAGGCCTATATGTTATGATGAAATTAGGTGATGCACGAATTGATATGAATGACATTTTTATTTAACTACTTCAATCACAGTAGTATATTGACTGATTTGGTGAACTTCCAGCCTTGTAAACATGTAATAATTATCACGACAACATAAAGCACTGACAAATAAGCCTGGTGTAAACATTAATATGAAATTTAATGTCCATAACAAATCACACAAACTAAAGTGCAGATTGCAAAAATAACAAAAAACAAATCTGTGGCTTTACCACACTCAGTATTTAGATCATTCAAAGTCACTGTAATAAACATATGATATGTGGATTGCCCCACCAGCTTCTTGCACAGCCCTATTGCTCTTGACACTCTGTCATCTTTGATCGCATTTTCTGGATTAATAAATAAATTTTAAAAAATAGTGTAATTCATGCAATTTGAGTTGTGTGATACAAGGCTATCACCATTACACACACACTCACATTCTCTCTCTCACTCACTCTGAAAACACAGTCAGTCTCTCTCTCTCTCTCCTCTCTCTCTCTCTCTCTCTCTCTCTCTCTCTCTCTCTCTCTCTCTCTCTCTCTCACTCACACACACACACACACACCAATGGCAAGATACAATCTATGCCCGAAACACTGAAGCCTGGTCCATTCATTAAGCTGTGCTGCCTTCACCGTATTTGATGTGTTCTCAGTCGTAATGCAGACAAGGTTCTCTTCGTGGCGATGATTTGTGGTCATCTGGGAAGTAGGCAGTTTGAAGGCAGCGAGCTTTGAGGTCGAAGTCTTCAGTAATGAAATGCACAGTAAGACTCTGATAGGGCTCCGCTGTACGGCTTGACCACAGCTGTAGCAGCGAAAAACTCCTTTGTTGTGTAGCTCCGGTATGGCGACCTGGATAAAATATGTGCGGGAGGATATGCTGTACCGCTTATCCAGTGTATTTATCAAAGCTGTGAACCCAGGCTTGGTCACCGTACTGAGGGGCATCATATCTTTCGGTCGGTGATCCCTGTCAGGTGGTATTTGGCTTACTTGACACACTGGCATTCGGGTTTTTAGCCATGCAACTATTGTACATGGCTTTGTGGTGTTTTTTTTAAGTGCTGAATCAGGTTAGTAGTGTTGCCCTGTGAGGTAGAAACGTGAAACGTAGAAAGGCAGGTTTTGCACAGTACCTGACTCTGCGCAGCATCTAATTTTTTAAAGCCAAAATAGTCCCACACAACTGACTTACTGTTCCTCTTTGACACTAAAGTTTCCAGTGTCAGGTTCTGTGGAACCTGAGACCATTGTACAACAGGTCAAGGTACAGCGTGGCGTGCCAAATTGATGCTTCCTCTCCAGACTGCTTTACTCTCGCGTGTCACGTGACCAGAGTGTAATCGCAGCCTTTGCGGTTAAAAAATCTCGTTTTATCATATCGCGATATTATCACAAATGCAATTAATCATTCAGCCCTAACTGGCACCCAAGTATGTTCAGCTGCCCTGTGATGTATTGCATGTGTGAGTCCTCGCACTCCCAGACTAATAGTGGTTGGGAACTGGAAATTGGCTAAATTGGGAGAAAAATGGAGAATTAAAAACCCTGTTTTCCCTGTTCCTTTCCATTTAGATGATAGGGTCAATGCTTTATGTTGTGTTGATCAGGGGCCTGTAGTACTGGCCACTCTAGTGGTGCTGGTTTCTGGGGCTGCTGTGGAGAAGAAAACACTCTTGGCACAGTCGGTAATGATCTTCATGCTGTGCAGTGGTGTAATGGAAATGCCTGCTGCTGTGATCGTCAGTGGCCAAAGTAGCCTGTGTAGATGTTCTACAACACTAGCCGGATGCGTCTCCATTCCCAAGATTTCTAATGAACACATAAGTTAGAATTCAACACCCCATTGATTTGCGGTATTTTGTCTAAGTAATTTCCCCTCAAGGTTCACCATATAAGTAGCATTTTCATGCAACTTGAGACCACAAGCCATCATTATCTCCCCCATAAATACTTCCCCCATATTCATCAGAGTGTCTTATTTGACTCATTTAAGGGAAGTCGTTTCTCTCTACTACATTGATGTAATGACCTGCACTATCCAGTTGTATTACATGATCAGGTGTTCGTTTATTTATTTATTTTATCCATTGTCTGCTCAATAGATAAAGCCTTAATTCAGATTGCTAGTAATGCATTTTTGTAGACTGATATCATTTATTGTTTTATGTTTTAGTGGTCAATTATTATGGACTTTTCTGGGATTGGGGAAAATAACAATGGTCCAGCTAGTAACTGGAGGATATGATTTCCATGGCTTAACGCCATGTTAAGTCTTGCATCACTATGCACTATATTATACATGACTTATAAGGATTCAAATAAATTAAGAACTTTTTGATACTAAGAACTTTTTGATAAAGCTAGACAACTGATTTAAGATTTTCAGACACAATAATTTACTTTACCAAGAGGTGTGCATTCATAAAAGGAGGAAGAGTGGGTGAAAATAAATAGCCCAAAGGTGATGTTCATTTATTACTGTATGCTTAAATACCATGTGCAGCATTTTATTTATCATTTTCTTGACCACAACATTGATTATGTAGATTGATTTCCTAATATCAGACGTTTTATCCTCTATACAGTACTTGGGTGACCTCCAACCTGTTTTGAAAGTAGTATGAGAGAGGAAGACCGATACTGTTTTTAATTTTCCCACTTGGCTGTTACCCCTGACTCAACTTTGGTGTGTGATTTATGTAGAGCATAACCAAATTTGACAATTCTATTAGTTTGTAATGTCTCCTACAGAATACCAGCTGAAGTCATGAGCTCATTGAGCAGATATGTCTCATGAGGTGATTAGTACAGGGGCCACTGGTCAGCACTCCAGACAGAAGGTAATGGCTCTGGACTCTAAAATGTAGACTGCACTTGTACCTCAAGTCAGTAAAATGTTCAGCTGTACACAGGGATAATATGTCAGTGTGTTCAGTGCTGTCTGTAAGGCAGAGGCAAGATGTAATATGTGTGGTATTTAAACCTAATACCATTAATTAAATTGCGTGCAAATGTCAAAATGTTTTTGCAGGCTGTTATCGGAATAGGTCATATTTCAAATGGAGAACATGAATAAATGTCTAGACTAGTGTAAAGTCTCTTAGGGAATATGATGTGAAGGTAGTTTAAAAAAAAAAAAAAAAAAAGCTTCTTTAGACTAAGTTTATGAGTTAGAGTGAATCAGGTCTGGCATCGTCTCAAGTTCAGCTGGGTTAGGAAAAGAGAACAGAGACTGGATCTTCACTAAATATTTGTGCTCTAAGTTAGTAATGTCTGCATGTTATGGCTACAGTTAAATATATTTTGTCTCTTCCTTCTTTTGAGCTGGATAGTAGGAAGTTAAAAAAAAAAGAAAAATTCAGTAAGCACACTGAATATTTATAAAAATCAAACTGTTCCAAATATTGCTTATTTTTTCCTTTGTGCTTCTAAAGTGCATCTGAAGTCCCACTAGTAGCATAAACATCTGCTCTTTTTTATTTATTCTATAAAGACTATAGGACTATGAAGACTTGCTCTTCACTCTGTTTTTATGTATATTTTTAATGTTAATTCTTTGATGTGAATTAACGCCATGCGTGTCTTGGTTTTAAGATGGGTGAAATTCTTTTTTTATATAGCCTGTTGTTGTTATAATTGCCTTAGGCAATATGGCAGTGGAAAAAACTAATTGAAGTTTTGTCTGTAACCTTAGCCTTACAGTTAAGGCAGAGTTGCGTTAAAGGCGTATTTACACTCACTTTCAGGAAAAACTTTATCCTGATCAGGTACACTGTGGATCTGGAGCCCATCCTGGGAGCACCGGGAGCAAGGCAGGAATACACCCCGGATGGGCCGCTAGTCCATCACAGCATTAAAGTTGTATTTGCTATAGAATTAGTCCCACTGGATATGTTCACCCATCTGCCCAAAGACAGTAGAGTAAGGGAAAATGTTAAGCTATTTCTTCTTCAAATAATTAAAAAAAGACATGATTGAGACTGAGTTAAAATGTTCTCTTTTCACAAATGTTCATTATACAGTACACATTTTTCCCCTTTGGACTTTCACAGCTGCAAGCTATGATTAAATGTTTAGTGGGCCAGTTGTGCGTGAGCTCAGCGTATTCTTAGTCACGCTACTCTGTTCTATATCTGAGCCATTTGGGGAAAAGAGTCGAACCGGAGAACACACTGTACTCCTGCCAGAGTATTAATAATTACCACAGTTTTTATCCCTGCACTTTTCTGACATCCTATATTTCAGGGACTTTTTTTATAATGAAAAGCTTTTTTATTGCATCTTCAACCTGATACCAGGATCGCTTAGCCGAGGAAACTGAGGAAATGGATCATCATTAGGGGCAGGGAACTTTGGATGAGGCTGTATTGCCCCTTTTTTTTTTTTTTTTTTTTTTTTTTTTTTTAATATGTAAATTCTGGCTGTTACAAATATTTAAGTTTTTTAGTTTTTAAAAAATATTTTACAAACATTTTCTGCCTTCTTCTTCAGTTATTAATTTTATTGCACATTATTCAATAGCTTCTATGAATTACTAAGTAACTTCAGTGAAACTGATAGGAATGGTGTGCATGAGAGGAATGTGAGTCTGGAGACAGAAACTGGTTAATGAATGGAAAGGACAGAACATTAAAACCTCTTTGTTAATATGTGTAATTAATGTTAATTGAAACATTAAGATGCAGTCAAGGGATATTTTTTGTATTGCTACATTTTCATTCCGGCATACATACCATGAAAATTACCCAAAATGTATAGTATTATAGTGTGTGTTTCCTTCACCATTTAACGTTTTAACTTCTATTTGTACTTAACCTGAAACTATGGAAAAATTTGTACAATTTTGAGCAAGAAATGTTGGGTTTCACTTAATTACTTACAATGAAGTAGTTAGAAAAGATATGAAAGTTTACCTCACTGCTAATCCAAAGCTTAACTTTTTCTTACAAATTGAGTTATCGATTTACAGTTGTGAGATCATATTGTTTGTACCACATAAGGGTACAAGATGGAAATTTAACATAATGAATGGAAGACCACCTCCACAACAATGCAAGAACTGGCGCTGACTTTGTTTGAATATTTTAGGCTTCACATGGCAAGCCATGGCATAAATAAGTAAGGCTGATATAGTTTACATTAAGAAGTGCTCAGCCTTTCCTTCTTTGGTACTGAGTGCTATGTGGTGGCAAATGTGGCCTGCTGTGGAAGTGAGGAAGGGACACTAGCAGTATTGCACAGGACTGGATCAATTGTTTGCAATTCCCAGTAGTCATGTGATCCAACATTTAAACTGCCTGACTACTTCACATATATGCACACTTGGGCAAAGTAAACTAGTTCTAATACAGCTTTATTGTGTCCATTTTTTAAAATCTTAATTTAATGTTAGATTATACAGCTCATTGGACTTTGTCAGGTCTGAGTCAGAATACCGCAAAATTTAGGCTAATAGGATGCATTTCATCAGGAGATTTGCTTCAGATATGTTTCTTCTTGAGTTTAATTAACCGTATGAAAATTAATGAAAATTTAAGACTGGTATGACACATTTCCTATATGAAGACTATAGTTCATATTAGGTGTCATTTGATTCGGTTTTAGTGAATAATTAATATAAATGCAGAATTGTCTCTCTGCAGGTTTTTTTTTAATCATTGTAGCTTTTATTGTGGATTGATATATGTAATAGTGATTCCCTTCCTGTCTTCAATTAGTTTATTATATTACATTCTTCAGTCCTGGAGTACCTGAGCTGTGGCGGCTATTATGTCACATATACTATGTACATTGCATACTGTTTACAGTATGATTTGATAGTCATAGACCAGTAATTGAATATTTTATTTGAATAAAATAGCTGGCACATAATTTCCTTTGTAAATATGTTGTGAAGCTATATATTTTAATCAGACGAGTGTTGCTTTGGTAAATATTGTACATTAGGTTATATATGCAAACCATTTTAAACATGTCATCTCTCTGTGCTAAAACTGGATCGATGAGCCGATGAAAAATGTTTAAATGAAATGGATCTTCACAAAACTTACACTGGAGTGACGCTGTGTGACGTGAATTCAGGAGGGTGTACTAGGAAAGTGTATGAGACAGGAGCTGTCCAGTAGTGCAGTGCTGAACACACACACACACACACACACACACACACACACACACACACACACGCCTCCTTCTCTTGTGCTTAAAGCCACCCTTGAAGGGAGCATGTAAAGAATGAGCTAGTGTGCATCCAGCCGTAATGATAATGGGGTCGTCTTTCTAAGCCCCACTCGATCCTCAGTCGAATGACTTACTTCCTGCCTGGGCTCCATTACATACACATCTGGGCACTGGTCGCTCTGTGTGTGTGTGTGCGTGTGTGTGTGTGTGTATATCTGTCAAGCAGAGCACAGAGGGTCACAGTGGGAGACGGATGAGCCTGTGGTGCAGGCACCAGCCAGGCGGGCAGGCAGAGGTGAGGGCCCTTATACACACACATACACACACAAGTCTAGCCTTTTAATTTTGTCCTCTCTGAACTAGAAAAAAGCTGCAGTTATTGTAAAGTCATAGCTAATAGGAGAAAAAGACACCAAATACATCTCCCCCTCCCTGTTACTAGCAGTGGGAAAGAGGACTTTACTCACAAATGCTGTCTCGTCCTGGCAATGATCTTGCGCTTAAGATGGATGGCAGGCGCTCTTCTATTTGTCTAAAAGCCTCTCAACAGAGAATGCGCATCAGCAGAGAATGGCAGCTTTAATGAATTCAGGCCAGCCTCATCCCTTGTGTTTTAAAAGTTACCATCCTGTCTTTTGGCAAGAAAAGGCCCTTCATCTTTTAATGCACAAATAACTTTGTCTGCCAGTACATAGTCTTCTCTCGTCACTGTGCATGGGGATTTTTCTAGGTCAGGTCCCTCAGATTCACTTTCTCCCTCTCTCTCTCTCTCTCTCTCTCTCTCTCTCTCTCTCTCTCTCTCTCTCTCACTCTCACACACACACACACACACTATAAATAATTCACATTACTTCCTGTAAATGCCACAACAAGGAAATGAATTTCTTATTTTGTTAGTCAAATAATTACAGCTGAAAAGTCTTTCTTCCAGGTTTATTTGATGTGCGTCACACCTTCTTACTGCTGTAGCCATGTGTGGTCTTTCTCGTTGCAAGAGCGTTTGAACCACTTCTTGAATATGAGAACATGTATGATATAATGCCGTATGGGTGAAGAGTGCTCTGAGCATTTGCTTCAAAAAAGTTCTTGTTTTGCAAGCTGCAGATGCTGTTTTGAAGAATGACAGAAACTTAATTATCTTAAAAAAAAAAAGCACTTTGACATTCCCATTCTTTGACTGGACAGACTTGCATAGTGACAGAAGCTGACTGGCTTTGGCAAACTTTTTGGCATTTGTTCTGTGAGCCAGTTCCATTTAATCTTTGGTGCTATTTCTACCATCTTAAGGCTTTTTGTTCAAACAAATATTAAAAACACAAGAGCAAACATGGAATTAACATACAGCAGTGTACATCTGTTTTAAGAGGCCTTATTATGAACAGATGGAATTTATCTTAGAATTGTTTCATTTTTTGGGGAGGTCACATCTGTAAATAGACAGCATTTATAATATGGCCAGACTTTTATAAGCTTCCACTATTGCGAGATCAGTAACAAAAATTTATATGAAATACCATGTAAATATTGGGCCTATTAATTTGTGTGTACATGTTTTCCTATGCCAAACTGATCTAAAAATTCTCACCATTTTTTTTTGTTTTTTATTTTTATTTTTTTAAGTTTGGGTACTGCTGGTTTTTTTCGTGTGTGTTTATGTGCATATATTGATAAATGCCAAACACCTGTAAATTAAAAAGCATCTCCTAAGCACAGTTTGCACTAAATCTTTTAGTGATGCCAATTCAGCCATCATACCACATTGGCTACTGCAGACACACCATCACTCTTACTCCTTTTATAGAGTTCCATTTCTTTTGTCCTAATTGAATGGTTAGTTTAATTTGTCTTAATTAATTTATTTGTCTTAATTTGTTTTGGTTTGCTTTCTTTCAAGTCATTAATATGAAATCACTGAGTTTCACAAAATATACTTAGTAGATTTGTATTATGTTCTAGCCTATTAGAACCAGGACTGGGAAGAGCTTAACACCTGTTTTCTATCCCACTCATCCCATGCAAGCAAGGAATTATGCAGTTGATAATCCCAGACAATATGTAGTAGCATATTGTCATACCATGACAGGCTTGGAAAAAGCAATGGGGATTTGTGTTTGTATATAACTGGAATGGTGTGGAACAGTGTGCGTCTGTGTGATTGTCATTCTTATCATTTCGGTAGCTTGTAGAGATGTGTCAAGGTATTGATGTAAAGATAATGTGTTCTAAAAGGATACGAATAGAAAGCAGACTATTCCTTCAGTCCTTAGTAACTGCCTGGTCATGATCATGGTGGTTTAAATTAGACTATTAGATTGTTTACATTTTGGTAAATATAACCAACTAAATTCTTCAGAAAAAATTGACATCAGTTGAGGTTGAAGAACTGTCAGAGCCAGAATACACAGACTATACTGACACCGCCAGCATTTTTCTAGTGTTTACCAGTGTTTCTGGGGGCAGTGGGAGGATTTTTTTTATTTAAACTTTTTTTTTTTTAATGGGAAAAAAAGCATCTTGCAGGTGGATACAGATATGGATTTAGAGTGCTTTAAAAATTATTCCTAAAACCCAGAAATGGGTTAGCATTTTAGCACTTCCGGTTCCATCGTCCCGACGTCAGTGGGTTTTTTGAATGGGTTTTTGGTTAAATGCTTGAAAGGAGGTCTGTGGTTAACAAAGCTCAAGATATTTTCACGTTTTATTCTACGATATAAAATGCATCGGTAATACCACACTCGTGATTTTGTTAAGCTTTTACGTGTCTTGAAAAAGGCAGTTGCTAACAAGTGGCTAAATGAGACTACGTACAGAGGTTGTCGGTGACATTAAACGCCATCACGCTGAACAGTGAAACTCATCTACTACAGCCTCGTTTTGTTTACACTTGCGCTCTTGTAAACTATTCCAACTCAAACTTTCCAACTTGTAGATTTATTAATTTATAGTATTTTCCAATTGTGGTGTTTTTTCAAATTGTAGTGCTATAAAGCTTCATGGTTGTGACGTTGAAGTCATGCGAGCATGGTGTAGTTCGTTTACAGCCTAACTTTAGCTTTTTACTTATGGCGATTTGTATTTGGGCTTAAAAATTCATAAAAGTTGTGTTCATTTGTGAAGTTTATCTTAATGGAAAAAAAACATGTAAGAATCATAAACTTTTGTTGGTCACAGAGCTTATTTTCTGCAATAATCCAAAAGCCAGTGGAAAAATCCTATTGGCTTTTTTTTGAGGGAACCAGGGTGATGCTAACTTCTGGGTTGGTCTACAAAAATGTGTAATTTTTGCTGCAATCTATTTGGAGCACTAAACAGATACAGATAGTGATGTTGCATTACACACTTAGTAGCTTGGTTGGCATACTGAATAAATGTACAGACATTAACTGTGTCAAGAATATATCTAGACAGATTAATCTAATAAGCAGATGTCCAGTGTCTGATGGAGTTGAAGTAATGAAGACTATTTACCTGTTTGGAACTGTATCTTGTAGTGATATACTTTACATCAGTGATTTAGTGCTGTATATTAATGAAATATTTTAAGTGTTATACTATGTGGGCTTCTTACATGATGACACTGGAGGTCCTTCACACAGCACTAATGAGAAATGCCCTTGTTCCTTCATTGCATTTTAGCTTCAATTAATTATATAAAAAATTTATTACATTTTTAATTAATTAAAGTATGATACTTGAACTGGCAGTTGTGGGTAAGAAAAAGCTATGTATTACACACTAACACGAGCTGTCTTAGGAGTGACTGTAAGTCTGTTTTTCACCCTGTATTTTATGTACAGTGTCTGTGTACCCTCCCCCATCCCCTGAGTCAGCAGTACAATGTAGGTAAGAAACATGTGATTACGGAGTATAAAAAGAGGGAACTCATGCATAGTAAGTGTCAGACAAGGAGAAAGGAAAAGAAATACAAGCAAATATGTTCATCCATATTTACAAATCCAGTTTATGATGTCGGTGTTCAAGTGGGTTAATAAAATGTTTTTGTTCATGTTTTCTTCTTCTCTTGAATAGTGGCCAGTAAAAGGTAGTATTCAATAAAACAATAGCTGCAGTCCCATGAGTAATATCACATGTCTCTGTCACTGATGGAGCTCTTTCCGCTCATAAAAACGCTCCTTTCATATTAGCATAATCAATGGTCTACAAAGAGGAGGAGGAGAAGAGTGTGAGGAAATATGAGAGAGAGAGAGAGAGAGAGAGAGCGCAAGAGTGCAGCACAGAGAGAGGTAGAGTGAGCTGGGCTGGGACCATCTCACTTGCTTGCCTTTGATTCGTTGCATTCTCTGTAATTGGATCAAGTGCAGACTTGCCTAGCTCCGCTGCACGCGTTATGTTCAGAGTGCAGAGTGGGAGCGGCTGGAGAGGGGATATACCATAGAGAGAAAGGGAGAGACAGCATGAGAGAGACCGAAAGGGGGTAAGAGGGAGAAAGAATGCCCATGTGTACATGAGTGAGAGAAGAAGAAGAGAGAAAGAAGAGGAGGGGCAAGAGAGAGAGAAGAGGCATGCGTAATCCTCACTCGTCCATCCTTCTATGTTGCGTAGCGAGGTGTGCGCTGTGCTAACAATCAGTTCCTGCTCTTATCCCCGGTGCCAACACATGGAGAGGATGGGCACCTGCAGTTCCTGGATGATTCAACACCTCACAGTATCTATTGCCAGAGCATGACAAGAAGGCTTTCCTGTTGGCTGAGCTCCAGCACAACCACTGCACTCCTCTTCTGCTCTCAGGTGCTCGCTGTCCTCCCATTCGAGCTTGCTAAGCCACGCTGCACCAGAGACCCGAGAGAGGGATCCACCCCAGGCCGCCCCGTGTGTCTGCCTCCTGAGACCACTATTATTTATAGACTTTGTGTTGTGCGTGTTTTACCACAAGTTACCAAGTGGGAGGATGCCGTGAGAGTGAAGCCGTGAGAGAAAGGAGTCCTTTCTGCAACGGAAGTTGGAGCCACTTCCCGGATGCTAACAAGGTTATTCTGTTGCCACTGAAGACCGTCTCTGCTCTCTCACTCCCTTCCCCCTCCTGCATGATCCAATAATGGACAACACACTTTATGAGCCCCGATGCGCGATGCTGAGAGCACCAGCACTAATCCTCATGTGTAAGACTCTAAGCTAGGTGCCAGGCTTTTGGAGAGTGACCTTTGAACGAGACCAGGAGAACAACGGGGGAAGAACGAAAGAAGAGACTAACTAAAAGTGATGGAGGCTGCTGGAGTGGAGGATTCCTCTGACAGACTCGGTGCACCTGAGAGCTCCACGTCTCCTGTGGATCCCTCCTCCAAAGATCTTTCTGAAACTGGTCCTGAAGAGGCTCTTGAAGAAGTGAAGCTGGAGGAGGAGAAGCTTGAAGAGGAGGAGGAGGTAGTGGCTGAGGAGAATGGAGAGGAACATAGACTGTTGGGATGCCTAGGGTTGACAGCTGCTTCCTGCTGTGTATGTGTGGAGCTGGAACAAGTGCGTAACTGTGTGCGCTCAGAGAAGATCTGCATCCTGCCCATCCTGGCATGTTTGCTGAGCTTAGCACTTTGCACTGCTGGCCTAAAGTGGGTCTTTGTGGACAAAATCTTTGAGTATGAGCCCCCAACTCACCTGGATCCCAAACCTATTGGCCAGGACCCAATAATTATTGATGCGGATCCCACAATGGGACTACCTGTGTCATTTTCACACCCCACCTCAACTCGAACCCACCTCCCAGCCACTACTACTAAAATCCCTGCACGCCCTGAGGTGTTTGTAGAGGATGATTCCACAGCAAGTCCTTTTGCACCTGCCTCACCCAAGGTGACCCACATTTTGCCCACCTCAAGAGTTACTACCCGTTTAAACCCAGCCTCTCAGCCAACCCCCAGAACTACAGCAGAACCTGGCAGGAAGGACACACCACGCCAACATGAATCTAACAACATAGTTACTAAAACATGTAAGTACACATGGTGTTTGCTTAGTGCGTCATTGATGACTCATAAAATGAAAAACTTTTTCATCTCAATATATTATGGATAAGATGGAAATTGATCCTGTGCATAATCAGTGTTTATAGTGCTTTTCTGCCTTGTTAGTTACACTTTATATGAAATAATGAGCTTTAATGGGCTTTTACTGAAAAATCACAACTGCTTAGTTTCATGTGAAAATTCCTCCTTCTCCTTTAAATAACATCAATGCATGTTTTCTATGAATGTCAATATTGGCTCACTGATTGAAAATGCCAGAGGCATTCCCTCCTGTCTTCTCAAACCAGCTCTCAGGTGATTTGAATAATTTGGTTTTGTTTGCTGTTACTAAACCAGTTTTATATCAGTGAAACCACATTGAGAGGAAATGCTTGCATACTCTACCTGAGAGTAGGCATGTTGTGTCTTGTCAGGTATGACACAAGCAGCTGTGACAAAGCCTCGAAAGAATGGGCAACTTTACCTAGGACTGAGTGTAATATACACTCCTCTTTGTATCCACAACTGACGGTTACTACTCTTTATCGTAAACAAGATTACCTGCTGTTCGACCACATCAATTACTTTATTCCATAACAGCAGCTATAAAACATACTACTAACATCCTTTTAGTGAGAGTGAAAAGCTTCCAGCGTGGCTGATTCATATGCAGCTCTTTAACAGGCATAGGCAATGCCGTTTTCTCTCATTCAGATGCTGCGGTGTGAGGAGACTTCCTCCTTTGGGCGCTCTGGTCCATTTCAAGGTCAGTCTGCAGAGGATCTAATCGATTCCCATCCATCGCTCAGACACACAGAAAGACTATCCCCAGTAATGCTATCTTCCTGCCTAACTACTCTCCACCATGACTTTGAAAGCTGTAATAATTATGTTGGAGGGCAGCCAGACTCTCACCTTCCTACCTTCATCCAGCACTGTTCTTTTTTTCCTCATCTATATGTGCTGCATTTATCAGTGTAGGGTGGTATGGAGGTTGGGCTGACCCACTGTCCTGGCAAAGATAGAAAAGGAGGGAGAGGGAGATGAGGCATAAGGCAGTGATGACAACCTGCACAACAAAATTACCTTAGGGCAGGCTTTTGAAATAAAACGGAAGTATTATTCATTCCAGACTAGGCTTCCAGTGAGAAGTCTCTTCGGTTTACCAGATATGTACATCCTATCATTATAATGCCAGTGGCAGGAAAAAAAAACATTACTTGGATTTCCAATATGTAAGTAACCCTAGTAACATATACAGTATCTCACAAAAGTGAATACACCCCTCACATTTTTGTAAATATTTTATTATATCTTTTCATGGGACAACACTGACGAAATGACACTTTGCTACAATGTAAAGTAGTGAGTGTACAGCTTGTATGACAGTGTAAATTTGCTGTCCCCTCAAAATAACTCAACACACAGCCATTAATATCTAAACCGCTGGCAACAAAAGTGAGTACACCCCTAAGTGAAAATGTCCAAATTGGGCCCAAAGTGTCAATATTTTGTGTGGCCACCATTATTTTACAGCACTGCCTTAACCCTGTTGGGCATGGAGTTCACCAGAGCTTCACAGGTTGCCACTGGAGTCCTCTTCCACTCCTCCATGACGACATCACAGAGCTGGTGGATGTTAGAGACCTTGCGCTTCCGTTTGAGGATGCCCCACAGATCCTCAATAGGGTTTAGGTCTGGAGACATGCTTGGCCAGTCCATCACCTTTACCCTCAGCTTCTTTAGCAAGGCACTGGTCGTCTTGGAGGTGTGTTTGGGGTCGTTATCATGTTGGAATACTGCCCTGCGGCCCAGTTTCCGAATGGAGGGGATCATGCTCTGCTTCAGTCATGTCACAGTACATGTTGGCATTCATGGTTCCCTCAATGAACTGTAGCTCCCCAGTGCTGGCAGCACTCATGCAGCCCCAGACCATGACACTCCACCACCATGCTTGACTGTAGGCAAGACGCACTTGTCTTTGTACTCCTCACCTGGTTGCCACACACGTTTGACACCATCTGAACCAAATAAGGTTATCTTGGTCTCATCAGACCACAGGACATGGTTCCAGTAATCCATGTCCTTAGTCTGCTTGTCTTCAGCAAACTGTTTGTGGGCTTTCTTGTGCATCATCTTTAGAAGAGGCTTCCTTCTGGGATGACAACCATGCAGACCAATTTGATGCAGTGTGCAGCGTATGGTCTGAGCACTGACAGGCTGACCCCCTACCCCTTCAACTTCTCCAACAATGCTGGCAGCACTCATATGTCTATTCTGCAAAGCCAATCTCTGGATATGATGCTGAGCACGTGCACTCAACTTCTTTGGTCGACCATGGCGAGGCCTGTTCTGAGTGGAACCTGTCCTGTTAAACCGCTGTATGGTCTTGGCCACCATGCTGCAGCTCAGTTTCAGGGTGTTGGCAATCTTCTTATAGCCTAGGCCATCTTTATGTAGAGCAACAATTCTTTTTTTCAGATCCTCAGAGAGTTCTTTGCCATGAGATGCCATGTTGAACTTCCAGTGACCAGTATGAGAGAGTGTGAGAGCAATAACACCAAACTTAACACACCTGCTCCCCATTCACACCTGAGACCTTGTAACACTAACGAGTCACATGACACCGGGGAGGGAAAATGGCTAATTGGGCCCAATTTGGACATTTTCACTTAGGGGTGTACTCACTTTTGTTGCCACCGGTTTAGACATTAATGGCTGTGTGTTGAGTTATTTTGAGGGGACAGCAAATTTACACTGTCATACAAGCTGTACACTCACTACTTTACATTGTAGCAAAGTGTCATTTCGTCAGTGTTGTCCCATGAAAAGATATAATAAAATATTTACAAAAATGTGAGGGGTGTACTCACTTTTGTGAGATACTGTATGTTTCTACTGTAGAAATGTGGTTCAATATATGACAGTAAATTCGAAACCGCATTCAATTAGACATATTTATTGGTATTTCTGTCTATTCAGCTGTATATGGCATGTATTACATAGATCAAGGCCGGTGGAACACTTAAAGCCCTTCCCTTTTTTGAGCAGCATGATCAATTGTCCAGGACTGAAATGGAAATGCGTTTTTGTTGGTAATCTCAGTCTAAATCAATAAACGCAGAGAGCAGGTCAGCTGCTCCAGCAGGAAGCCCAATGAAAGCGATAGTGATTGTGACCCTGCTGGACACCCACTGACTAATCAGCCAGGATGAAAGACCTGAACGGAAACATCATGCAAAAGCAAATATATCAATATACATCAATAACCTTGCTGTATGTTTGTGTAGGTCTGACACATAAATCGATGAGCACTGCATACATGTACATATTTGTGAACTAGTATTAACATACTCTTTAACATATCCAAAATTATTATGCATACTAATCTATTTCTATTCCTAACATCCAATATTCATCTAAACACAGTAATTTAATAAGAGCTTGTCTAAGCTACATTTGTTCTTGTATTTGGTCTGTTTCAAAACTGAAATAATATTACCTTTAGATTAGAATCAAGCCCAGTTTAACCTAATAAGTCAGATTTTTTTTTCAGGCAACGCTGCACCTGTACTTTAACTGTCTTCAGGCAACACCTGTCAAAACACTTATCTCAAAATATATATCCCATACAGAGTAGATTGAAGTCATCATCTTACCACGAGGCCATATCATACTCATTTCATTGTGACAGGGAAACAATTTTTTACTACGTTTTTTTCCCGTCTACTCCGTGGGCTTTTTTTTTTTTTTTTTTTTTGCAAGGGAATTACATCTGGCTTCCCCAACAAACAAAGCATGAACACAACAGTTGTCTTGTCCTGTGTGTCATCGGGAAGCGTAATTACAGTGTGAGGCCATAATTTGCAGTTGAAGGAGTCTAAGATTACTGCTGTCATAAGTGTGGCTTTGGCTGTTTGTAGTTCAAGTGGCTGTCTTGGTTAGTAATTTTCTGTCAGTGGTGTTATAATGTCAGGATGTACAATTTTGGTAAACCTAAGGGTATATTTAGGGAGATGTAAGGATTTTTTACTTATAAATTTCATGCTCTAATGAAGCATAAAGGGAAAAAGTCAGGGGAAACGAGATAAATGTTATATATATATATATATATATATATATATATATATATATATATATATATATATATATATATATACAGTACTGTGCAAAAGTCTTAGGCACATGCAAAGAAAAGCTGTACAGCAAAGATGCCTTCAAAATAATGAAATTAACTGTTTCTACATTTAAAAAAAAAATACCGTAAAGAGCAGTAAACAGTAGTAAATGAAACAGTCAATATTTAGTATTTAGTCAAAATAATAAGTCTCCGGTACAATTTGTGCAGTTTTAAAAGGAAATTAGCTGGTAAGTTTTATTGAGCATCTTGCAGAACCAGACACTTTGAAAACTAATGTTTGGGAATCTAATATGTTTTTTGTACTGACGTGATAGTGTAGAAGTCATAAAATAAAAAATCTATAACAAAGTTTGTATATATATAATATATAGTGTCATCAAAAATCATTTTATTATTTATCAGTATAATATGATTTGAGCTTATCATCTCCTTTCTGGAAATGGATGATGGAAAACCACATTTAAAATATTCATTGCAGAACTGAAAGTACTTTCACAGCCCATAATGGCATTCATGTAGGTTCCTATCTCACAGCATAGATAGTTATTTAACTGTAAGGGTCTGTGCTCTTATTTAATAATATATACATGACTGCTGTGCGAAACACATTATTGATTGCTAAAGTCTGTCTCACCATGTACTCTCATCAGTGATTATTTTGTAAATTACATGCTTGTTGCTTCCTTTTTTATTTTTTTATCTTTTTAGTCAAATGACTGTTAGTTTATGAGTGTTCCTCATTATGTAAAATATATATTTTCCCTCTTGTCAACCCTGGGATAATAAGGTTCACATACAGGTCATGCCACACACTTAGCAAATGAGTATTGGTCGTTCACAGCCACCGTGTTCACGTTTAGTAGAATAGGCAAATTTCACAGCTATTTATGGTTTGAATTCGTTTGTAGTTTGTGGATGAAATGGTGTCTACTGTGTGAAGTAAAGTAATCTGACATGCTGTTCAACTAATTTTCATTCCCTAATTTGCCAGACTTAGCCCAATTATGCTGGATTTCTTGCATCAGGCATGCAATTGGTGAAGACTAGAATTAATTATTAAAGGAAATGCACCATGTGCAGAGTAGGAGAGTAAGTGTAGAGTAGCACCCAAATGCAAGCTTAGTGAAATATGAAAATATGAGTGGCAAAAAATATGAAAGAAATACAAAAATATGAGTCTGTGTCAAAAGTTATATAAGCTTTTTTTTGGATGTGGGACACAAAGGACCAGAAGTCAAATGTTATGTGCTGTTGGTATAGATTATGCTCGCACTCTCTCTCTCTCTCTCTCTCTCTCTCTCTCTCTGTCTCTCTCTCATGCTTTCTCACTCTCTGTTCTGTGGTATGTGCTTAAGCTGGCTTTATTGCCCTTAAAGACCCGCCTTTTTGCATTGACATGGCTGCTCATCTCATTTGGCCACCCCATCCCTCACCTCAATTAGTCATAACTGAAACATGCACCACATGTATTTAAACAGAGAAGCAATGTGTTTGACGTTGAATTTTGGAGTAGTTTCTATATCTTTAATCAAACGCAGTGTATACACTGGCGATGGAGCTACACTTTCAGTCCTTTTGATTGGGATCCATAAAAAAAGTGAGCGTGGATGATCACTGCGGCAGGTACGAAGGTGAAGAAGCCCAAGATGAGGGCAGCTTCAGTGGATTCATCACGCTTATGGGGAGAGGCTAAAAGTAAATGCCGTTAGATCTGTGCCATTCAGAATGGATTACACTAATGGCTCCTCGTGTTTGATCTTCCGTTCTGCCCCAGTGACTCAGCGTGCAGACGGTCACGTCTCTCTGAATCCTTCGCTAATGAAAACCCCACCACTTTGACCTGAAACTGAGGTGAGCAGGATACATTTAAATTGATGATGAACGAGCATCCACGCTATTTGTCAGATAAAGTCCATTACCTAATGATGTGCTGTGCTCCCATCTGTCTGGCGTTAGACACAGAGGTCCTCTTGCCTTTTTAGCTGTGAGATTTAGAATCCCTTTTTCCTCCCGCGGCCACAGCAGAACGAGTTTGAAGCATGAAAAATGTGCAGTGTCTGCTCGCTATAAATAATTGACAGAGAGGTATAGAGATACAATCAGTGATATCCACTGAGAAAGCACATAATGTCTAGGACAATTTGGAGCTCCATTCAGCCTCAGAATGGCAATGATTGAGAGTTGTCACTTTATTCGATAATTATAATCAACACTGTAAATATATGTCCTTTTAACCTTGCTTAAAGGGGAATCCAACTGCTTTAACAGAACACTGGTATATGATTGATTATATGATACTATTCCAGAAAACCAGTTCCCCTTGGAGCCTATGCACCACAAGAATATTGTCTGAATGGATATTGGTCTTATGTTACAGTGCAAGGTCATCAGAGACGAGATGCACTGCATCAGCATGTTTCCTCTGTCAGTGCTCTCTTAATATTGAGATGCAATGTCCAACTCCAATAACCACTCAAACTAATCTGGCATTTTATTATTAGTAGCTTCTTATAGTGTATTATACAGTATGTCTACCATTCATTCATTCATTGTTATACTCTCACAGGAAGCTAACCCTGATGTCTGAGTTAGTAAATGGAATGAATGGGGTGACGTGTAATAGCGCTCTGCTAGTGTAATTGGGCGTGACGCTGTGAAGAGCGTGTGGGTGTCTGCCGTCTCCAGGCTAGATCGTTAAATTACTTGTAACAGGTTGTATTGGATACTGCAGCATGTGCCACAGCGGTTAAGACCCACCTTGAAACAGGTCCACGCCTTTTAACGCTTCCTTTTGTTTCCTTTCTCAGTTGAAGTAGCAATTGTAAACATTGTGGTTTGGGAGCCTTTTTATTATGCCTTTTAATAGCAATGTCTGCAAATATATATATATATATATATATATATATATATATATATATATATATATATATATATATATATATATATATATATATAGCCAGTGCTGTAATGTTGTCAGAGGTCTTTTGCTTGCACATACACACTCACTATGGAAAAGTGTGTTCTCACATTATTGTCATGCCTTCTGGCAAATCACAGAGCATCCAGCCTCTGCAGTGTTGGAAAAACTCTCAAGGCTAGAAAAAAGTACATCCTGAGAAAGAAGATGATCAAATATCAGTGTGAATGGATGTGCTGCATCATTCACCATTAAGGAGGACCAATAAGTATGCACAGGCACAGTCAGCCTGCAGAGGAACATTAGCAGGGATTGCAGTGCTGCAGTGGAAGATTACAGAAACTGCTTCAATGCAGTCTTTCTCACTCGCTCTCTTTCACTTTCACTCTTGACCCTTTTTTCTGTCTTTTTTTTTTCAGTCTCTCGTCTAGCACATTTGCAATTTTTGTGCATTTTCTTGTTTCCTCGCCCACCTCTCTTTTAGCCTTTCTCCTCGTTTCCTCCTTGCTTAAGCACCCCCACCTCTTGTCTTTCTCTCCCCATGCCTCTCTGTCTGCCACACCTTGCGGGGTCTGTCACTCTTTTGTGCTCCACACCTCCCCTTCTCCTGCAGTGCTAACGATAGAATACAGTGGTGTATTAACATGGCACAATAACTGTCGCCTCTGCATTTCTCTGAAATGTCTTGCATCTTTCCTATCATCTTTTCCATCAGTCCTACATCCTGTCCATCATGACGGACACATGGTTTCACCGCAATACATTTCTCTGTAATGGGTCACTGCAGTAGGGCAGCAAGCGAGTAGCATGTTTACCGTCATTGTGTAAAAGAGGACATCAAGTGAAGGTTAATTCAGGATGTGCAGCACAGTCCACCCACTCTCCCTGTCGGTCTGTGATTCATGCACATACCGCACATATATTCTATAAGGAGCTTTGACGTGACTCCTTGTTTAATTTTCCTTTACAGACCTCGATATGCATAGTGTCTGCTGTGAAGACATAAAAATGAAGAAGCCCAACATGTGGCTTACCTGCTTCCCTCATGCTTTGTTCCAGCCCTTGTCTTTATGTTCTGTTTTCCTCTTTTGCTCTACTTGAGCAGGTTACAAGATGGTAAATCAAAGATTTTAATGGTCTGTGTCCTAAGGACATGAGTTAGCTTTATCATATGGGGGTTGTATAGCTCTGTTCTTCATTTCACAACTGGATTTAGTATTTCAGTTTGTTTAATTGCTCTTGATAATTAATTACATTAATTAATTAATTACGATGGGGTGTGGTGCCACCTGAGGCAAAGGGCCATTACTGTTATCACCCAGAAGTCGATTATTTTCCAATAACAGCATGCCACATATTTTATTCCTCTTCTACAGCAACAGTTTGCCAACAATTTCAATTTTCATTAAACAAAGAATGAGACGTCATACTTTTTATTCATTTATAGTTATGTTTAATGTTATGGAACATCTGTATGGAACATTAGTTCCTCATATCACTTATAGCAGCTCTAAACAGTAATTCCATCAGAAGTCTCTTTTTTTTCCCTCTCTTTTGATGCGAAGACCGAAAAACTCCGCTTGTCATGTTACAGAGAAACAGTAGAGCCCTTTCCCATGTCAGAAAGTTACAGCTTTGACAGTCAGAGTTACCTCTTTAATATGTTTATATGGACTTTTAACATGTTTAACAAAGACTTTAATATGTTTATATGGAGCATCTGCCTGAACTATCAGAGCTGCTGTTGTAGAAAATGAACAGAATTGAGCATTCAGTAGCGCTGTGATATAAATGCTGCTGATTCATGCAGCTCTAATGTTGCGCATAATTTGATGAACTTTTTAATAATTGTAAAATGTAAAATGATAAAGAAGCATCTTTCCATTTGACAAACGAGTTTGATTTAGAAGAGAATGATAAATGGCAGTGAAGTGTCTCTTCATATTGCTCTTTATGGCCCATGGACTGATGGAGTGTCCGTGGGCATTCCATTCAGATTTCCATTATTCTTTTAAACTCTCTGCCTCGTTTGAAAGTAGGCTCAGACTTTGCCAGTTTCAAACAGTGCATTATCCTGCTGATCCGGCCTGACGATTGTTAATAAGAATCTAATGAGTAGAAGCTGTTGGCAACTATGGGCCTGTTGGATACTGCTCGCATTTGAATGTGGAAGAGAGATTAGTCATATTGTACACAGAGCAGGGTGTATTGCTATTGCATTATTGATTGTTTTATTATTATTATTTTTGTATTAATATGATGGAAATGACACTTGAAATTTCATATTTATTCTATATGAGTTATGCCGGAACAAGTGCTAAAACTTTTATATAAGCCTCTGATGGCGGTGAGGTGAAAGATGCCAATGATCAGTGGTTTCAATGATTAGCTTGTGCTGTTCCTGGGACCGGTGTTCAGGTGGTTATTACAGGAATGCTGATGTGGTAATTTGCATCAAGTCCCAAACAGAGCTTATCTCTCTGTCACACACACACACACACACACACACACACACACACACACACACAGACACACACACACACACACAGACACACACACACACACACACACAGAGCAGCTCATCTGCAGAACATATATTGCTAGTTTCTTACCCAACAGCTCATTAAAGAATTGCTCAAAATATCCTGTAAATGACATTCTGTTGTATAACCTACACTGTAAACGTTCACGCAACAAACACTGCAGTCATATACTGTATGCCCTTGTTATTTATCATTCAGACAACACAATTATGTGACAGTGTGATCATTTCAGCCTATAGAAATTTGCTGAAATTAACTACATGTCTACAGTAACTGTATAGTATAATTGCATTATAGGTAAGCATTTAAAATATCAATTTTCCTTCTTAGTGATTACATATACAAATAGAAATATATGTCATGACTTCTTATAAGTGAAGTTATGTCATATAGTGCACTGTAATTTATTTCATGCGTTAGACAAATATTTGGAGTATTAGGAATTGATAAGTCTATGTGGTTAACATTTACATATGACTCAGCTTCAGCTCACTGCATGTGTAATACGCTGATTATATCTCTGTACATGAAGCTGAAAGTCCTGCGTCTGTTTCCGTATTTATGTGCTGTGTCATCCTAAGTAAGGGATGTATTATCCAATATTACCCTGCTGTATTATCATGAGATGATACTGACCTTCTGTATTCATTCCAGCCCTAAACTAATTTTGCTTTAACACCTTCCTAAATTGCATACATGATATGCCCAGTATACCCATCAGTCTATCTGTCTGTTATCGTCTGTGAGTACTATGTGCTATAAAGGAAGTTCTGGAGACCTCTTCTCCTTGGCAAATACTGGCCCCAACTAATGTGGTGCTGCTTTTAAGCTCAGCCCAAACATAAATTAATATACTCTGACTTGTGCAGAATTAATCTTTCTTCAATTTCACACTTTTCTGGGTTTCTTTAGGGTTTGAGCATTAAATATGTGAAGTATTAGTATTATTAGTATTATTATTAGTATTAGTAATGAGTGGTTAAAAATCTATTTCTCACTTGCATTTTCGGTTAACAAATGGGAGATCACCTTACTACAAGTTTTATTCAGATATATAAGGGATTATTAAGAGTGAAAATAGACATGAGAAAGCTAATGCTGTGGAGCACAGCTCCTGCATTGAGCTATCTATTTTTAATCCTATAGGTGAACAAGAGCATCTGAACAAGCTGACTCATGAGAATGTGAATCAGCAGTAGCAGTTACTCGATGTATTTGGGTTTCTCCTTTTAGAGATATTTAGCCTCACCTCATGGAGACTGCATGTTCCCATGCACCTCAAAGTAGCCTCCTCACATTGATTTCTCCTAGTACTTAATCTGGGGTGCAGCGGCTAAATGCTGCAGTGGAAGCTCGAGTGGCATGCAGAGGTAGAGAGATCGAGACGGAGATACTGGTGCAGTGGCAGCATGGATTGCAGAGCATTAGTGATTTTTTTTTTTTTTTTTTTTTTCTTCCCCCTTAATGGATCTTTTCTTTTTTTGTCTATGTAGACTACTTTGATTCTTGGTGTGGTGCATAGTTGTCTACTTGCATTAGTTGCCAGGAAGCTAATCAATATCAAATGATTCTTAACTTTGCCCAATTTAATTTAAACCTTCAAAGTGTCTTTTTTAGCTTCTTTGTAAAATGACAAAACACTTACTGCTACACTGCTGTGTAATGTACCATCGGGTTATAAGTATACAGTTGACTGCATTGCAGGTCTGTCCTACTCTTCTTGCACAATAAAATCCTCAATGTGGAATTAACACTTACAAGGCCGACACTGTTGCTGACTCACTCGTACATCATACATCTTCTGACTTTTGAAAAACTGGACACAAACTTCTCAACACCTCAAGCAGGTCAGTTGTACTTCCTTATGATAGATGACTGCAAATCAGCAAGGAGAGCCAGTGGGTATCTCAGGGCAGAATTGGAGAGAGCAGCCTGGTTCTGTAATGACAGCAGATTGTTGGGAAAAAGCTGACCCTGGAGGCTGTACCACCAGTCAGGAGTGTTGCCAGCACACCAGTCACACTGAAAGTGAATACATTTTAGATGTAGTTTATGCTGGTTTGCTGGTTAGGCTTAGGCTTAGGGATGTAGACAATATTGATCCCAGTATTGATATTATATTTCCATATCATCAACTGATGGGGCTTAGCTGCTGGTTGAGTTCTGTGCTGTGTCCCCACTGTGTCCATGGCAATAGAGAAAGAAATTAGCAGATATATGACTGGAATGATTAAAGCCAACGCTTCCTGCGCTTGCCCCCTGTCTGGTTTTAACCTATAACCTGCAGTATCCCTGCTCAGGATACTGATCATACAAGCATGTATTTGAGGTCTAACTTCTCCTATAAAATAATGATAAAAATGTGTTTTTTGCACTTCATGACATAGTCATAAAGATTGCAAAGATTAGATTATGATGCTTGTAGTCCTCCTAAAGCTGAATTTGAATTTGGTGTATGTTTAAGGATAATAAGTATTTTATTCCAGTGAAAGGGCTGAGCCTTTTTTAGTTTAATTGCTGGACCTAAAATAACAATTTTTATACTGAGGAATACTTTAAACGAAAACTTTCTGACAAGCATCATCTATGTCAATTTATGTAACTATGTATATTATGGTTGGCGTGAGACTGGAAGAGGAACAACATATACAAATGAAGCAGTAGATCAAAAACCATCCAGTGGAAGTTTTCACAGGAAGTTATTTCCTTATTAGGCTTTAAACATAAATCCACCTTTCCTCTGAACAGTGCCCACACATGCTACAGCTTGGAGCCGCTTTCTCTGTTGCTCAAGAGCTGTGGGAAGCACACCTTCCCCACCTGGTGCTTGCATTGCATTACATATTGAGTGCATACAGAGTCACCATGGCTTCACATACAAACAGATGTGGCCTCCTCCTGCAGGCACTGGCTGACAATGTGTGATATTAATCATCTGATGGTCCTGTCTGACTCTAGCAGTGGCAGTGTTGGCATGTCTGTAGTGTAGCACCTGAGGAACTGCTCCATCAGCCCCACCATCTGACCCACCTTCATGGGACTCCTCAGATCAGTTCAGCACCCGTTGTAGGCTCGATAAAGTGCAAAGTTGTGGAACGGATTGCTTTCTTGCCTGTTTTATCTTGATGTATTAGATGGCTTGAATCTCAGCGACAGATACAGGGGGCTGTAACGACTATTCATTTACCCTGACACTTGGAGATCAGTGTTGTATCACTGACAGCAAAAGCTCCTCTTAAAGGAATAAACTGATTTATAATTCATCACTCTGAGCACAGCATTCTAAGTGGATGACTGTGAATATAATAATTGGTTATTTGTGAGTGACACCCAAAGATAGGCAACATGAATTAATCAGCTTTATGTGTGTACCACATATTTTTTGCTTCTCTTATGGAGCATTAGTGAGGTTTGGTTTGCTTCACCAGTGCACTGCAGTACTGTCTCTGCCCTTTAGCGCTCTCAGACTGGACTGTTCACATTAACACAATGCTGCGGTAAAAGTGCTGCCCCAGTGAATGCAGCAGAGGAGGAGGAGCAGGAGGAAGCTAGTGTTGCAGCATTGCAACACAGTCTGCATAGCCTCAGCAGCTTGGGTTTCTTTCCACCGGTGAAAAAAATCAAATTTACCCAAACTGATCAAGCCAGCAACCTTTATTTAGAAAAAAAAAAAACTAGTGCTCAGCCCTGCTGCACTGAAACCCAAAACCTGACTGCCTGCTTTTAGGCATGACTTCAGCCTGCACCCTTGAGTTGTTGGGTACTGCAAGCAAAAATTAAATCATTTTCATCAAAATAATGTTCATCTCCTACTTTATTGGCTGAAATGAGTTTTGGGTGTTTAGAAAGAACTAGCTAGATTTTTTTTTTCTCTTCAACACAGTGGAATTCAATTTTTTTTCTTCTTTTGAACCATCATTCATATTTAACTGAGGCAACTTAAAAGTAGGCAGTCCTGCTTTGACCACATTGAAGCACATTCAGACATGAACTGAATAGTTTGGATGCTCTGTCCCTCACCTTGAAAAGACCCCATGTCCCCTGCTGGCATGGTGGCAGTTTTACTTTGTTTAAATGTCTATTAGTTGTGAGACAAGTTGCCAGAAGCATAGCATTAACTGAATAGTCTTTGTTTCAGACTTTTTTACTTTAACTCCATTGCTTGTCACTCCACCCTTTACCTCTCTGGTGTTGGTAACCCATCTCATTGTTTGCTCTCTTTTTATGTGTTGTTTTTGAGATTTAGACATATGCTAATCTATTTTGAGTCCTTTTTCCCCCTCTGGAGCCAAAGAAAGCTGTTGGTGCTTGACTGATGATCTGTGGCAGCCTCAGATTTCTGATCTTGTAGGTTTAATGGGGGAGAAACACAGTAATCAGATTAGTGAGACAAAAGCGATCTGTTGCACTGTCAATTATTTAACCAGCATAGGTTGTCTAGAACAACGGGGGTATGGATCATAGAGGCTGAATTGCATTTAACTCAATGGTGATGTGCGCCACCTCAGTGGTTACCTGACAGGGTCCCTGACCTATGATTTCACTCTGGCATCTCAATTGTAATCTCTAAGCTAACTTGATTGTCTCTCAGGAAGGAGACATGTTGTTGCAGTATCTGTTTTGAACATTAAGAATTTGAAATAATGGACAAAGGCTTTGTGTGATGTAAATGCCAGTTAGAGATGGGTATTGATGTTCTCATACAAAGTTCCTGCTGGAATTAATCCGGTCGTAAAACTTGTGCTTTATTGATCAATTACTATGTGCAGTCACACAGCCGAGGATCGAGGGGCTGGCAGTGGACAGATTCAGCATCTGCTCAAGGCCATGGCACGTCTTTGTCTTGTCACTAATCTTGACCATTTAAGAGGGAGCATCTACTTATGCGAATATGGTGACAGGAAGTGGGCCAGACGTCCTGCTCCACTGCTGTATGCATAAATATTTGTCCTTACTCTGGCTGAGGTACGAACTCATTAACTTAGACATAAATCGCTGACGTCTCTGCTTGCGCACAGCTGCATTGCCGCCACGTGAGCGTGCCTGTGCCAGGTGTGACGTGGGAGGGAGGCAGAGAGCAGGAGCAGGAAGGGCTTGTTTAAAAATGTTGAGCATTGAGTTTCCACACTGGTGCGGGCCACTATCAGGAACACTTTGATCAGGACTATTGATCCCTACTGGGTAGCAGTGGACAGGGAAGAAGACATGCGGCTCCATTTGTCCAGACCTAACCAAACCATTACAGGTAACACCTGCTCTTTTAAAGTGTTTAAAAGTGTAAAGTACAGCTTTGTCTTCTTACAGAGGTTTTCCTCAGTTAATGTCTTGGTTGTTTTATGTGTTATTCTTAGTTTTCATGTGTTGGCATGTCTGAGTCAGTTAAGCAGCTTCAGATGTCAGCATGCTTTAGTATATATTGTGCAACACTCTTTTTGACTTCTGATTTTTATTAATACTTCCAACCTTTGAGAATCGAGGTTAACTTTTCCATTTTTTAACATGGTTTTATATCAGCATCTGATTATTATTGCATTGTATTAGTGCAGCCATTCAGTCGTTTAAAAAAGTGCTTGCTTGTTTAAGAGTTTCCAGTTTCTCATTCAGGAACATACTGCTAATATAATATTCAAGGCAGGGATATTTGGGATTGAAAGTAAGCAGTATGCATTGATTTGGGCCGCATCAATAAACCAAAAACCCTGGTCAGTGCAGTCCTTGTCCTCTCATATTTCTCTAATATTCAGCAATCTATTCGGCAACAATGAAGGACACTGGGCTCAAACACAATGTGGGTGTCATTTTCTGCAACGTCCTTGTAGAGGATCTAGCAGATCTGGTATCACAGATAGTGGTGTGTTCAGTAGGACAGCACAGCTTCCATTTCCTACAGCTGCAGACTTTGGCCCACCTTCCTTTACCCTAGAACTGAATTAAGCAAAAAAGCAAAAAGCAATTCTTAATCAGTGTCCATATTCTCTGAGCACTAAGTTGTTCTATCTCTTCCTTCAGCTCCCACCAGCACCACGGCGTCAGCCAAGACGTCTAGTCATATGACACGTTGCAAAGAAGAGGAGAAGAGCTACTGTGTGAATGGGGGAGAGTGCTTAACTGTGAATGTCACACCCAACAGCACCAAACACCTCTGCAGGTAAGAAGAAAGTAATAGTATGCATGTAAGAAATCACCAAACAACACCCAAACAGTCTAACGTAAGACTCCATATTACCTTTTGCTCACATAATTTGGAATACATTTTCTCACATGCTGTTATTACAGGGATGTCATCACTGATTTTAATGTAAAGTGCTGTCATATAGAGGCCTTTCCCTGCTTTACATGTAATTTTAGAGACAGCACAATTCAGCATCTATTAGTATATACATACACAAATCACTAGGAAGTACTGGCATGACAAGGTTTTTTCCCCAAAAAAACCCCACCGAGCAGGAAAGAAGATTCCAGGGGTTGAAACGTGGCATGCTGTGTCTGAGAGTAAAGACTATAGACTGGAAGAACGGGAAAGACCTGATGTAGAGTGAAGGAGCAGGTGAATGAATGAATAACAAAGAGCAAAGTAACAGTTCATCAGCAGTGGCCGCTATATATCTTTTTACTGTTTATCAGTTGAAGATTATGGGCCATCTCAACATTACGGCGTGTTTCAGTAGATCTATTGCAGATTAACCACTTACATTTTTTTTCATCATATTACATAAACATACAATAGATACATGATGCACAGAGAATGTTGTCTCAGCTTCTCACGTGCTCTGCTATTCCAGTGATCTGCAAAAGTGTGGATCCATTAGCATCATTAAGAAAAAGCTCTGATGACTTGCTGCCTCATGCAGTGCCTCTCTCTATTGACATACTGGACCGGGAGGCTTAGCATTGCCAAGGAGACACTTTGGCTTGTGTCCTTCCAATAGATAAGACTTTTAGTCCACTGAGAGACTGGGATTAATATTAAATAGTTTAGTGACTAAGCAGAAAATCACTGCTGCTGTGTCTTTTCATTCTGCAAACACTGCAGGACAAAGCGGGCAGGAAGAAAAGCATGCCTGTCTCTGTCATTCATTTTCATCTCTCTCGCTCTCCCTCCCTGTATGTCTATACTGTGCGGAAGCAGGCTGGCTGCCTGAGTCTCCAGGGATCAGAGAGTGCTGAGATCTCAGTAGTCTGATACACACATCAGGAGATGAACCCTGATACAGAGGATGTGTAAAGAAAGGCACGCTGTGGTTGTCCCTGCAACCAGCCATCTTGAAGTATTTTCAGAAGAAGCTTCAAGCGTTCATGTCTCTTTCACTCTTAAATATTTATGTCGCAATTCCATGACTTAAAATATTACAGACCGTATTTGTTCTCAGCCTTTCTCAGCAGTTATGTATTCTCTTTCTTGTTTCTTTCCTAGCTCTCCCAGTCTCTCTTTTCCACTCTCTGCTGAGAGGCTCAGCTGTCCCAGCTGTTAAGACCCTGTAATAGGCACAGCTGGAAGGACTCGGAGGCTGTGCCAGTCACGCCACTAGATTCCCTTTATCAGAGCTTTAGAAAGCCCGACTCTGTCATCAGAGAGCAGATGGCCTACCAAAAAGCTCCGGTCTTGGCATCCAGCTACACTTTTAATGCCCACCTAAACTTTAAACATGACCACAGGCCAGGAAATGCAGTTATTCCCTTAAAAGCAGCCATGTCCATTTTTGGACTATCAAACTATATCTAAAAACAACATGTTCTAAATGTTATAATGTAATTGCTATCTAATTTGTCATGCTTTTCTGTTAGACGTTATGTTCTGTGTTTAGTGCCAGTGTGCTCATCCCCTCTCACCCACCACCCCCACCCCCTTTCTCAGGTGCCTTCCAGGATTCACAGGGATCCGCTGTGAAATCAAAGAACCTGTCAGAGTCTCAAACCAAGAACGTATGTGCAGCCACTGAACCTCCCCAAGCGCATGCTGCATAGCTGGTGTTTTATGCTTTCGTCTCTCCTCCTACCATTTCCCTAATCACAGTCTCCATAACTCATAACTGTCCATCTGTCCCCTCCATTAGATTTGGACAGGTGTGGAAATGAGTGTGGCACATGCCTCTTTAAGTCACTAATCGTTGCTCTTGCTAATTTGAAGCGAGCATTAAAACTGGCTACTGCCATCTCCATTGGAGGACCCCTGGACCAGTTGCTGATGCATTTTGGTTCGCATGGTGATGATACTGCATTCTGATTTGTTGAATCCTCCTTCAGTTTTGTGATTTATTTATTTGGTTTTTTTTTAGATGACTTAATCGCTTGGAAATTAATCTCACCCAATCAAGCCATTATTTTGGGACTGTGATTTGGCCAATAGTTGGGAAGAGTGTGTTTCAACAAACATTGACCATGTTTGTGACACATTTTGCAGAGAACACCAGAAATGCACATGGGCACGGGGAGATCTTTTGGGTATCCACTCACTTCCTCTCTCTCTTCTCTCTATGACTTTTTTGTTTCCCTCTCAGGTGCCCAAATGAGTTTACTGGTGATCGCTGCCAAAACTACGTAATGGCCAGCTTCTACAGTACGTCTATTTCCTTTTCCTGTCTGCGCTTGGATTGAAGCATGCTCAATCAACGCTATTTCCTATTGCTTCATTTTGTTTTTCCTGGTAGACAGTTCAGGGGGTTTTCTGTGCTGTTTTGGGGTTTTGTTGTATGTCCTTTACCATACCTACTCCTCGCATGTTTAGCATTTTTTAACCTAGTTTTGTTATGCTGGAATATTAACCTGAATAGGGAGGGAGTGGTTAAAAACATTTATTCAATTTGAAAACAGATGAAATAAAGATTTTGTTATATTTCATCAGAGAAATCCACCGCCTTCCCAGAGAAGTTAGAGGAGTAAGGCTATTTCTCCTCTACAACAGAAATCAATTGGAAATATCATAAATGATTCTACAGAGACCAAAAAGTTAAATTACAAACCAACAGTGCTGAAGAGCAAACTTATAGTCAGGTGAAAAGCAGCTAAGCCCTTGCACCAAAATGAATAAGAATATATCGTCAAAACAGTAGTGGATTTTGTCTCTTTTTGACAAATTCACAGAGTGAAGATAGCTATTGTGTCACTTGAGATTGAGTACTAACTCGTCTGAACTGTAAAATAATCTTTAACGTTCACATTCTTTTCCAATGAGAAGCAAAAGCTTTGTTTTAAAGGCCAATTTTGCAGATACAGGAACCAACATAAGCCTGAACAAACCCTTTTAAAGTCGACACTTTGAAAAGTCTGGCTCAATCACAAATGGAGCACATTGAACTCACTGTTCCTCCATCTTTAGTACTTAAGCTAAATTAACAGTTTTTGGATTGAAACAGACTGCTCTTATCTCCATACCCCACAATGATAAGTTTGGTGTTGGACCATAACCAGCAGTGCAGTATGACTAGTGGGTGCTAAGAAGCTAAAATCAATATTAACTGCCACAGTTTTCTTGTTGAGCACAGCACCTACTGTACAGAGGTTTATAATTTGGGTTGGTAATTATTTTATGGCGTCCCATTTATGTTGCCAAAGCACTATTTTTTCTACTTCAAAGCATTCTGGAAGTGTGATGGAGGCCATGGAGGACGAGCATCTGCTGCATCAGCATGGCAGTAGAGCTGTACTTTGCGGCTATTTGCACAGCACATTTGCTCTCAGCTACAGCTAGTTTAGCTTAGCACCTTGACTTGCAATCCTAGGCAAAGAAGCAGTTCTTCCACAAGAGCAATTGCTCTCAGTGGAAAAAATCAGGTGCAGTTATCATTTAACTTCAAGCAGATTTTGGTTAAACAAGTGACTTCACGCCGGAGATACATAAAAAAAATTATCCAGGCAACGAACATGATTACCAGTTGTTTATTAGATGTCACTAAACCCAGTATTCAAATGTGACATTTTAACCGTAAACACTCTTTTTCCTATTTCGACAACACTATACAGTTCAATTCAATAACTGCAAATACACTCACCAACCACTTTATGTAAAGCGCTTGTACATCTCCGCATTTATGCAGTTATCTAAGCAGCCAATCATGTGGCAGCAGTGCAGTGCTTAAATTCATGCAGATACAAATCAAGTGCTTCAGTGAATGTTCACACCAAACATCAGAATGAGGAAAAATGTGCTCTCAGTGACTTTGAACGTGACATGTTTTTTGGTGCCAGATAGGCTGGTTTAAGTATTTCAGAAACTTTTCATATAAACTCTAGAGTTTAAACAGCATGGTGCAAAAAATCCCAAAAAACATCCATTGAGCGTCAGCTCTGCGGGTGAAAAAACTTTGTTGATGTGAGAGGTCAGAGGATAATATTCAGACTGGTTCGAGTTCACAGGAAGTCCACGTTAAATCTAATAACCACTCTTTAAAAACTGTGGTTAGCAGAAAAGCATCTCAGAATGCACAACACATCAAACCTTGAGGTGGATGGGTTACAACAGCAGAAGACCACATCGGGTTCCACTCCTGTCAGCCAAGAGCAGGAGTCTGAGGCTACATTGGGCACAGGCTCACTGAAACTGGACAGCTGAAAACTAGAAGAAGAAAAAAATCAAGTGGATGGTTTCCCATTTTCAGTTGCACAGTTTCATTGAGCCTGTGCTTCTACGTGGTTGGCTGATTGGATAATTGCATGAATGAACAGGTGTACAGGTGTTCCTAATAGGGTGGTCGGTGAGTGTATATTTTCATACAGGACAAGCATACAACATACATGTTGGGTCTGTATGTATATCTTAACATGTATGAATAGCATGGCTGTGAAAACAGTGAAAGCTTTTGGTTTTGATTTTGGTGTGACTTATGGTTTCATCTCACTCAAAGGTTTAAATACTGTACTTGAGTGAAAGATGCATGTCCCTAACAGCATGAAAGACATGTGGTGGTGTTACCAGTGGAATAACACAGGTTTCGCCCCTGTTTCAAAGAATAGGGCCAATCTGTGTCACGATGCAAGCACAGTGATGTTTGCATGTGCATGCTATTTTACCAAATTCATAACTAACTTATGTCAGGCAGCCATGAAATGTATTGGAAACAGTATTGATACATGCCTTTGTATTTCTGGACAATTGTATTATTAAGATGAAAGATGCTCAGGCGTGTGGGTTCTAGTTGCTTAGTGCTTTGCAGTTGTCTAAAATATTTGCTTAGCCAGGTGATCATTACAACATTATCACTCAAATCTCCAACCAACTGTACTTTCTTTCTTTTTGTCATCTTTTCTGCCTCGGCAGAACATCATGGGATTGAATTTATGGGTATGAATTGTTCCTTCCTTCTAGTTTGCAGACTTGTAGGACTAGTAGCTTGAGCCTTTTTCCTTCAACTCTAGCTGGTTTCCTTTTGCTATTGAAGGGATCATACAGCCATAACAGATGTGATTTCGCTCCACATTGCATTATTGTGTTAATTCTTTGCACAACAGTGCAGTTGCTCAAAGAATGAGGACTTTTACATCTAAATCTCTTAGAACAGTAAATATTTCCATTGTTTTAAAGCATAAATGCTGCATCACTGCATCAGTGCTCGAGAGTGTTTGATACGCAGGGCACATCAGCACAAGCAGCCTGATTGGCAGTAAAGGATGTCCTCAATTATTCATACAGACCTCTGACATGTTCTGTTCAAGACACACACACACACACACACACACACACATACATACATACATAGAGCTCTCTAGTATTAAGTGAATTGCTCCGCGGTTATGCTGTATGTGCAGATCCCTTCAGTCTTTGCTTTGCTCTGTTCCTCTGCAACCCTCCAACCTTTGCATGTTGCACAAGATATGCCATCTTCCACCCATCTTTCTTTTTGTCCTCCTCATTCTCTCATCAGCCCATCTCATCCTGCAACTATTTCTTTTTCTCTTTTTTGTTTCTTCAATTAGTCTTCTATCCTTTAAACAAAGTACCTGCATCTATACGTAGTAATGGCAATTGTGTCGTGTGCCTGTTTCAGAGGATGTTTACTATCAATAAACTGAACTAATAAATTGTTAACCAGAACACTTTGAGTTTTGGCAACAGCATTTGCTCACAGAGTATCAAACATTCTCCATACAGAGAGTATTTCTAACTCTCTGTTGATGTAATCGACATAAAGCAAGAGTTTATGGCTCCATCACACACTGTAGGATTTGAATCATGTAGCATAAGACAGTATCATTTTACCAGCCTGCCAAAGGCCCTGTGACCAAGTGCTGCTGCTCTTTTTAGTCCCTTTTCCTAAAGCCTTGTGTGTGTGGAAAAACTGTAGCATCTGCAAGCCAAAGCAGTATATGACCAAAAAAATTGTCAAATATTCTATCACTGCTGCTTTGGTTCTGCAGATGATGCAAAGTATTTCACAGGGTTGAGGTCTTACTGAATACAACCCTCAAGATCTTAATCCATAAACAGTATAATTAACCCAAATGTATATGTAAGTAGTATGTTAATTATGCCGACTGTACTGGGAATTCATAGGAATGCATTTCAGAGGATGTATTTAAAGTGATGACACAATGATTTCCAAACTCACTTTTAATTAATACCATGTACTCAGCAAAACTACATCCTGAGATCAGTTTGCATCTTTGATGCATTCCCACTTTACTAATTAAAAACAACAACAAAACGTACAATATATTTGTGAGATTTGTGCAAATAAAATTATGTAACATTAATTCATTTGCACAAATCCTTCAGGTTAAATACAACCTTATTTTGAAATGATGTTGTTGTGGGGTTGTAAAAAAAGCTTTTTCCTCTCTTCCAGAAGCTGAGGAGCTGTATCAGAAACGCATATTAACAATAACAGGCATCTGCATTGCTCTCCTAGTTGTTGGGATTATGTGCGTGGTGGCCTACTGCAAAACAAAGTAATTCCATTTGCTACTGATATTTAAATGTTGGCTTTGTGTGTATTTTATGAATGATTCATATATTGAGATGGGAAGCACTGAGATGTGGTTGTAAACAGATTTGTGTTTGTTTGTTGAGCAGGAAACAGAGGCAAAAGCTGCATGATCGCTTGAGGCAGAGTTTACGAAAGCGTAATGCCATGGCTGACCTAGGCAATGGCCCACAGTACCCCCAAAACCTCCAGCAACCACCGCAAAGCCTGCAGCTTGTTAATGTAAGTGGTTGCACCCAGCCTGGTCCTTTGTTCTAAATAAAACAAGATAAGGATTCAGTTAAATCTAGTCAGCATGACCATCAGAAGATTTCTGTGTTCCAGAGTGTCTGTAGTGTAGCAAGAAAGTGAACAAAACATTGGACTCCTTGACTCCTTGAAGTTTTGGTGCATACAAACTGAAAAGTCTCTTGTCATGACTGACCTGTAAACAAGCCTAAAGAAATCTGCATGTGTGCTCATATTCTGTTGATTTCTTCTGATTTCAGCAGTATGGATCGAAAAACACCGTCCCTGCTCAGCATGTGATTGAGAAGGAAACAGAAACTTCATTTACCTTGAGCCAGTACACATCACCAACTCAGCCTTCCACCGCCATAACTGCTAGCCTCAGCCAGTGGTACAGCATCCTCTTCCTTTCTGAGACCAGACAGACCGTAGACAGACGAAAGACTGAAAAACAGGGCTTTATACTAAACTGTAACATGGGTAAAGCATTGGACAGTTGGATATTAGATTGTATGAATAATGCTGATTGCATTCCAGAAGAAGGAAATTAGTTTTTAATTAATTAAATGACTGATGCAAGGAGATAAACTGTGATTCATCATGTCTTACTGTGATTTATCATGTAAATGGTCATTCATCATGTCTAATAAGGCAGGTTGTGAAATAGGCTTAAATCATAAGAGGAAATATAATTATCAACATCAGATTTTGTCTTTGAACAACAAATTACAATAGTGTAGACTTCTCACTTGTGCTGTTAGTATAACCATAAGCTTAAAATTATATTTAAATTATTAAAATGTATTTTTACAAGCTCGGTTAGATAAGCCTGCTTGTAAATGGCAGTACTTTTGATTATTTTTCTCTATGTGACATAGTTGGAGTAATAAAAAGCCAGAGAGCGTGGTGTCTGACAGTCATGCAATCTCTGGAGTACAAAACAGCCGGAATGGCACTCCAAGTCACCGCGGGCGTCTAAATGCCACCGGAGGAGCCCGGGATGTTAACACCTACGTAAAAAACTCCAGAGAAACTACAGATTCCTACAAAGAATCTCCATACAGTGAGAGGTAAAGTCAACCCAAAACTGCTAAAACCGATGTTTTTGGGGGGTTTTTTTGTTGTTTTTTTTTTTAATATTATTTTACACTTGACAGAGTATTTTAGATTCCTCTACCAGCAATATGTTATTTATACAATTGAAATTCATCCTGTTTATGTAAGGTATCTTTCAACCGTGACAACACCGACACGTCTCTCGCCTGTGAAGCTGCTTTCCCCAGCAACGCCCTCCTCTCCTCCTTCTGAAATGTCAGCACCTCTCCCCAGCTTGGCAACCTCTATTCCTTCCATGGCAACGAGTCCATCAGGTGAGGAGGAACGCCCTTTGCTGTTCCTCACGCCCCCGCGGCTCAGAGAGAAATCCGAGCCCAGCCGAGCCCAGCAGCTCCGCAACTCAGCCCATTACAACCATGGCCTGGATGAGATGAGCCCTCCACCTAGCCCGCTGCACATCCAGGAGAACGAGCAGCATGAGAGCATGCAGGAGGACAACTCCATACCCTGTGCCCCACCCACATCTGCCCCTCACAGCCCCACGGCCATGCAAAATCCTAAAAGAACAAAAGCCGGTTCTCAGAACAGTCAGGACGAGCAGAGTGGAACCAGCTCAGAAAGCAGCAGCTCAGAGAGTGAGGCAGAGGAAGAACGCATGGCAGAGGACACACCGTTCCTCATACAGAACGCTGGGGTCGCAGGCATGACTGTGCTGGGGCTGGAGCTGGTAGACAGCAGCAGGACTAATGCCGCACTGCATCTCTCCCCACAAGATGACCTACAGAGCAGACTAGCCAGCATAATGGCTAACCAAGATCCAATTGCTGTGTAAAAGTGAACATACCATAGGAAAAAATAAGTAAAAGGATACTTGTAAGATACTAAGAGTAAACACTAAACATTTATTTTCTATAAATTAAGTATTTGAGGGAAATTAAAAAATAACTTTTATTTTAGTTATGTAGTGCAAAAAAGTCTTTTATAAATTAAATGTGTATATAACGTGTTTGCTTCTTGGAAAAAAGTGCCATTCGTTATATAAATGTATGTATATACGGTCTCAGTATTTCAAAGGCAGAAACAATATCAACGGTGCCTTTAATTTCAGCATGGAGAACTAAAGTAAACTGCATTATGACACTGAGCTATATATTCATGACCTTGAGCCAGCATCCAGGACTGCTACAAACCACGATCGGGTCCATACCAATTTAAAAAAAAAAAAAAAAGCAGTGAAAAATTAATCTCAAAGTAAAAAACTGAATTAATGTTAGTTACTGTTGGTTCCTTCTTTCTCAGCTGGTAACAAGGTTATTAAAGCTCAGCACTAAAATATCTAATTTAGTAATTGGGCAAGTGAAAGCTATGAAACAAGCCAGTTGAATTTGTCTAGTTTGCCTGTTACTGAATGAATATATATGGCTCACTACGTCAATAATTCAACACATCCATTGGCTTCACAGTAATGCATTGTGGGGAAGGTCCAGCACCAACATAAGAACTGGTCTGCACATTGTAAAGTAAATGCCAGAAAATGTAAGCATTCGCCCATCGATATTCTTGTACAATGTTATATTATTTCCAAAGTGTCTGTTGTGTTATTTCATTTTACAGATGTGATCACTTGTGTAACAGGTTCACTCGCTTAACTGTATTTTGCAGCCTAAAAAATGATGCCAGACAAAAAAAAAAAACCACATCTGAGTGGCAAACGCAGACACTAACTTATAATGAGCTGAATGGTGGATAACATGCCTCTGAATACTACTCCACTTTATACATCTCTGTATTGTACCTGTTTAGTGTGTCAGGAGCCAGAAAGTCTTAAATAATGTTCGTCAAGTTCAAATTATAGCTTAATTTTTTTTCCTCATTTTAACAAAAACACCCTAAAACAAGTCTTTGTGTTTGCTTTACATGGAGAAAATATTGGGTGCTTAATCATTTGTGCAGAATACCAGACCAATACCATTTTTTTGTTTGTTTTCTTCCTGAGATAATGAAAAGTCATCACAAAATCTGGCCCATTTACATTCTGCATTTTATAGTATTTATTTTGTCTATTATTTATTTATTTATTTATTTATTACTTTGGCCTTCTATAGTCAATCAAATATAGTCTATATTTTAATAATGTTGAAAATATACGTTTGAGGAAAATTTATATATATATATATATATATATATATATATATATATATATATATATATATATATAAAATCAGTATATGTAAGACTGGTTTCACTTTTCACCATTCCATTATATTCCCACATGATTTTTTTTTTTTTTTTTTTTTTTTATATATGTTGGAGGCCTAGTGTAAAATGCAATATGAATAATTTTACAGCTGATTATATTATCAGTGTACGGTTATATAATCTAAATCATTAAACCACAGTGAGCCTCTTGAAAATACCCCATGATGCATTGCTTTCAAACCAAGGAGTGTCTGTCAGATACACCTTTCTGTAAATACACCTCCAACAGCTTGGGTTCATTAATTTAAGTAAGACGATTATGGCAAGGATTGTTTTTTGCCCACTTCCTTAACAGTTTGTATAAATCTCACCACTGATACTTTTGTGACATGACATTAGCTAATTATACACAAAATCTTTATTGTTTTTTGCAAAGAACAGACTGTATGCTCATTTTTTCTTTTTCATATAAATTACATGTAAAACGATATGTTAATTCCTACTGGGTCTCTGTGCCAGCCTGGTCAATTATAACTACACTGCTACATTACAATGCAAGAAAAACACAAAATAAACCATAGTCAAGATAACTGCATGGATACACAAAAAAGACAATTGCAGGCATGTATTGCACTAAATGTGCATGATCACAGATGTCAATCAAACCCATTGCAGTAGTCACAGACTTGCAGGTCTCTCTTCTACGTTTCATTAAAGAACTCTCCATGTTCATCTACTATTGTGTGAAATAGTAAACATACTGTGTGGTTTGAAGTGTTTGCAGCTGCTCACCTTTTTATTAGATCCTTAATTTTAATTTCATGGAAATTGGGATTGGCTATTTGAATATTTTGAATCTGAATATAAAGATTACAACATACATAGTAGAAACAACCCTGTGAATAAAACATATGGTGCCAAAAAGCCTAATTAAGAACTTCCCACCAGTTTCACTTTTACTTTGAGGAATTCAGACCCACTTGATGCCACAGTGCTCTCAGTGTTTTCTGTACAGCAAGATCTTTAGTAGACTGACGTCAGCATTTCACATAAGGAGTTTCACTGGTGTCATAAACAAACATGTCCAGACGTGCTTTGCTGCATTTCCTGTGCTGTTGGTATTTCAACATTCCTGGTGTTCTCTCCACCTTAAGTAATCATTGAATACCTTGACCCACGTGGTTATCATCTGTCAGATGCATCAAACAGCTACAGAGGGCAAACAGCTACACTCTGATTTACCTTTGTGACAAAGCACACACATTAATTTACAAACAAGCCATATCACACTGTGCTTCTGTTTCAACCCTTTCATGTTGGAAGGGTTGCAAAGTGGGGCAAAAGCCCCATGTTGGATAGAAGTCTTAGTTTAGGCAAAGCCCCATGTTGGGCAGAATCGGTGGTTGGGTAAAGCCCTATATTGGGCAGAATCGCTGGTAGGCAAACCCCATGTTGGGCAGAATCACTGGTTGGGGAACGCCCCATGTTGGGCAGAATCACCAGTTTGGGCAAATCCCCTTATTGGGCTGAATCGTCGGTTGGGCAAACCCTATGCTGGGTTGAATCATTGGTTGGGAAAATCCCCATGTTGAGCAGAATCATTGGCTGGGTGAAGCCCAATATTGGTCTGAATTGTTGGTTGGGCAGAAACCTTGCCTGACTGAAGTATGAAAGAAAAATAAAGTATGGAAATGATTCTATAAAAAACTTTGATTGGATACAATACTTATTATCCACAATATGCTATAGTCCCATAATTATTTACAATCAATAAATCTAGTGAACTGTTTTCTATAAGCTCCAATAAATCAAGTGAACTGTTTTCTGCAAGCTTCAATTAATGCTAGATAGCTAGCTAATACATACATTTGCTAATGTTTGTTAGGTAGAAAGTTAACTTAGTTGATGTCCTTTTAGTGGCTAGTTTTATAGCTATAATCCTAGATATATAACCATTAACCCCTATCATTCGCCAGCTAGCTAATGTTAGCTTAGTTACACAATATAGTACTTTATTTTGAAATAGCTATTCATATCCAATTAAGTAGGGAGTTTGGCCATGCAGATACTTCTTTAGTCCAGCCTGGGGCTTCACATTGTTGGTCTGAACACTTGGAGCTAGATACTAATGTGTGACACTTTCATTTATTTGACAGCTAGTGCACTTTTCACATGCACTGGTTTCACTCAAATTATTTAATGTGTTCATGTAGTACATGTACTAGACCTCTGGCTGTGCTGTTATTGGCATCACTGACTTTTATGGCATGTAGTAAGTTGTTGAGTTTTTTTAATTGTCCTGGTATTGAAATACCCCACAATACTGTATCCAAATAGGGACATTTTGTGTTGCGCAAGATGTGGGCCAGAGTAAATAGTTTACCCGAAGTCATTGTAGACTGCCAGCTGAATGGACTTGCTAAAAATAATGAGTAACTCGCTCGTTTGCTTCTACTTGACACGCTCTAACACACTCAGTGCACACCCAACCATTCAGTCTATCAGCCTCATGTGAATGTGCTGTATGAGATCAAAAGTTGGCCATTGTTTACTCCACCTGCACTGCTCACAAGTGTAGAGATAAGCCAGATATATAGCTTTTCCATCAAATACAAAAAAAAAACAAAAAAACACATCTATCGCATTTCCTCTCACACTGACAGTGCTTTATTGGTAGGCCAGTCCCAAAGATAAATTGTGTAATTTAAAACTCTAGACTGAAACTGACTGCGCTTTAATAACGTCCTAGAAATAGCATCCACAGTAGCATACAGTAAAATATTGTTAAATAACAGCAGAGGTAATAATAATACTTAATATGTAATATTTCAGTACTAATTGTTAATGACTGATCTGTTCATGTGTGTAATGTAGTGATACTAAGTGAGTCACTAAGTGCGACTTGGGGGTTGCTTTCATTCAGAAAACAAGATCGAGATAGTGATGAAATTACATGCTGTCAATAAACAAATGCAATCAAAACATCTATAAATCTCCACACTTGCTTTCGGTTTAGGTTTAGTGAAACTAAAATTTTGCAAACTGTCCTTTTGGTTGTGCTGCACATTTAGGCTTGTCTCTGTAAGAACAAACAGTATCGGTTTTTGGTTAAAGGGACATGTTATAATGTGTGATTTGTGAATTTCTCCACAGATGTATATGGGACCTCATGTACCCTCCATGAAAGATTTGTTCACGATCCTATAAATGCACATGGGAATTTATGTGAGCCATATTACATAACACAGCAGTTTATATAGCAACCATGTTAAAGGTCTTGCACAATGGTTAACCTCATGACATGCATAAAATTGCCATTCAGATCAGTTGCTAACATCATCCAGTGCAGGTAATGGGAAAATGAGCTGACTCACACTGAGAATATGATTACTATAAAAAAAACAAATATGAAAGGGTATATTGCATATATTATGTATTACACCATTCATTTGTCTCTGTGGTGTTGAAAAGTTTTCACTGTTGGAAAGATTAATCCATAAAGATGTCTTATCTTTGATGGTGGTCCAGATATGTCAGTATTGGTGCATTTGCTGAACAAAAGGAGCCAAGCTGTTGGAGGAAATATTGGAATTGAGAATTTTTACATAAGCAAACTGAACCGAAATACAGAAACTAAATACAGAAAGGACATTAGGTGCTAGATTGGGCTGTTCTTGAAAACTGTTCAGAGCCTATGAAACTGTTTGAACCTTTCTCTGGGGTAAAATCATTTTTCATACTCCACAGTGGAAGAACCAAAACATTAAATTAAGTACAATGCCAGGAAAAGGAAACATAAATGATTGTTTTGTTCACTATGCTCCAGTTGAAAACTCAAGTTGGCACAGTCTTCTGTGGTACACACATTTTCCTTTCCTCTGCTCTGTAATTGGCCTTTTCTGATCCTGTGATACACTGTATTAGACATGGACCAACAGTGAAGTAAGATCGAAGAATTAAACCAAGATCAGAGAACCGGCAGCTGTTTGCCTGCCATATGAGAGAGATCATGTACTGTAGGCAGTGGTCAACAGTAAAGCACTGTGACAAGTGTTTGTACACTATAGGTTGAATTCCATATGTATTCACCCCCTTTGGTATGAAGCCCCCAAATAAGATCTGGTGAAACCAATTACCTTCAGAATTCACATAATTAGTTCAATAAAGTCCATCTGTGTGCAATCTATGTGTCACATGATCTCAGTATATATACACCTGTTCTGAAAGGTCCCAGAGTCTGCAACACCACTGACCAAGGGGCACCTCCAAGCAAGCGGCACCATGAAGACCAAGGAGCTCTTTGTCCAGGGACAAAGTTGTGGAGAAGTACAGATCAGGGTTGGGTTATAAAAAAATATCTGAAACTTTGAACATCCCACGGAGCACCATTAAATCCATTATTAAGAAATGGAAAGAATATGGCGCCACAACAAACCTCCCACCAAAACTCATGGACCAGGCATGGACCAGGCAAGGAGGGCATTAATCAGAGAGGCAACAAAGAGACCAAAGATAAGCCTGAAGGAGCTGCAAAGCTCCACAGCGGAGATTGGATATGTCCATACGACCACTTTGTGGAGCCGTACACTCCACAGAGCTGGGCTTTACAGAAGAGTGGCCAGAAAAAAAGCCATTGCTTAAAGAAAAAAAAATAAGCAAACATGTTCACCAAAAGGCACGTGGGAGACTCCCCAAACATATGGAAGAAGGTACTTTGGTCAGATGAGACTAAAATTGAGCTTTTTGGCCATCAAGGGAAATGCTATATCTGGTGCAAACCCAACACCTTTCATAACCAAGAGAACACCATCCCCACAGTGAAGCATGGTGGTGGCAGCATCATGCTGTGGGGACTGGGAAACTTGTCAGAATTAAAGGACTGGTGAATGGCGCTAAATACAGGGAAATTCTTGAGGGAAACCTGTTTTAGTCTTCCAGAGATTTGAGACTGGGATGAAGGTTCACCTTCCAGCAGGACAATGACCCTAAGCATACTGCTAAAGTAACACTCGAGTAGTTTAAAGGGGAAACATTTAAATGTCATGGAATGGCCTAGTCAAAGCCCAGACCTCCATACAACTGAGAATCTGTGGTATGACTTTAAAGATTGCTTTACACCAGTAGAACCCATCCAACTTGAAGGAGCTGGAGCAGTTTTGCCTTGAAGAATGGGCAAAAATCCCAGTGCCAAGCATATAGAGACATACCCCAAGAGATTTACAGCTGTAATTGCTGCAAAAGTTGGCTCTACAAAGTATTTACTTTGGGGGGTGAATAGTTATGCACGCTCAAGTTTTCTGTTTTGTTTTTTTTTTGTCTTATTTCTTGTTTGTTTCACAATAAAAAATATTTTGCATCTTCAAAGTGGTAGGCATGTTGTGTAAATCAAATGATACAAATCCCCAAAAAATCCATGTTAATTTCAGGTTGTAAGGCCTGAAATTAGGCCTGTAAATAGGAAAAATGCCAAGGAGGGTGAATACTTTTGCAAGGCAGTGTAAATGCTGTTTATGTGCATCCGGCTGAATTCCAAATTACTGAAGACTCCATAAATCAAACAAACAACCAAAGGGGATAACAACCTGAAACTGGCAAATTACAAGCATCAAATATAAATATTGTGTAAATGTTGTGTTCAGGCTAGAGGAGTAACAGTAAAAAAAAAAAAAAAAAAAAAAAAAATTGAAGCAGGGATTGTGCAAAACCAGTATGTACCTGTGAGAGAGGGTTAACTTTGCAAGACCTGGCAAGACTGTTAAAAAAAAAACAATTCAGTTTAACTTACACAAATTGTATTGGTAGAACTGGTGTAGATGATATTTTTCCCTACACTCACACTGTGATGATACAGTATAAGAAGGACAGACATGTCTTAATCCCTAACACTATTCAAAACATTTAGCCAATTGTTATTTGTTAGCGCTGATCAGTTTATAGAATGCTGCTTGCATTGCAAGAATGTTTGAAATGCCAGTGAAAGTGAAGTTTGCAAAGTCATCCTTGCTCACAGCCCTCTCCTTGTCTGCCCAGATTCTAATCCATTTAAACCTCAAGGGTTTAAGAAAATATCCAGACAATAGTACATACTGTCCTTCTGACCTAAAAGACCTGAGCAAAATAATTAAGCAGAGGCCTTTAAAAAAAGAGAACCCAGTTCGTTTTCTTCACTAATTAATTAAAGTACTAGAGGAAGTTAAAAACAACACAGGGATATTTTAACATTTAGTCTACTGTTAGATAGTTAATTACAGAATAAGCTGCCACTTAGTAATGGTTAATAGGAGTCAAGACATCATATATAAACACTGAAAACTACAACAATTTATTCCATCTATTCGGAGTCTCAGAAGGCCTTGTTTTACTAGTATACTGTTATTTGTCACAAGTGTGTCTGCTAATATATATATATATATATATATATATATATATATATATATATATATATATATATATATATATATATATATATATATATATTTTTTTATGTTTTTGCTTGTAGCATTTGAATAAGAATGACTTGGTTTGACCCGCCATCCCCAAAAGAAAGACATGTATGAAGACTCTTATCTGTTCTGGCACCAAGCACTTCACTAAGCACTTAAGCAAGCACAAAAAACTGTACTATAACTCCTACAGGACCTCCTCTATTAAGGGGTGTAGCTTAATAGAATTCTTAGACCCTGGTCAACTTGTACTTGCTTGAGGATGTGTTTTTCAGTGAAAACTATAAAGCACTATAAAGCACTTTTTCAGTCTTCAATGGAGACTATTAATCACTGCAGAAAAGGGCGTTTATTAAATCGTGTGAATGTAAATAGATAAAGTGAATATGCAAATAAGGAAATGAGTATAGATAAAGCTATCAATCAGCATGGTTCACTGATATGTTTTTAAGTAGTGAGCACATGGTCTTGCTACTTTCTAGTCCTGTGTTTCAGCTGAAATATAGCATTCAAACACCCTTGGCAGAACCCAGAATACTCCTGAATGTGACACATATGACGTTTCTATCAATATTTAACAGTTTATGTTGAAACCATTAATAAGAAACAGCTTGTTCATATGTCCTGCTCTGACCCAATATTTCCAGCCAATCTCTGTGGCAATCACAAAGCTGTAAGGCCATTTTGTAGGAGTGAGAAACACTCACCGTCTCTGCGGAAACAATTCCCCTCTGAAAACTCCTCACTCTATTAAAACTACTCAGCTTGGACTCTCGGATGATGGCTTTGCTGGTGTCCTGACCTCTTAATTGGAGTGAGCCAGTAGTCCTCAGGAGCCCAGTGAAACTGCTCATCACTCTTATTGCTCCAGCTGTTGTAGCATTGCAGGGGAAACTCCACCGGAAGCCTGGGTAGCAGCAGAAGATATATGATCTGACATCAAGCATGGCCTCTTGAAGCCTTAAACAGAGAGTGAGGCACACTACATTCGACCATATGGTGTCATGGAGTGCTTCAATTGTTTGAATAAGGTGGTGCACAAATATGTCACAACTGGAAAGTGAGAGGGTTCACAGACCCTGATACTATGTGAAAGCCATTTATAAGCTGTTATAAGCTGTTATTGTCTCGACTTTGTCTACTTGCTTGAATTTACAGTTTGTGAATTGATCGTGTTTTGACCCTTTGCCTGATTTTTGACTATTTTGAATTGTGGACTCATTGTTAATGAACCTTCAGGACATAGATTCTCAAACTTATACTGAGTCTAGTGTGTTACTGGTTGTCCAAAAGTCTTTTTGTTGTTGTTGTTGTTTTTGGCTTCATTTGAAAAGACCAGAGGCCTGTTTCACGAAGCCGGTTTAAGTGGCTACCCAGGTAAGTTTGAGTTTAGTTTGAGCAAAGTCTGGTTTTTCGGTCTCAACAAGTTTCTATCTATACATGCTACTGTATGTGGCAGCAATCAAAGCAAAATGCCTTGAGATTATTGGCTAGCTGCATCGCAAAATATTCAAAATATTTTACCGTTCATTTAATGTTCTACTTTACTTTTTGTTGTTCAGTATATTCAAATACAGATTAAGTTCACAACGGCTTTGTTATCTTTCTTTATCTTACTAAAATAAGGTTGTTGCACGAGAGCCCAAGCACAAACAACTCATAAATACAAGAAATGGATCATTTGAGTTTATTGTAGAGCACAGTCTATTTGGATGTTGTTAAAATGACTCGAGAGACAGTCCTCGCTTGAAGTAAATATTACTGTGGGAAGTCAAACAACTAAAAAGCTGGTCCAAACTGTGTTACTCATTAGAACCACACAGTGGAATTGAAGCGCAATTGATATGCGAGACCCACAGGACATTGAATTTGCACGGCACTGCTCAGTGGGTCGCGCAGGTCTTGTGACTTGTGCTGGGAGGCCTAAACTGGTCCATGCTGCACTATTCTTCCGAGTAGCTCAGTTTGGACCAGCTTTTGAGTTGTTTGGCTTCCCATATATTACACTGAGGAAGACAGTCGCTAACCACTTCCCTCCATCTCGATCACGGATAATATACGGTAATATTTCCTGTTTATGTTGGCTAGTGTTTCTTATTGGCTGGTGATGGTGAAATACGTCACTGTGCATTAAAGTTTTGTGCTACTTTTAAACTACAACCCCTGGCAAAATGCTCACCCACCTTTTTCACTTTGTAGCAAATAAACAAATCTTAGATATGACACAAAACAATTTTTGTTTAATAGCTGAACATTCCAGCTTCATGAAACATACCTCAAACAAATTTAATTAAATGATTTTAATTAATAGCATTTCCCCCCCCCCAGATCAAGTAGAGGAAAAAATTATGGAATCACTCAATGTTGAGGAAAAAATTATGGAATCATCAACAAAAAAAATCACAATTATTACTTAGTTGCTCCTCCTCGGCTTTTATGATGGCCTGGATTCTTTGAGGCATGGAATTCACTAATGAAAAACAATATTCTCCATCAAGCTGGTTGCAACTTTCTCGAATAGTGGTTGACAGATTAGCTTTGCAAGATGGAGCCTTGTCATGGAGCAATTTTTAAAATTTCGACAATAAATTTTGAATCAGATTGAGATCTGCACCAGACAAAAGTTCCAGCATCATCCCCTTGGCCAATGCAGATTCATGATTCATCACTGAATATCACTTTCATCCAATAATCCACACTCCATGATTGCTTCTCTTTAGCCCACTGTAACCTTGTTTTCTTCTGTTTAGGTGTTAGTGCTGGTTTTCATTTGGCTTTTCTATATGTAAATCCCACTGCATTCATCTGATTTCTTACAGTTCTGTCACAAACATTGACTCCTTTGTTTTTCATTTGTTTTGTTGTGCATTTTCTATTTTCAAGGCATATTGCTTTGAGTTTTCTATCTTAATGTTTGACATCTTCCTTGGTCTATCCGTATGTTTTCCTTTTATAACCTTCCCATTTTGTTTATACTCGCAGCAAATTTTAGGCACAGCTAACTGGGAACAACCAACATATTTTGCCATACTCCATGTTGGATTTCCTTCTTGAAGGAGTTTTATAATCTTTTACATTGTTTCAATTGACAGCTCTCTTGTTGGGGCCATGTTTCTTTTCAAAAAGTCTAAGATTAAGGTCTGTAAGCACTCTCTAATTTGCATTTTTAGACTTGTGCTTGTATTTGTTTTAGAAATGCAAATTACAAGGTGATTCCATATTTTTTTCCTCAACACTGAGTGATTCCATAATTTTTTCCTTTAGTTTTTTACTTGATCTGGAAAAAAAATATGCCATTAATTAAAATAATTTCATTTAACTTGTTTGAGGTATGTTTCATGAAGCCAGAATGTTCAGCTATTAAACAAAAATTGTTTTGTGTCATATCTGTGATTCATTTATATATATGAAATTATATGAAAAAATGTACATTCTAGTTGTGTCCCACAACAATCTCTCAATCCTGAACACCAGAACACATTCAGCGCTATGAAATATTTGGCATTTTCCATATACTCATTCACATGTTTAATAGGAAGTTGCATCATTCAAATTTCCTGATGACTGGAAGAAGAAAAGCAATTTCCATTGCTGTTTAATAATATCTAATGATCTTATGATATTGACTAATGGTGTCACTTTCATTCTCAAATTATAGATTATTTTACAAATTATTAATGTAAAAAAAAAGTAAATTATTAGTTAAATTATTACTTAACTGCATTTTAGTTAACTGTGTTGTTCATTTAAACCTTGTTAATCATTTAATATTTAGCAGCTAGCAAATAAACCTTTCTATTTAAAAAGAAACATTTAAATGCATGTTTTCTTACATTCAGTGTTGGAAAATGATATAAGAAAATAATGTTTCATTATTAAGAATTACAAGGGTGAAATGTATTTTTATTGGGTACTTAACATCCTGTAGTTTTGGGGCATTATACAACATATTCAAAATCACTAGAAAAGCGTCACTTTATTTCACTGTCAAACTTTTACTGAGAATGACAAGTTCTCTGTTCTAGCACTGTTAATATGATAAAATCTTGAATTGTAGTATATTGATATTAAACTAAAGTGGTTATGTAAACACAGTACAATATATGTGCATTCCACATGCACAGTATGATCCAGTGTGTATTTTTGAACAAAAAACCATCTGCTTAGTTTTACTTATTTTTAATCTTTTATGCCATACAAGTTGCCATTAGACTGTTATTTTTATGGTTGATCAATTACAGCTCCAGAAACCCATTTATATAAGTCATTGTCATGGAATATGTTTAAACTAATCCGCTAAAACTGTTTTGTTATTTATATTGTTCTCTCAAATGAATTGTCCTCAATACCAGCAAAATGCGTAAACCTATTATTTACTATAGAAGTACTATGTTTTACATCTAAAGGAATTTTCTTAGTGTTTCTTAGTTTCATAGGAGAACAGTTTTGTGCAGCGTATTTTCTGTGCACACATTATCTCCTTTATCACAAGCATAACAATGAGGCAGTTACAGCTGCTAATTGTGATAATTGCAATATTTCACATTTCATTGAACTCTTTTTACACTTACCCTGAACTCCACCTTCTTTGGAGTATCACAAATGAAGCCTTAACAAGGTATTAATTATGAATAAAAGCTTCAACTATGGATAATGTATTAATTTAGGAGCTATCATTGAAGATCTAATGAGATATTTATTAGAAATGCCCTGTCATAATTTGATATTTGCACATCGAACACATGAAATACTGATCACATGCTTCCATGAAGGATTGTATACTAAAGATTATTAAAACTGTAATGAGTAGCATGAGCTAAACAGCATTGCAATCAGTAACATATTTTAATTACTTTATATTCATTTTGAATTCTATGTCATTTAAATTGCACTGGAAAGTCTTGAGAACTGAACTGGGACCATGTGTGAAACAATGTAAAAAAATGCTATTGAAAATTATTCAAATTGCCTCATGCCTTCAGCAGGGGTTTTGAAAAAAATTCATAAGACTCACTGACCTAAAGTGGTGGTACCGTTTTCTGTCATTACAACTGCCTAGTGAGTGAGACAGGCTTTCTCTTTCCCATAGCAGGTCTATGTGTAACCTCCAAACAAATAACAGTCATTTTAAAATTCACCACATATTCCAACTAATATGCCAAAACCTTATCCAATGATAGAATAACTCAGCACTGCATTTTTAAATTTTAAAATAGTTGTATTCAAACCTTTTTTGGCAGAGTCCCCATACATCTGGTAATTTTGTGTTCGCCCCAGAGCCCCTCAATCAACAACAGCTCTCCCTACCATTACAAAATAGTGTATAAGTGCATACACTCACAGTTGAACATTGAAAACCCATAGTCTGGTCTTATTATAATCTTCAACTGTCCAGTTTTGGCGAGTCTGTGCCCACTGTAGCCTCAGATTACTCTTCTTGGCTGACAGGATTGAAACCCGAAGTGGTCTTCTATGTTCTTATATGCTTTTCTGCTTGTCAAGGTTGTAAAGAGTGAATATTTGCGTTATCGTAGTCTTCCTGTTAGCTCAAACCAGTCTGGCAATTCTCCTCTGACCTCTCTCATCAAGAAGGCATTTTCACTTGCAGAACTGCCACTCACTTTGTAAAAATTTTTTCACAAAAATCTGTGTAAACTCTAAAACCTGTCGCGCATGAAAATACCAGGAGATCAGCAGTTTCTGAAATACTCCAAGCAGACCATCTGGCACCACCATTTCAAAAACCATGGTCAGTCACTCAGATCATGTTTCCCCCATTCTGATGTCTGATCTAAACATTAACTGAAGCTTTTCACCTGTATCGGCATGATGTAATATATTGTGCTGCTGCCACATGATTAGATAATTGCATGAATGAGCAGGCTGCACAGGTAGCACATTATTCACTGTAAAAAATGACCTTGTAAATTTACAGTAAATCATTTTTTTAAATGTTTATTTACAGTATATCATGTTGTACTGTTATTAAAGGACTATCCATCCATCCATCCATCCATCCATCCATTTGCTGTATCGCTTATCCTACACACGGTCGCGGGGCATGAGGCAGGGGATACCCTGGACGAGGTGCCAATCCATCGCAGGGCACAATTACACACACATTCACACAATACAGACAATTTGGAAATGCCAATCAGCGTACAATGCATGTTTTTGGACGGGGAGAGGAAACCAGCGTACCCGGAGGAAACCCCCAAAGCACGGGGTGAACATGCAAGCTCTGCGCATAATCTCATACTGGTTTAAGCACGGTATTTTTTTGTACAAATGACTTTTTTTTACACTGTATCAAAACACATTATGTAGGTGTTACCCCTGGCACTTTGCCATCCTTTGCTATTACTGATGTTTTTTTCTGCCAGAGACCACTACCGCCTGTGCTTATATTCACTGAGTGATGAAACAGGCTGATTTATAATCAGATGGGGTGCATAACCTTAGTGCTCATGCTGTAGGCTACATTACATCTGTTACAAGTTGTTTACCAGATACTTACCTGACATGATTCTGACATCAACCTGAAACTGTGTGATGACTCATATGTTTCACTTTGTTGATAGTAACATCGTTTTGTGTCAGACGCCGTTTTCTGAAAAGGGGGAACATTAGTAATTGCGCAGAGTTTGTGTGTTTGGGGATGGGCTATCTGGATTTCAGTCTTCTAGTAGTTTCGGTGGAAAGCCATTTTTGATTGTAGAGGTTGAAAATGCCAGAGGCAAAGGTGGCAAGGAAAAACTCCCTGAGACGATATGAGGAAGAAACCTTTAGAGGAAAACTCAAATTTCTTTAGAGGAATACTTATACAGGAATACTCAAATTCCTGGGAAGGGGAAGATTAACCGTAGTCCTCATTCTCTAGTGAAAATGTCTTTGATGGCTGATAGTAAACTAGTAAAAATGTTCAGAATGCAGCCTTGGCTGATTTATGTAGTGCGGCAGGCGATGAGTCGTGTGCTAGAGGTGTGTCACACCACATAAACATACATATAAATTAAAAGTTGCTTACTGCCTAACTATTCTTTAAATCTACTAAATCTACACCTACATGTCCCCTAGGCAACTACGAATAGCAAACTAATAGTCCAGACATGCAAACTGCTTCCCAGGCTACTGATTTGTTTTGATCACCCCTGCCAATAAATCTATGTAACAGTGTGTTTCTGTCCCTAGATATTGTAGGCTATATATCACTGTAGGAATGTAATAAATACAAGAAGCTCAATGAACTCATCAGTGGTATTCCAGTGATACTGTGATGAAAACTAAAACCAACACTTGCACGTTTGGTCACAAGGGAAAGTGAAACTTGCACTGAATAAATTGTCATCAATCAAACCATATAAGTGGCTTTATTATAGTCATCATACTGTAAAACTGCTTCAATTATAGTTTATAGCTTGGTATCAAAGTGACACAATTATGTTATTAACATAATCATTTATGATGGATCAAAATGATACAAAGCTTTCAGTGACATTACCTCATGTGGTCATAGCATGTATGTTTATGTAAGAAATTTAAACTTATGACAGCCAACATATACATATGATATAACGGAACAGATTGTGGTATAATCAAAAGAAACAGATGGCTTACTTTAGGAGAAATTTTTATGTTACACCCATGTTAGAATTCTGTAAAGTTGTGGGGGTTTTTGTTTGTTTGTTTGTGTTTTTTTTTTTTTTTTTTTTTCCATTTTTGCTTTACTTGTACTTAAGGGAGGGAAAATCAGAAACAGGAAGGCCGTTGGAATCTCAAACCTTAGAGTTCATGATGTTTAGAAGCACTGTGTGTGTGTGTGTGTGTGTGTGTGTGTGTGTGTGGTCTTTGAGCATGAGCACTGCTGCAGTGGGATACTGCTGGGTAAAACCTGCTTACCTCAACTGAATTCATGAAAAACTGTAAGGTGGTGCAAACTGTAAATTACCACAACACAGAACGTGCTACAGTGGCTTTTAACAAACCCTGAGAATCCTGAGCTTTTGGCAAAATGATGAATATTTTCCTGATCCTATTAATGTTAATGATTAGAATGTCAAGATAAATTGGAATGAGTATTTACAAATAGGGGGAAAAATAAGAGTATCATTCATTCATCTTCGGTAACCAGTTTATCCTTGTCAGGGTCACGGGAACACTGAGAGTGAGGTGGGAATACAAGGATGCAAGTTCATCGCAGTGCAGCTTTTACATGCCTTGTTCTCACCTAGGGGCAATTTAGAGTAACCAGTCTATTTACTGGCATGTCTTTGGGAGGTAGGAGGAAACTTGAGAACCTGGGACAAATATAAACTTTTTATTTTTGCTTGGTGACATTTCTGTGCATTTAACATTCTTCATTAGCTATATTTAAGATGTCTAATCAAATCCATACCTATTAGTATGAAAACACATCCTGTCATTGTTCATTGTGCACTATTAGTCTTGCTTGCTCTTCAGATATTTAAGTTGCTTTAAAAAAAAAAAAAAAGGCAATACTTGAGTACTTTTAAGTGTATCTATACTAACATTTCATCTGTATTTTTTCCACAATTGATCATAAATACTAGTGAAATTTACAGTTAAAAACAGTTGTGTTCATACGTGTTATACATATCAACTGTCAGTAAATGAGACAAAAATTTTAGCTTAAGTAAATGATTAGCCAAATTTGAACTGAATGCTCATTTCTGGTGAACGTACTTTCTTTAATAGCAGTACTGAAATAAGACTATGGAGCCATGCTCTTCATAAAATAAAGAGTTTTTAAAAATCTGAGTCTCCATCTAGTGGACATATCACTAATACACAAAATAAAATCTGAATTTGTGCATTAGAACAAATCTTACAGGAATTGGAGAATGGGTGAGCACTTTTAATCACCAGATAGTAATGTCCGGAGTACAATAAGCCCATATTTTTGTAGGACCAGCGCTGATGGCCTGTAGGTGTGTTTAGGCTGTGTTGTATGAAGTGCACAAGTTCTCCAAGTAAATAACTTGCAGTATAAGCAACACATTTTCACCAGCACTATACCAAAGTGCCTGCTCTTCATTTAATTGGATTTATCCTGTTTGAAATGAAAAACCAGTCATCTTAAGATTTTAATACCATTCAATATACATGATCAAAATGGGATATGAACATTTAAATTTTTGACCCACAGAATAACTTACAAAGGTTCACTGCTTGTTCCCCAAGTTGAATACATATGCTGTCGTTTTTTTTTTTTAATTTTTAATTTCAGTAGTTCAGTAGTGATACAGAAAGGCACTTTATATAATACATTTTTAGTTACAAATGTAATTTCCCTGAATCTCAGATTCAGCATTTTGTCCCAAGCTTACCAAAAACAAACAAACAAAAACAAACAAACCTAACTGCAAATTGTAATACTGCTTGATATCAAGTATATGAAAATAATTTTAAAATTTTTTACCTATGTGGTAAAAGTATTTAATACTAACATGGTGGAGGTTTGGTTCAAGTCTAAATCATATAAACATTGGATGTACATTATGGGCGGCCTTTCTGGAGGGTCAAAAAGGCACTATATTTAATTGTTCACCCTTTGACAAAAGTGTATCTAAAATGCTTAGGTACGAGAGTTTATTGAGTACCACAGGGCTAAATGACCCCCCTTGAGGACTAAAATGACTAGAGCTGATAAAACTTTTTAAGACACAAATATAGCGCACTAAGTATAGACTCTGGGCAAAGCTCTATTTGTGGAGACGTGAGCTTTCTGCAGCACACTGATGGTATTGATTTCTATCGGTTTCACCTCAGGTGGCATTTCGCCCCATGCTAAATTTGTAAATTTATTTTGTGCTCATTCCACAAGAGAGCACTGCTCATCTTTCCTGAGGCAGCTTAATTGTTCCTGATAATAACATAAAATCTGCAGGTAGGTCTAAGACTGACTTAAGCAAGACTACAGCAACTTAATCCCTTGACTCTTGTATACATTTCAGTTTACTTTAGAAACACAAGTTCATGTAAAAATGGTATATTTAGAACCACATGCATACTGTGTATATATAGTGCTTATGGCTGTTTCAGCCTCTTTGAAATGCAACTTTTTGTTAATAAAACTCAGTCAGGCATCTGTAAGTAGCATTAAGGAAGGATGTGTTCAAAAACGAGGATGGTCACAGAGCTACTGATGTGTTCTTGCATCTTTGTTATCTTGGTAGGAAACATTGGAGATGTGCAGAAAATGCTATTTTAATATGAAAAACTATATCAGCCTTAAATTATAAAGTTCACATCTAATCACAGGGATTAGAAGATACCAGCCTGTAACTCTACCTGTATATTATATATTAATGTCTTGCTGCTCATCAGATCATCAGATCAGAACAAGAAGCAGGTCTAACTGTAGTAATTAGAAGTCAGTCTCTCTCTCTCTCTCTCTCTCTCTCTCTCAGCAATAATATTTCAATTATTTTATGCCCTTTTAAGCATTACATGATCACACTTCATGTAAAGTAGAGCTCAGTCACTAAACACCTCCCTCCAGAACTGTGTAGCTGTGAAGTTCCTGTTCCTCAGTGTTAGCCGTCTCAGAGCTTGAGCTTCTCTCACTGACTGCTCATAACTGGCTCTCCAGATGTGGCGCAGAGAAGAGCTGTTAGAATGATCTACAGCAAAGTCGAACAGCTTTGGAGGTGGACATGTGAGATGATGTTCTTCAGCCTGCCAAACTCTGGGGACCAAGCCCTGTTAGAGACAGGATGAGCGAGGATGGAGGTGTTGACAAGGCAACAGTATAAATGCAAGTAATACAGTATGAGTATCAAAGCCACGAATACACGATTTTTTTTCTTCATTTTAGAAATGACTATCAGTGCCTCTTTGATGAATTTATTTTTATACATATCTTTTACTTTCATTTAGATTTCTAACAAGCAGCAATTTAACCTTTTTTCAAAAGCAGTGAGGCACCACAATTAATAAAATATTACTCTACTATATGTTTCAGTCATATGGTGAAATTTTACCATTTTTATATAGTACAGGCTTTCCTGAACTATGCGTATGTATATTATGAATAAAATCAAAATATTTTCATGTTTTTTTTGGTGAAATATTATTATGGTTCTTAAAGTTAAGGTGTCAGACTGTATTATCGGCAGAGAACACCAATTTTGTCAATTTTTTTTTTTTTTTTTGCCAGAATTCAGCTACAGGGACAGGTTTCCCAGACCACAATTCATTAAAAATATCTACTGTTACCTTGAAAGGACCTGTTAAAACGCCAGTGTTGTGATAACAATTCAGCAGTTCTGCACAGATTGTATCTCTATAGACTGTCCTCACACACTACAAATTATAAAAAAAATCTACAGTAACATCACTATCATCACTACAGAAAGACTGCGTTTCAAGAAACGGTTTACTACTATCCCACAGTGTCTCATTTCCTACTAGCTCCAAGACTTTGGATTTTGTGGAACAAAACACAGCAGCACCACAAATGTTCATAAGAAGAATGTGCAGAATGGTGTGAATGAATGGACTTCTATCTAGCCCAGACTATAGATTCATGCAGCCTATCGGTGACAGTCATGTCAGGTGATTACACAAGAGTGAAACACCCCTCAGATTTTGTATGATCATGGTTGTAATGAACGCAAACAAGGCAGATTATTAACCACATCATCCTTTTTCCCCCCGAAACGTCTCTGAATGAGAAACTAAAAGTAGATAAAAAAAAGCTCACATTGTCCAATCAAAAGTCCATAAGAATGTGTGTGTGTGTATGTGTGAGAGATGATGTCCTACATCGTTATTATGTCATTGATAAGACCTCGCTCAACACTAACAGCATCATTGCTGAGCTATTAATAAATATTACATTTTAGCCCTCTCATCTAAAATCACCACCAGACATGTACTGCTGATCACGTACTATTAAACCATTAGAACAATTTTTGTATAATAAATTTTTTTTATATATTTTAATTCCCACTAAACGACTAAACACAGTCTAGGAACATCTCTACATTCTTTGACAGAAAAACTCACATGTCCTGACTTAATTACTATCCAGCTTGTTAACTGAATTTGGGTTTTTCAGTATCCAGGTCTTGTTACAAATTTTCACATTCTCAGTGACTGATATAACAGAATCCATTCAAAACACAACACCATCCTAGCCAATGTTGAGACATGACATAAACTGAGCTCACATGCAACACTTGGAACTTACGTAAATGGAAATAATGTGACCGATTTCACAAGGATTTTGAGTTCAGGGCTATTTTACCATCTGTAGAAATGCTTACCTCATTTTGTCTGTTGTTGTTCTCCCACACCCTGTTACATACCATGCACTCAAAGACATCAATAAAGTTATCCTGAGTCATGTCCTGCACACCCCACTGACGCTCCTTCACTTCTTTAAAAAGTCTCTGATTTGAGACCTCACGTTTCAACTTCCAGTCCAGGTACGTTAAATACTCCTGGTCGTTTTTGTCCAGACTCTTTATATACTGGGCCAGGTTCTCTGGAGATTGCTTTGGGTCCACCACAATTGCACTTCTGTTACTTGGAAGCCACATGTGAACATTAGGGGCTCCATAATACACAGGGACCACGCCAAGCTTGAGCGGCCGCCACAGTTTCTCTGTGATGTAGTCATCACAAATGGCATTTTCAAACGCTAGGATGAACTTATACTGGGCTAGGATCTGATAGAAGCTCTCCTCATCCATGGCAGTGGAGTCACTCAAGTGGATGGGAAGATCCTTGTTATGCAGGCACTGGCCATAGGAGTCCACTGGGATGTGCTTCATAAGCTCCTGCACATAGACATCGCGATCCGATGGTGGGTCACAGTCCGACTGGACGTACACCACAGGAGCCAGTGTGTGTCTCAGCTGGTTCTTCTGGGCCAGAGGGAGCAGGAACGTGTGGGAGGTGAGCATGTGGAGGCTCTCCAGGTGTTGCGTAGTGAGGGGGAGGTGGGAGTGGTGGCTAAAGGTGGCTGTATGGTTGAACAGGGTGATGACAGGCTTGTGGAAGAGCTTGTAGTTGTTCTTAGGCGACTCCTCGTGGAAAAGAGCCCAGTGGTGCTGTTGCATCCTTGGTAAAGGGAGACTTTCTATGCTGAAGTCCGTACCTTGAAAGAAAAAGCGCTAATGCTGTAAATGTAGATAGCTAAAGACATAAGACTAGTTAAGCAATTTCTGTATCACATTAATATGATCATTAAGGTTTTATGCACTGGAAATTTATAAGAAACGTTTGTATACAGCACTTTTGAATTCTTGATTCTGATTGGTCAGAATGTGTTGATTAAGTTTCTATAACAGTACGGCTATGACAGTAGTTCTAGCTGCAAGACAAGTCACAGGTTTATATTAATATGCCTGTTATTGTTTCTTAAACAGGGATGCTGCACATAAACAGATTTAAGAAAGTGTGTAATTGTTGATATGCTGAAGTTTGCAGTGAGATGTTTGTTTAACATTTATTTGGATGAAGTCTCCAGTGTCAATAGTTCCAGGTAAAGCTGTAACTTTTAGCCCCGCCCACCAGAAAGCTTTGCATTATCTCAACTGTGACAAGGTGCATTATTTTTGTCTTTTGTTTATAACTGTTATTACATAAGTGATAACAGGAATTGCCTTGTTTTGTGGCCCATTAAACGTAACTATTAACAGATCAAAGATAAAAGATAAAGTAAAACAATTTATACTTTAATAAATAAAAAAACGTAATAGTTTGCTGTGGTATAAGAGGAATAAAACACTCCAATCTTCCAATGCAAATAGTTATTTAGCTATTTTGTCATGTCACACTGGATCAGTGTGTACTGGATCAGAGTTTGGTCCCACTGCTTTGTCAGTAGCATTCAGTAAAATTTGTACCAGATTTGTTTCCTCTTCTGTCACCATAAACTGTTATGATTTCTAGAAAAACAGACATGTAGGGAATAAAGCTGTTGAGTGTTTAAACTACATAAAGACAAGTTTGCCCATTTGGGGGGTCATTCAGAGGACAAAGCATATAAATAAGCAAAGGTGCATTACTGCCACTGATCTATTTTTGGGGCACAGCTTTCGGCTAGTTGGCTTGCGGCAGCTATCCACAGAGGACTGACAAGTGCTACTTATCATGTTAATTGAGCCTGAAATCCCCCTGGAGATCAGAATCACTTGGGTGATGTACAGCGCACTTCAAGGTCAACGCACATTTAGGAGAATGGCTAGACTGTGAACAGGATATACTTGTAGAGAAAACTACAAACTGTGTGAAGAATGAATGCCATGAGTGACGCACCTAAAGGAGCATCTGTTTTTCAAATGTGTACTGCTACCACAGTGAATCTACTTTTGTTAGCTTACTTGTTCTGTGTCTGAATTTCTTCTGCATTAGTTAGCAAACCTGCTAGTGGAGAAAGAAAATCACAGAGCCCCCACCCCCAAATTATACTCCTCAATGATTTACAAACACTTTTTTTTTTCTGGACTGTCACTTAAACTAGCATCTTTGAATGCTCAAAATCAAAATGCATGAATTGGGTAATAGCACTGATGTGTATGGTACAGTTAATAATTAGTTCTAAAAAAAAAAAAAAAACGTTTTCCCCTTGAAATCCTGACCACCACTGCAATTAACCAATGACATGCTTTAATCTCTACATTCTCTCTACATCAGACCTATCAATGTTCCTTGTTCAATAGATTTGACTGGGTTTCAAAGAAATATGGTGATATTAACGATGTGTCCGCCTTAACTTGGGAGTGGAAAGTCTGAACTGTCATTTTCGACCTTGGTGCATTCGAGCTACAAACTGGGAAAGAACATTGATGCATTCAATGCATTAAATACAGCTACCATTGGTGATCATGAATTTATGATATACAGTACTGTGCAAAGGTTTTAGGCACCCTATTTTTTTAGTACAAACTTTGTTATAGATTTATTATTTTATGACTTCTACATTATCAAGTCAGCACAAAAAACATTTTAGATTCCCAAACATTAGTTTTCTAGCACAAAATTAAATGTTACAGAAAAATGTTTGTATGTCATTAAAGAAAGCAGCATATTACGTAAGAGACACTTTTCAGACAAAAAACACAATGAAGGCTGCTGGGTTTTGCTGCAAAAATAAGAAGCAAGTGCGAAAGTCAAAGTCTCCAGAAGAACTGTGGCTGGTTCTGCAACATGCTCAATAAAACTTACCAGCTCATTTCCTTATAAAACTGCACACATTGTACCGGAGACTATTTTTATTTTTATTTTAATTTTTTGTCACACCAAATATTGACTTTGTTTCATTTACTACTGTTTACTGCTCTTTACGGTATTTCTTTTTTTAATGTAGAAACATTTATTTTCATTATTTTGAAGGCATATTTGCTCTACAGCATTTCTTTGCATGTGTCTAAAACTTCTGCACAGTGCTGTACTTGTTATCTCAAGGTCAGTGCTAGATTTAACCAAGTAATGTGTCTGTTAGTCAGTCAAAAGTAAGTGCTGCTATAAGCTCATTTAAAATAGTGAAGTGTTATTTTATTTAGCGTGAGTGGCTATGCTGACATAACGTCATATGCTCATAACAGTGGTATGAATTCTGCGTTTAGGGGCCATTTTCTTTGGGTTTTCCAAGTCCGAGTTTGGAAATTCTGAGCAACAAGCTTTCGTCGAATAGCTATTCAGTGTTTAATTGCTGTCGCCAGCATCATCTCAGAGATTAATTAATCTAAATCACTACAGTCCTGACACAGTGCAACGTCACACAATACTGAGCTCAATCCCAGCGTCACTTACCATAAAACAGGAAGGCCTGTGTAGAAGAATGAGAATGGTAGGACTTGTTAATGGTGAAAAAACATCTGTTATGGCCGCATTCCCCAAGCCGTCCCAACTCTCCGGTCAGTGGAGACCACCATACAATAATGGGGTAACTGCTCTCTGAGCCTGGAGATACTCCATCATCAGTGAGCACAGCACTTGCAGGGACAGCCTGGATCTGTGTTAACTCCTCTCTGTCCTTTAGGGGGAGTGTGTGCGTCGTCCGCTCAAACTGGCCCAGCTCCTCCACCACCTAAACAGAAATACAGCTGAGTACAAAAATTTGCATACCCTCAGAACAAAATGAAGACAACCAGGAAATGTAATTTATACCAAGAAGATATTAGTGCATTATGATTCAAAGACGTTCCTTCATTAATAAATTAATCACTCCATACAGGATTCTGCTGATTTTTTTTGTGTGATTGTGGCGGCCAAAAATGCTTGATTTTGCAGCGGCTTTTTTCAAAATTTGCAATGCAGTTTGCAGAGTTATTTGTGCTTTTTTTTTTTTTTTTTTTTTTTGCAGAAAACTACTTGAATTGGTGAAATGGTAACTGCACTAAATTCTTTTTGCACGGTCTTTCGCAGTGATGTTTGTTGGTAAATGAGACCTTTTAGCTGTACTCATGTTCGACACACGTGAACCAAAGAGGGCTTTGGCTGAATGTGCATTGTGATGATGTCACATGACGCATCTGGCCCAAATCTGCGGTAATTTTGAAAAATTGCACGCTCCCTCGAATATTGCGAAAGTTTGCTTGATTTTGAATTAATTTGTGCAATCGCAAAATCCTGGAGGGACTGATAAAGATTTACAAGATTTGCATCTCCCTTTGCAAATGATATAGATATTATCTACTAATCCCTTCTCTTTAATAGCTGTCTTCAACCTTGTCTGTATCTTCTTAGAGACCCACATTTTATTATTAACTTATTGGAATCCCTTTTTGAATATAAAATGTATAATAGCATTACATTTTCTGTAATTTACACTCAGAAATCATGAGGGATGCAAACCTTTGTACACACGTATAAGACCGTATAAAGATCCTGGTGAAATTTGCATTGGAAATGAATGCATGCAGAGGAAAGGAAAAACGCAAATCAAGAGAGCAATGGCCTCACCTCTCCAACACTACCCCATACATCTCATTAAACAGAGAGTGGGCTATGGGTGAAACTAGGACAGCAATGTTCCGGTCCAGACATGTACTAAGAAGATATAATCTAACACATACTGGGAAATGCTCTGCGCTGCCCAGGTATAACGGAATTCAAATGGCAGTTCTTTAGATCCATCAATAAATATTGAAAATATACAACTATATAATGTGAATTCAAGACTACAGCTGTTACAGCCTAAAGGTCCAAGAATGACATAGGCATGAGAGCAAAGATGTTCTTCTTCAGTTTTCATTCCAATAATTCCAGTATGTTTTTCCAGAGTGATATCTATACATCAAATAACCAAAGTTGTTGGTAAAACAAATTTCCCAACACATTTAAAGGGGTCTCCTCTCAGATTTAGAGCTTAATTTACAAATATCTGACTGAATTCATGAGTTATACAAAAATGTGTTTTGTGAAAATATTTACTGATGCCCCAATGACTTCACTTAGATTTTACATTATAAACCCATACTATATGTGAGTTTTGAGTAAACTTTTTTTTGGTAGTTGCTATTTTCTCAAAACACAGAAAAGTGGTGAAATGATTGTTTGTGGTCCATGCTATAAATGTGGTAGACAGAGATTAGATTGGAAAAGTCTGAACTGATGGATGGATAGTTTATAGCAGAGTGGCTATAGAAAGGTGGAAAGGTGGAGCTTGTGGTTAGAGGGAAAGATAAGAAATACCAGCATTAAGGAAAGGGACAAGCTTTTATCCAAGAGTTAGTCTGAATTAATCCTGGAAGCTCAGCTCAGGACTGTACGCCTGCAAACAAGAACACATTCGGAACAGATAGTCTTCAGTGTTTGTTAAAAGTGTGAAATGTTGTCAATTTATAACGTTCAACATTTTTAAATGAAAACTTTCATATTTCCCCATTACATAAAAATATAATATCATTTATAAACTACAATTTCCAGTTACACTAATAAAATTTTTTTCATTTTTAGAACAAAAAATGAAAATTAGACATTTTCTCAGATAATTCCAGTTGAAAGATTAATTGGTTAATGATGTTATGTTTATGAGCTGTTTTTTCAAGATGACCCCCCCAAGTCGTTTTCTATAGCCTTCAAACGTGGTACATACTCATCATTTCACTTCAGACTCTGGTTCACAGAGATAGCAAGTAACAAAGTCAATTATTTTGTTACTTAAAGGTTCAATAGTCGATTTTTTTCTTACTAATTATATGAATAAACTGAAAAATCTGTAGAACGTGATTTTAAAAAAACCCAGATGGCTGCCGTGACTTCAGGAGAAAAGTATTACATGGCTGAGAAAACCCCTTTGGAAAACTGCGTCACGGTCCAGAATGCATGTTGGTGTTTACATGACCATCCTGTCAGTCATTCCATAGACACTTCCTCACACCCCTTCACTCCACACCATGCTAACATGCTAATACTGCAGCTTAGCGCTCATAAGAGCTTTTTACACTTGTGACCATTCTCATAAACCATTACGAGTCAGATTTTGTCTGTTTATAGTGTCGGGCACTTGAAAGTCATGTCATGATAATCCTTGCTAATGCTAACTCTAGTTGAACCACTGCTTTGTGTTCATGGGTGGGGAAAAGTGGGGCGGGCTAAGAGTTAAAAAAAAAAAAAAAAAAATTCACATCTTATTCATCTCCACCTTCGTGACCTATATCTTGACAAATTTGGGGAAATCTTACCTAATGCACCTTTAAGTCAGGTTTTATGTACGTGTATTCAATTAAATTCTACAGGGTGTCCCAAAAGCCTCCATACATGCATAGGGGACTATGTTTGCCAGCACCACGTTGGTTGTGCCTTCGTAAGTGGATGTTCGTGGACGTCCACTTCTCGGTTGGTCCACAACACTTCCAGTCTTTTTGAATTTGTTAATAAGTTTGGTAACAGTGTCGTGTTGGATGGGCTTCCCATGTTTCCTGTTAAAGTCCATCGCAACCGTGCGACAGCTTCCCGATCCAGCCATGAGAATGATTTCAATATGTTCTTCTTTTGTCAAAGGGATTCTTAAAGGCTACCTGAAAATAAATAAATACAAACTACACTATGAAACATTTTGGAAGACATTTTGATAAAACGTGTTTCCGCTATGTATGGAGATTTTTGGGACACCCTGTATTCTATTGGAAGAGTCTTCGGCAAATCTTCCTTCTTCATGTAACACGCTTTGTTATGCAAATGATAGTGACCCTTTGCTGAATATGCAAACTGTCTTATGACGCAATCTGGCGACATTTTGAGAATCCATTAGCTGCTTTCCCTTGAAAAGAGTTGGCAACACTGCACTAATGGTTCATTTCTGAAGTCTGATGCTTCATTTGCATCTTTTTTTTTTTTTGTATCATAATCTTCTTGCATACATTCAGTAAGTTATGTTTCATTTTCACGTGTCTTTTAGGGTGTGGCACCTGGCTGTCACTGAAGTAAAGTTGAATAGCAGAAACACTTCTCATCAGCAGACTGGTGTATACACACACACACACACACACACACACACAGTATCTTATCTCAGTTTGCTATTGTTGCTGTTCCTGATCATGAATATCATCCATCGCCTACACGCACACGTGAAGAAGTAAGTGTCCCTGAGCCTGGTGTGTAAAGTTCAGCAGTGTTTGAGTTACCTGAAGTGTGATGATGAGAAAAACAAAAGCTGAAGCGCAAAAGCAAAACGCGAAAAGTTTCTTGGCAGACAGTCGCGCCATGTCCTGCGCGTAGAAGTGCACTGAACACCAATAACACCATGTTTCCACCACTTAAAGCATGGCCTTATACTGTTACAGCAGACTGCAGCTGGCAAACATTGTTCACATTGAGGAAATTTAAAGTGCAGTAAGTCGTTTGTGTTGTTCGGCCATTTGTCCCAAACAGCCGGAGCTTCGCCTCCTAACTTCCGGTGCAAATCTCCAACTCATCCTCCCAGTCATTCCAAAGGAAGCGGTGAGCACATATGAATGAAGATCGTTGCACTTCCTCACGAACAATGCGAAGATAAAAGCATCACACTGGCTCCAAACAGCGACCTGCGTCGGTCTTACGAGCTCGCGCCTGTAGATGGCGCCATGAAGAGCACTGACGTCACAATTTCCTGCATTATTATCTCCTCATTCTCAAAACAGCCCCCAAAATCTGACAGTTTCATATGAAAAGAAGTGTAATGTATTGTAGAAATACTCAGTATGAAGAAATGTAATCAACTGTAGGATTGTTTAATAATAAACATGTGAACATGACATTTTAGTCTATCAGATGGAGGTGAATTGCACTTCCTAATTCCTACACCATTATCTCATTGTCATAATAATACACCATACTTATTTTCATATGAAATGGTCTCAAAAGCCAAGTTCACAGGACAATTCTTAAAAATAAAAAATAAAAAAATAATTAAAAAAAGTCATCTCAAACTGGTTTCAGGAACATGACAGTGAGTTCAGTGTTCTTCGGTGGCCTTCCCAGTCACCGGATCTGAATCCAGTAGATCACCTTTGGGATGTGTTAGAACGGGAGATTCACAGCATGAAAGTGCACCTGAAAAACCTGCAGGAATTGCGTGATACAATCATGTCAACATGGACCAGAGTGTCAAAGGACTGTTTCCAACATCATGTGGAATCCATACCACGAAGTATTGAGGCTGTTTTGAGAGCACAGGGAGGCCTTACAGTATTAGTATAGTGTTCCTAATAAAGTGCTCAGTGAGTATAGTTTCAAAATACTCAATCTAAAGAAATTTTCTGCAGCATTTTTAAAAGAATGGCCATAAGAACTTGGCATTTGAGACCATTTCATATGAAAATAAGTTTAATACATTATTATAATAGGCTAATGAGATTGTGGTGTAGGGATTAGGCAATTTATTCAGTTACGTTTCTTTATACTGAGTATTTCTACAATACTTTACACTTATTTTCATATGAAATTGTCAGATTCGTGGGATATTTTCAGAATGAGGGGATAACGGTGTAGGAAATTGTGCGATATTAGTGCTCCTCATGGCGCCATCTACAGGCGCGAGCTCGTAAGGCGTGGAGCTTTTAAGGTGGAACAGAAAATCCGTAGAAGCAGCCAACTTCAGCCTCGTCACCTAGCTACCATTATCTGTTTAAACTGATGCTCAACTGGATGGAATGAAGACACTTGTGTGATAAAGAAATGTGTGAGAATGCATCTACAAACAATTCATTAGCTACTCATTATGTTTAGCAGCTTTTTAATGCAACTACAATACAATTTCCCGTCTGCCATCTTACAGGCAGCGCCGTTGTTAGTTGAGTGGGTGTGGCTGAATTTTAGAGCTCCTCCCACTCCAAAATCATATCACCAATAGACATTACAGGTGACCGCCTTCTTCTAAGACCCGCCCCCTAAATATGTGCCAAAAGTCAGAAGCAAAAAAAAAAAGAGACTTGTTTCCAGAAGTGTTTCCAGAAACAAACAAACACAAAAAAACAGAAAACAGAAAAAAATAGAGCATACATTTCGCCATTATAACTCTTAAAAACTAAACTTTATTTATTGTTTAAAAATATTGTTTAGCATAAAATTTAAGAAAATATGCATTTCGCCCATCTCAGGTAAGCAATGAATATAATTTTTACACAATTTCTGGGCAGACAACAGCTGCATTTTGCTATTTAATAACTAACTGCCCAGCAAACACACAAGAACGTTTCCCTGACATTAGCATGTGGCTCAGGTGTTTTTGTTATTGTTTGTTTGCTTGTTATTTTGAGACAGCTGATATGACAACCGTTCCCCTAAGGTTGCTTATAAGTGCTGTTTTTGTAAGAACAAAATAACGTTCTGGGAAGTTCTTTCACGAGAGGAAGTTTGCCAAGTAGGCATTAAAGGTATTATTTCAAGGTAGTTTTAGTGGGCTGGGACAGACAAAAATTTCTGTAGACATATTTGTTTACATATTTGTAAATGTAATATTACTGGGACACAAATAGCACCCCAATGGAGTGAGTGGAGGCACCCTAACATGCAGCTAAAAATAATTATATATATATATATATATATATATATATATATATATATATATATATATATATATATATATATATATATGTGTGTGTGTGTGTGTGTGTGTGTGTGTGTGTGTGTGTGTGTGTGTGTGTGTGTGTGTGTGTGTGTATAAATGTATAAATGTGGGAACATTCTGTGAGAATTATTTAATTCTGTACATCTAATCTAGTCACAATTTGAGACTATCTATTTATTTATTTATTTAATTTCCACTTGGCCAAGAGTGAAACAACCTGAATCTATAAGGATATATGGTCCTCATGTGTTCAACTTGTGTAAAATTTCCTGATCAAACCAGTGTTTATCATCATCTGTTACAAGTTAACATTAGTTACATTTTAAATATTAGACACACTGAGCTATTGGAAGTGTACCATATATTTCCCCTAGGTGATGACCATTTTGTTAAGGTTGAAACAGCAATCTGTATTTTCTCATCACTATAAATACTTTCAGCTAAATATGATAGAACCTTTAACCCAAACTACAGCCAATTCTTTGGCATCACCTTATAGTGGAAATGTGTCTTCCTTCAAAGGACAATCAGTGACTGATTTCTTAAAACTTGCATTAATCTCATGTGTATTGATTTTTGCCATGTAATGGGATTCAAAACTTTGTTTTATTAAGGTTGAAAGGACAAATGGTTATGACCCAATACCACTGCCAAGTGCACTTGCCAGCTGGTACATCATGCCAACCATGAAAAACACAGAATTATGGCCATCTGACAAGACAACCAGAATGATGGAAAATCTCTGGCATCAGACTGCTCACCTAATATCCTCAGCAGAACCTTGTATATCATAGAGGGGATGAGCAATTTGTGGCCTGTAAAATGGTCATTCACATCTCGTGGGTTTGGTGTGTGATACCGCATTAAATTTGTGACATGGCAGCTTTTAAATCCCCGTCCTTCAAAAACGTGTGAAAATCCACCGGTTGGGAACTTGTTAAGTATTATATAGATTTTTTTTCTCATTCTTTCTATTAACTTAAAGGGTCAAGGTCAAAGTGACATTGTTAACACAAACCTTACAATGAGCCATGCCACCTCTGACCATAAAGGACATCTCTGAGAGATCTATTATTAAAAAGTAAAGCAAAACGTTCACTGCGTTGTTCTTATGTCGCTTTATTCTTTATGTGAAAAACAGTTAGCAGGGGATTGCTTTTACACTGACTTTGCTTCAGAAGTGAATGTGATTTTTATCAGGGCATTGCAGTCGTGCCACACTGAAATGCAATCACTGTTCAAATCCAGCCCTTAGCCATACCTGGAGGTGTGGTTGTAATCGGAGAAATGACCTTTTCCAGGAAGCACTACTGTCTATATAAAGGAATGTCCCTTGTAGTTTCTTATTGCTTTCTTCATTCTTTGACTTTGACATTAAATCCGTAATCATCAAGCTTTTCAGAATTATAACTAAAATATGCTAAAATGCATTAGTATAATGCTTTCATAAAAGTGTTTAAAAAAATTACACCGACACTAGTGCAACACAGTGATGAAAGTAAAATGAAATGTAATAAGGAATTACATTAACTTCTGACACAAAGTCAGTGTTTGAAAAGAAAAACCCTGCTGATTGTTCATCACTGAAACGATATAAGTGATATAAGAGCAATGCAGTGAAGGTTTTGCTTTTTAGTGTGGCACATTGTCATCATATCATGATTGAAAAACAACACCATCTGTGTATTGCATTTCCCATTTTTCCCTGGTGCAAATGTTTTCTATCTTGCATGGAATCTTCTAGATAGTCTTAATGCATCTAGCTTATTTTGATGTAAATCATCATTGTAGCTAATTTCGAACAAATCTCTTGTGTATTAGGAATATGGAGAAAATATTGAGCCAATACAACGAAGTAATTTTGTGGCCATTCATTCTGCACCAAGGAACAAATACTATATTCTGCACATGCATTATGTCATGAGTATAATTAAGTTGTTCCACTTTATCTAAATACCTGGACACACCACTATAAATGTTGTGTGTGTGTGTGGGCCTGTGTACACAAAAATATAGACGGTGGAAAGCTCAAGTTTACTTGGCAAAGATGCTCGCAGATAAAGAGAAGACCGTAGACGATACATCTAAATTGTCTGCATGACTTAATCCAATCCGTTCACTACTATAACAAGGTGATTTCTCTTACTGGATGGATAATGTGTGTCTGTCTGCTCACATTCATCACTGCAGAGCAGATCAACGCTCTATGACTTCTTGCACCACGCTGAGCGAGGTTAAGCCCGTTTTCTTGTCTTTGGTTGCTTATTCAATCAGCGATGAAAGAGCTGCTGGCACTTGTTGCAATATTCATTTGTAGCCATGAAGAACTCTTCTGTGTAACACAGTGCAGTCTCTCTGTGCTTATATAAACTCTACAGATGGATTATTCAAGGCTGATGCATCCTAAGTCTTGTTTTTGTGAGTGTGACCTTTGTGTTGCAGAAGAGACATTTAGCCAAAGGGCCCGACAAAGGACAAGTGAATCAGTTTGGCAGTAATTACAGCCATTAGCTGAGGTACAATCTTGGAATTTTGGCTTTCCTAATGAACGCGAAGAGCTCTTCATGAAAACGATTAGCTGTTCAAACACCCTTCTTCTTTCTCTCCATCATTTTCTCAGTCCATCATAGATGAAATGTGCAGGTTAATTTGGTATTTATACCACGGTACTGTTGAATTCCCAATTCTGATTGGTAAGACAGTGTTAATTAATTTTCTATAACAGCAGCTTGGACAGAAGTTCCGGCTGTAATTCAAATCACAGCTTTATATTAATGCACTCATTCTATAGATTTTACAAAGGAAAGGAATTGTTGATATGCTGATATGATAAGTTTTCTGTGAAGAGATGTTTAAATACATACAGGTGCATCTCAATAAATTAGAATGTTGTGGAAAAGTTCATTTATTTCAGTAATTCAACTCAAATTGTGAAACTCGTGTATTAAATAAATTCAATGCACACAGACTGAAGTAGTTTAAGTCTTTGGTTCTTTTAATTGTGATGATTTTGGCTCACATTTAACAAAAACCCACCAATTCACTATCTCAACAAATTAGAATACTTCATAAGACCAATAAAAAAAAACATTTTTAGTGAATTGTTGGCCTTCTGGAAAGTATGTTCATTTACTGTACATGTACTCAATACTTGGTAGGGGCTCCTTTTGCTTTAATTACTGCCTCAATTCGGCGTGGCATGGAGGTGATCAGTTTGTGGCACTGCTGAGGTGGTTTGGAAGCCCAGGTTTCTTTGACAGTGGCCTTCAGCTCATCTGCATTTTTTGGTCTCTTGTTTCTCATTTTCTTCTTGACAATACCCCATAGATTCTCTGTGGGGTTCAGGTGTGGTGAGTTTGCTGGCCAGTCAAGCACACCAACACCATGGTCATTTAACCAACTTTTGGTGCTTTTGGCAGTGTGGGCAGGTGCCAAATCCTGCTGGAAAATGAAATCAGCATCTTCAAAAAGCTGTTCAGCAGAAGGAAGCATGAAGTGCTCCAAAATTTCTTGGTAAACGGGTGCAGTGACTTTGGTTTTCAAAAAACACAATGGACCAACACCAGCAGATGACATTGCACCCCAAATCATCACAGACTGTGGAAACTTAACACTGGACTTCAAGCAACTTGGGCTATGAGCTTCTCCACCCTTCCTCCAGACTCTAGGACCTTGGTTTCCAAATGAAATACAAAACTTGCTCTCATCTGAAAAGAGGACTTTGGACCACTGGGCAACAGTCCAGTTCTTCTTCTCCTTAGCCCAGGTAAGATGCCACTGACGTTGTCTGTGGTTCAGGAGTGGCTTAACAAGAGGAATACGACAACTGTAGCCAAATTCCTTGACACGTCTGTGTGTGGTGGCTCCTGATGCCTTGACCCCAGCCTCAGTCCATTCCTTGTGAAGTTCACTCAAATTCTTGAATCGATTTTGCTTGACAATCCTCATAAGGCTGCGGTTCTCTCGGTTGGTTGTGCATCTTTTTCTTCCACACTTTTTCCTTCCACTCAACTTTCTGTTAACATGCTTGGATACAGCACTCTGTGAACAGCCAGCTTCTTTGGCAATGAATGTTTGTGGCTTACCTAGTGAACCAAACTGAGAGACCATTTTGAAGGCTCAGGAAACCTTTGCAGGTGTTTTGAGTTGATTAGCTGATTGGCATGTCACCATATTCTAATTTGTTGAGATAGTGAATTGGTGGGTTTTTGTTAAATGTGAGCCAAAATCATCACAATTAAAAGAACCAAAGACTTGAACTACTTCAGTCTGTGTGCATTGAATTTATTTAATACACGAGTTTCACAATTTGAGTTGAATTACTGAAATAAATGAACTTTTCCACGACATTCTAATTTATTGAGATGCACCTGTATATGGAAGGAGTCTCCAGTGTCAGCACTTTCTAACTGAGGCAAAACTGCAGCTTTAACTTTTCCAACATTGGAAGGTCTTCCAAGACAGAGGACTTTGCACTTCCAGGTTTCTTGGTAACATGACATGCTGCATTTTTGTCTTATCAGCTTCAGGGAGAAAAACAGAGAGGTTAATGAGGGAGTGATTGTTTATAGCTGCTGTAATGTAAGTGATAACAGGAACTACTTGTCTAGCATTGTTCCACAGCATTAAATGCATCTATGAACAGATAAAATAAAATGCTGTTATATATAAAAAAATATCTTAAATAAATAAATAAATAAATAAATAAACATATTTAAAAAAAAAAAAAAAAAAAAAAAAACACCTTTGAGGTGGTAATAACACTTTGTCGTGTTTTATTCTTCATATAATTTACTATTTGGGCTATGAGGTTTTTTTGTTTTATGTAAAATAACATTATCAAACATGGTTTTGCATCATTATAAGTCACATAAGCTTAAATATATGTGTTTTCAGTAAAAGTCCATCTACAGACTACAGCACATGAATCCACCAATGTTTATTTGTGTGTAATGCTGCACTGAAGATGATGTGCTGCCATCAGACGTTTCCCCCCTCAGGCGCTTTCATTAAAGCTGTACAGAACAGTGCATGTACTTTTACAATAAGTGACTTTCCAGTATAGCAACGTCTGAGTGCTTGCTGAAGTAAACCCATACTTACTGACATCAGCTCCTCGCTCCCTCCTCAACTCTCAATCATGTGAAGTGCATCGCAACAACAGGTTTCCAAGCAACTGTTTCCAATCAGTACAGTCTACTTATGTAACTTTTATCTACATATACATGTGTTGAACTATGTACTGCACTTATATAAGTAGTATTACATAGGAACATTATATAGACTTATGTTTAAAATCATGCATGTGACATTATGAAATAAAATTGTGCAAGAAGCAAAAGATACAGTACGCTCGGGCAGAATTTTAACATAACAGGACTTTAAATCATAATTGTTGCTCAGTAAATGATTTAATTACAGATGCTCAGCTGCTGTCTGCTCTGGAACACTTCCTGGCTTTTTGACTGTGTGTGTGTGTGTGTGTGTGTGTGTGTGTGTGTGTGTAAATGCTGATTTCCTAGCAGGCAGTTTGTTGTTTATGGTCTTGCTCCTGCTCCTTGGTATGAATGAGATTCATTAGAAACATTAGAAACTGTAGGTTTGATTACCGACACACAGGTTTAAAGTGCTTCTCTTACTGATAGATGAGGTGCAACTACTTTCACACCTGTGACACATCACAACTTAAAAGCTCCTTCCACATCTCCTTGTTCACTCCCTGACACTTTTTCTTTCCTGCTGTGCCTCACTTTGTGCCAGAAAGTCCACCTCTCCTGTTTATGCTGTGAATCAGTATGGCTTTTATCAGGGTGTCTAGGCATATATAATCCTAGAACTCCATTTTAAAGACTTTTTTTTTTTCCAGTGGATCAGATTTGCAGTGGTGACAAACCCGATATAAATAAAACACTCACTTACAGTTCCCTCCACTAATATTGGCACCCTTGGTAAATATGAGCAAAGAAGGCTGTGAAAATTTGTCTTTATTGTTTAACCTTTTGATCTTTTGTTCAAAAGGAATTTACAAAAATACTCTGCTCTCATGAATATCAAGCAATTGCAAACACAACACAGGTTTATCAAAAAAATATCTTTGTTAAATATAGGTGTGCAATAATTATTGGCACCCTTTTAGTCAATACTTTGTGTTACCTCCCTTTGCCAAGAGAACAGCTCTCCTATTATTCTCCTATAATGCCTGATGAGGTTGGAGAATACATGGCAAGGGATCGGAGACCATTCCTCCATACAGAATCTCTCCAGATCCTTCAAATTTCGAGGACCGTGCTGGTGGACTCTCCTCTTCAGTTCACCCCACAGGTTTTCTATGGGTTTCAAGTCAGGGGACTGGGATGGCCATGGCAGGACCTTGATTTT